>JACSYO010001668.1:2492500-3092500 GCA_016806645.1 Ophiodon elongatus | reverse complement strand
AACCCACCGGAGATGAAGTAGATGTGGATATAGGCTGCAAAGCTGTGAGTACATGTACATGTAATCTATTAAAAAAGTATGATGACATGATCTCCATAAACATCTGGCTAAGCCAAGTGCACTATTATAACCCTGATATTAACTTTAAAAAGTAACTGGTTCAATATCACGTTCAGTTGGACATAGATATATGTCTTTTATGAACATATAAAAACATACAATGGATATGTTGCATTTTAAAATCACAACTACTCAGTTCTAATCAGTGCTGGGTTTCCTACAGGGGTGGAAAAGACATGGCTCCTACTGCTACTTTGTGGGAACAGAGACAAAGACGTTTGATGAAGCTAACAATGACTGCAAGAGCTCAGATTCCTACTTAGCTGATGTTTCAACTGGGTAACAACACCTCATGTTTTTATTAGCTGTGAAATAACTGTGTGTGGAAGTACTATACAGAGTTTTTCACACGATGAGACGAAAAATCTATTGTAAATATTTCCAGGGTGGACAATGCCTTCCTTGTCAGCTTGGTGGGTTTGAGACCAGAGAAATACTTCTGGTTAGGACTCTCAAATCAGAAAAACATTGATCAATTTGTGTGGACCAACACAGATTCGGTGACGTTTACTCACTGGAACACTGAAATGCCAGGTATGGAGAGAGAAGCAATTCCATCTTTAAAATAGAAGCCAGAAACGGTAGCTACATCATTTACAATTGACTATTTTCTATCTTCAACAACTCAAGGTTACCAACAGGGCTGCGTTGCCATGGCAACTGGGATTTTGGCCGGCCTCTGGGATCTGCTGCCCTGCACCAACAAGGAGAAATACATCTGCAAACACCTGGCAGAGGGGGCCGTTTTAACCGTTGCACCACCGACTCAAACCCCTGTCAAGTGCGAGGAGGGTTGGAATAAAGTGGGAACAAGAAACTTCTGCTCGAAGGTACAACCAGAGGTTAACCTCAGCTAAACACACTCAAAACATGTTACCTGCAAATACCAACTAAACAAGACCAGTGTCTGGTCACAATCACCATAACATACTGTATGTATGTTCTTATTTCTATATATTTTGTCTTTATTATTTAAATATAACATTATTTTACTTATTTTACTTACTTATTTTACTAAAACACAGGAAATATTAGACTTTCGCCAGGTAGACTGGAACCTGCCTCATGCCAAATGAATGATAACGTTGATCCATAACTTCTGGATGTGTACATAATCAAAACAACTTTAATTCAAAAGGCAATGATATGTCAGAGTTCTGTTTACAGCTTGTTTCTGCTTCTCCCAAGTGGCCAGACATTTTTTTTATTGTAGGATTAGAAATGGGTCAGTTTCTCTTATTATGATATGCAAATCTGGGCAAAATAAACAAAAGTATATTTAAGTAATCTACTCTACTGCTGTACATATCTGGTCTACTTTAATCAGAAGTTTACTCTTGTGTTCAAGTTTTTCACAGGGCCTCGGGCTGATGAGAAGACCTGGCATGAAGCCAGGGATTACTGCAGAGCCATCGGAGGAGACCTGCTCAGCATCCACAGCGAAACTGAGCTACGTGTGGGACGGTACGAGCCGGTTAAATACAATTTTACTGGACACCAGTGAAAATAAAACATTATATAGTAAAACATCCCTCTGTATGTAAGAGGATTCAAAATCACAAGTACTGGCATACAGAGGCACAAAAATTACAGAAAAACAAGTCAATATTTTAAGGTTCATACTCACAGTGAATACATAAAAGTAAAATGAAATAGAATATAACATTTACTCTAATATTGAGACTTAACTTAAGTACTTTTTTTTAATGTATTTCTCATTTCAGTTACATCCTGCCTCTACAGGGCAACAATGTGCTAAAATGAGTTAGATTGATTTATACAACTTTGTGTACAGCAGACATGGAAGAGCCTGGATTGGACTTCATATTCCTGACCCGAACAATGGTTATGTATGGAGTGATGGATCCCCGGTTAGTTAACTTTGCTCTACTTTTTAAAACTAATCTGAGCCCAAATCATTCAATCCTGTATTTTTGTACTTATATATACATTTCTAACATACAATATTGTTTGTTGTTTCTTTATGTTCAAAGGTAAACTTCCTACACTGGCAGGAAGGAGAGCCAAACAATCGTTTTGAGGATGAATCTTGTGCTGAATTCAAGACATTTAACCGGGATGAGGTCGGGTCTTGGAACGATAAAAACTGTGAGAGTTACAATGACTGGCTGTGTCAGATCCGTGCAGGTACAGTTGAAACAATGTGTACTGAATGCTTATTTTTTGTCACTTCTGAAGACAATTTATTTTTAACGTTCATCCAGGAAAAACTGACTTGTACTTGCATGATATTTCTTCCATACTTCAAAACTTCCCACAAGACATATCTTTATCACAAACATCTCCAAAAGTGGGTGTGAAGCGTTGATGTGACTTGAATGATGACATAATTGATTCATCTTAGCTTTATCTGTCCTGGAACCAGTTCAGATATTAAAACTAGGCAAGATGGGAGAAGCAAACTGCATTTCTGTTTAGTTTAGATTTTTTTCAATAAAAGACAGAAAGAAGCGTGCTGACGGTAGATGCAGCACATTAACAAATTAAGTAGCTTAGGACAATCAAGCAAAATGAGCCAACGTTCACAATAGTTAATCATCCAATAGAGCTGTGCGATAAATTGATTTAATCAATTAATTAAAATCCATGGTTTAGGACGATGTTTAAAAATGTAAATACATTTTCACTTTAACTTGAGGAGTTATGGTACAGAACTGCAACCTCTTCCCTGAGCTTCCATTGTTCATGGTAAATGTACACATTCTCTTCAGATACAGGCATGCACAATAACATATGTTTAATCTTGTTAAAACATTTTTTTTGGTCAGGGATACAATATATTTTTTAAGAGGTATGTTTGATTTATTTTTAAGTTTGGTGTATGTAATAATGTATGTAATAAATTATTTGTCGTTGGTAGGCCTAGTTTGCTCTTAGGAAAAGAAAAAAAAAAAATCTGAGATTTATTTTTAAGCCATATTGCCCAGCATTACTTCCAATATGATTAAATAGACCACAGTATTGCAGGTCTATATTGACATTCTATATATTTAAGATCATTGTCCTACTGCATTATTTAACATTTTAGGGATTATGTATAAAAAGAACAACAAATCCCACACTGTCCATATAAAGTAATACAGATGTGAACCTCCTCGCTGAAAGTCAGCGCGTTAACCTTTGGTATGTTTTCTACAATGTACACCTGTACAAACTTAAAAAGCAAATACTTTTCCCATTATTTTTTCTTTGTAAAAGAAGGTCAGGGTCAAGGTCAAATACTGATAATGAAACTAATGAAAGCAGTCTTGTATATTTATCAATGCAAACTCACTTTGCTAGATACTGTTATCCATAGTAACTCACAGCACGTGTGGTCAAACCAATGCCCATGGTACTGCCATGCTCCGCTTTCTGATTTACATAATCCCACAGTACGAGATTCGACTCAAAGTAGAAGACAGAGAGGGGAGAGTGGCAGCTGTGTTTGTGTTCTCTCTCCATGAAATTGACACTTGTTTGTGGCCTTGCAGGAGTGATTCCAAAACTACCTCCAAATAATACTGCGGTGGGTAAGTTAACACACATACACACACACAGGGTGGCGAAAACGTGAAATGAAACATATTGGGAAACTAGCGAAGGCTGGTTAGACAGGGTATAACTTCACATGTCACATTTTTGAGTAGTCGTTTAACAATTTCCCTGAGTTGAGATTACTTTAGTAATGAGCAGGTACCAAAATGATCATGATAGATTTACAATTGACTGTTTTAAATGTTTTGCTGAATCCAAATTGAACAAATCTAAGTGAAAGATGAACAAAGAAATGCATTGAAGAGTCATGAACAGCTTTTAAAAATGAAATAAAATCATAAATCTCCGACAACACAGGCAAAACAGTGAATCTGTGAGCATTAAAAAACACTTTTCCATTAGTCAGGTCATTTACATACAGGATTTTATTGGTCCACTTGACCAGACCAATACATCTTAAAACAAAACACAACAAAAAAGCAACACTTGACATCAGTAATATTACAGCTTCTAGCGAGTACCATTAAAAATCATTCACTAACCTTTCATTTGACAGGCATTAAGCTGTAAAAGATTTACTATACCAGAAAGACACTTCAAAATAAAATACAAATTGTCAATATGTTTCTCAAACCTTTGCAGAACATAACACCACTTCAGATGGTTGGATTGTGTGGAGAGGGACTCAGTACTTTGTTAACAGAAACTCAATGTCCATGGAGGATGCTCGTCACTTCTGTCAGCAGAGGCATGGGGACTTGGTATCTCTCAACAGTAAAGATGAAAATATCTTCCTATGGAAACTGGTAGGTGTTTTTTTTTTTTAGGGTTTGCAAAACAACAACTTTTACTTATATTGAAAGTCAGTTTACTAACTAGGAAAGTGGTCTGAAAGCTTGTGTGTATTCATGTGTATGTATGTATTCACAGATTTCAAAAAGCTATGGGTCATATTATATAGGTTTGTCAGTGGATCTTGATGGGTCATTTTGGTGAGTAATAAATGTCATAAAATTGAATACAGAGAATCGTTGGTTTCAAGTAGGTTACTGAAAACTCTTTGGCCTACCAATTACAGTATGCATGTAATTTTGCACTACTTTCAATATGTCTACCCTCACACATATATATAAGTAAAAATGATCACGCTATTTATTTAAGTTATTGTTTTAAGTTTTTTTTATTATTTTTAAGTATTACTAGTACTGCCATTTAAACTAATTTAAAACTTCAATTTGACTTTATAAGCAGTTTTCTTGATTTTTTGTTTGCATTTTTGCAACTTCTATATTTAATTTATCCTCTGTTTATTTACCATTACTGCAGAACGGCAACAAGTTGGAGAAAAATGTCTAATGTGAAGCAATTATTGTTCGCACAATTATACGTCATAATTCAATTTAACTGTGTGTGCTTTAAGGTGGATGGATGGTTCTACAGTGGGGTTACAAAGATGGGATGACGAGCAACCAAATTCGAATTCCTTTAATGAGAACTGTGTTATTATAACTTTCTATATGGGTGAGTAATTTCAAACTGACGAATGACAAATTAGACAATGTATTAACCCTAGATAAGCTGTTCTAGATAAGATCAATATGCTACTCTAAATAAAAACTGTTCCTGGTGAAATGTTAATCATTGTATCTCCACTGTACTTACAGGCTTCTGGCGTACTTGTAATTGTGGCCAAGAGCACCAGTCCATTTGTAAACGAGGAAACTCAGCACCTGTCAACACCACTGCAGCCCCCACAGCTCCTCCTAAAGGGGGCTGCCCACTCAAATGGACCAAATTTGACTCAAAGGTCAGAAATCACTGTTAACTGTTAGTTTCGATCTTCAGTTAAAAACTTTCACTACCACTTCTAAAATGTCAGTTCTTGACCTTTTAGTCTGACCTACAAGTTGACATTGGCTCATCATCATAGTTTCATTTGGAAACTCTACATGCATAAATGGCATGATGGAAAAAAACAAACATAATATCTATCAGTTATTGGGCTTTGCAATCCTTAGGCAATCCTATATACATAGGGCCAGTTACTGGGTCCCATCATCACCTTACTTTATATTTCTATTTTTTAATCATACTTATTGTTATCTCCAATACCGAGTACATGCATCTTTGAAAATATAACTAATAATTGAAGCATACAAATACTTTATATATAAAGTTAAGTAAATAAAGATATAAAATATATCAAATGTGAAACACCATTTTACATAAGATGAATTTACATGCAAAGTTATATGCAAGTTTGTTTTACATGAAATACATTAACATTTGTTTTTCAGCATTTTACACATATAAAACATCTTTGTTTAACATGTGCTTTTTTTATTTGAAAATAAAAATATACAACACAAATAGACAGAAAGAGTGAGTGAAGAAAAGACTAAAGATGTGAAATGCCTTCTACTGGAGCATTACAAATTGGTCAAAAGAGAAAAAATTTAGGTAACATTATCAAAAGAAACAACACAAATATGGCATTTAGCAACAAGCTTTTATGCAACAATGCATTCCTCATGCAATGTAAACACAGTCTAGTCCCCTTTTAAATATAAGTAGGTGACAATGGTTTTAGGGCTACAACAACGAGGGAACTATAAATCCAGAGTTTGGTAGAAAAATAAGCACACAGACATTTTTTAGGATTAGATCAGATGTCATCAAAGCTTAATAAAAGAAGGCTAGTGTTTGGTTGGGGTGAAAAATCACGATTTCATTTCTCATTTGTAGTGTTACAGTATCATTAGTAACCGACGGGCCACTTGGGAAGAAGCAAGGAGACAGTGCATTACCATGGGAGGCGATTTGGCCTCAATTCCCACAAGGCGCGTGCAAGGTTTGTCCTACTGTTTTTGCACATATTTTCAATAATGATCATGATCATACATAATTGTGTGTACAATGTAAATAGAAAGTGTGAAAGTTAATTCTTGACCCTGAAAACAATGTTGAACTTAATTTAAATTAAACATGTGTAAATATTATGTTAATATGTAAACAATTTTAAAACTTAAAATGACTTTGTTTCTACATTTACAAATTTCAGCATTTTTGACCACCAAAATGGCTGAAACAGCAACTACAGACCTGTGGACTGGTTTAAGTTGTTTTAAACAAGATGGATTTTACTGGACTGATGGGAAAGCAAGGAAATACACCAACTGGGGCTATTCTGTAAGTCCTCACAATCTTAGCTTAGTGTTGAGTCACCGTTTAATAGACATTAAAAAGTTTGAATTATTGTTTCTCTTGTTCCGCTCTTTAGAAAAATCGACGCCGTCCGGGGTTCTTTTATCAAAGATGGAATGAGGTAACATATCCAAGACAAAATTTGAATGTAAAATATAACTCCTTTTTAGTTTTTGTCATGACAGAGCAGACTAAAGTCCCTTGCTAGCAAACATTAAAGAGTTAAGGGAAGCATCAGGTTAATCAATCATTCATATATTAAATTACTCACTCCCTCACTCAAACACTTTACACCACTGCAAGTTTAAACCAGTCAGCAGTTTTAGACTTTAATGTTCCATTGAAAAGATTTTGAAATTCTAACTCCTCCCTATGTCCTTCACCAGGACGAATGTGTTTTGATGAACAACAGTCCTTCCTTTGGCACCGGTAAATGGTTAATCAAGTCCTGCAATGACACCAATGGATTTGTCTGTCTTCGGGGTCTTGGTGAGTTGGTTCTCTCTCTCTTTAAGAAATTATCTGAGGCAAAAAAAATTAATCATTCAATATAGAATGTCTTACATTACAGAACAGCTCAATTCTGCCCAAACCTCCATTCCATGTAGTAGAGTAAACATGGTTTGGAAAATTGCAAGCCATCATTTCAACCTGTAGTTCCTGTGTCAATAAAGTTGTCTCTAAAAATGTAATAAAAAAAACCCCAAAATGTGTTCTCTTCTCTCAACAGACCCAAATATCGTGCCTAAACTAGAGCCAGCAGTTAGTAACATCTATGTAACTCTGAGAAATGACAGTATCAAGGTTGTGACAAAGAATCTGACCTGGGATGATGCCAAGAAACACTGTGAAGGTGAAAAAGCCAACCTGGCTAGCCTACGAAATGAGTGGACGCAAGCCTACATCGAGCTGCTGGCTATGAATCTCAAAGCTCCTCTTTGGATTGGACTTAACAAACAGGTGCAGGCTGCCACCAACTGAAAGTACTGCACAAAAAAACAACTACCTGCTAGTTCCAGGGAAAAAAATACTTAAAAAATAAAGATCTTTCATTCAGATACTATTCAACAATTATTAATGACTAATTTAATTCAGATGATTAGCTTTTATCCGTGACACATGGCACAAGACAGCTGACTATACTCTGTGGTGGCATATACAAGTGTACATTTGTTCAATCTATCTTGCAAAGAGAGACATTTTAAAAAAACATTTACATTGCATGCTGAATTAGTATGTTGATTTGATCCATTTTTTCTTTCAGATATACAGTTATTTTAGGTATGTTGACGGCTGGCACTTGCACTCTGCCATCTGGGCTGAAGGTGAACCAAGCAGAGAACGACCTTGTGTGTACCTGGATGTGGATGGAAAGTGGAGGACTGCTTTCTGCAATTCGACCATGAACAGTGTTTGCATGCAGTCTACAGGTACGTTTGTTAGCAGGCTACATAAATGAATACAATGCACTATCCATAAGGCATGCCGAGTGTCAACTTCTGAAGGTATAAGTGATCATACGGTAAATGCTGTAATATACTTTATTTTGCTTACGTCTTTGGCATATGGTGTATCAAATGTTGGCTTGTTAACCTAGCTGTGATCCATGACTGCAATAATAGATACTATGTTCATGTTGTTCTATATGACTGAACTATAGCCTGACCGATACTGGGTTTTTGAGGAAGATACCGTTCTTAATTAAATAATCTGGTAATTATATTCCAGCAATAGTTTTTTTTTAAGGATTGTGATGAAGATAAATACTAAGCGTAACATTTTACTTTGTCAAATTAAATTTGTCAGTGCCATCTGATGGACAAACTATGTCATGGTTCAGTTTCTAAATTACCTTAAACCTAGTTAAGCCTTTCTGTGGAGCAATTTCTTGATATTTACCAGCCGACATATACATAGTTAACAATATATCTGCAATAAGCTCAAATCAGCCAATATATTGGCTTTTCAAAACACGACATCAAGTCTTACAAAGAAGTCATACTTAGATGGAGCGCAGGTGAGTTAATACAATTTATCCATACAAAATTGCCACATCATTTCTTCTTTGTGAGTACTGTAAAGCAGCATTGCATTCAATGCTTACACTGAGGGCTAGAAGCCATTTTACGACAGTCTACAGTCTTAACAATCGTTGATGTTCTGTGAAAACAGTGTATTTCAAAACGTGTCCACTTCCTGTTTTCAGCTTTGTGAAAATGCAATAATACAATTGTATTTTAAACAGGGTTTTCAGCTAAAGTAGGAGATGATTTCTCTCAAGCCATGAATAAATACTTAATACTTCAGTTTATAAAAAAAGAAATCAGATTTAAATGGAAATCGCTAATGCACACTCCATTAGTGTAAGATGTGTTTTTTTTTTCAACATTATAACCACCTTGATGAGAGTTTGTGATTTCCACACGCTTCCATTAAAGAAATTCATGAGCACTGACTTTGTGAAAAATGTCAATTCACGCAGATGCAATACTCTGGCTTTGATCCAGGTTATGGATCAGAGCGAGTTATTACAACGACAGTTTGAGGTTTTAAATTCACTGCATTGAATAATTAGTAAGTAGATCACCTCATCACTGTCTCTGTCACTCACAGATGTGGCACCAACAGAGTCAACCATCTTTCCAGGGATTTGCCCTCAAGATACGAATGAGGAGTACCACCAGAGTTACACCTGGCTGCCGTATAAGGCTCATTGTTATTTGTTTGTAACCGATGAAATTGAATGGGCAGATGCGGCTAGCAGCTGTGTCAGGCATGGTAAGAGACACTTTTAGATATAGACTAGATCAAGTGTATGGTGTAATAAACAGCAACTAGTAATAAGTGGTTAGTAATTGTTACAACAAGTTTTTTTTTTCTGAAGGTGGAATCCTGACTAGCATTGGAGATCCTACTGAGCAACAATTCATCAAAAGCAATGTGGAAATATTTCTAGATGGCCAAAGCTCTTTCTGGGTTGGCCTGTACAAAACTCATGACGGTATGATTGCACTCTTTTCTGTACTGTACTTAAAAGGTGACCTGTGTAGTTTTCTTGCAAACAAACAAGTTTATTCACCCACAAATAAACTGTACACACACTGCACTGCTACGTTCACAGCTATAACCTCCCTGATTATTTCATCCTCGCCGTTTCTCTCTCTCTCTCTCTCTCTCTCTCTCTCTCTCTCTCTCTCTCTCTCTCACTCTCTCTCTCTCTCCACCACGCACACATCTTAAAAATATACAAAACTATATATTTTTGAAATCCCCTGATGCTTAATACTGGCAGAGAGTCAATTTAGGTATGACGGGCCGCTGGGCTTGCATTACAGTTTAGAAACCCTAGTAGTAATAAAACATGGTTTTAATGATGTTAAAATTTGAAATGGTAATACGATAATTTTAACATGGTTTACCGTAAAACTGGTAAGCGTTACATCACTATTTGCATCCATCTTTGTTGGCTAGCAGTTTCCCTCTTCCCTACCTTTGATGGTGCATTGCTGCTTTTCTTGGCACATTACTGTCAGTGGAATAATGTTAAACCATTTGCAGGAATGTGTAACACATCATCCTCATGTGCGTGCATGTGCACATTGTAACAATTGGGTCAGATAATCAACGTTCCTGCTGATAAAAGTAAAAAAACTAAATTGGGAAAATAATTAATTTGAGAAAATACCTTGAGCTCAAATATCTTTTTTTACCATATGGTACCCTGATATTTTTTGTTCTTTTGTTTACTTTTCATACGCACCTTGATAGAGCCTCTACAGCACACGTGGGGGAAATGACAGATACATAACGATATCAAACAGTAATATGACAAACTATAAAAGTGAAAATAGTATTACATTAAGTTTCTGTTTGGCCCTAGGGAATTGGAAGTGGTTGGATAAAACAGTCATGGACTACACTAACTGGGCTGAAGCTGAGCCTGAACATGAGTTTGGACAGATTGAAAGCTTAGATGGGACTTGGAGGACAGGTCGCAGATGGCACGACAGAGCATACATCTGTAAAACACCCAAAGGTAAGATCATCATTCCCATGTAGTTTGAATATATGTTTTTTTCATAAGTTCTCCTCATACATGTAGCTTGTTCAAAAAGCCTTTGGAATAAGAGGGAGCCAAACTTACGCCTCTGTTAAAGGTCCATTTTCCTAAAAACTTCATAAAACAAAGAGAGAAAAACTTCCTATTTTCCTACAACTTTATTATTTGTACCGTTTGTCATTAAGGGGGGTTGTTTCCAAACAACAATAAAGGTAATCCTCCATCAACTGCCATAAACTCAACATCCAGCCTCAGATCATCTTTTGTGACTGTTATTTTACATGTTACTTTATGTATATACTGCTGAAATATTAATGCAAGAATTTCAAAGGTAGACTGGGGAGTGACTGGGGTCAGTGCCGTCCCTACAGAGGAAATTATAACTGGATGTATTCCTTAAAAAAAGATTAGTTATCTGATCACTTTTCCCTTCTTTTTCCCTTCTCTTTAAACAGTGATTCCTAAAGATTCAGATTCAGGAACACCTGGTAAGTTACACCTTTGTATCTCCTTTAGTTGAGTAGTATTTCAATTATTTAATAATAATAATGATATTTGACTTTTTTTTTTCCATGTAATGCAACATTGACAGTTATTATAAAAGAAACATGGAGTACAATGTAATCAAAAGGAATGCAAATTATGTTTAAAGCTAAATTTTATTTGAAATTGTTTTGACTGATCCACATCTATTTGCTTGTGCAGCACCTCATGGAGGTCAGGATCCTCGCGGTCGTGTCCACACGAGTTTGATAGTTGTGCTGGTCATTACAATCAGTTCCACGCTGATAGTTGTTGCATTCTTCATCTACAAGAAGTCTCCTCGTCATTTACCCACCTTTGACAATCCACTCTACTTTGACAGTGAACGATCCCAGCCCGATGTGGTCGATACCAATAAACTGATAGAGAATGCAGAAGTAGAAAACCCTGAGCCTATTATAACTCTGTGATTTATAAAGTAGCAGAATCTAGCGGGACATACACTGTACTGTATCCCAGACTGATAAATAACACTTTGATGCTTCATTAGTGTTTTAGCTTTGTTTTTTTACTATAGAATATAATAAATATATATTCAGTTATTTAACAATATGTCACTAAGTGTGAGTTTCAATGGAGTTGGAGATGTCTGACCTCATGGAAAAGAACAATTTAGGCTCTAGGATGTCTCAGTGGGAATGATTGGTATTTGATTCTGTCTTTATATCTATGAATGAATGTATATAGTTGTTACATGTTATGCTTATGCTCACTAGATGCTGTTCATTGCTTGTACTGTAAAATCTCACTGCCTGTCATTGTTAAATGAACATTAAACCTGGCACTAAAGAATAATTAAAATGAGTTATATCTTAAGAAATGAAATAACAAGGGATCAATTCACCTCCCATCATCCTCATTTTGAAGCTATCCAAAAAGGCACCACAATAAGATATTAGCACAATACTTACGTCACAATACAATAGTATTAATAGAAATTGCGATATCAAACATTGCGATATATTGCAATTTATCACCTATTTTCAATGCGAATTATGGAGTTGTTATCTGTTTTATCTAATAAAATATTAAAAATTCACTCGGTTCATCTCACTTGCACCCATATTTTTTTCGGGCCTATAGCCAATGAACTAAAATATGTATTATCATCAGCAACTATTTATTTTTACTCTGTTTAAGTCATATTGTGGGGATTTATATTTAAAAAAAAGAATTACATAGAAATAATTGCAGATACATGACACTGGAACTATTCACCGAACAGTATAAACAGTGCTTGTTTAGGTCTGGGTTTGTACTCAACTAAAGGACACTTATCGCAGTGAAGCTTCAAAGATTCTTATGTTTTTGTTCCACCCTGTTCCATAAAATCTAAAAGAAATGCCGTTGGCCAATTCCAAATATTAAATGACATAACTACGTCAACGAGCACTTGAGCAACACTTCAACTGTGACTCGCCAACAATGTAGCTGGTCGCGCTTGGGCGTTTTGTTGCTTTTGTCACTCGTGGTGTGTCTATGTCTAGTAATGTCTACCTGAGCAGAGAATGAAGTCACTCTGTGTGTGTAATATGAGCTTCCTGTACTTTGTTGACATAACTGGGCGCATGCTTTTAGTGCATGTTAATGCATGTGAGCATGTCTCACTGACTAGCTCATGGCTGCCGCTCTTCCCTGCTCTCATAATGCCACCTCAACCGACTGCTTCTGAGCGGAAGCAAAACCCCACCGTTAGCTCCGTTAGCTACGAGCTGCGTCGGCATGTTGAAAGCCGTTTAGAGTCAATAGAAATGCTCTCAATCTTGTATTATGCACCTCTAAAACCAGAAAAAGACAACACTTTACCATTGTACAATATTGTTGTATCCAAAATCTATGACGATATCTAGTCTCATGTCACAATATCGTAACAATGTTGATATAGTGCCCAGATTGGCAATGTGCCAGGGACTGAATTCACTGTTCTAATTAAGAGCACTGGCGACAAATGTATATATAAATAAATGTAATCATGGTTTTATGAATGAAATTGAACATGCAACAATTAATTGTTACTTTGCAATGAAGGTGGGCTCTGTATTGTGAAGCTAGTGAAGCGTGTGTAGGTAAGCAGCATGTATGATTTTTTACACTTCAAAATGCTGGGTCAGTATATTGGCAACATGTCACATAATGCTGTAGAAGTTGTCAAACTATGTGAGAAAAGTAAAAAAATTGTGACATGACCGTTTACATCATGTGGCTTCTCAAATACTGTGTTGGTTGTCTTCCATAATGATGCACTACACAAGAAATACAAGCAATTGTAACAGCCAATGCTAATTTTTGTTACCATCTTGTCAGTTTGGGCCATTATTAGACTAATATTGTGTAGTCTGATTTTGGTGTACAATTGTCACATTTCCCTTCATTTCCCTTCTTTATTTTGTGTATAATTGTGATTGAATTAGTTTGGCTGATCATTTACTGGTCATTCCTGGGATTGCCACGGGGGCAGGCATTGCCTTCTTCCTCTTAAAGAAGTTTGCGCATCGCATACCGATCCCTGACAAGTAAACCACCTTTGAAATCCCACTCTTTTCAGCAATGAGCGGTCACAGCCTGATGTGGTTGAAACCAATAAACAGACCAATAAACAGAGAGCGCAGAGGAAGACAGCCCTGAGTCTGTTATTAATGTGTTATTAAAAAAGACAAAAAAACAACAGAATCTAATAGGACACAAACTCTATCGAGGGCTTCTGGACAGTTGCTTTCTCGTTTGCATGGCCAATTATTTCAGTTTGTTCTAAAATGGGAAGAGTTTCACTCAGGCAACCTCCGTTTCTGAAGAGTGAAGCCAATGCGGAAGTGTCTTTGACTTGCATTCTCTCTACTGACCAGCAGGGGGCGTCTCCACTGATTGCAAAAATAAGTCAGATTGTTTGGAAGGCTAAGAGAAAATGACTCTACTTCTCACATTTATCATCTCAGTAAACATAGTGAACATGTGTTTATGGTCTCAATCACTAGTTTCAAGTCTTCTTCAGTACAGCATGATAAACCAAAATGGTGATAGCCAAAATGCCGAACTCAAGGCTTCAAAACGGCAGTCCACAAACCAATAGGTGACGTCACGATGACAATGTCCACTTCTTATATTACATTACATTACATTACATTACATTTCATTTAGCAGACGCTTTTATCCAAAGCGACTTACAATAAGTGCATTCAACCATTAGAGTTCAAACCAGAACAACAAGAATCAAGAAAGTACACTTATATATACTATATACAGTCTATGGTTCACAAGAGTTGGCAATAAGTGGCTATAATGGCCAAAGCAATTTAGACCAAATGTTATCTTATTTGGAATGATAGTTTGAGATAATCTGTATTTAATCATATATATTTTAATTACCAAGAAGAAACTGGTTAATTAGATGCACTGAGTGGACATTGACATACTTTTCTTTTCTTTTTACTTCATTATAACCGTTAGTATAATGCTGTGTATTTCTGTATTTGCTACAGATCGGCTGCTGTGTAAAGTCAAGAGTTGTAATGTCTAAATAGCATTCAACAAAGGAATACATATAACAGATATTATAATTTTTTTCATATCATCCTGTTGAGAGTTATATGATACATAATCTTATCCAGCTGGTGACCTACTAAGATATGGCTTGCTCATAAAAATAATCAGCAAAAGTGACCCGGAAAGTGTCAGGCAGAGTCCATCAACAACTTAACAGCAAACTAACCAGCTGCCTGCATTAGGCAAGACACTTCAATTATTAAGTTTGGAAAATAGGCAAGAGATCCATTTGGCAGAGGCCAAAGATTCTTAAAAGGAAATGTTTTTGTCAAATTGTGCTGAAAGACCCAAAAAGATTTCGATGTTGCTCAACTGCTTTGTCTACTAAGCAATTTTTACCAGCACATCTCACCTGTTTATTTTTTTACATCTTACTCAACACCAATGTTACCACAGCTCACTTCTCAAATTCCAAGAAGCCACTTCCTCTTTGAATATAACATTCTTTAAAAAAAAGGCACACATCCATGTTTTTTTATTTATTTGGACCAATTGACCAGATCATACTGTCTACAACCTTTTTACTTATTAACTCTACAACACAATATAATTTAGAGCACAGAAATAAATATCCTCGCGTGGGTTTTCAGATATGTGTGCTTAAAGGACCACTTCAGTCTGAAGAAGAGCCTGGTGCTCAAAACGTTACACAGTAATACAATCTTTTTCATGAGAGCTACTTGGTGTGCAGACCAATCTGTTTAACTCTACAGGAATACTTCACTCTCAAAATGACCATTTGTATATCAATTACACATCCTGTCTGGTCTAAAATAAACTTTGTTTGTCTCGCATGCCTCTGCGGAGAATGTAAAACACTTTGAACTTGTCTAAATTTGCTTGGATAAGTAGCGCCTGTGCAAGCATTGGACTGTTTATGCAGAAGAGCTTTTACTGAAGATGCATGTATTTGGGAAGTACTGAGCATTCAATGAATGGGACTTGGATTATTTTGCACGAGTTGTGTGAAAGTTTGGAGACGTGTGTTTTGATATAGTTTTGCTGTTGCTAAACTTAGGCCCCATTTACTTCAATTCATCAAGACTTTATCAAGATCTGTTCGCCATGGAGGCATGCGACAAAAAAACAAAGGTAACGTAGGGTAACTAATTGAGATTCAAACGGCTTTTTGTGGGTGAAGTATTCCTTTTAGTTAGCATTGCAGCATCAAATCAAGTCTTTAACCAAATACTTTCTCACACTTATGGCCACATATGAGGGCCTACTTCCTCTGCTGCTTCTGTAAGCCGAGGGTTAAGGATGTGGAAGGACTTGCAGCCTTTACTTCCTGAGCTGAGATTGACTCATCAACCGCAATCATGCCTCTGCTGTGATTCTCAGCAGCCTAGATTTGTTCAGCTAGAGTTGTTCAGCTGTAGGCTGACAGCAGTCAAAACCATCTCATCTCCACTTGTTAGTGTAGGTTTTCAGAAGAAACCTAAACTTCCAAAAACTACTACATGGTTTTGCCAAATATGTAGCAGAGGAAAATATATTGCTGGATTATTTGAACAGTAATGTTTTCAGTCCAGGAAGTCTTACGGTCTTCTCTCACATGCTATTTGAATAAATGTCAGTCCCCCCAATTCAATTTTGGAAAAGTGTGGAGGGAAGGGTTTTTGGAAGCTATTGGATCATCTGACAAGCAGTTCTGAAGACTCATATTAGAAAGTTTAGGCACCATTGAGCTGTCCGTGGCTGACCTCTGCCTGTAGTTTTTGTGGTGTAGTTGTACTATTGGCTCTAGTCCATTGAGACATTCACACCTACAACCAATTTAGAGTCACTAATTAACCTAAACTGGGTGTCTTAGCTTTGACTGTGGAAGTATGCACTTCCTGGTACGGGGAGACATTAAAAGTCCCACATTGTAAAAAGGAAAATGTTCACGTATTCTTTTTATTATTACGCTGGTCTAACTGCTATATCAATACTGTGAACGTGATAGGAATTCCGTAGACACGCTAAAATGGAGCATTTAAGACAGAGGGTGAATACAGGTATATTTAGAAAGAAAAAAACATGAAACATGTTCTAGTACAAACCCAAAATACAAGTATGAACCTGGAATTGAGCATGATATTTTTCCTTTAACTGGTACAAGGCGAAAACAGCAACGCATTCAACAGTCTTTGTCTGTGCTCATTCTTTCAAGGTTGACTTGGCATGTGCCCTTAGCCTTTTGGGTTGGTTTGCCAAGTCCAACTACCCTCTTGTTATTGACTATGAGCCTGCTTACAGTCCTTTTTTTAAACCACATTAGTATTACTTAGCTGTGTCTGCTGATAAGTATTCTATAGTGTAACAGTTTTGAACCAAGCCATTCCCAGAAACATATTAAAAAGTAACACATTCATTCTTGAGAAGGTCTGGCATTTCACATAAAAAAGACAGAAAGTCAGAAGTCTGAAAGCTTCTTTGTTGTAAATATTACACAATTATGCCTAAAGTCAAGTTGAAATGGACAAGAACGAACCAAACAGCCAACTGCAATGTTCTCTACAATCTGTGTGAATCATGCTTATCTGCTCTAACCACAATTTGTATCACATCTGCTTCTCTCTCTCTTTACATATGGTGTCAAAAGTCATGGAAGTCACATTCATTGAATTCATGAATGTAAAATAAATTAAAGAATTTAAAATAAATTAAGGAATACTAC
The DNA here is from genome assembly GCA_016806645.1 of Ophiodon elongatus. NCBI lineage: Eukaryota > Metazoa > Chordata > Actinopteri > Perciformes > Hexagrammidae > Ophiodon > Ophiodon elongatus. Next base: position 3,074,873 of record JACSYO010001668.1, on the reverse strand, counting down.
TGTAGATGATAAATAAGTAGAATAACTGGTGGTTACCTTAATAGCTTGTAATGTATGGAAAGATAAATGATAACCATCACAATCAAAAATAAAAAATAAATGTTTTGCTCTGTGCTATGTGTTTGCTATGCGCGTAGACTGGCCATCACTCAAGAGGTCAGTTACTGGAGCATGATATTAGCACTTCTTGTTTCTCACATTGTCTGTTATTTATTATGCAATGTAAAATGACAAATCCACGCACTAACATCTTCTGGGAACGTGTACAACAATGAAACAGCCAAATGTGCAAATATCAGCTTTTGAGTTCCGGTCTTAAATAACACATATAAGTTAGAAGTAGAAAGAAAAAAAGTCTGATACTAGACCAAAAAAAAAAAGTAATGACGACATGACGAGACGGGATGTGTCAGTTCTATTAAGATTGACTTTCGACAATCATTCACACAGCTCTTAGATCCCTTGTGAGAAATGCATGGATAACGTCTTCAGCTGTGAGACGTCTCAGACTTATACTAACGATGAAGATAACTTGTACAGCCTTTGTGCTCCTCATCCAAACATTACAATGTTTGGCTTCAGATGGTACAGTATTCCAACTATGAATTTTGAGTTGTTTGTGAGATTGTGTAGATATGCACTCTACTCTTTTTGTGAGACTGTTGTGTCCTTTAAACATGTGTCAGTGTGTGTCACCAGTGTTAAATACGTTATTTTCTTCTTGCAGTTCTACTTTTGTATTTATATTTTGCACTTACAGGATGCCAATATACTATGGAATTTTTATTTTAATTATTTTCTGCAATAAACATTCAAAGTGTGTAATCATATATTTCTTGACAGATTCACCATTTCAACTAACTAACAAGGACACTGGTTTTTGTTTGGTTAAAACAAACAACAACTGCAATGACATACGCTGGACAACTGGTGATCGACTTCTTGTTCCGCAAACGAAGAAGTGCCTTGGAGTCCAGGGGAAAAGTGTGGGAAGTGAAATAAACTTCTACGATTGTGACGAAAAGAGCGACCTCCAAAGGTGGGAATGCAAGAATGGAACAGTGCTCGCCCTCAAAGACCAAGAGCTTTACATTGAGCTCACTGCAGATACCACAGCAGTTCTATCCAAAACAATAGGGCCAAATAACCACCTCACAATTTCAGGGACATCCAACGGGGCTTGTGCAAGAACATACAGAGGTACAGTATGAAAGTTTGTTGTTTTGAAGGACTTGCAATATCCACACTGAATCATAACCATATTCATTGAATTTCAAGCACAAAAACAGAATAATGAAGATGACAAATTTAGAGATTATGTTTTAAGGTAGATGATGAGGTTGTGTTAAGTTAAAAAAGGTATATCGCTGCAGGTGCAAACTAATCTTTGCTTCATCACCTCTTAGAACTCTATGCTCTTGATGGAAACGCTGCTGGACTGCCATGCATGTTTCCCTTCCAGTACAAAGACCAGTGGTACTCAGACTGCACTACGATTGACACTCCAGAAAAGCATCTTTGGTGTGCGGTTGAAACTAAATATCAAAGTGAACGCTGGGGTTACTGCCCAAGTACTTGTGAGTACTGCCTGTGAAAATGGATGTTCTTTTAATACTGCAGTGGGACGAGGTCAACGTCACTATTTACATATACACAAGACTTTCTTAATAAATTAACGTAAAAAGAAAATCAAAAGTCAAGCTAAACTCAACTTACTCCAACTAGCCTTACTGTGAATTGACTTTTATTATTTTTCAAGCTGCACATTCACTTCACAGATTATGCTTCATGGGAGAGGAGTTAAGGTCTGCCCTAATAGTTGCTATTTTTGAGAAAAAAAATTATAGTTGCGAAAAGGGTCTTACAAGTGGCAAAATCTAGCAAGAAGATGACCAAGTGTGCAACACTGTCATGAGGTGTATGGCGTAATTATTTCTCACAGCACCTACAGGCATCATTTAATTTGGGGCCAACCATCAGTGTAAAGTTATGTCAACCCCCATCATTTAATGAAGACAAAAAATATACAGCCTTAAGTTACAGCCATAAAGTGTTGTACTTTGAAGCAAACATAACATATCCATATGTTGTATGTTCATAGCCAAAGAAGGCTGGACCATACACCCAACAACAGGCGCATATTACCAGCTCAACACACAGTCCGCTCTGACTTGGCCCCAGGCTGAAGCCAGCTGCCAACAGCAGGGGGCCTACCTGCTCAGTATCACCGATCCTCACCAGCAGGCTTACGTCACAGGTAAGGTGTATTGTATTCTGAGAAAAGTTCCGGGGAGACAAAGGACTTCTTGGAACGAAAGTTATAATAAAGCATATTTAATAAAGTGGAAAGCGTTGTGATAACAGAGTAAAAATCTCAATTTATGGATCATAGGCCACGGCAGTCCACAGGCCCTCAACAGTTGCCTGCGAGAGTTAACTGTCTGTGCTGGTGACCTAAGAGAGCTCCGAACTGACCAGTACATGTGATTATATAGTTCAATAAAAATGTGCATCGTCGCCTCTCATTGGCTCAGTTTTACAACATATGGTTTGGCTAAAATGTCACATGGCTAGAATCAGCATTCGTATTGGTCGCTCCGGTCCATGGCTCTTGATGTCATCACTCCCCCTCACACAGTTCATCTCCACAACCCCCCTCCAGTGGGGTTGTTTTATTGCTCTCTGTGTGTCTGTAGGAGAATTCAATGAAATCCATCCCCCTCTCTCTATCTCATTCCATGCATACCTGCTAAAAGTCTAAGTAAGAAACTCAATGTGGCTTTCTTCTATGTCACGCATACTCCTTCCCATAAGGCTCACTATTCCTTATTAATTATCCTTTTGTAGTATATTTTGCTCTGTAATGCATGAAGATAACATATGTGAAGGGGCCTGTGACTTTGGAATGTCGGATCCATTGATGTTTGTTGCACATGGGATAATCATTAGGTACCCCCGCTGGGCAATGCTCCTTGACCTGGAGGATGGAGGAGTAGCTGTGCCTATGTCCGAAACATGTCTTTTATTGGGGGCCCTCTTCATGACGTCATTATATACTCAAGTCTGGGGCGTAAACAACAACCATATATAAGTGATCGGGAGATCCCTGACGGGTAGAGTTCTGTTCGACTTTGGGACTCTCCGGGTTGTCATGACGCCCGTCTTGACATATGTTGCTTGTTTGTAATAAACTTCATTATACCAGCAAGAACAGTGTCCGCGGAGATTCCTTCATCATCACTCCAACATCACTGTCGCTTGAAATATACAACACTTTTTTAAGTATCGTAATTTATACATAGACATTCCTTATTTACAGTGTAAGTCATTTTATTTTATTACAACCTAACAGGTGACACTATACTATATATATTAAACTTAATGTTTTGATAAAGGGAGTATTTGGGCACATACAATAATTATGTGCCATTTGTTTTTCTATAAATATATTTGATTTATAATAGCACTGTTAATTAAGAAGATGTTGGTATGGAAACTATTGTGTTGTCAAAATAATCAGGAATTTTGAGCCCTACTAACAATAAGTGACATATAGGGACAGACTTGTTATTTTGTCATTTTTGTATATCATTACCCCAACAGCACTACTAGGTACAGGGGGCAACAGGCTTTGGACTGGGCTGATCCTGGATCCAGAACATGGCTGGATATGGTCCAATGGGAGGCCATACCGCTACCTGAAATGGGACTCAGGTAGTTTTTCCTTTTTTCTGTTATAATATAGTGGTACTATATTAAAACATATTCACAAAAAAATATTTATTGAAAAAATATAATCCAGTGTAGTGCGAGGCTGTTTGCAAAACCAACAATGTCAAGTATAACCATTATCTTGTTTAAGGACATCCACTTCCTAATCCGGGATACAACTGTGCAATTGTTGATCCTGCTGTTCAGTACTCCTGGCAAAGTTTACCTTGCAGCAAGAAACTTGGGTACATCTGCTACAGTGAAGCGGCTGAAATACTGCCCGCACAAGGTAAAGAAAATAATCTATTCTATTCGACTGTACACATCCCCTCAGAACAGTATAGCTACACTGTATACTGTCTCTGTCACTCAGTCCATACTTCTTTGTTCTCCTCATGATCAGCTGGTGTGACAGGATTTTGTTCAAGACCTTGGATTTCCTACAATGGCCACTGCTTCTACCTTAATCGTACTCAGAAAACATGGCCTGATGCTCAGAGAGCGTGTCATAATGAAAGAGGGAACCTGGTCAGCATCAGCAATGTAGAGGACCAAAGCTTTGTCATCTCTCAACTTGGATACAGTACGTATAAAAAACACATACAAGAATGTATAATCAAAAATCATTCATTGTCATGTGCTGAGATGAAGATGACAGATCCTGACACATTTCTTTTCATGATCAGTTCAGTTATAGATGATGGTCGAAACAGCTGCCTTCCCAATAAATGCAGCTAATGCTAACAGTGCTAAAAGCACAAACAGTGTAAACAACAGTGTAAGTGTAAGCAATAGTGCTGACAGAGCTAACAGTGTTGACTTGAGGGGGAACAGAAGGGTGAGCGGCCGGACACCATGAATGAGGCCTGTGAATGTGGCGAATACGTGAAATTCGCCTCATTTGCGTGACTCATTGTCGCAAAAGCCTGAGATTCTCCTTGTGTCTTCCCTGACGTCCTGACGTTGTTGAATCAGAAATCGAGGAAGAAATTATTGTAGCTGTAGGTGGGTACCCAGAACTCTACGATACCTCATATTTATACAGAGGAAAATATGTGTAAACCATACATTGTTCATGATACATAAAATGACAATGAAGCTGTCGTATTTACACCTTTATGACACTATTTTGAGTGTTGATGGAACAGCCACAGTTTTCATAGCCTAGCACCGAACGATCCACGCTCTATTCAGAAAACAAGCATTATGAAAGTTGATTGCTTTTGTCTTAATTGTTTATTTTGGGATAATACAGCTGTAGTAAACCAGCCGATGTGTGGCTTGCTAGATACAATGAATACAGCTCAGTGAAGTTCACTGAGCGCCTCCGGATGTTGTCATAAACCCAGACACAATAGCTTCCCGGGAAATCGAAAATTTGCTTTGTGTTAGATGTGAACACAGTATATGCCTCACTATACTAGCCAGCTGGTAGCCAAACATGTGAAGAATGGGCCAGTGATAGGAGAGCATCAATGAACCAGTCAAGAAGGACATTTGAATTAAAACTAATTATTCCCTGAGTCGGTCCTTGGTAACATATTAACAGGGTTCCCACTCCTTTCTAAAAGGTATTTTCTGGGACTTTTTCAGTGTGACAGACAAGGATCGTGCTGGCCGTACACTAATGAATCCCTTTTTTCTTATGAATTACAATTAACCACTGCTGCCTTAACACCAATAACACAAATAGTAACCTCCATTTTTGCCTTCTGACGAATCTCAACTGGACTTTAAATAGCCTACCTAAATGTACAAATCAAAGTAACAGTTGATTTTGCTAGGATTATTAACTGCCACTGACGCTTGATAATTAAGTCCCTTTACCAATAATATTGGCCAATTTAACGAAGTAATATCACACCCACAGTGGGCTACCGCTATAAAAAGTAACAAAAGTTAAACATTTCATGTCATGCTATGGTTCATTTTACATTAACAATGCAGCATTGCTTTAGAAGAGACAATGCTAGCAAAGAAAAGGGTACAGTTAGCCAGTATTTAGCCAGTGTTTGACAGTTGGGCTTCCATTCATTGTTTAGACACCTACTTCCCATTTATTATTGTCTAACTCTCTCAACAATGCCCAAAACACAGTTGAAACCATTCCTCCTAGCCAGAGTTGAATTAAAAACCTTAAACCTTTGAGCAAAACAAGCTAGGTTTGTCAAACTTTAGCAACTGAACCAAACATGCTAACCAATTTAATGTTACATAACCTTTTCAAACAAGTTGAGAAGAAAGCAACGTCTATGTGGGGGCAACTGTGGCTCAGTGCTAGAGCAGGGTCGTCCTTCAATCAGAGGGTCGGCGGTTCAATCCCTGGCTCTGCCTTCGATGTGTCCTTGGGCAAGACACTTATCCCCAAATTAGTGAATAATTAGAGTTAGAGTCCATGCAGGTGGTAGCCATCAGTGTATGAATATGGGTGAGTAATGACATTTAGTGTTAAAGTGCTTTGAGTAGTCGGAAGAATAGAAAAGTGGTATACAAGTACAGACAATTTATCATTTATGTGCTACCATGTTCACAGCCTTTCAACAACATAACAGAGAGCAGCTTATTCACAATACTCTTGTTCATAATTACCATTTAAACATTAATATGATCCTGAACATAACGTCTTCCTTTCAGATAGCAATTTTAACCATGTTGGGTAACTGTGATAAATAGCCCTGTAGTTTGTTCTCGGCGAAAAGAAAATAGTTGTAAAAATGTTGAAATAATCTTCCAGGACAACAAAACATTTTCCAGGACATTTTAGTTTTTCTCTCATTTTCCATGTGTTCTCAGTGACTGGAAGATGTGTCAGCTGTTTTAAAGGTTTTCCAGGGTGCATGGGAACCCTGATTAAGTTCATTGCAAATAGTTTACGGAAAGATCATTTCTATTGTCCATGTCTGCAGTATCCACTGATGAGCTTTGGATTGGACTTAATGACAGGAAGACAGAGAGGCTGTTTGAATGGATTGACCACTCTACTGTCAGTTTCACTAGCTGGGAATTTGGGAAACCTGCTGCCTCCACTGATATAAAGGACTGTGTTCTCATCAGGGGAGAGGTAAGAAATATCATGTGGTTATGGTGCGCATATCACCTTTGTGTTTCTGCATAAAACATACACTTGAGAAAGTGATATCTAATGATGAAGCTAGATGTCACAGGTAACTTAATTGTACATGTGTTAAATTGCATTGTCAACTGTATATGTTTGTATCTATAGTATTATGTGATATGTGTTGAAGTTTATTGATATTAGATTGACCTGTGCATTGATTGTAGTACCTTTCAGTACCTCCAGTCTCCACACAAACATTTAATGGTACTTTGTTGCAGAATGGGAACTGGGCTGACCGTGTGTGTGAGGAGAAACATGGCTCCATTTGTATGAAGATGAGTGCCTCAAAACCCTCTGGAGATGAAGTGCAGCAGGACGTAGGCTGCAAAACTGTGTGTTAAGTTTATTATTTTTTATCTATTTAAAAACTGTTCATCTTTTGTTCATGAAATGATCACAAAAGTTGAACTTTGGTGTAGTGCCTGCACTTCAACGTAACTCTGTGATCGCCCAAAGCTTAACAAAGCTTTCAGCCTTTTTCTTGGCCTTTTTTTGTGTTTTTTGTGTTTTGGTTGTCCCCAGCAGCAAAGATCAGATAAATATTCTACCTGCACAAAACGAGCAATACGAGCAATACGACAAAACAGAAAAATAAGGTTGCCAATACCAAGCAGTTTAAGTGCTTTTTCAACCAAGACCAAAACAAACGGCTAAAAAGCAACTGAATATTACACTTACATTTACTGGTGGACAGAAACCCAGCTTCAAATGAATGCTAATGTTCTTACTTACTATTATAATAATAATAAAATGTAAGGGCTGTATGTGTTTCAGCATGTTGTAGAGTTCCCCAAGTGGTCGAAAATGTTTCCTTTTAAATCCATAACTGCCACATTAAACAAAATGTCTAACATTATAATATGTTATACTGCTTTTAGGCCAAGTCTAAATGTATAATGTTTGTGATATTAGTGATTAAAGATTTTTTTTATTTTTTCTGATATGGCATAGGTTTGAAAAGTTAAATGAGACAGCCAAGGTGAAAGTTGGCGGGTTGCGTTGTTCTTTGCTTTTTCCACAGTAAAGTATGAAAAATCATATGACCACTCTATGATCTTTTTTCACTTTTTTTTCCAACAATCCAGGGGTGGATAAGATATGGCTCTTACTGCTACTTTATAGGGATACAGACCAAAACGTTTGATGAAGCCAAAGATGACTGCAAGAGCTCAGATTCTAACTTAGCTGATGTTTCAAATAGGTAAGAACATATATTATATGTTCTGAATAACTCTACATTTCATGAGCCCAAATTTATTGACATTTACACAAAGAATTATAACAGAAAAAGAGATCCAACGTTCCTAATTGTGTAAATATTTCCAGGATGGACAATGCCTTCCTTGTCAGCTTGGTGGGGTTGAGACCAGAAAAATACTTCTGGTTAGGCCTCTCAAATCAGAAAAACATTGATAAATTTGTGTGGACCAACAGAGATTCAGTGATGTTTACTCACTGGAACGCAGAAATGCCAGGTATGGAGAAAAGTTAAACTCCATCTGTAAATTTTGTCCAAAAGTAGCATCACAATTGACTTTTCACTATTTCTTCCTTGACAATGCAAGGTAACCGACAGGGCTGTATTGCCATGACAACTGGTTTTGTCGCTGGCCTATGGGATGTGCTGCCCTGCACCAATATGGAGAAATACATCTGCAAACACCTGGCAGAGGGGGGCGTTTTAACTCCTGCACCACCCAGTGTTACCACTACAATATGTGCAAACGACTGGAAACGAATTGGAATAAGAAACTATTGTTTTAAGGTGAGCCATGTCTGAAAATTGTTTTTTTTTGTTTTGAGTTAGGCTTCAATATTGGGCAATATGACAAGATTATCGTTTAAATGACACGATAATTGTCTTCACGTATCCATGATAACAGAAAGATATTATATTATGCAACGTCAGTTACAAATTTTGCGCTACACTCAGTCTTTGTCTTCCTTTTTTTAAATCTTGCTTTTCTGCATCTCGCAGATGGATAGTACTGTTTGTTGTGTGTAGAGGGTGTGTTTGTGTGTGCGCGCTATGACTTATAAAGACACACACACAAAAAATGCAAAGACATTAAAATACCGTTTGCTTGTTGAAAGTCACACTACCAAATTATATTGAACCGCTTTGTCTTCTGGTGAAGTTGTTTTCACCAACATCCAGACAAAAAAGGACCTGGTTTGAGGCCAGAGACTACTGCAAGGTCATTGGAGGAGACCTGATCAGCATCCACAGTGTTGAGGAGCTACGAACGCTATCAAACCGGTACAGTATGACTGGTCACATAACAAAATTGAGAAAATACAAAACAGGATGCAGCAGAAGATGAAGGTTGTCTAGAAGAGTATGGGACAGGTTTTACATATATCATCAATACAACAATCATATAATACAAACATTGTCCATCATAGCTTTGGAAAAGTCTGGATTGGGCTAAGTGCTCCTGACCCAGCCATCGGTTATGTATGGAGCGATGGATCCCCAGTGAGTTAACAATTTTCTACTTAAGAAACCTGGAAATGAGTTAGCATTTTTGCACTTCCGGTTCCCTCGTCTCAAAGTCAATGTTTTTTTTAATGGGTTTTTGGTTAGATGGCTAAAATAGGGTCAGTGGTTAACGCAAGCTTAAGATATTTTAACATTACGCTCTACGATATAAAATACGTCATTAAATACCCCTCTTGTGAACTTGAAGCTTTTACTTCTCTTTAAAAAGGTATCATATACCACAGAGCTTATTTTCTGCAACTATTTAAAAATCCAATGGAAAAATCACATTGGCTTTTTGTCGAGGGAACCAGTGCGATGCTAACTTCTAGGGCTTGCTACAAAAATACGTCATCCCTGCATCTCTTTATAAAATTATGAATTAAAATGTGTTTTTTTGTTAACCTTTTGTTTACAGCTGCAGTTCCAACACTGGGAAGATGGAGAGCCAAACAATAAAAATAATGTGGAATCTTGCACTGAATTTGACATGAATCAGCGGGATGATAGTGGGTCTTGGAACGATGTGCACTGTGAAACTTTCAACTCTTGGATGTGCCAGATTCGTGCAGGTAAAATGAGGAAATGAAAACTCTTCATTCTCTGTTAAGTTTTTTAAGAGCATGTCACTCTTTTGTAACCTTTGTTGAAGGTTAATCAGGCAAGCTTGACCTTCCAATAGTATCTTCCTCAAATGTTTTTAGGTCAGCGCTGTCTACTATCACACCAGAGCTCATTTTTGGAGTATAATTTCATATTATTCCTTACTCCTTACAGGAGTGACTCCAAATCCGCCTCCAGACTCTGTCACTCCTGGTAAGTGGACCATTTTTTCTATGCAACCACATAGAAAACATAGGAAATACCCTTTTATCCCAAACCTTATTTGCTATTGTATGTGAAAACTTTGACCTGCTGGTGGCACTGGTGAACAAGTCAGGGGATCACCAAAGTCAGTTCAAACTTTAGGAACCATGAATGTCTTTTCAATCCATAGAGCTATGCTGCTTGCATGGCCAGAAAGCAACAGAACTCTGAACCTGCACATTTACTGTAATACATTACATATTTCTGACATGTTTTCAGACTACAATAGGACCTCCGACGGGTGGCTACTATGGAATGGGGCACAGTATAATTTCTTCAGTGTGCGGAGGGCCATGGAAGAAGCTCGTAGGTCCTGCCAAAAGTTGCATAGTGACTTGGTAGTTATCAACAGTGAAGCTGAACGTGTCTTTATATGGAAGCAGGTGAGAAGTGACATGTATTCTTCATTACTGACATTACTCATTGGCCATGGCACTTAAGCTCAGAACATACTGCAATGTAGATACTGTTCCACTGTGTGCCTCTCTCTGTTTGTGTGCAGATCGCCAAAAGTTCTGGGTCTCACTGGATAGGCTTGAACGTAGATCTTGATAAAACATATAGGTGAGTATGACTTAGCTAATGAATAATGGGTTGCAAACGGTACACAAAATTCACGGTTCGGTGTATACGTTGGTTTTTGGGTCACTGTTCGGTACATTTTCGGTACAGTAGGGGAAACAAAGAACATGCATAAAAAACTTTTTATTTCATCGATTTTTAAAATTCTGAACATTCAACAGTCGCTCATTGGCCATAATAATTACTTTAACAGTTAGGGCACTCAAATACTGGCATATTGTCGATAGAAAATAACTAAATAACTAAAAATGAATGAGAAAAATGTCTCTACTGTAATGTAAATGTCACCCAATTTCACCTGGGGATCAATAAAGTATTGCTGATTCTGATTCTATAATAATCCATCATAAAATTCAGACCTGTTGATAATTCATTAACTGGGCTTTATCCTATGCTCGTTTATCTAAGGTAGGCACAACAGGCTATCTAAAATACACATGTGAATGTGTAACATATACCACATGCTTTCATTCTGTATCGGCTACAATCGAGTGTGGGAGCATATACTCAGCGATAAATACTTCATAGCATTAGTTACAATGGCACATTATTAATCTAGAGTAGGAGGCTGCCTGGCTACTGTGGAGAGAAAGACTCGCCGTCCAATCCGTTTTTGTTTTGTTTTAATAATTGACGCATTCAGGTGTAAATAAAAGGTTTAAGTTTAACCCTGCAGTCCTCCAGGTAGTTCTGTGGGTTTGCTATTATCTGCCAACCTCTTTCACATTACACATACTCAAAATAAGAATTAACATGAGAAGATAAGAGTTAACATAAAAGTAGCTGTTTTTGCAGCTTTATTTATAAAGCAGCTAAATAATTTCTTTGAACAAAATCTGGTTGATTTTACTACCTGGATTTGAAAACGCAGCTTATTCTAGATTTTTCAATATACAAATTTATAATATTAAAAAAACATACGATGCAAGATTGACAAAATGGATAATATATTTGTTGGAATAAAGAATGTGCCATGTGGTTTGCCCCGCTCATCTTTACTGCTTTAAATGTAATTTACCTTTTTTTTTACTTTCTGCTTTAACAATCATGGACAACTAGATTCAAATTATGAAGTGCTGACTCAAGAGTGCCTACCTGTAATCCATAGAATTGAATGTCTGTGACCTGGATATTGTAAATATCATAATGCTCATATAATATTATAATATAATTGCTGGTCCGTACGATTTTCTTTGAACGAAAAAAATTATAATTAGGTGTCAAAACAGAATACTTAAAAAAAATATATATATATATGGAAAAGAAAGTAAGAGTGTGCCATGGATGTGTCTTTCGAATTTTTAACTGATTTTATTGTATTCCAAAAAGTTGGATGGATGGTTCTTCAGTGGTGTTTCAAAGGTGGGATGAAAATCAACCTTTTTTCCAACGCAATGATGAGAATTGTGCTGCCATGACTTCAGAAATGGGTGAGTACCTTAAACACTAATCTACACTAGCATACTTTCATATAATTAATTGAATAAAGAACTAATCTGAGATTAGATTGTAAATGTAAAAGTGATTTTCTTTTCGTTAATCTATTTATTAAATATTTTTCATTGATTTACAGGGTTCTGGCATGTTTATAATTGTGGATATGAGCAGAAGTACATTTGTAAACGCAGTATCTCACCACTTGCAAATGCCACTGTAGTACCAACAGTTCTTCCAAAAGGTGGCTGTCCACAAAACTGGAAACAATTTGACTCAAAGGTCAGAGGTCACTTTTATTTTTTTATAGTTGGCAGACTGAGGTAGCATGAAATATAGATCTATTTGTGGATAAAAAATAAGCTGCTCTTTTGAGATGACACAAAGCTGTTGATTTTTCCAATATAGTGTTTCAGCATCATTAATAACCAGAATGAGACGTGGGGTGGAGCAAAGACACAATGCAAAGCAATGGGAGGAAATCTGGCTTCAATTCTATCGAGAAAAGTGCAAGGTTTGTTTTACGTTTGTTTTTATTATTTTCCAGAAAACTAATTATTTTTTGTGATACGATAGTGTGGAGCTAAGTACAACTGAACGCTAAATAAGACATTTTTAAAGTAGAACCATACACTGATCAAGAGCGTAGTTCATTTTTATTATTTATTTATTATTTATTTCAACTGGGGAACAAAAAAATTGTTAAATAATATCATCAATCTGTGTTACATTTTCAGTGTTTTTGACTTTTGAATTGGCTGATGCACCTGCCACAGACCTGTGGATTGGTTTGTATGATGTACATGGCGAACAATTTCTCTGGACTGATGGCCGACCAATGCGATACAACAATTGGGGACGTTATGTAAGTGGACACGATGTTTTTTTTAAATCATGATAGTACAAGAGGGAATATGCTATTTCCGTTTTTTTTTTAATCACTGTTTTTCATGAAAATGTGACTATTTTCTATTGTTGCAGCAACGCCATCATCCAATAAGAGTTACAGAGGACCCTTTTGGGGTATAGTTAAAGGTATACTATGTAGCATTGGCGATTGCATTTTGTCAACAAAGCATTCAAAGTTGGCCCCTCCTCCCTGGCTTAACGAGTGAGAGAGCACAGGGGTGGTCGAGCGAGCTAGAGTGTAAATGAAGAGAGGGAGCGTCATTAGCAAGAACAAAGCAGTGAATCACCTCCTCACAACAGCACTCTGCATTAGCAGAGGAGAGAGACAAAGAACAGGGGAAACATTGAAACACATTAAATCCCGAAGTAATAACCCGTTGCTTTGTATCATACCATTGACTATATATAAGAAGTGGACGTAGTCACTGTGACGTTACTCATTGGTTTATGGACTTTGGTTTTGAAGCCTCGAGCGTGGCATTTTAGCCATCGCCATCTTGTTGTTTTTTTTGCAACCCTGAAGTGACACGATAGTGTGGAGCTAAGTACAACTGAACACTAAATAAGAAATTTTTAGACGACCAAAATGCTACATTCAACTTTCATGAACTGAAAACTTATTGTGAAAGGGTTACAGTTGAAAAGTTATGTGCACATTGCAAGCGTGAAAAGCAACAAAGCGTCATTGTCGTCATCGAGTCACCGTTGAAGTGTTTCTCAAGCGCCCGTTGATATAGTTATGTCATTTAATAAGACTGGGAACTGGCTAACGCCATTTCTTAAATTATAAAGAACAGGGTGAAACAAAAAGATATAATTGGTTGACGCTTCAGGTGGTCATTGGAGTGGTGAAGAAATTGAGACCAGCTCAACTTTCAGCTCGATTTGTAATGCATCATCCCCGTCATCTAGCGTCGGGTATCAGTTTGTATCTTGTCCAGTTTGTAACTTCATGTCAAAGGCTTCAATTGAAAATGACTTCTAGTCTGTTGCTGTGTCACTCAGTGTGGACACAGCATTAGACAAAAACGCCAGACAACGCTACTTTTAACATGTATAAACTTTAAACGCATAACTTTGTAAACTGAGGTTATGCCTCAAATACACACAACCTTTATTCAGTGTTGTGATTAATGTTTTGCATCTGCATTGTAATACATTTTTGTGTGTATTGCTAAATATTTCTGACACCTTGAAATTTTATTCCAGTTTAACATGATGCAATATCGTGTCGACTGGGATGATAGCATGTTTTTAAAGGTAATGAAACTTTGTTTGTCTTCATTTCGAATATTGGTTATTTTGTAAAGATATTTATGTATGTCTAAATAAACAAACTGACTATATAAATCAAGAATGTAGAGGGAATCCTTTTAGAAGTACCCTATACTGTATAGAAAGTATTGGGTGCCCTGCTATCTTATTGTTTTTGCTCATGGTGGGGATTAACATATGCAGTTACATTAGGGCTGCTTCGTAAACTCATCATATTTTGCAAATGAGTCATTCTTTTTTAAGGGAAACATGCTCTCAGTCTCCTTACCATAGATTACTCTTTACCTGATCAACGCTGTGTTTCACCAGAAAGCATGTGTTGTGATGACTACCAATCCCATCATTGGTATTGGGAAATGGATAAAAAAGTCCTGCAATGACATCAATGGATATGTCTGTCTTCGAAATGTTGGTGAGCCTATCCTCCGCCTTTTCTCTTGAATGCATTTCCTATGGCCTAGAATGATTAATATTATAATATTACTTTTATCAAATATTCTATATATTCTGTATTTCCCTAATTGACAAAACATAACACCATCAGCCAAGCACCAACTCACAACTCACAACTTGTTATCAAAACTCGGCAATGATCAAAATTAGGATTTCAACAATACAATTTTTAGTATTTTGTATTTTTGTGTAGTTTTGTATTTTAAGCACAGGCCTATTCAAACAGGACCGTTATTTTTAAATGGGATAAGTGAGTAATTTCATTCTTTTCAGAAAAAAGGAAAAGAATAACTGTACACTATAGCATCTATACAATAGAGCCACTGAGTTTAAAGAAAAATGGAAAAACTGAATTTGCCTAACTTCTCACTCTATACAGAGCTTTCTCTCCCAGAGTCCCCTGAACCAACAATGACCGAGTATGTCAAAATATTCAATGACTCTATCAAGCTAGTTTCTCAACAAATGAACTGGGATGCAGCCAAAATAAAGTGTGAAAGTGATGGTGCCAAACTGGCTAGCCTGCGAAACCCGTGGTCAAAGGCCTATGTTGAGCTGCTGGCGTTGAATGGACCTATGTGGATTGGATTGAACAGAATGGAGGTACAGGATAGAAAACTTCTCAAATTGAAGATCCTCGAAATTATGTTGTGTAAAATATTAACAAAATGTATATTATTGATGGCTTTTATGAAGCTAAATGTTTTCTACGCTTTTGTCCATGATGTAGCATACAATCATGATAAAGCAGCATTGATGTACTTATGTTTTCAGAATAGGAAACATGTAACAGACTTTTCAGTGTTGGTGACCAGCTAATTGTAAGAAAGTGGAAGATGTTTCCAATTAACTTTAAAAATAACAAAGATTACAGATTTCATTGAAAAAAGTATTATAATATGCTGAATGTAGTTTGATCAATCTTTCAGACTGCCGGATATTTCAAATATATTGATGGATGGCACATCATCACAACCAATTGGGCTAGACAGGAACCAAGCAACAAACACTCTTGTGTGTTCGTGGATGTAGATGGAAACTGGAACACTGCTGACTGTAATCAGAAAAAGAACAGTATTTGCATGAAATCTACAGGCAAGACTCATGTATATTTTAATACATTTTTATGCGATGCATCCTGAATTTTACCCTGTAATGTCGATACACATTGTGCATTTACCTGTTTGGCACATGGTTACAATCATTATCATTGTATTTTTGAGGTGACGTTGTTCTCTCGTTCTGCAATTGTCAAATAGGGTTTTTGGGCGACTGTGGATCAGTGGCGAGCAGGGTTGTCCTTCAATCAGAGGATAGGGGGTTCAATCCCCGTCTCCTCTAGCCAATGTCAATGTGTCATTGGGCAAGACACTTAACCCCAAATTGCTCCCGTAGCTGTGCCTACGGTGTGTGATTGTTGTATGAATGTTAGCTTTTCCTGATAGGCAGGTCAGGTGGCACCTTAGCCACTGTCAACAGTGTATGAATGGGTGAATGATGTCAAGTAGTGTTAAAGCGCTTTGAGTTGTCAGAAAAGACTAGAAAAGTGCCGTACAAGTATAGGTCCATTTACCATTTACTTCAGCACATTGAATTTGAAAGCATGCACGATACAGCATTTAGTTGATTTAACTGTTGTGAATGGCAATCTCTCATTCACAGATGTGCCACCAACAGAGTCAAGTGCTTTTCCAGGATTTTGCCCTGATGACCCAGGATCAACAAGACACTCAAGCCATATTATCAGCTGGCTACCATTTAGGGGTTATTGTTACCTCTTTCTCACAGAAAGGAGTAACTGGCCAGAGGCATCTGCTAACTGTGTCAGACATGGTAAGTATTTTCTATGGATGGACTAATACATATTATTAATCACTCAGCTGTGTTTAGCTTCAACTAAACACCTACGGTTTTCTGTTTGGTTGTTTGTGAAGGTGGAAATCTTGCCAGCATTGAGGATCCCTCTGAGCAAGTATTCATTCAAAGAAATATTGTAATATTTCAAGACAACCAAGCCTCATTCTGGATCGGCTTGTATAAAACTCACAGAGGTACAGTCACATTGTCTTATCTTTCATGGAAGCAAACATTAAAGTACATTTTGACATTAAGATGGAAAATTCTTTGTAAAACAGAAGCTCTGAAACAAAGCAGTTAAAAAATGTCTGTAGTTAACCATTTATGCCTGCTGAAAAGATAACTGAAACAAGCGAAACTATAATTGGTCAACAATAAGTGAAGAATAAATATATACATCAACGCATCAATATCTTTATTTTCAAATATTTGTAATGTTAAAGGCATCGCTCATAGTGCCAAACTTGTGAGGAATTTTCACCAAAGCTCTACAGTTTCTCCACAGAGTTTTAGCATCTTTCTGCTTTTTTATGGCCCCAATGCATCTTTAATTGACCTCATTTCCAGCTGTTTTCAGCAAAAAGGCTCTGATAAACCTTGAAATGACAATTGTATATCAATTACTCGCCGCATTTACCTTGAATTCTTGAAGAAAACTTTGTTTTTCTCACATGTCTCCACAGTGATCGGAGAATCTGAAAACAGAGTGAATCCTTGAAGAATTGACGTAAATGGAGTCCAGGTTTAACAACAGCAAACCTATATAAAAACATCTGTTTAAAAACTAATTTACCCAGTTGTATGATCAGTCCCTTTCCCAACTTGTCACATACTGGCGCCATATCAGGAGTTCTTGACATCACCTTCTAAAACACTGGGTAGCCCAGCGCATTGAACAATGATGCTCCTTGAAGTGCATACATGGGAAACGTTGTGTATTCAAACAGAAACACTGAAATATGTTCAGGAAAAGATCAAGATTTGGGTAAATTAAAAACGTTTGAAAAGTGAAAGTGAAACTTAACGTTGTAAACACAAAGACAAACAACTCGTTAGTTTCACCAAGGACAGAACTTTCCTGGGTGAAGGACTTTCATAATGCATGTTTTGGAAGTACTGAGCAAGCAAACAGATTTAACAAGACTTGGATTATACTACGTGAGTTGTGTGAGAGTTTTTAAACTCATGTTTTGATGTAGTTTTACTGTTGTTAAACCTGGCCTTCTTTTTCTTCAATTCATCAAGGATTTACTCCGTTTTCGTTTCTTTTTTAATTCTTTGTTCACTGTGGAAGCATGTGAGAAAAAACAACTTTTTCTTCAATAATTCAAGGTATCATGTGGCGAATAATTGATACACAAATGGAAATTTTAAGGGTGACGTATAAAGCAGCTAAAAAGTAATGTTTCCCTGAGTCAAAACCGGGCCAAAAGGAGACTGAACGTTTTGTTTGGCATTCATCAAGGAACCAGAAACACATAATGCTAATGTTGCACTGTCTTTGCTGTTCGACAATTGTCTGCGAAAGTGTTTCCTCTAAACAACTTTATAAAGGTGTATACAATACACAATCAACATAATATGGGAAATGTTAGGTTATGCAAGCATATTTGTAAAACTTAAATGTTGCAAAATCTTGTTTCCATTCACATTGAAAAAACAAATATTAAGTAACAAATTCAAGAAATACTTTATCTGGTAAAAAAAAAAAAGAAAAGAAAGGAAAATAAATATTGGATTTCTATTTGTCCCCAGGCATTTGGTATTGGTTGGATAAAACTGCCATGGACTACACTAACTGGTTCGAAGGTGAAGCTGATGTAGATACCGCCAGTTATGGATCGATTAAAGCTGGAGATGGGAAATGGATAACAGGGAAACGGTTGTATGACAGAGGATACATTTGCAAATCACCTAAAAGTGAGATCATCAGACTATTTGAATTAAAGTAACAGGAATGTGTAACACAGAGTGATAAATCAAAAATACATTCATGAATGTATTTAGATATTTAGAGTATAATGTAATAATATGCCTTTTGTAAAGTGTTTTTGTTCATGTTTGTTATCTTTTTAGTATTACGACAAGTGCCACAGACAACTGGTAAGTTACATCTCTTTATCTTTTTTTATTTGACTAATTAACTTCTGGCTCATCATCTACGTGTTGAATCTGTACAGTAATGCCGATGGTGGATCCTCAAAGCCGTGGCCCCAACATTTTGGCAGTTGTGCTGGTCATTACTTTGATTGCCATAGGAACAGTCATCGCCTTGGTTCTCTTCAAGAAGTCTGGACGCCGCTTACCTTGCCTTAAAAAGTCTGCTACCTTTGACAACCCACTCTTCTCCAACAATGAGCGGTCCCAACCTGACACCAATAAACTGGTAGCAAACGCAGAGGAGGAGAATCCTGGGCCTGTTTTAGCTTTAGTGATGTAAATGCCAGCAGAATCCATTTGATTGAATTCAGTGAAGCTTTACTTCGCGAGAGCGCTTCGGGTTACACTAGTTAAGAAATTTAGGGGAACCCCTGGGAGAAAAAAACAAATAATAAAAAGAAAATAATGATGTTTAAACAATTCATGTTTTTATTAGCATTTCGTAGAGTGTTCACACTTTTAGTCCACCACTTCTCAGACAAAAAAATATAGTACTATTGTATCCTTTACATTTATCTGCTGGTTGTGGTTACTGTTCACTCTTCAAGTTTTTACATGTAAAATAAAGATTGAACTTTGATTAATCTGTTGAATTCATTATACATCATTTTTAAAAGAGAAAAGCTATGTTTACTGAGAGCAAATAAAATAACCTGGAGGAACAAGGACAACACTGTTGAGTCCGCGTACTAATCACAGCAAGCCTAGCGACAAGTATCATTTTTGCAGCAAAAAGCACAGAAAGTTAAAAACTAAATGCCAAGCAATCATTGACCCAAACTTTCCTCATGTATAATGAATACAAAATGTCGAAACATTATTAGAAACTACACTGCAGTGCTGCTATACAACAACAACAGTTTCAACTTTTTAGTGAACCTGCATTGATATTATGTAATTCAACATCCATACATCAACACGAAGAATAACACAAGGAACCAATGCAAAATGTTCTTGCTCAATTGGTCTTTTTCACTGCAGGACTCTTTCAGAAATGCATTTACATATAGGCTTAATCTGATGGCAATTGAACATATCGCCTGGCACATGTCTAAATAAAAACCCTGGTCCCTTTTAAGTAAATGTCACAACAGCAATCAAACTAGCTCAGACTTAATATTTCCATGTCACTTTCAATAAAGGCACAAGTCTGAATTAAATTCCATCAGATTAATGTGAATTGCCTGATATCAGACAGAATTGCAAACTTGTTACACTCCCTTTCCAGCAGCAACAGGTTAATAATGCACAGAGACAAAAATTAAATGTAAACATAAAAATAAATACAAAATATCTTGATCTCCATCTGTTACGTACAAAGAAAATCTGTTTAATAAACTACTGTGAAATGGCCACTTTTAGGTCGTGGGGGAAATCCTACTCAAATCAAGCCAAATAAGTTTTAAAAACTCATCAGTGTGACAATTTAAAAAATTGTGTGCAATGCAGCATTACAAAACTATGTATAGATCGTATTAAAATAATGAAGAGACCAAAAACATTCATAGAACTTGATGTTCACATCACATGCATGACTTACACACTCTTACCTTGTTGACGCCACCTTTTCTGTGACACGATTAGCAATGCAGTTGCTTTAAGTGGGTGAGAAGGCTGTGGCGTATAAGTGTGTGAGTGAAGGTAAATTATCATACACTGATGAGGGTGTGTGAACCCATTGGTTCAACTGTGTGTGTGTGTGTGTGTGTGTGTGTGTGTGTGTGTGTGTGTGTGTGTGTGTGTTTCACACTTGATCAAATAGTAATTGCATATTATATATATATATATGTATATATATATACATATATATATATATGGGTAAGAGTGTACAAGTATATGTGAACATAAACTTCTGTGAACACTCTATATGGGTAAGAGTGTTCACAGAAGTTTATGTTCACATCACATGCATGACTTGCACACTCTTACCCATATATATATACATATATATATATGTATATATATATATATACATATATATATATATATACGTATATAAATATATATATATCTTACCTATATATGTATATATATATATATTGCACACTATTACCCATATATATATATATCTTACCCATATATCTTACCTATATATATAATGCAATTATATGCAAAATAATGCAAAAGATTGAGAAATTCACTCTCACTGCAGTCAAGCCAGCCTCCACTCCGAAAAACACAGTCAAGCCAACCCGTAGTCTTTTTTTCGGTAGGCATATGTACTAGGCATTACGGTAAGAGCGTGTAAGAACAGACGTCAAAATAAGAGCAAAGTTCCGCTGAACGTGATAGTCAGTCAATACGTCTGTAAATACAGATACATTAATAAATTTAACTATATGAATGAGTGAAAAATTCTAAATTTTATGAATGAAAAAAGAAATACCACATGCAAAGACTATTTCAAGGAAACATTTTGATATTCATTTAATTTCCATTGTGTGGATACTTATACCTAATATCGATAGCATACCACTTTGGAAGGTATCTCTTCCAATATCAGGACATTCTGATGTTGAATTTCAAAATGAAAGCCCTAGAAAATCACATTCATGAGCCAATGTGTCTCTAATTTCAGATTAGATTTTAAAGGAAACGGTCCAAAGTTACAAACTAATTTCACTTCAGAGTAATAGTAGACCACCTCAAGTTGTCACTAAGAGAGAATCAAGACATTCTGATGTGTGATTTCATAATTAAAGCCCTTCAAAATCTCCTTCTTGAGCTTACTTCAAATCACTATCATGAGCCAATCTACCTCTAATTTCAAATTAGATTTTAAAGTAAATGGTCCAAAGTTACAAACTAATTTCACTTTAGATTAATAGTAGACCACCTCAAGTTGTCACTCAGAGACAATCATGACATTCTGATGTGTGATTACTTATATTTTTAATTTATTGTGACACACAACTTAAAGACATTGTACACTACCCAACCCTGTTTTGAATTAAAAGAATTATATAAAAAAAATTAAAGTGCCTCTATGAAACTATACATTCAAAATGTATTCAAGAATTACTTTACTGTGATTCAGTAGTGTTTTCGGAAAACACAAAGCAGTACATTTAAAGAATGCAAGAAAGCGATACAACAATTAAATACCACTGAAACGTTTCAGGTTTCCGACATGTAAATCATCACATTGACATACTCTAATTCTTATTTGTGTCATTGTAATAAACATAATATTGTGAGAATATAACTAACAGAATGAGGCCAGATATGAAAATAATTAATCTGTTATTGAATATGGCATCACATTAAAAAACCCTACCTAAATGTCCTTGTATATATAATAGTTTGTGACAATAGGCTGTTTCCTTTTAATTCTAATCTGAGTTTAGAGGGAAATTGGCTCATGAATGTGATTTGAAGTTAGCTCATGAAGGAGATTTTAAAGGGGTTTAATTTTGAAATCACACATCAGAATGTCCTGATATTTTAAGAGATACCTTGCGAGGTGGCATGCTATGCTTTTTCGTGATGTCGTCCTTTTATGTCCTTTTAGGCAGTTATTTTGTTCCTCTCATTTTGTTTCATTTATTTATTTATTTGTTGTTTTTGTTGTTTGTGTTGGTTTTGTTGTGTTCATTGCCTTTATGGCATGGTCTCTTTTTTTGCCTTTTGTTTTCTTTATTTCTGTTTGTATTAACTTTCTGCTCTTTCATTTTGTGTCCTTGTCTTCTTGTTTTGGCTTTGTCTATGCTTTGCTTCTCTGTAGAGCACTTTGTAAACTCTGTTTTGAAAGGTGCTATTTAAATAAGGTTATTATTATATTATTATTATTATTACTCAGTTGTTATGAGGCCAGCCTATGACCGTCTTCACAGTTCACTTCAGAGTTTCGTTTTCCAGAGACCGAGCGTTATCCGTTTTCGCATGTTCATCACAAATATATTTAATCCAAGGATGTATCGCTCACCTGTCATCACTTCAACAGACTTTGCTCAGAGTGCATTACCATCTTTGTCCACACTCACTGGGTTGTATTTACCAGCCGTGACATGGGGGGGAGGGGGGGGACTGAAAGAAATTCAGTCTATTGACTGAGGGAATACATAAAGATTTTGGCAAATACGCTCTCTGTCAGGCTATTTGCTTGCTGGAGGAAAGTTCGAGATCACTCTCTAAATGTTCAGCCAGCAGATGGTTAGCTTAGCTTAGCACAAAGATTGTAAACAGGGGGAAACAGCTAGCTTAGTTTGTTTAATACCAAGTTCTGTACGTGAGTATTTCCATTTTCTGCTACTTTATACTTCAGCTCTACGATATTTCGGAGTCAAAAGGTGATAGCCAACATTTTACTACATAACATTTATTCTAACTTGTGTTACTAATTACTTTCCAGATTGAGATTAGTAATACAAAATGTAATCAATAAAATAAATTATGATGTATTATTATAGATTAGGACTCTATATGTCCACAGGGGGAAATTCACAAGCTAGTCAACAGTAGCTTATATAAATAAAAATAAAAAGCCACACTTAAACCAGCTGCAAAATTAAAATGGTGTAATTCATCAAGAAACTTTCATGTCGAGGACAAATTCATGGATCTGGAGAGTAATAAGTGGGGAAGCTGCTGACATCTCCAAATAAAACGTCAATTAACACATTATTTGTTTTACATTTTAATGATTTTAGAATGCATATTTGTCAAAATGAACTCCTGAAAGCTGTACAAAACAAAAATAACCAAAACAAATAATTTTGAAATCTCAGTCTCATCAACTCAAAGCAAACATACACAGGAGGTCAAGTTCTACCAACCAGTGCAACAGGCTCTCTGGTTCTCCTTACATTTAGCCTACCTAACAAGGCAATTATGAAGTATGTACAAATGCATAGAGATTGTATTCAAGCAATATATTTTCTCACAAGAAGATGCATAGAGTATCCAGCATATAGCACAGGTCAGTGTCACCAAAATATTTCCATGCTTCCAGACAGAACAAATGCAAGTCAATAGATATGCTTGAACACCATTTAGAAAAGTAGGAAGCAAAGTATGACTTCCCTTTAATTTTGCGTAGAAAAATAGTTTGACTTTCCTTACCAATGTTTAAAATAAATTGTTGGCTTTTGAAGATACACCAAATAAACACATAGGGATAGAGTCAGATGAGACACTGAACAACAAAGTATTTTTTAACATCTTAAACAAAACATCCCCTTGTGTAACTTTGTAAAAACTAAATAATATAATAATCTTAATATGCATTAATTGTACAGAAGCTTAGAACAGCAATTATTTTATTTTATCCCATTATCTCGAGATCACGTTAATTAATTAATTAATAGATGTTTTCATTTGTAAAACAGTTTTGGGCGTCAACTAATGATTATTTTCATTATCAATAAATCTACCGATTACTTTCTTGCTTAATCAATTAACCATTTTGTGTCAACAAATGGGGAGAAAAGAATTCTCAGAAGCCAAGGTTACATCTTCAAATGTTTGTTTTCAAATCTTACATTTGATCTTACCGATAATGTTCATTTTTGCTAAGAAAAGTTGACTGATCAATAAATTGACTAATTGTTTAAACTTTACACAGGATAATCTTTTGGCTATCTTGAGAAAAGATATCACGAGAAAAGGACCTTTTGATTTTCTCAAAACACACTCCCTAGTTTCCAGTCGAGGTGTTGATTCATCTGTAAGACCATTCTGAAGGATGTAGTTTGTGAGGCTGTTGAACTGAATTTTGTCCATCCCATTCATATCAATGAAGGTAGACTAAATAAGAGTAACACTTGTCAGTATGAAATACAATTCAATAGCTTCACAAATTACATCCTCTGAAATTATCATAAAGTTGAATTAACACAATAAAAGCTGAACACTATAACCTTCACGACGGTGGAGTTTATTACAAGACTGTTGTATAAGACTGCATTAGTTTTAGCTCGGTGTACCCAATAAACCAGCAACTCAGTGTCATTATTCTGGTATCACAATCAAACAAACCCGAAATAACAAAAAACTAACTTGGGATTTTGAGATAATAGATGAAATAAAATCAGTGCAACCTTAACTGTTCTTGGCTTCCGAACATTTTGCGTGACCAATGCAAAATATAAAAAAACTTTCCAAGACATTGTGCATAAGCACAGCGTTTGCATTTATCTTGACTAATGTCAAGTAGGTGAAAATAAGACGGACAAAAACCGAGTGATAATATTAATTCTGTTAAAGAACAAGAAAGAAGGACAAAGTGTGTGTGAGTGGCAGAGGGTAAAAATAAACAAGTGTAAAAAAATATGAGGAAAAACATTGTCCAAAAAGATGACACATCCTGCCCCATCCATTAGTGCATTATAACTTGAGCAGCATAAAATAATGCACCAACCCTCAAGAAACAGTCACTATTGTATGTAGGAATCTCTGTGCCATTGTCGTGCATCTCTATCTCTATCCCTACCTCGATCCCTATCTCTGTCTCTGTCTCTATCTCGGTCTCTGTCTCTTTCCTTGTCCTTGTGTCTGTCCCTGTCTCTGTCCCGGTCTCTGTCCCGGTCTCTGCCGTGGTAGTTGTGATGATTGGGTGCAGGACAGTGATCTGTGTGGTGTGTCTGTGGTGGAATATGCTGGTGAGGCCGATGCTGACGGTTGCGTTCATTGTGCTCCTGCTCATAGTTTTCTCCAACGTGTGAATGGCTGTTCCCACGGTGATGTTGTTGTTGTTGTTGTTGTTGTTGTTGTGGTTGGTGGTGGTGGTGATGGTGGTGGTTGCTGTTATGATGGTGGTGGTTATGGCCTCGGTGGTTATAGCGCGTCTCCTCCTCGTCCTCCCCCACAACATCCTCCACTTCCTCCTCCCCCTCCTCAGGCAGTTGCCTGCGGGGAAGCCTCTGTCTGTAATCCCTGCTCGACCGCACTTCCATGCCGCCGGAGGTTTGGTTGTGCTGGGTGTGGCTGTGATGCTCCATCCGGCGGTGGTGGTGGTGGTGGTGATGGTGGTGGGCGTGCTGGGGTCTCTTTGGTTCAGTCCTCAGGAGCTGCTCCTCCTCCTCCTCTCTTCGGCCCTCCTCAGCCCTCTGCTCCTGTGCCGGGGCTGACGGTTGCTCCTGGTCTAGATGGTTCTCCCGGGAACCCTTCCTCTTGGGGGCAGTGGACTTCTTGTTTTTTTGTCCGTCCTGGGACAAGAAAATGCAATGTAATGTCACAGACATGTACATGAAAGACATGATATGAAGAGATCTTGCTCTAACATGAAATCATACTGTGCCCAAGCCTACGGCTTGTTTTTGAAATCACATACCAAAGTACTCAATCTGCACAACTTACTGCCTTAACCAGTAAGGATGCCATTACTAGGAGACTGTTCCCACTAAAGTATAATCAAATAATGTGTCTTCTCTGCGTCACGCAACTGCATTGAAGGTGACGTCAGCAGTCTGAGCTAATGCTGAATGAATATTGTTCATTTCAACTGTAAATCAACATTACCTCTTCCACTCAAGTTAATATGTTACAGTATTATTTCAAGGCAAATCAAATAATTAAATATTATAGTGTGAAATATGTTTTCTACAGTAAATTATAAATGTGAGCTCCAGCGCTTTTCCTAAATTTACCTTTAAAACCGCTCGCCATCATTCGTTATTTTTTTATTTAACCGGTTAATTATTTCAACCGTCTGCCTCACAGTCATTCATTGGACAGTCTGAGGGCCCCAATGCATTTTGGTGCGCTTGTATACATGTGTCCAGTAAGCTCAAACATTCTTGCTAATATAGTATACATCCCAGCATTTCTCGCGTGAAAATTTCTCACAAAATCCACATACAATGCAGGTGGAACACACTACAAACTTAATTTTACATCATACCTAGTATGAGTAGTATGTTAGAATGGGATTTTAAACTGCCAATATGTCTTAACCAATACACTTGTTCTGTGTTTGCAAGTCCATATGCACAAACTGAAACATACACACTCAGCTGCTGTCATGGAGGCAGCTGGCTCCCAATGGCAATCACGCCACAGGCAATTTGAATATTTTTGGATGATAATTCTATCGTGGGACCTGGGGACACTCTCACATGGAGACAGACACACTTGCTGCCTCAGGCGTCTCTGCATCTGTTCTACAGCTGCTGCTGCAACTACTGTTTATTTACTGTTGAATTGATCAGGTTTTAACTTTGACTTTTCTTGATTACTTGATGATTGATTTTATGTATAGAATGTCAAAACATTTATGATAATTGTAAGTTAGTTAACCAATAGTTAACCCCAAGTTAAATGATCATTTACTTATACTGAAAGGAAAATAAGACAACATCATCTAAAAGCTGTAGAACTGTGAGCTGTGGATTTTAATAAGGTGGATAGTTTTTGACATATTAGGGTAAGGAGGGAACGCCAGCTCACACCTTACTGTCTGTGTGTTCATGGCTGTTGCATCAATAGTGCAACAGCCATGCTCTGTGATCATTGCTTTACTGATTGACATGCATTTAGAGATTCTGTATATGACATTAGGCAGTTTGGTCTGGGACATTAATCAGTCAGCACCTACACTACATGAAGAGGCGGAAAAACAATACTTGTACTGACGGTTTCTTTAAAGGGAAGTTTACCTATATACACTGCAGGAATCTAACCTCTAACGACAAGTTTTTTTCACTAACGTAAGACACATCTAGTAATAATATATATCTGACATAAATCTAGAATGTCATGCATGCTACGATTGCTATTGCGAGGGGGATTCTTTGATCTTGAGTTGTGCTATTTATTGATGGTCTGGGACACTTTGTGTAACATAGGTTGGTGTTATTACTGCTGCTTTCCATCTTCATTTGTTTTCATTGGGTATTTTATAGGAATGTGGATCTTTCAGATCAATTTAATAAGTGGCTCTTGTTTGCATGTTCCACATTTTATTGTAAGTGTGTCATGCAGTGTGGGAGTCCCACTGGTCCTGTTCTTGACATGGTCACTGTTAGGTTCTAATAATATAATATGACTTACACTTGTAAATAAGGAATGTCTATGTATAAATTACGATACTTAAAAAGGATAATTAATAAGGAATAGCGAGCCTTATGGCAAGGAGTATACGTGACATAGAAGAAAGCCACATTGAGTTTCTTACTTAGACTTAGTTCAGGTATGCATGGAATGAGATAGGGAGAGGGGGATGAATACACTGAAGTCTCCAAGATCAACACAAAGGGCAATAAAACAACTCCTCATTAGGAGTGGATATGCTCAACTTGAGGGTGTAGAGATGACTTCAAGTGCCGGTAGGTCTGGGAGAGACCTTTGCACCGACCAACCAATTCGAATGCTGATTCTAGCCATGTGAAACTTTAGCCGAATATATGTTGTCAAACTGAGCCAATAAGAGGCGACGATGCACATTTTCATTGGACTATATTACCAAATGTACTGGTCAGTTCGAGGCTCTCTTAGGTCAATGCGCACAGACAGTTAACTCTATTCAGGCTGCTTTTTCAGGCAACTGTTGAAAGGCTGTGGTCTGCCATTGGCTTATGAACCCTCAGCTGAGGATTATGCACTATATTGCCAACTTTTATTAAATTGATTTTTATTATAACCTACTGAATCCAGAAATTCTCTTCCAAGTCCGCCCAAAGATCTTGAACATTAACATCTCCATCCCTCAAAGTCTCGGTCTTGTCTCGGGCTCGATACCCTCTGAGTCTTGGTCATGACTTGGTTTCGGTTTGGCTGGTCTTGACTACAGCACAAATACACACATCATTTCTAGCTAGTTTCAAAAGAAGATGCTACTGTAACTCATCTCTATTACTGCGGTGAAAACTCAGCTACAGCAGTTCATTTGAAGGTATCTCACTCACCAGAGGCAGACCTATCTCAATTCTTCAACTTCCCAGTGGAGTAGGATGAGGAAAAATGAAATGAAAATGTTAGATGAATAAATGGAAACAAGTACAGACGCAGCACACTGTGCATTTCCTCTGTCTAGAAAAAATTACATTCCCGCTGAGCTAATAATTTACTATGCAAACCGTTTTCCCCACATTCAGCAGACTGTCTGTTCGGATGAGATGAGTGGGATGATATGTTTGCGAATGCATATACCTTTATTGTTTACGTAGTTGTTGTACCCTATATATGTGTTTGTGTTTCATATACCGGTATTGCTGAAGGACTGGTGGGCAGTGTATTCCCGGCCAGCTGGGCCACTAGTGAGTTGGTAGGCTCCATCTCTGGCGGATGAGTGGCTCTCCAGTAAGACTCCAGATAATCAGCAAAGTGCTCACAGGCGTCAGTTAGCTGGTTCTCATCTAAGATGACGTCAAACATTTCCTACAGGAAAATGAGAATACGGATAGGAATAAATAAAAGACCAACAGCAGGAAACAAACAAAAGACTACCCTGTAACTGAGACAGTGGTTTAAAGTGTAATCTGCGACATCACTGATAATGTGGCATGAGTGGGTGGGCTTTAAAAATAACACTCCTCTGGTAATAACGTAGGTCTTGCAATGAGATTCAAATAAATAGGTGTAGGGAATAGGGTCACCTTTAAATTTTTTTTAAAAAGGACAACTATGTGAACACTGACATGAGCATCCTTTGAATTTGACTTGAGAAAAAAATTGTTGAAGTGACAATATAGTCAACAACACTAATTCGGATATATGTAGAATGCATAAAAGCAAAGCCTTAGCCATGATTTAAATACTGAGGTCATGGGCACCATGTAAGTTTTTAAATTGTGAATATACAGCAAGAAATACTTAGGACTTGAGGTCACTGTCATCAATGGTGGTCACGGCCCTGCATAAAAGTCAAGGGGCCACCAGTGTATTTCCAGTTTGCACCAAACTCAGTACTGTTTTCTTTCCTGGACAGTTATTACCAGTGTGCTACAGTACAACTTAAACTACAGAAACAAAGCCGAATGTATAATTCTGCACAACAATTGGAATGTCTTAAATATCAGGCATGATAACAATCCATCTTTTCATTCATCTATTCAATATAAAATACAGTATTACTGAACAGTGGCTACCACTGCACCACTTTCACACATTGGCCACTAGATGGCACTCACCGGAGGGCACTGGGCAAGCTTGTCTGCTGCCACCATCTGAACGTTAAGATGCTTGGTCTGTGACTTCCCTCTAGTCTTGATCAATCTCGTCAACACCTACGAGTGAGGAGAAGGAGGGAGAAAAAAAGAGGCAGAGAAAGAAAAACAAATGGTGATGGTGACTGTTGGCATTTTACAGGATCGTGTTTGTTTTTTATACATTAAGTGTACGAAATATTGTGAGAACTGAGGAACAGTCCATCCAAAAGAAGGTGCAGGTCTCAAAGCATACCTTTGGTGAAGAGATCTTGACGTAGACAAGGATCGGTGCCAGGGAGGTCTTGGACACCTGGATGGGGTGGTTTATTGTGTCTGCATCTAGAACCACTAGCTGCAGGCTGCGGGCAAGCTCAAAGATACGCTCCACCTCCCCCTGGATCTGGGCTGCAAGAGCAGAGAGGAAAAGCACGACTTTGATACCTGAGATCCAGGAAACAAATATTTAATTTCCTTCGTTAAAATATATATATATCATGAACTTACAGATTTTCCTATCACTGAGCCATAGCTTTGTAACTTCACACATTTATGATAGTATATTTAAAATAGTATTTGAATTGCAATTGTGTGCCATTTTGAATGATTTCATATGTATTTGCATTACCAGAGCTGGTATGTGAAGTTTTTTTAATTTTTTTATCTGTCTATATTTTATTCAATCAAGATGCAGAAAAGAGGATAGAATCTGAAATATGTTATTTTGAAGGTTAGACCTGCCAAACCCAAGGTAAGTGTAGAAATAAATTATCAAGTTATATTTTGAAATTTAAAGTTGATAAAACTAAATCTCCCCACAACATTTAGTAGCTGTTGTAGAACTTTTAATTGAATCACGCAATCTACCTCAGCAGAGGATACAAGTGTGGATGAAAAGTTCTCAGGAGTGCTCAGGAAAATAGACGTTTGACTCTAACCTACAAATCCACAATAAATGGGAAACTCCATCGACTGAGAAAGGTCATGTGACACAATCAACGTTTTTGAAACAACCAGTAACAGGGCCTTGTGGAGAGCTTGTTCTGTCAACAAAGTGTATCTGGTTTTGTAACTAAACAAACCTTTTTCTGCATCTCAATTCAACTCAAAAAACAAAATATCATATTCTTATTTCTAATGTAAAACAAGTTAAGTAAAAACATACTTGTGAGCAGCTCACTTGACAACTCGCAAAGCCCTTCAACAGATTAAAAACTGTAAAATACTGAAATACTGCCTACTCAGTGAGACTACTTCCATACAGTTATAGTGATGTATTTTTTATTTTCCTGGGTAACCAATCTATCAAGAGAAACAGGATGTGTTGCACTCATGGGAGGGGTATTTTACAGAATGGCCACTAGAAGGTGCAAGGAAAGCAGAGCATGGAGGAGGCACTAGCTGTTTTCAGTCCTTTAAGAAGTTAAAGTGCTGACAAATATCAATAAAATAACAGTGAATTACATATTAAACAAATGTAAGCCCACTAAAATAATGAACAGATAAAACACCAGCTCGTTGTGAACAGTGTGAGAACAGTGTGAGAACAGTGTGAGAACAGCGGCTAATGGTGCTGATGAGGTAATGAAAGGAAGGTGGAGCATTCAAACTGACAGACACGGACTACCAGTGCTTTCAGTCATACATACCGGCAGCATCTGGGATGAGAGAGCAATGAGAAAGACAAGAGTAGAGAAAACCAAGTAAATCTTATCCCCCTTCTATTTTTTCTTTTGTAACCAAGGGGGGATTAAACCTAGAATACTGCACAATGCCACTGGGGCAAAGACAGTAAATGTCAAGTAAACTTATTACCAAACAATCTTTACTGACAAGTCCCAAAAACCTGCTTACGTCTCAGATGTCAACCTGTTTTCTATTTTAGGCTTAAAGGAAAATGTCAGCTTTCCTTTCTTGCCAGAATTAGATTAAAAGGTCTATGTCACCCTCATATCTGTACGATAATTATGAAGCTACAGCTAGCAGTTGATTAGCTTAGCTTAGCAAAACTAACTTGACTTGGAACAAGGGCAAACAGCGAGCATTGATTAAACAAAGACGCAAGCTGTTCATTAGTGAGCTTTAGAGGTGCTGGCATGCTGTTTTTTTTGTTTTTTTTACCTTTTTACATAACCAGGCTAGTTGTTTTTACCCGTTTTCAGTCTTTCTGCTAAGCTAAGCTAACTGGCTGCATGATTAGCACACAAACATAAGGGTGGTATGTATTTGCTCATCCCACTCTCTGCAAGAAAACAAACAAGCATATTTCCCAAAATGTCAAACTATTCCGCTTATGATCTTCATTAGGGTGCACACAGTGATTTCTGACAGTATCATCCATTTGAATAAAAGATCAGCTATGCAGTGTATATACAAAAGAAAATCACATCACAGCACAGTGTTTCAATTAGACAAAGAAAAAGGGAAAGTCTGACACATTCATTTCAGACTTGGGTTAGATAGAATCAATTGCTTGTTTTCACCTAATTAGTGTTACAAGTGGGTGAAGTTTGCCACCAGGGACAACACGATAAGTGCATGAGAGCTAAGACAATTACAAGAGGTTATTTTAGAAGTTAATTTAGTGTACTTTTCTGTTGCTGATGCTATCTGAATTGTCTTGATGAGGTAAATCCCAACTGTCTTGCTCTCCAAACAGATACAAGTGGTGTCAAAGATAATTTGCTACACGACTATAGCTCCAGGTTGGGATGATGTACCTAAATTGGAGCGAGTGTTCGACCGATCCATTAAGGCCTTTTTCCCAGGGTTGTTGAGGATGGAGCGTTTAGCCAGAGAGATGTCTGCTGTGACCCGTGTAATAGTAATTCTGGAGAGGAGACAGGGGAACAGGGATTGTTACACAGTTTCATTGTGTTTTATTTCCGCAAAGGTGTGACACTGGAGAATTAAATCAGAACTTACCTGCCTTCAAATCGATGTTTTAAAAAGTCAAAGAGTGCTTTTTGCATCATATCTGTAACCTGGAAGTACACATGAAACATGTAATTTAAATAACATTCTCCTCCATTCAAGTTCAACTCAAATACCAATATTTATTTGAAATACTAGATAAGGTATCTCAGGTTTACAGTATCTTAGACCCTTCACAAGTCAAAAGCAACTTAGACTACAGAGTGTGTGAGGCTGACTCACCTCTAAGCCCTTCAGTGATGGTCCCATCAGAACCACAGGACGCATTGTAGGCACTACATCATACATAGACACCTGCTCCCCCTATAGACACAAAGAAGCACAAGTGTAATTCAGAATATGAGATACTGCTGATGCAACTTGTTGCTTGCAGTGCAGACAGAGTGAACATGGATGAAATCAGATTTTTTTCTTTCTTGCCCTTTTGTTTTATAAAGCTCTTAATTTTAATAATAAAAAAGGGTAATTAAAAGTGTTTCATAGACTGTGTGTTTGGGACTATCTATATAGGAAGTAACAATGAGTTGAAAGAGACGTCAACAGAACAACAAACATTGGGTTGCTTACCGGTTTCTTTTTCACCTGCTGATTGGCTGTTCATGCAGAGGAGGATAAGAGAGGTGTCGAATGATAACTCACCAATCATCACAAACAGACAACAAAATATATATGTATATATTTTTCTTTATGGCGTAGCACACACACTTACCTTGGGATGGAGGAGTATATTTCTTTGAGTTCATATCTTGAGCTACTTGAGTGGCTTTGCTGAAATGAGAGATCAATCCTGAATGAACTCATATCTCCCCACTAAAGACAGAGACAAACAGGGCCTTCTTCTTTGGAGTAAAAATGTTTCAGTCATTCAAATTTCAGTTTTTAACACAAGCGCAACATTATATAACGTGATCACTGCAAGACTTAAAACCTGACAGCTTATCCCATGCAATTTCTCTATCCTGTCCAATTATCTTTATAAATATATATATATATATATATTTTTTGTCTTCTCTTGTACAATGCTACAAACCATAGATGCAATTACCATGTGCAAACGTAAATAGTGTATAAGAACATAGCTATGTTGTTATCTTATATGTTTGTATTTTTGGACACTTTTCTTCCCTGCTTCTTTGCCTATTGAGCTGCTGTAACATTTGAATATCCCCAGTGTGGGATCAGTAAAGTTGTTATCTATCAATCTCTCATCAATGGTGAAAATAGAGCACTAGTATCTAAGCTATGAAATAATGTGTGCTTACAGACTGTATATTTACTTATATAAGACACAGCTATATAAAGCTTAGAGGGTAAATCCCTTGAAGTGATTCAGCACACACAGTTGCCACCAAAGCCAAATTTCCAAGATCCTCTAGATGAGTTTCTTTCAGCCTAACTGGGTCAAGTCAAAATCCTTCCGTCCATAGTGGATCTTCCTGCCTGCCAGACTGATTGGAGTAAAACAACCTACTGACTCAACAAAAGGAAAACATTCCTACTTCTCAAAGTAGTTCTAACGTCTTTGTTAACTTTCTCTTCGAGGAAGATTTTCTGTCCTTGACTTCCCTTTTAATGTTGTGCTCTTATATTTTCCTTTTCATCTTTTTCATCTTTCAAGACTGGATTACCAGCTGGGCCCTGTAACTCCTCCCCAAAAAGCCGCAGGATCCCTATTCCAAAGTGTCCTCACATAATCGTTCCTATGATATCTTACCAAAAAGTTATTCTTTGTGATTCTTTTCCTACGAATGTCGAGCCACACAAGCGATCGGTGAGCCTGCGCAAGGCCCGGCGGTGTTTCGGCAACAAAACTATTTGGTTAGGTTGAAGGAAAGGTCGTGGTTTAGGTTAAAAAGACTACGAAAGTGGTGTCACAATACGGAAGTTACATG
The DNA here is from genome assembly GCA_016806645.1 of Ophiodon elongatus. NCBI lineage: Eukaryota > Metazoa > Chordata > Actinopteri > Perciformes > Hexagrammidae > Ophiodon > Ophiodon elongatus. The sequence goes on along the minus strand of JACSYO010001668.1, from coordinate 3,040,118 downwards.
AAGTTACGCGACGAATAAGTCAGCTTTAACGTATGTAAAGCACCTTGAGGGGGACTTTCTTTTTTTTTTTGGGACTATATAGATAAAAATGACTTGACTTGACTTGGACCACAACTTATCCCTAACTGTGTGCTTTACATTTGTTGGATACTTTGGACACTAATGCATAGAGAGTGGGAGAAAAAGGGGTCATTTGAGGCCCTCAGCTCATTTTTGCCACTGTGCAGCCTTGCGGTTTGATTCCGTCCAGGCTTGCTTTGCTTCTGTCAACGTAACAATTCCTGGTGTGACCCTTTCCCACTGATTACACCTCTGGTCAAAATGTAGTTTGCCTAATCTGTGGATGTTTCAAAAGAGCATCAGGATGAATTCTGAAAATGTCATATAATCCTCTGTATATCACTTTGTAATGATGTTTTTGTTTGTATGTGTGCTGGACCAATAAAGATTATTATCAGGATTACAAGATAAGTCAGCACAAAGCAGCATGGGCTCGTGTGCTCGTTTGTGACCCTGTTGTGTTGGAGCCAGTGGAAAAGAGAAACGTGCTGTACATACTTGGCTAAGGCCTTGGCAGCTTTCCTCGCCTGCACTTCTCTTCTGATGAGAATGATTTCCAGATTGACTGGACTGGGGACGAAGCCCACCACACCATCCTCCTTCACCGGCCGGCCGATCCACCACTCATTGTTAAACTTCTGGTTATCAAAAAAAAAAAAAAAAAATGCAAATCTAAGTGCTGGCTCACATTAATGACTCAGTGATATCTGTGTGTGTTTCCAACCTCTTTGACATGGAGGAAGTCTCTGGCCTCGAAGGTGACGGCGTGGCCCGGCACGGGAACGTTGTCATCGTCTGCTGGCGTGTAGGAGAAGTTGCAACGTACTGCAAATGCCACAGGCTTGAACTGGGGACACAGGACACGTGTTCATAACAAAATGTCATTCCTAAGGGATGTCACTTCATCGTTAATCCCTACATTTCACCCGCCGACACAGTTTCATACGAACAGAATTCATTTTTCACTCAATTTCAATGATCGGTTTCAGACGTTAGAATGAATCTACACATCTCACAACCGGGAACAATTAATGTTGTATAGGAGAACTGGAAGTGATGTTCTCACACAGAAACATTAAACACTGTCATCTGTCCAAATGTGCTTTTGAAGCATTGGTGGGGTTGTTAACAAGAGAATAAATGGTTTGTGTTTAGTTCAGTATGTATAAAAGCTGTACTTCTTTTTTTGTTTGAACATCATTTTACCGACATTTAGGATATATTTATGGTGTGAATGCCAGGGAGAATGGCTATGAGCCTTTATGCATACTGTGCGTGTGTCTGTGTGTGGATTGTGATTTACATGGGTCCTCTGAGTATGTACATGTAAGATCTTTTAAAATCATTATTTAGCATCGTTCTTTTTCCCTAAAACAGCTCTGCAGATTAATAGCTTGTAAATTGTATCATTTGACCTCACAGTACATATTTAATTAAGGGAGATTAATAAATACTGTAAAACTGTTTACGTATGAATGTATTTAGAAAAGATAGCAAAAGGTCTTGCACATATACAGAACCCAGCTGGTGACATGGAGAGAAAAAGATATTTGCATCTTTTACTTCAGCTGCTCCAGTTTCAGAGTCCTGGTATTGTTCATGCTGTCACACTGTCACAGCTTACTGGGAGCCATCCCTAATGTCATTAGTGACACCTGCTCTTTTCTCTGTATGACAAAACTTTAATTTAAATGTAAATTCAAGACGTCTGCTTTGAATACCACCTACTGCATCCTCCTCTTTGCGTCACAATAGCAGTATGCTTCCTCCTGACCTGGGCCTGTTGGTGGTGTAATCCGATCAGGGTCAAATGTCAGCGGCACGCAGATCAAGCTGCTAATTACTCCACTTTGTAACGATGAGGCTATGGGAGAGGTCGTGGGGTCAGCAGGCGAGGGGTTACGTGTGTTTGCCGCTTTAATTGTAGAGCACCAGTGGCATCGCATTAAATCCGTGGGGGGGGGGGGGGGGTTAATTCAATATTCAAGGGGACATCTTTCAGCGGGCGCTGCTTAGGAGGAAGAGAGAGGGGAAGAGTTTGATATCAGCTGTGATGTTTTTATATATTAGTGTAATGACCTTCACAGCCATTATGTCGGCAAAGAAAAACAGTGCATACTCCACCCTCTGTAAATATGTAAGCCTGCACACTAAACAGTGAAAACCAGAGCTGGGGACCTTCTGGAGACAGGTGTGCAATTATTCAACCTTTTTTTCAACCTGACTTGGTTTCAAATTGCTTTTAAAATTTGGCAGAATTGGAACTTTCTTCTCTCAAAAACGCCCTACACAGATAGTTTCTCAGATAGAGTATGGGCTTTGTTTTGCACATGACATAACAGTATTACATAAGGAGGCTTAGAGGGCACAACGTATTGCTACTTAACAACACAAGCAAATGCACCATTTCATGTTACATTCCGAAAATCGACGATCCGACATTCACATCCACTTCACGCAGTGATTTGTCTCGTGTACAGAAGTGAGAAAGGAACCAGAGTTTGAGCTTCTCTCTCTAGCTCTCTTTTTTTTTATCATTCTTGGCAGAACTTTGCACGCGAACAACCAAGTGGAACACCACGAATGACCTCTAGAAGAAACTGCCTGAAAAAGTGCTCCCCATATTTAAATAAAATTGCAGCACATAGATTTCTGGAATTTTTGTGTTTTCTGTTTGTACAACTGAAAGAGCTCAACGAGCCATGCACTGTAGGTGTATGAGGCATGTATATAATGGATCAGAAACAATTAAATAAATGTCTGAAGGACCCTCTCTCTCATTTCAAACTGTACTGGTTCCTAACCTGCTGGCCTGAACCCTCCAATGGGGTTGCATTACAAATCTGAAGGGTTTCAAGATGATCAATGGAAATGAAAAGAAGAGAGGAAACATTTCTGCTACACAAAGTAATTCTTCATTCATGTTAATTTTAAGATATTTCTTAAATAGCAGGGCTCTTCACGACACTAAACACATTAAAATGAAGCAATCTTGTACTAATAAATAAGTAAAGAATGTATTCAAAATAATACTTTTTGAAGTCTACTTATATAACCTTGAATTGTACAAAAGTGTGAGATGATGTCAATAAATTTGTGCTGAAAATGAGATGCACACGGATTAGAGATTATTGTCCTTGTATATCATAATAGCTAGTAAAACAAAAACATTTATCTCATTTGAACTTCATTAATTGTCCTGTTGAATTGTTGTTTTTAGACTGGTTTCCTTCAGTGGAAATATATTTTATTGCAATATTGCTGCAAAGCAGTCGGCTGAAGAAAATGTCAGAATAAATTTGAACTGAATCAGCAGTAATCAATATAATTCATTATTATCCTTCACCAGATATCAAGCGTATAAAGGGAAGACAAGGATGAAGACTGCAATGACTCATTTTAATAGTGGAATATTGCTCGGCTAATCCGATGTCCTGGTGTCTGTGTTCCCTGTCCGTGATGCAATCGTGTCCTTGAGACCTGCCGCCCTGTGAGGGTCGGGTCGAGATGTTACCATGATGCAACAGTTTGAAAGTACCTTGGCCTTCTCCAGCTGCACCTGGGCGTTTCTTTCCTCGACAACGTCTGAGTCCTGACGCTCTCCCTGCGGGAAAGACAGAGAGCAACGGCAATTAGTTTGATCAATTCTCTGCAATGATTTGATCGTTGTGCATTGAACTGTATTAAAGATGTTTGATTGGGGAAAAAAAGTAACAATAGAACAAGAGGAGTACACAAAGGAGCACGAACGATATGTTTTGAAGTCAAATCAGTATAACTCACTTAAGTTCATCATTCTTATAAAATGTTGGGATTGAAAATCTATTTTTCAAGTGTCCTGTCCAAGAAAAGCAGTGATACACAGAGTTACATAAAATAGATAACACACAATACATCACAAAGTCCGATGTAAACAATATATCTGTGGCAAATGATCATCACATCTTTGAAACAACCAATGTTGGCCTCTTCAAGACAAGTGTAATTCAAAATAGTAATAAATACAAAGACTAATCTTTCTAATAAATACAAATCCTAAATTCATGAGACATTTCATGATCCAAATTCATCGTCATGATGAATCAACATCAAAAGCCAGATGAGAAAGCGTAGAGTTTTGACACCAATTATTTAAATAAGAACTCCAGCAATCTATTATTGCACTTTCATAAAGTTTGGGGACTTGCAAGAGACAGAAAGATTTTCCAAAATCAATGCAAGAGAGACTGGACATGTTGACTGTCCACAAACAGAGCTCAGCCTACGTACGCCGCTGCATCCTGTGCTTAGCGCCGCCCAAAGTGACTGTGATTGGTTTAAAGCAATACATAACAAGCCATAGCTTTCTTACCCCTATACTAACATGATAATGTGTGAAGTGAGACCTTTCTTTAGCGCTGACACAGCGCTGTGGAGAAAGGTCTGGCTCTGCTAGACTATCCTACGTTAGACCCTCCCTGACTGGTAAATGCTCACATCTTTCAAACTCCACATCCGCAGTATTAATAAGACACTTGGCAGCTCATCCTTTTTTTTTTCAACTATACAACAAAACTATGGTATTCCCTATAAATGACTATAAGAGATGCAAGCTCCGTGGACATTTTAAAATGACAATTGAACTACTCCTCCTGTATAAAAGGTGCTACATAAATTAAGTTTAATATTATTAGTAGTAGTAATGCAGGCTTTTTTCTTTTGAATTCCAAATCTCAAAGCCCAAAGGTGTCACCTGAGTACATTTTCTCAGACGTGGCAAAGCTCATCACAGACAACATTATTCAACTGTTCTTACAGACCTCTCTGTCCCTTTAAATTCATTCATATGAGGATGTTTGGTCCACGTATTCAGGTATCACAGCTTTGTTACTCCACTCATATTAAAGGAATTGGATTCACAGATATCTTTTTTTATATTTCTGTACTCTTTGAAGCGTATGAATAAATTATTTTTGCAAATTACATTTTATGATTTTACATTCGGTTTTAGGACATTATTATTATTGTAATGCGACTCTTTTTGAACTTGACTGCTTGTTAATTAATAGAACATCATGCTGCTGCAGGCATTGGTGTTCTCTCTCTATTACACCCTTTCTGGTCAACCGTATTTTGTATTGCTTCTAATTATCCTCAGTAGTTTTTCCACAGTTCCGTTTTGGAACACATGCCTCTCGTTTACTTTTTGTTTCCCTCGAAGCCTCCTGCCTTTAATTGTCACGAAGTGTTGCAGCAGATCCCTCCTGCGACGCTCAGGTTTATGTGCCATGTGTCCCAACGATTAGATTGTCCCCTCAAAGACATGATAATTAATGCCCTCTGTGTCATAGCCAAGAGGTGGCACAGCCCTCTGCGTCAATCTGGCACTCAAGATACACACTTGCATCCCAAAGTCACAAATCAGCTCTGTGGTTGTAGAGTCCGGCGCATTTTAACAACACAGTGATCTTGAGTCCTTTGTGACTTCCACTGTGTCGAAGACAATAAGAGAGGTATTCTGTGTATATTAATTGTATAAAACTTTGGTAAAGGCCAAGCTATTTTACACAATAAGTAATTTATTTCACATTAGCACTGTAATGTATACCCTACTTTCATAATAAACCTGCCTGATGCTGAACAGTACATATGTTACCTTCATTGGCAGATAATTTTGTCAAAAACTCTATCTTTATTATAATTATCATTATTAATATTATTATTATTATGATTATTGTTATTGTTTGTACACATTATTAAAAAATTGGAGCTCAGTTTTGTACATTTTGACATGTGGACACGAGGTGCAGAAGACTGAACAACCAACACAAACATTTGTGAATCCTGTCATGCTATATTTATGATCTATCAAAGAGGTGTTGATTCAAGAGCATGCAGTATTTGACCCCAGGTTGATAGTTATATATGCATAAAACATTATTAACTTTTTTTTTGTATCATTAAGGTTCACAATGAAAAACTAAAGTACAGTTAAGGGTATTTGGCAACAGAAAGACATCAGAGTACAACTGATCATGTTAGTGAAGCATGGCAGAGTTGAGTACACTCTCCTGCAGCTGAACCTCTTCAACTCTATCTCCTAAAAATTATGTTTAGATGAAACTTATTTGCATTAGCAAATATTTATAGGCAGCATACACAAACATAATTTTTTTAAATGGCTACTTGTTTTAAAGTTAAACGAGTCACATCGTTTAACTTTCGCAACCAGCAGGAGTCTTATCAGTGAGGTTGCACGGTTTCGTACCATCGTGCCTCATAAAAGTACTACCTCTAAAACCACTACACTACACTGTAGTCTTTACATTTCTGTTTTTCTGCGGCTCAAACAAAACAACATGTTCATTATTGAGCTTTAGAGATGTTGGTATGTTTATTTTTGACCTTGGAAAGAGCCCGGCGTGCGTTTAGTCTTTATGCCAAGCTGAGAGAGCGGTATCAATCTTCTCATCAAACTCTTAGAAAGACAGTGATTCAGTGTATTTCCAAAATGTTGAACTATTCTTTTAACCAAGTGTTTTCATCATAGACTGTATAAAATTTGTATGGACATAGTTTCCTCAAACGTTACCAATAGGTTACCTAAGAGCTGTTGTGAAGCTCAAAGTGGGTGTCTCCGGCTGTCGCCATCTTGGCAGTGAAGATATAGCCTAACTCTGAAAATGGGCTAACAGGTGGATCGTCGGTGGAGCTGAGGCCCAGCTGAGGCCCAGATGGTGCAGCAGTGCAGACGTCTAGCAGCGAGCGACCTGAGACGGCACCCACCTGTCACTTAAATCTGCCATGCCCTCAATTATGCCTCACTTAAACCCTTAATATAATTTAAACGGGTGAGTTCTATGAAATTGAATTGCCCCTTTAAGTTGTCACGAATGGGAAAAATAGCTATAGCGACCGAGAATCGTTGTTTTGTACCAGATTTATTTCTGCTGTAAAGTTGGTTTTAAATGAAGGTCGATGGGGATTGACTTGTTTTTGGAACCAGCCTCAAGTGGCCATTTAAAGAACTGCAGTTTCTGGCACTTACTCGTTGGCTTCATTTCTCAGCACCATACATTGCACTTGATTTTAATAACCTAAACCTAATGACATAATGACAACTTTCTCCCTCTGACATCTGTGTAGTCGAGATGTTACACTTCCTGGACTTGTCACCAGCGAACATTATCCAGGCAGCAATTATGTTTTAATTTATTAGCTATTAGGACACAAATGTATTTAGTAGGAGACAGGACTTCCCTATTTTATGTTTCTTACAGAGAGTCATGTGTCTGTGTTCACTCTTCAAACCTCAACCAGCAGAGAGCAACTTCCCTCTGGCTCTCTTTTACCCCGTCACACACTCCTACTCTACATTATTCACTGCACTGCCTGACACTACTGACTTTGACGATGACGGATTATACAGCATGTCATTACTATACGCCAATAGTTATGATGAACCTATCTTCAACTCAAAAATACTCAGCTTTAATAGCTTGTATTATGAAATTAGTGGGAAGACAGAGGGAGAGCTGCATGAAGGAAGGTGGGAGGTGAAAAGAGACTGTACCAGTAAAGAGTGGAGTGAGGATACATGAGAAAACGTTTAGGAATTTTCATCTGGGGAACATGGCTTGTCTGTTTATGGCAATCCATCATAAAAAGGCAGCAGACTAGAGTCAGTGTGGTTTTCTCATGGATTTGAGCTAAAAGAAAAAAACGCATCCAGTGTCAAAATTCATCTCAATCTCCTTGATAAAAGTTCCGATCAGTCCAAAATAGCTCACAATATCAAGCATAACACCAGCAAGGAAAAAGGGGCTATTGTGAGAGAAAACACAGCATACTGATTACTAACATCGTATTCAAAAAGTATTAGCACCACATTGGACACAACAATTTAAAAATGCATGGCTCAATTATAAATGTAGCTAAAAGTATCACTATAAATGTTCAACTGTGTCAGGAAAAAAAGTTAAATAGAAATGGTCAATATCTCAGAAAGCTCATCTGACAATAAACTGTCTCTGACATGGGAAAGAACAAAAAATGAAAAGTTAAATAACCTTCGAGGCAAATAAGGCCTCAAATAATTTGACACAGGAAGACATGACATACGTACTAATAAGGTGGTGGGATAGTGTTTGTAATTAGCGGAGAGAATTAGTTACAGAAGCAGGAGGATGTAGAGAGACTTCAACATGATGAGGAGGGAATAAGAGAGAAGGAGGAAGGAAATCTCCCCCGGGGCAGAATTATGCGCAGGCATGGCTTTCTGTTTACCCATGGCTGGTGTAGACATCTGTTCGCACAGCACCAGCCTCTCCGGCGAGCCAAAGTCACCCAGCCAATAGTACAAAACGCCCCCGCTGAATTATTAAACAATGTTGAGCTCCACTGCAGGTGATTTAGAAATACGAATTCTGTGAATTTTCAACTGGCTTTTATTGTTTATCGCATTAGTGTTAATTTGAGTCTGTACATAAAGAAAAAGTCACAGAATATATAATGTATCCTTCATGTATCATTCAGACATGATTGATTATTGTTTCAATTTGTCTCAGGCACCACAGGTTTCAGTTTAGAGAAAATGTGACTCTAGACTGTATTTTATAACCCAAAAAGTTTTAAAAGCAAGAGTAATTATAATACTTTCAAATAAAATAAACTTCACATTAATGTTTTTTATGTCTGTCTTATCATTGTTCCAAAGCTTCTGGCTGGAGCTATGTACTGCATACCTCTAAATAGAGCTAAATGGATTAATTGATTAGTCAATGAACAAATGGATCATCTGTAACTGACAATTATTTCAATCATTTTCAAGCAAAAAATGCCAAATAATGATCTGATTCCAGCTTCTCAAATGTTTTTCTTTGTGATATATTAAAACATATTTTTTTAAGTTTTGGACTGATGGTTGGCAAAAACAAGCAAAGTCGTTAGAATACATCATCAGCGTGGGTATTTTGTGACGCTGTACAGACAAAAAGGCGTATTATCTGATGCTGAAAATAAGAATTAGTTGCAACCGTATTATTATTTTTGACAGAGCACCTCATGCGATAAAAAAATCAAGGGATTCAGTTCAGTTAAGTTAGAGAAACTTCCTCTTTATCGACCAATAATAATAGGAATTCTGAGCTATAATACTTCTGTGCTCCATCATTTTCGAATTCAGTCTTTTATTCAAACTCTTTACCCACTTCTTCATTCATCCCTCCATCTACATCTCTTCTCCAACCCCACTTACTTCCTTCATTCCTTACTTCCTCTCCCCTTCTGTCCCTCCCAGTTGGAGAGCCACCCCAGCCCATTAGCGTGATTATGAGGCTTGGAGGGTGGGCAAAGGAAGGTGGAGGACAAGGATGAGGGGAGGGTGGGTGAACAACGAAAGCCACTTTCTCTCGGGTGCTACCTGAAGGTGACTCCTTTCCCACTCAAAAGCGTTTACACAGCTCTTTCTGCACTCGCCAGGGGAGTACATTAGGAAAGCAGCGCCTGATTGGGGAGATGGACTCCATCTCTACACTGAAATAATCAGAGCCATCGAGACACCAGGAGCCAGCTGGCTGGCTGTGAGCACTGCGATTCCCTAGAGGACAAACTGAACTCTGGACCGGGTCTGAAGGAAAGGCTTAGATGCAGCTTATGTTTACATTAGAGATACTTCAAGCAGTTCATCCAAATGTATCCTATTTACCTTTTATGATATGAGCAGCTAAAGAAATGTGAAGAAATGTGTCGAAGTTAAACTCACACAGACTGATCTTATTGACAAAATCTCTAATTTAGCAAGATGACATGTTACTTGGTCACATAAAATAAGCTACATACAGCAATTGTCTCAAAGCCCTGCGTCGCTTATGGCTTAATGGGCCTAAAACAAAAGAGAACATTGTTGGGTGCAAAAATACAACAAAGTAAACTTCACACATCAGGTTTAGACCAAGAGAAACATACTGCAGCAGAAAATACTGATGCAAAGGCCCATGTTCAAGTGATTTAGGAGCCCTTAATGAAAAATACTTGAGAAACCTTCACGTTACTTCCCGATACAAATTCAGTTCAGTCTTATAATTGGATGTTGATGATGGAAAAGCTCAGGGGAGCTGCTGTGCACTGCTCTTCATCGAAAGTGGGGAAGTTAAACTGACGTTTAGCCCAACCAAACCAAAGTTAGTCCTCATCCTGGAGGTTTTCTCTTGTAAAACCAAAACACAGTGTTTGCAAACACTTACAATGACGCATAAATCTCAGCTTTGTGTGTCTTGTACACATTTGGCCTTGAGTCTGTCAGGAGAAGTCAGAAAGACGCACTTTATTGGAGGTGTGTTCAAACAGAACAATAACGTTCTACAAAAGAAAGCTTGAAGGATGAGAAACAAATAATCGGTTTGGCAAAGGTATGTCAGATTAACATGACAAAACGGGGTTAAACTATTCACTGCTTTACAGTCAAGCAACACTGCAAACAAAATCCATATTAAAGCTATTTAATTCAAACAGCTAATGGATGATAAAAAACAAACTTTACATTTGCTGTGAAAAAGTGGTTCAGTAAATTAAACTGTGCTTTTTGTCTGGTTAAGTGACAGCTGGTTGTGCGTCCTCCATGGTCTCCATTGTAAGGCAAAGCTCTTTATGGAACAAACCAACAAACCTTTGTTTAAATTGAGTTCTTTAATTGAAGACTCCATCTTGAGAATGTCCCAAGCACACGTAGCAATCATCCATTGCAGCAGATAGTATACACTTGTGTCACTGAACATACCATTCCTTCTGCACATTCCCTCAACAAATGGGGAGACGTTGCCATGGCAACCATTGAGAAAAATATGCCATATAGACATAAATGACTCCCACTGAGGAAAATACTTCTCCCATTGTAACGTGTATGCAGTAATGCATCCGTACCTCCATTAACAGTAATTGAGCAGTACATTCAAATCAATTAGATCGATAGAGGAGTTATTGAAGTGACACTCAGATCTCCCGTAGAGAATGTCAGTATAATTAAGTCAACTTGGCAATGTTCAGCATCACTGCTGCTGTGCTTCTCACAGTGGAAGACGTCAAACATCTAGCGGTAAAGTGTCATTCAAGCTGGCAGCATGCCAGGACAAAATCAAAAATCAAAGTCAAACATGAACCACGTGAAAATGTAACTCCACAGGGGCCGAGAGATCGTGTCTGCATGAAGGGTGGCTGGCAGACCAAAAAGGGTGTTTGTGTGTGTGTTTGAGTCTGCCTGTTTAGGTGGGCACTGTTCATCTGTTTGTTTGTATTTAGAGATGAAGTGTGTGTGTGTGTGTGTGTGTGTGTGTGTGTGTGTGTGTGTGTGTGTGTGTGTGTGTGTACTCTTGCCACTCGCTATGCCACATCCCTGTGGCTTACTGCTCCTTGCTGGCTGCTCTCCAGGTGCTGCTGTTATCTATTTCTCATTTGCTAGCTGCGAAAAGACAACTAGGGTTAAGAGTTTCCACCTCACCACACACAGCAGCTCCAGCATGAGCAGATCTGTGGTGCCTTCATCCCTGTGGTAGCGGCCATGCCATGCTGCCATGGTCACATGCTGCCATGCTGCCATGGTCACATGCTGCCATGCTGCCATGCTTACATGAACGCATACAAAAATGTACATGCAGCTGCAATCGAATGTTTATTAGAATAAAACGAGGGGGGAAATAATCACAGCAGTGTGATGGATCAATGGATTTTAAACCTTGGTCAAACTACAAAAAAGAAAAAAAGAAAAAACTTTATTCAACATGTTATTATTATTTGTATTATTATTATTGATTGCCATGTTTAAAATACTGTGACATGCCTACCCTGTCTGTCTCATCTGTCTGTGCCAATTTTTTTGTTACTCGTGGGTCAGTTGCTGCTCACAAGTGTAGATTCTGCAAAAATGCCAACAGGAATTTACAGATAAAAGATTCAGACCGCCTCCATCTGCCAGCTGCATAAAATTGTCTTTGCTTCGAATGTACAGAACTTTTATTTCTCCAACTGCGGATGCCAAAATGACTCCTCCCATTCACAACTCTCTTGGAGATCAGCCTGTCCTATGATCTGGTGTTTGAACAGGAAAATATTTTTTCATGAGAAAAGATCAAAACTGTAATATGTTTACTCATATCTCAAGATATTCTAGTTGATCTGCAGAAATACACACTTTTTAAATGAATAAGCTTCAATAAAATCTTGCCGGTGAGCTTCAGTAGATTTGGAGTTGTGTATCAAAATAGGACAAAAACGCAGCATTCCTCCCAAGCAGCATTTACTAGCATGAGCGGGTCACTAATGTAATTGTGACTAATTTCCAATGAGCTCACTGGCACGGAGCCCGGGTGTTCACAAATTCCTAATTTTCTACTAGAAATATTTCCTTGTATTTCTGCTGCAGAGGAACAGTGAAATGTCACCTGATAACACCAATCCTCTCGCAGTTTAGCTGCTGCTCGTTTACTTTAATGTGTTTTCCCGGATACAGTGCTGATTTCTTTGCTACTCTATCTCTGCTTCATTAACATGCAGTGTGTGTCCGGTTTCCTTCAAGCCCCGACTAATCAGCTGCTCTGCATCATCTGTCTGAAGGAGACTGGCTCTATGCCCTCTGCCTGATGCTACCACAGAGCAGATATGGCCAGGCTGGCACCGCCACCTTTACTTTGGCAGCGGCCTACGTCTGTGGAGTTAAAGGCTGCATCACGGCCCTTTAGATCTCCAATTATAGATCAAGAGTGGCAGCGGATCTGTGCTGCACTAAAAGGGATTTATGTCTATACAGTATGTTAATTTGGGTTGCATTATAACTAATGTCACCAGTTTGTGGTTGCAAAAATAAATTGTACTATTGCTACACCTGTTAAGCTTTCTTTTCTCTGCAGTTTTCCATGACCACTCCAATTATCAGTCATTTTTTAAACAATAACTCCTTGAATTCAGACGGAGGTAGATAAAAGCAAACTTACCATTTTAGTTGACGACCGTGGATTTTGTGGACAACTGCTGCTGCCGATTTTATCAGCTGTAGCTAACTAGTTAATTAAGCTAACGTCAGCTTCATAAGTTGGTTGGTTGTCTTTGCCTGACTTTTTAATGTCTCAAGCTGACACATTTAAAATATGCACTTGGATACTTGATATCATGATAAAAGATTGAGGCTAAAGCTGCATGTTCTGGTCAAAAAGTCATCATTCACGTAGATGATAAAAAAAAAGGAACATTATTCTTGTATTGCAGTGTGAAGCGAGTTAGTCCTATATTGTTATGAGTATGATAAGGAAAAACGTGAGATCAGATATTTATATAACCCAGTTTAGCTGCTTATACTTGAACAAACAACACAGAGGTTATGTTTTCATTCAAAAAGCATGTTTCACTTTAAATGTAACAAGAGAAACCGCCAGGTCTCACTACCGAGGCATCAAATACTGACTCTTGGTCAGTGGCCCTTGGTGTGTTGATACTGAAACACAAGGCACGCTTAAGTGTCTGTATGAGAGCATAGACTGTATATAAGAAGTGGACGTAGTCATCGTGACATCACCCATTGGTTTATAGACTGACATTTTGAAGCCTTGAGTTCGCCGATTTGGCCGCTGCCATCTTGCCTTTTTCCAACCAATGGGCGGACGGTATTTTATTTGGACTGCGGAGGGGAGACATAGAGACGCTGTATACGGCTCTGGTGGGGTAGAGACCTGTAAATCACAGTAAGCCCGCCCTAAAGCATACTCTGCTTTATGGTCTATTTTACTCGAAATGGGATCATAATTTACGAAATGAACATCATGCTGTATTAAAAAAATATTTTTGAAATAGCGAGTCAGACAATAAACTCATGTTTACAATGTTTACTGAGGTAATAAATCAAGTGAGATTTTCTCATCGACTTCTATACAATTGGACTTCTTTATGCAACCAGAAGAGTCGCCCCCTGCTGGTAAATAGAGAGAAAGCTAGTTTTAAGACACTTCCGCATTGGCTTCACTTGTCAGAACCGGAAGTTGCCGCTCTATATGAGACGCACCAGGCTTTTAACCAACTCCAGTGCGAATCCACCCACATCATTATTAGACGCTCAGAACAACTGACGGAAGTGAGAAGTCCACTGAGGGAGGGAAGGCTGGTGGTTGGGTCCAGCAAACACAGGACTTTTACTCAGGCGACCGCTATGTAGTTACAGTAGTTAGTTTACTTTGTTATATTTTAACACAAGCCGTGATCTTTTTTCAACCCATAAATAACTAGTTTGCCTAAACCTTACCAATTGTGTACAACATCAATGATGTGTCATTGTGCGTTTTTGCCGCACCAAAGACCAAATTGGAAAAAATCAATACGGGGGGGGGAAATAAAAAGATTGAGTATTTGGGCTCCTCTCTCTGGGTCATGATTGTCTCTGAGTAAGAAGATTAAGATAGCATGCGTCAATCCAGGATTTAGAGCGAGAGAGACAAATGCAACCTCCTCTCACAGCCAATGCTGCTGCTTGGACCGCGTGGTCTCAAGCTCCCTGGCAGTCTTCGGATAGAGATACAATAGCTGCATTAATATCATCCATACAACTTAATTTCTGGCTTGCTTGGCTCCTGTAACAGATACATTTCATCTACCATTTATCGTTCATAGATAGCAAGTCCCTCTGCTCTTCTGCATGGCACATTATGATGCAACATGATTACTGCTGGTATAAGGAGGGGTGTGTGGGGGAGATTATAAAAAAAATGTTTTGCCAACCATTCCTGTTATGATCCTCTCACACTTATTGCACTGAGGTAATTATTGAACCACCACTAACACTTTAACTGTCATCTCTGTCACTCTTTTACAGTATAAAAACCATTGAGAATTTTTTTTGGGGAGGTTAAACACAGAAAAAGATGGATATATAAAACTGAAAAAAATACTATCATCAACTTGGAAACCGTCCTAAACCCAAAGGAAACAGGTCTACTCGCCTTATTGCTCCACTTCCTTCCTGGAAGGAGAGCAGGTATCTGGATGTAATGCCCCAAGGCACATCTACTAAGAGGCTTTTCCTATTCTAGGTAACAAGCAGCACTATCCAGCACACTGTAATGCAAGACAGTAGGCCATCCAGAGACTGTGAGGTTAACACAAGCTCCACTTTGTGACCCTCGTGTGTCACAGAGCTGATCATGATCTGTTTTAGTAAAAAAGCCAGAGATATTTGAAAAACCTAGAATGTTTTGTAACAATTAATGTTGTTCTGAAAGTAAACCTAAAACCTTAAACCTGCATTTACTGATTTCCTGGCCAACAAACAAGATATTAACTCAACATTGACAACTGTTAAGAGTTACACATGCACAGATCGGGCAGGTGCTCGCGGATATTGTAATGTTAGCCGGAGCTCGCAAAATGTTCGCATTTGGGCAACATTTCACACTGTCAAACATGTTTTACATTTTGCGACCTCTGGCTAACGTTACACTCTCCGCTAGCACCTAACTGATCGGTACTGTGCATATGCATTAATATCATGTCCATAAAGGGTTATTAGTATACTGTTAAATAATACTAATACCAACAACAATATATATATATATATGTGTTGTTGTTTTTTTAATGTACTTTGGTATCTATATTGACCGATACACAAGTTGAGAAGCAGTATCGGGTTGGAAAACATGGCATCTGAACAGCTCTGTTTTTGGTCTCTGAAAAGGGAAATGCTCTTAAGCTGCTAAATGCTGCACTATGTCTGCCTTCTGTTTGGTGCTGAGCAGGTACAGTAATGTGGGTTTTTGGAGCCTTTTCACTGGAAACTGCTGCCTGCTAGAGCAACAAATGAGAGCAGTGACAGTTAATTTAATAGTTAAGTTGTAGGGCTGTATTTTGTTGTTTCTCAAGTTGAGTTCCTCTGCAAGAGGCCAGAAAGACACAAGCTCTAGCAAGTTTCGAACAACACACAAAAAAACATTATTTCATATGAAAATATGGATAAAGACACATAATATAATGATGATAAGTTTGGTTCATGGTAAATTAAGTGAGAGCATTCAATATGTTATTTGCAGCTATTATCTTCGTTTGGATTGAGAACTAAGAATTTGAACAACAAAAATACCAACATCATTGTGCAGCAGGCGGAATATTTGTTCCCCCAGATGGCGAGAAGAGTCTTTAAGGATTCTGGATACACCTTCAGAACAGCAGTGAGTGTTGTTAAACAACCATTCAGGGTTTTTCGAAGATTGACAGATGCGTCGCTTTGTGACTTGAATGCAATGGTAATGCATTAAAAGCACAAAGGAGTAGTCTCTCACTAAAACAGATCAGTTCTCTACCTGCATGTGTTTAATATTGGTATTGATTTAAATTGTAAGTTAAATACTTTTTCAAGCAAATGGTGAAAAAGATGTGGGTTACTAAAACGTTACAATTCTTTACCCAGGTAAGAAATATGCATCTCATGAAATCAGTATGTGCATTGAAAGCTTGTACAGCATGAGGAGGAGGAACATGACCACACCTGCGGCTGCTACATGTTTAACATATGAAGTAAAAACATGTGCACAGTTTCAGTTCCAAAACCACACAGAGTTGACACCAAGTCAAAGAGTGAGTGGAAGATAAAGACAAAAAGATTGAATCCACCTAATCTTCATAGGCCATTGGTTATGCAACTCTCACCGAAGCCTGTGATTTTCAGCTAGACACATGACATGATACATGCAGCGCGTGGATCTGCAACCCTGCCCTGCATATTGTGACTGTTTTAGTGAGTGCAATGATGTGGAAAGGCCTCACACAAGGATTAACGCCCAGTGCAACAGATGGTGCATTCTCTTACCCTTCCTGTTCACACACAAACACACACACACACACACACACACACACACACACACACACACACACACACACACGCACACACACGCGAAAAGAAAACACCAGAATACTGCATATTTTACCTTTTTCTTGGGTGGCATGGTGGTGTAAGCGGTCCACTGGGGTTATCTCACGGTTGTAACGACCAGATCAGATTATCGTTCAACTGGCTCCAGTGAATGAGACATGGACAAGTGTGCCATGAGACAGAGTTTTACCTCTGAAACAGGTGGATGTATCCGACGATGCCGTTAAATGGAACAAAATAACGTTCTTTAAGCGCCGTGTTGTGCGTAAAGAAGAAATATTTCCCAAGAAACCGCGAAGCGCCGCAAGACACGGCCGGAGACACCGATGAGCTGCGTGAGGGGTTTCACTTAAGTCTGTTTTGTGAGTTGAGTGTAGTTACCCTCTCCTGAGTCCTCTGGGTATTAAAGGCTTATTTCTCCGTGGGGCATCTGTTGCGCCGCGCACCGCTCGCTCTGACCTCGAGCTCCGAACAGACCAAGAAGGTGTCCAACCGTCCGCACAGTCCATGCGTGTTATGTAACGCATAAGTGTGGAGTGTGTCGTTTATGTTGTTGAGCAGAGTTGGCTCCCTCCGCTGTGTGAAGCCGTGATGATTAGTGTGTGTGCGTGTGTTTATCCAAACAACTTCCCGGGGTTTGGCTGCACAAACAGGAGTATTATAATGGCCTGGCTCCAAAATAGAAAGATGAAATTAAAAAGCAAGCACGACATAATTCCTTTGTGCCGCACACAACTACACCGACATATCTACTCATCGTCAGCCCGACAGCGAAATAGTGATATTCCTTCAGCACATTAGTTTAGTGTCACTTTGTCACTGCTTAAAACTCCGTGCTTGCCAAGTATCAGCCACACACACACACACACACACACACACACACACACACACACACACACACACACACACACACACACACACACACACACACTGCCCGACGCACATCACTGATTTTCTTCTTGTATGCTAAAGTTACCTACTGTGTGGAACTGCTCTCAGTGGGGCGAACGTGTAAATATCATAAATAGCGTAAAGCACCCCTAAGGCATGGTTTCCAACCTGAGGCTTGGGACACTCCCAAGAGACCCAAAGGTAAATCTGCAACCGTGTCACAAGATGATTGAAAGTATTGGATCTATTTCTCTCGAGGATACTTTCATCACTCCAGGCCAAACCCTTCAAATAAAACAATTTGTGGAGGATTAATGACACTTTGGGTTAACTTCTCTCAATTCTATAATAATCTGTAATGGTGTCACACTGATCCCTTTTACGAGGTCACACGGCAAAACTGGAGCCACTGCTCAATAAATAAGAACATATATTGAATTACTGACTAAAACTGATTGTAATAATCAGTCTTCCTGTCCTCATCTGCGCTAGGGTCCTTCTTCTGCTGCCCGCTCTCCTAACAGTGACAGTGTAATCTGACTATAATGGACCCAGCAAAAGGATTTTTTGGTCAAGAACTTTATGAAGTGACTTATACCCTTCTGTATCTCCAAAAGGACTGGAAATATGCCTCCAGTGGTGAGGAAAGGGGGGCAGTTTGTGTCATTAGCACTCAGGAGGTGTCCTCTAAGCCTTGAGGAAATTACTGCTTAAATGGGCAGAGGACTTTATTTGGACGTATACATTTTTGCAACTGTTGTGGAATATTTGTACGTTAATCAGACTCTCATATAATTTTCTATTAGTCACATACATATTTTCCCATTACACAACCAATGTGCAACAAATCGTCTCTCCAGCTAGCCCGCTAAAACATGTTGGCCATCATTATGTTACGTTATCCGTCAGCCTGCTTTTGTATCTGCATTTGGGTCTTGCTCCTGCGCTCCAAACAACAACAGTACGAACCGACCAAAATGTACACGCAGCAGAGCAAAAACAGTTTTTTAAGGAGAGTTTTTGAGTTTGATTAGCATACTCCCATCCTGGAAAAGATCCCCGCTCAGCAGCAGTACTTCAGGAGGAGGTAGTGGTTTCTGAAAACCTCTCAATCCTCCTTATCTGTCTCCCAGTTTGATAACCTCCAGCCTGCAAGTAACCAGCCAGTTTCTCGAGAAGAAACCCAGTGTTTCTTTGGGCGTGGTTATTTCCATGCCAGGCTGTTCCAGAGGCCGTCCTGTCAGCTCCGCTCAGGGTCTCCGCTGTCCTGCTTCACGATTGACGCCCAGCCGGACACCAAGCCAGTTCCTGCTCCAGCACCTGCTTCTCTTTTCCTGTCGACGGCCCGGCCGATACCTGGTCCCATCTCATGATCGTGTTCCTGTGGGGTCCCGTCTCCGTGTTCGTCCTCCAGAGGGGTCTTGCCATCGCCATCGGCCTCCTGCTCGACCTACAGATGACCCCGCCAGCATCTATTTTGCCTGTTTTGTTGTATTTTATTTTGGGATATTTTGTTTAAGTTGTTGTGAAAATTGACATTTAAAAATTCTGCAGCAAAAATGATTTTCGACAATGTGGTATTGCTGAGGGGTTGCGCTTCCTCCGCAGCGTTTTAGCCAAAAGGTAGCTGCTCGGTCCATTTGTCACTGAGCCCTGTAAGACGGACAGCCCGGCGGGCGATATGGTGAAGTAATACAATCTCAAATGAGAGCTTTAGGAGGCGAGGGGCATAGATGACTGTTGCATAACTGAGAATGGAAAGAAAACCATTCGGGGGAGGCGTCCGCTGGGCCAGGCTGTGACAGTGTGGGGCAAGAAGCTGTGACACTGACCTCTGGGTTCACAGACACATCTGGACCTACAATACACACAGCCGCACACATGTCCTTATCACGTTCTCTACTGCTGGGGAAGACATTGCCATCAGAGGTCACACCACTGTGATCACGCCATCTGTGACAGAGAAAGAGACTGTAAAGTGAAGGTCCCAGCATTTAGCCCATGACCTGGGATTGAACCAGACTTGGGGCTTTACGAAATCTGTTTCATGACACCTAAAATCTCCTCCAGGGAGAGCCAGCTCTCCTCCAGTGCCAACAAAACACTCAAACAGAGTCCCTGCTTACTTTGTCTCCCTGTAAGCGCAACTGTAAAGTTGTTACATAAGGCGGCCTGATCGTTCCCTTTGCTGCCGAAACCAGCCACCCATGGAATACATGAAGAAGCTAGAATATTCTCCACACCCACTGAAGCATTTATACACTCTGTACATTAGTGTCACGCACCCTACGAGTATGTGCGCATATATTGCTGTGTACCCTACACTTAAAATAATGAGAAAGTATTCTAAATTATGTTTCATCTGATGCAAACACACAAAAACTGTTGACAGTAAATACCTTGAGCACCAATCAATGGAAGATGCCACATACAAGAATGCCTTATTGCATATTGCCATGTGTCTCCTCCATTATTGTGCATGTGGTGTGTTGCAACAGCCGTACACGGAGCAGAGCGTTTCAGATTTGTTGAACTTTGACCAATGGCTCAAGGCTGTTTGTGCTTCAATTAAAGACAGACAGCCAATTAATAAGGAGTATTTCTAAATATAATATCACAGTAACAAATCGTGACCAATCATGAGACCAAACTGAAAAATGTATGTGTGTGAAACATCAGCCTCAGGATTCATCATTAACTGATTTAATAATTACACAGTCTTTGCAAAAGTTATTTTGCCTGGTATTTAGGTAACAGCTTATGAGAGATTAAAATATGAAGTAGTTAGAAACTAACGTCCTGACCGTGGGAGGAAGTGCTTTATTTTTCGCCCATAATGTGAAAGCGGCCTCAGAATGAACATGGTGATTTATTTTGCTTTGGTAAGAAGAAACATAAGAAACATTATATTCCCCTGATCACGAGACAAAGAGTCCAGTTTGTGGTACAAACAGAGCCACTATCACTCGACGCCTTCTTACAGAACCGGTCTTCTCACTCCACTACACAGCACACGTGTTCATGTGCACATGTGCTCTCACACATACATAAACAAACATCTGTCCCTAAGCTTCTTACAACCAGAATGTGTGTGTGTGTGTGTGTGTGTGTGTGTGTGTGCTGTCAAGCTGGGGACAGAAGTGCTGGGCCGCTGAGGCGGAGATGGATGGCACGCACTATTTCAGGCAAAGCTCCAGACCTCTGCCTTCCACTCTGCCCTCCTCTATGTCCACACAGCTAGAAACCACACATCTGCCCTCAACTAAAAAAAAAATTCATCAGTGCCTACAATTGGACGCAACCGAAAAAAGTATTTTCATTGAACCGTAAACTGCCTTCATGCACTGTCAGCGCACGTTAGCCCCTCCCATTTCACACTCACTGATTTGAGCCGAATCATCACCTTTTCTTTTTTGCGAATGCTCTTTTATTTCTCAGCTGGCTGGGCAGGATGGCGTAAAGCAGGCCGGAGAAGAGCACAGACGGCTTCAGGATAGTTTTGACCGCACAGCTGTTGGACACATCAGGGCAGATGTGCAAAAAGAGCCATCAAAGACAATGGTTTTTATTCTGCTATGTTTTCTGTCTGGCATCCTAGATTAAGCCCATAAAACATGTTCTGTATTTGGTCCAAAACTGTGTTTGGATAAGAATCTTGCCAAACTGCTATATGTGGAAATTCCTAAATATATATATATATATATATATATATATATATATATATATATATATATATATATATATATATATATATAGATGTAGGATTCATTATGAGAAAGTAAAGCCAAAGACAACAAATTCCAAAGCAGAAATTAAAAAAAAGCACTCGAACTGAACTCCTATAATCCCCCTCCATCCTCTGTCTACTCCTCCCTCCCCCCCCACCCCCTCCCCCCACCTACCAGCCAGAGAGGCAGTACTCACCCACGAGACATTTTTGTTCTTGAGCACTCTTGACATGGCTTGCAGACGGAGAGGTCAAGGGCCCGACTCCTGAAACGATCAGCGTCCTCACACACGCGCACACACACAGATCCAAGTCCACCTTCGGCAGCCCGCTCAGAGACGGGCTTTTCATTTGACGTCCTCCACTGCTTCGCCCCCTGTGCCAACAACACTCACCAGATTTACATCTGCCTGGAGCGTCGCCCTCCAATCACACCCGGCTAAACATGATCCAAAACTGACTCGAGGAGGAGGAGGAGTGGGAGTGAGAAGAGGAAACAAAGATAGGATAACTCCAGAAGTGCCCATCAGAGGCAGAAATAGAACATGCAGAAAAGTCCCTTCAGTTTTTCACCTGAATCCTACTCTTCCTGCTCCTTCTCAGAGGCTGTCTGCTCTCTTCAGATTCATAAACCCTGAATGAATATGCAACCAAACATCTGGCTGATGCCCCTCCTCCATGATGCCGGAGGCTGGGGCCAGCAAACGGCCAATCCTGCCCTCCTAACATCTGGGAGAGGAGAGATTGAGAAGAGATGGATGGATGGAAAAAGAGAAGTGGAAAGGAAGGGTGGGATGAATGTGGCGATAGAAGTGAGAGAGGAGAGCAGAGCTGGGGAGATGGAGGGATGGTGAGAGAGGGAGTGAGGATGGAGGAGGACAGACGACTGGAGAGGGCCAGTCAGAGGGAACACGAGGCCGACACAGATTGGAGGGCAGGTTACTGATCCCTAACATGAGATTATAGGAAAAAAAACATGTTACATTGAATGGGTTGTTGTGAAATACATAATATTTCTCCATAACGTTCCCACAAAGATAGAAAAGCACATTTGTAATTTTGAATACTCTTAACGATTACGTCTGTGTTCATGTCATCTTGCATTTTTGATTGTAATCCATGAGAGTGATTGGTCAGAGAGAGGAAGAGATGGACTGAGAGAATAAATACAGATGAATGTTTCTATCTGCCAATCCCAAATCCCCCAATTCAGTTTTAGGACTCTGTAGCCGCAAAGTCCTGAATATACTGTACTGCACTCTAAGCAACTGCAAATGATAGAAAAGTTGTGTTTTTAAAGGACTGGTTAAACATTTTGGGAAATGAGTCATTACCTCTCTTTACAAGAGTGACATACGATGATCGGTACTGCACCAATCTCATGTCTGTGCTTAAAGTACGGCAGACAGGAGGTGATCCGTTTAGTGTGACATAATTGTAAGTGGAAACAGCTAGCCCGTCTCTCCAAAGTTAGAAAATAGTCCATTTAACTAAAAAGCATAAATCTCTGTCCGCCTGTGGGGATGTCCTTTGTTTATCTACAGAACCGTTTAGTGCAGTGTACAATTTGGTGCAATTTGGACATTAATACATTTTAAAGAAGCGACCAACGCTATTGTCACACTAATCTATAACCTTACCGCCTGAAAAATCTCCACAAATTCAATTTTTGCAGATATCTACCGTCAAAATGTTTCGATACCAAATCACAGCAAGAATCTTTCTGTGGTGTTCTACAATGAATTGGTGTCTTAATGTGCTATTTTCGAGGGATTTCTGATCATTTTTAATACATTTTGGAGTGATAAAAAATTGTCAAATTTAGCACCAGAGATTTCGTGACGAATCCGGGAAGGACACGTCGTGACTGCTGAGACCCAATCAAGTAGCGAGCGTGGGTGTCTACGTCATTGTTTCCAAACTCCTCCGTTTTCGGTGCTCTAAAACTCCGGCGTAGTGTGGACGGACGCTCAGTGAAAACGTGGCAAAAGATATGCGTTTTAAAATGGAAACGTAGTAGTGTGGACATGGCCTACGTCTATGGTAGGAAGGGGGGAGGGGAAGACGTTAATGAGCATTTTCAGAGGAAGCCTGAGACCCAAACCTTTCATTGCAAACATTTGCTTCTCTTCAATTGATGTCCATATAACATGAAAGAACTTGAAACGAGTCCATCACGGTATATTTAATACAAAAATATGCAACAGCTAACATGTAACCCCTTTGACTTCTCTAAACTGCATTTCTAAGAATAAATATTTAAATAGTTGAGACTGAGCAGCCCCGAAGAGCTTTTTTGGTCCTACACAGATACTCATCTGTGATCTACAATCCCATCGCCTCCAGTGAAGTAGAAAATAGCAGTGTGAGTGTTGAGTGTGGAAACAAGTCAATACCGACCACAGCTTGCAGCGTGTTTACCAAATCCACAGATTTTGATTCAGCGTGATAATCAATGTCCACCTTAGCGCTGTATGGATCTGCGGCCCGTATAGATTCACCTCGACAGAAGTTGGCTTCAAGAGGAGAGGAATCACAACTACCTCTGCAGTCAAAAACAGTCAAGAGATGCTGCATCCGGCACATTAAATGAAATGCGGTACCAAAAATGTTCCAAAAAAACCCCGGAGCTAAGAGCTAAGTGTATTTCCTGGAAATGAAACAAAAGTCAGCAGGCTGTACTGGTCGTGCTTTGAGAAAATGTTTGACTTCTACAGCGTCTCCACACACACACACACACACACACACACACCTCTTCAGATTAAAAAAAAATATTTACGCCATTATAGTCAATTTAATTTACATTTCATTAATCAGATGAAAAAAAAAAAAAAAATCGGATACAGAAGAAAACCGTTAATAAGACAAACTCATTGTCAATACTGAAAATCACTTCTGTTATCTCAATTCAAAGGGTATAGGGTTAGTAATCTTCGTTATGAAATGTTTATTACACCTTGTGAGCAATCAATGCATCAAATGCTCTCACCAAAAAAAGAGTATCTGTGGCTGTCGCATGACTAAAATAAGCCCGTCTAATAATTGCCTTCGGCTCCAATATCATGATTGAACAAGCTACCTGCCTGCCTGCCCGTTATTTTCTGCTCGTGCAACTCATTGCTTGTCACAGGAGACATAATGATCATTTCATAATGATCATTTCATAATGATCATTTTGAGGGAGCTAGATGAAGCCACTTTCAAAGTCAGTGCTGTTGCTTTCATTGTTAAAGAGTTGGCAACATGGGCTGGTTTTTCCTGTTGGATAATTAAAAAAATCCAGCGTAAAATGAGACGTACAGTACACCAAACAGAACAATAACAAGCTTAACGACCATAAAATGTAAATATACTATGAGTGAACATGAAAAGAGAGAGAAAGCGTTTTTCCTCAAACAATTTTAAAACAAGTGAAGAGGAACGTTTTTTTCTGCAATAGCTTTACTTTTATTTCAGGTTTTAACAGATTCATAAAATTAACAGAGCCTTTCACCGGTTGGCCGAGCCGTCCTGACTGACATTATGAGAACGGCAGCAACTAAAGCAGAGGACAGTAACATGTCTTAAACTCCTTTTTAGAGCCAGGCAAGTACTGAAGGTAATCCATTTGAGTTATAAATGTCAGGTGTTTTATCCTGGAAAAGTTGAAAGTTGTGTTATTGTTGCTTGTTTCCAACCTTTTTGGAGTGATGTTCTCTACAAAGACTGTTTCATTTGAATAGTTTTTAAGAGCACGATGAAAGAAAACTATCCGATATTCCATAATTAAAAAGCAAAGATACAAGAAAAGTCTGACAAAATAAACATAAATTGGGAATTAAAATATGTTTATTTTCTTATTTTCCAATAGAGAATCTTTTGAGGAACCACTGTCATAAACCAAGTTGTGACTTACATTGATCTTTTTTGAACATCATTGAAGACTGTGAAGGTCAGCAAATGGAGTAGAAATAACTGATGAGTAATGTACTTGCACCACATTAGGCAGAAGCATGTTAACCATTCATCAAAATCTTCTCACGCCCGAGTGCATCCAAACAACCCATTTTGTAGATTTAGCTTTTTTCCTTATATTTAAATGAATTTGCTCGGTTCAGGGTTTGTACTTGTGCTAAACTGACTTCTTGACGTGTCACTGCTTTTAGCCGTGAGTGGCTCTTTTGATTCTGTAAGTTTCTTCCCTGGCTCGTTGCTGAGGTGGGCACACATTGCACGCGGCAGAACAGCATGTGGTAATCTCCGAGGCTTTGCGCTGACAGCCTATTGAGTGTTGGGGGCTGACAGTAAGCCTATTTCATGTAGGAATGTGGCTGCAATAGGGTCCTCTGCAGTCAGCGCCATCACACAATGCACAGCTCGGAGACTCTACAGTTTTCAGCTGCAACAGGACTTAACAGAGGATGTGTCGACACATGACGGAAAAAGCATCAAACGGACTGGCAGACAGGAGAGGAAGGAAAGGAAGGAAGGAAAGGAAGAGGGAGTAAGTGGAAAGACAAGAAGGAACGGAGAGAAACAAGTGGAGGAGAGGAGTGGATGTCCTCTCTGATCTTCTCTGTCATTGAGAAGACAGTAAAAACTGGCCTGTAATGAGATAACTGCACCTGTATGTCCTCCCTCGCTCCTCCGCTCCTTCAGCCAGGACAGATGTGAGGAGAACAGCTTTTCTAAGCAGCTGTCATGTATTAGAAAGCACCTCATCTTTGATTCAAATCAAACTGTTGCCTCACGGTGAATCCATGACATACAGGTTATTGGCTCCGAGGGAATATTGTCATGAAGTCTCGCACTGGGATCAATACAGAGAGCTGCTTGACAATGACACCGTCTGTCCTTAAGCTGCAGCCGGGCTGAAAACTCACAAAGACCGTCACAGAGAAGTGAGCGAATAACAGGTTGTTAAGAGTCACACTCGCAGCTGCTCGTGTTATTGTGCTCACAGACTGCAGATGCGGGAGATGCCTGGCTATATATGTGAATGAATGACATGTGACTACACAGACGTGCGGGTGTATCGCCCCGTCTCTCTGCCTCAAGACTCCACTGTTGCTATGGGATCAAAAAACATGCTGCGATGGTCACTTACATAGGTGGACTGCACTCTCCGCCAGTGTCCCAGCCCACAGCAATACATCAAGACATCCAGTTGCGGGGGAGAGGGGGGGGTGAGGGCGGGGGGGACAGGCCGATGGAGCCTCCGGGTCGGGTCGTCTCAGGCCAGGCTAATCACACAGGATCCTCATGGCACAGGTGATCCACCTGATTGCCACCTCTTCAGGGGCTCCAGGGGCAAAAAGAGAAAGTCTCTCTTGTGTCCACAGGTTCTCTCAGGGGGAGGGTCACCCGGGGCTTCAGCGGCTGGTCCCTCTCATAAGTTATGTCCTCAGGTGAGTTCAGGTGGTCCGGACGCCAAATGACTCACAGCATCTTAAGTCCTGAGCTCCGTCCCGCGGACCTGTCTGATGTGCAGAGAAGAGTGCGTGCGAGGTTCGCGGGTCTTCTCGTGTTAACGTGCGTGTGCTCACCTCATGTCAGAAGGACAGGTGGTTCATCTGTCTTCCTGTTTTTAATTACCCTCCCACTACCACACCTCGCCCCTCTCTCTGTCCCGACTCACCCAGTCGGTAAACCTCCCTTAAAGCCTCCCCCGGCTTAAGCCCCCCGAATAGTCTGCCTCAAAAACTAAATATAATGTTCTTCTCTGTGGGTGTCTCTCAGTGCTCTGTAGCCAGTCGGATGTATCCAATCAGAACCCTCGCATCACTCCACATCCGTCTTGCCTGTATCCCTGTCTATCCCTTCCTTGTGCAGTAAGTCCTCCCTGGGAGTCCAGATTTTCAGTTTCTGTGCGATTCCCCCTTTTCTTCCTTCTCAAAAATCGCAGCTCTATAGCTCCTCCTCCAGCATCTCTCACTCCACCACGCTGCTTTCCTCTCTCAGGGGTCTTCTCTCATCAGGAGCGTTCCTGCTTACCTGAGTCACTCTTTGCACTCCTGTTGTGACTGTGCATGCAGGTGTGTGTGTGTGTGTGTGTATGTGTGTGTGTGCGTGTGTGTGTGTGTGTGTGTGGAGGCTGCAGCTGAAGCTCACCGCTCTCCCTCTCTCTCTGTTGCCATGCTAGAGCAGGTAACATTCGGCTAGCGCAGGAGACACACAGCCTGAATTCAAATGCGCCTCCAGCCTCTCAGATTTACAAAGCCTCCACCCCTCCTAACAGCGACCCCCCCCCCCACCCTACCCCCCTCTCTCTCCTCCCCCCATCTCCCCTCCTCTTCCACAATCACTCTATCTGTCCTCTCTTTCCCCCCCCTCTATCTCACTCTCCTCATCTTATTGTTCATAATGTCTTCTCTGCACTGTTGCTTCATTTTGTGTAATTTCTCCCCTCTGTTGCCACACTCTCATTAGTTTTTCATGTTACCTTGAGAGCGGGATGAGGAGGCACTCGGGATAATTCTGCTGCTGTTGCACACTGCAAAGAAATCCCCTATTTTCAAGCCATTTCTGTCTATTATTGAGTCCAAAAACCTCTTGGCAGAAGTGAAGAAAGTCTCTAAGAATATGGATACCTGCAACGAATTCGACTGCAATCCGTCCATTAGTCTGAAAAGTCTGCTGAAAAATAAAATCATTAATATTCATCCGCTTGGGACCCCAAAATGTCTGTTTGTTTGTGCCAATACATTTTGTAAATGAAGATATTTCACAGCTTGAGGGCAAACTGATCTGCTGGAGGGGCTTAATTCAAAGTCAAGGGACCCCCAAAGTCATTATGATACGTCCTCCTAGATATCTGTTCAAAACGTCATATCAATCCATCCAATAGACATTTTTACAACCGAAGTCATCACACATATCCGTGTGTTGGCAATGGAAGTGGCGTTTCGCCCCAAACATCCAGATGAGGGAACAAGCTTTAAAAAAGTGAATTAAACTGTTAACGGCATCAAAATGACTTACTGTTGCATGTTCTGTTGTCGATACTCCAACAGCGGACTCAAGTTCTACACATTTGCGACAAGATCACAACCGTTTCAGAGCAACAGGTGTTTCAGTTTAACAATTCGATTGTGTCCGTGGTTGCTCATTGTTACAAAATAGTTGGCAGAGATAATGAACACAGATGCGTATTACAAATTTATTTGAAGGCTTTTATGTTGTTGCTGTTCATGTTATCAACAGATGCTGTCACTACAAGGCAACCACGAGGCATTCGGCTGAGTCACCAGTTAACACGGTCACTCATAAAACCGAAACACCGGCGCCGTATATGACTGCAAGCTGTTAGACCTGTTGACGACCACTGGACTGATCCAAAATCCTAGTAGCCTATTACAAAACTCAATAAAGTCTAAACTCTGAGTCTATATCTTGGCATTTTACATTCTGCACATGACCACAGACAACGTAGTTGTAAGCATCATGTGACATGTATGCTAGGCTTCTCCACTAGCATACTTGTATATATCCGGCCACTAAATATTGGGCCACTTACCGTATTCTACCCACTCACTAATAGCACACGGATATGGAAAGTCAATTTGTTTTAGCTTACATTCACAATCTTTGGTGGTTAATGATCGTTTACAAACTGCAAAAGGGCCTGACGTTGTTGAGAGCCTCGTGGTGGCAGTGGAGGAAAAGTTGGGGGATTACCAAGTTCAGTAGGATTCATCTTGTTGGGATCATGAAGTTCTGCACAACAGTTCACGGCAATCCATTCAATAGCTGTTCAGACATTTCAGTCTGGACCAAAGTGGTGGACCAGACTGAAATAAATAGAGCTGCAAATGGTCTTTTTTCCTTTTTAGCCTATTCGCCGTGACGAGCTGATCAGTCTCATATTTCAGCTTTTTATGCATTTATTTTTATCTGATTTAATTAAATTAGACTAAGGACTAAATTTAAAATTTTTCATGCTGGATATTAAAACTGAATGACTTAAAGCTTCTCTCAGCATGCATGGAAAGTTTATTTTAGGACAAAAGAGAAGAAGAAAATGAAAGCGTCCGCCTCAGAGAGCTTTTTATAATTGAACATGTATCTTACAGACTCAGATGAAGAGCTTTTTCTTTTTTCTTTGATCATTCGGAGCATTTATTCTGTGTCACGGGAATAACAAAAGTGCTCTCCGGACTGTAAAATGACCATAATAACGCAAGATGCACTAATGCTTTCTTGCAGATTACAGTATGAATCATTAAGTTGGAGGACGATCACAGCTGTGGGAAATTAAGAGAAATTAATTTTAATTTTCATACCAGTAAATGAAAGCAGGCCAGCTCTGGTGTGATTGTCTAGTGTCCCGTCACTGGCCTTGTGCCATTGTACCATTAATAATGCATTTAACAAATCTTCCCACTTGGTGAGGCAATAGAAATTTACTAGAAACAGACGGACATTCCTTGCTAGTTTTCAAATTCCTTCATGTTTTCCCCCTGAGCAGCCACCGATTTGGAAATTTCTTTAAACATTTTGTCCTGCAGCCCTGGCTCATCCATCAGACAGACAAAGACCAAGTGCTCCATGGGGTATAGTTCTGTCAGATGTGTCCTGGTGGAGGACCACCGATTATCCACCAGCGTCTCTCTGTGGTGTCACTGTGGCATTCTGTGTGGCTGCAGCCCACACACGGAGCCCAAGGTCACAATTCAGTGAGTTATATTGCCATGCAAACACATAAACCAACATGGTGCCTGCAACACAGACAAAAAAGATGAGAGTGAGATGCTCATTTGCACCACCCGAGCAAGAAGCAGGTGAGTTGGAAGCCGCCAAGACACAAAGAAAATACATTTGGTTCTGTGAAAGGCGAATATATGCTGAAGACGAATACTGCGACTGAAATCCAGATAATACACACCGTGTCTTCAGTTAATGACACAGATTGTTGGTGGCTGAGAGGAGTAACTGGTATTGATCTCTGACCACATACACATGTCGACAGATTGAAAGAAAAACCTCAATAAATCAGTGGAGAACTCTAACGATTGCAGATGCTATACAAGTGGCATTTTCATGGCATGTTTTCGGGAAGATTCACTAGAAATCAATACATTGTCATTCTGATATGAGTGATCATCTTTATCCTGTGAAGACATATATGTATCCTGCAGGGAGTGGTCTCTTCCAGGAAAACAACATCCCCGTCCTCAGGATACGGAGCACAGGATTCTGTGCTGACTAGAGTTTTTTTATTTGTTTTTGTCCTGAGGCCCTGAGAGGAAAATCTAAATCTTGTTTTTTTTTGGGTTTTTTTTCCAAGAGGCTGAAGTGCACCTCTTGCTCAGAACTAAACGGATTCATGTTGTCTTCCAGGTGAGTATTAATTTCTACATGCACTCTAAACACAAGGTACGTATATTGTGTGTTCACAAGTTACAAAATTAAAACTCACCTGGAATAAAAACATTAATGCTTTTAGCCTTATTTAAAACATGGGGTAGATTTGCATTTTTTATGTATTAAAGGATGCAAAAGGTGTTGCGTTTGAAGTAATAATAACATTATTTAATCATAATTTACTTAAACAGCAAATATT
This sequence comes from Ophiodon elongatus, assembly GCA_016806645.1. Taxonomy (NCBI): domain Eukaryota; kingdom Metazoa; phylum Chordata; class Actinopteri; order Perciformes; family Hexagrammidae; genus Ophiodon; species Ophiodon elongatus. The sequence goes on along the minus strand of JACSYO010001668.1, from coordinate 3,009,023 downwards.
TATATTAATATAAATACATATTTATTTCTAGAAGCTGATCGAAGGTTAATTCAAAGATTTCCAGTTCACCATTGACCGTACCGTTCTTTCTCCAGGAGTAATAATTATGCTATTTGACCCATTGTTGACATGAAAATGTTTTCAAAATGTTTACACCTGCGTTAAAACAAAGGATATTTATTTAACATAGTTATGGTTGTTTGAAATGGTTTCAAAGCTTTTGTTTTCAAATGTGTTGTTTTCATCACGTTTTGCAGTATGGCAACAAATGTACAGATACAAAAAAAATGTAGCAGATAAACATAAAATTAAGTATCAATAAATACATTTGAATTAAAATATGTGAAAGAAAAATGCCAGCTGGCTACTTTACACTCCAACCTACACATAAAAAAAATAAAAAATCCAGAATTATTTTTACACTTTGATTTAGATGGATGGCCTTATGATGCATTTAAAGCGTTACAATTCAAAGCACGTTGTTCTTGATCATCAGTCCCAGTTTCATCAGTTTCTCCGCTGTTGCGCCCTTCACATAAATATACCAACTGTTCAACCATCCACAATCAAAGCAGATCTTTCATTAACAACAGCATGTGCCACTCCTCCTCAAAACATGCTCTGCCTTCTGAAAATCCTCAGCTTAGCCAGGAATGTAAAGTAGATAAAAGTCAGGCTCACCAGCACATTTTTCAAAGGGTACAACACAGGAGTTACATAACCAAACACAACAATCAGAGAGACTCGAAGGATGAAGAAAGGAAGGTCCTGCAGAGCAATTCCAGCGGAAGACAATAACGGGTTTTGAGGAGTGATGACCATGCGGAGAGTAGACATGAAGCCGACGATGTAGACGGGGAACACCCAGGCTGAGTAGAAGACTGCCGGCTCTCCTGCCACTCTCACCATCTCCACGGTGTCAAGCCAGAACAGGAAGCTATCCACAAACACCTCCGACCTCCCGTCCCTCCTCCACAGGAAGCCCAGAGGGCCGGAGTAGGATCGCCGGCGTGAGGATGAGGAGTACAGGTAGACAGTGTTGGGTGCTCGTGAGCTAAATGTTGAGCGGCCGGGTGAGCCAGCGAGGTCCTGCCATCTGCCTGGGGTGCTGCCATTCCTGGCCTCTGGGTGGCCTTGGGTTGAACCGTTCTGGCCTTCGTCAGCGTGCAGCTGGCCTGTTACAGTGGTCACCTGCTCCAGTTGGGGGAGGACGGGGCCCGGCACGTCAAAGTCAAAATCCAAGCCGTCTGCTGAAAAACACCAAAGCACACACAACATCAGCTGTTAGGCTACATACTGTATATAAAGTTACTGTTACGCTCCAGCCAATGTCAAGATCATTGGTCACTGTGTTCTTTCGTTTTTCCCCATCATTTCAATTGATTCTGAAATGGTGTGTTTCTGTTATTTAGTCTACCCTCCTTGATATGGACAGGGTGGATAAAATAATAGAAACACATGTCGGTATAGCACAATGCAGCTCAACAGCATCATAAACTAAATGGCCGTTACGTTGAATCAACACCTCTCTAAAACAGCTTAAACAGAAACTGAACATTATAACATACATATAGGGTTAATTGCAGTTGTGTTGTATTAGACTGCATTAGCTTTACTTCAGGATTGTACAGAGCTTCTGTAGGTCTTGCTCATCAACATTCACCTTAACTTAAATATTCAAGGTGTTACAGGTAAACTAGATTTTGATATTAGAACAGGGCCTCAAGATACCATACCAAAAAGTATTGGCCACACAGACATCCTGCGGACCCCGGAGACTTACTTTGTCCGATGAGCCTGCAGGGGCGAATTCTCTCTATGATATCCACACAGATGAGGGAGACAAGCACCAAGGAAACGGGAAACTCAGTGAAATGGTCCAGCCTGAGTCCTCTGTCCACCTGCACCTATACAGTACAACCGATAACAGCATAAATAAATGGGAATTCAATAGTAGAAAGAACCAATCTGCCACTTAGAAATCATGAGGGAGGAAGCAGGAAGAAACTGAATCGAAGCTCTCCATTATAGTATTTGGCTGGACGTGGGAAGAAGAAGCCAAGTTTTATGAAGCCATCCGATTTTATCACCTCATCATTGTGGACTTTAAGATGCTGCTGAATGCCTTTAAAACATGATTAAGAAATATTAGATGTATCAATATGTCCAACGAGTCTTTGTGTGGCCAGATGCTCTTATTTATGTCCTTGCTTGTCTAGGAATAAAAGACAGTGTGTCACATATAGCTTTCTCTTTCTTTTTTGGAGTGGTGGATGGTATTAAAGCTTGGGTTAATGGCCAACCAGTTATGTCCCTTTTGGGTTACTGAATACCTCAGACAGAGAGTAGAGTCATGAGACGGTGGACACGTTTCTACTCGCTCTATCTTAGAATTGCGATGGTGCCAAAGTCCCTCTCGGGACACGGTGAGAAAACATATGGATGCTTCAAGAAGCAAAATCTCAAGAGACAGAAGAATTGGTGGCAAGCAATCTTCATCTTTCTCTGTGGTGCCGTGTGCCGTGTCAACTATCACTCAGTGAACAATAATAGTGCTCTGAACATATTCTCTCACACACGGGGGTCGTAAAACGAGCTTGTTCAACAAATGGAGTGTTTACAACAAATGTGCCTGTTCAAGGACCCCGTCGAAGCATGACAGAACAAAACAGGTGCTTCTCTGAGACAAGAATGATCAGTCACCCCCCCCCCCCCCCTACTAACTGAGGAAGATGAGCCATAATGTTTCAGAGCTGGCATGGCTGTGGGGTGACTGGCACTCTGGGAATTATAGATAGACGGAGTAACGCCAGAAGAATTACAACACTTGATTGGATTTGCCTTTCTCTCAGTGAAATGAACAATACCTATTAATTGGAAGGTGAGGAAACCAAACTGTTACATATAGAAGCTCATTTTGCCCCACTGTGGTGACAAAAAGTAAGAGTACGCATCTCAAAAGTATGACATAGTATCCAAAAAAAAGGAGAGACTCTTTCTCAATGTTTTGACTTAATATCTCCAAATAATGAGATACTAAGTCAAAATGTTGAGAAAGCTTCTCAAAAATGTTTGTCCTTTATCAAAAAAAGGGCACGATGGAAATTACATGGGCCTTTGTTGGTGTATACTCGAACAGCTTGAATAGATTTGTGTTTATAAAGAGTTTTGTGACATTCCTATTTTGAACCCATGTGGTGAGAAGTAATCATCAGGACACAAGGACCTTGATGGTTTCCTTCTCCCCCCCCCAGGATGTGAATAAGACAAAAACAATACACAGAAACACTGAAAAACAATACACAGTGTTTCCGTGTATTGTCTTTGTTTTATTATAAATCTGGAAAATAAAATGTGTATGAGAAAAAAGAACATCCTGATGACATTACCTTGGAGCTGGCAATTAAAATAGCAAAGCACGGTAATGTACACAGGATGAGATACGCCAGCGCTGTTGGTCTCCTGAAAAACAAATGAATACAATTGTTAGATACTTGAGTATTTACATTTTATGCAACTAAATAATTGTAATCCGCTACGTTTCAGAAGCAAATATTGCACTTTATACTCATGACATTTATCTGGTTACTTTGTGTGATTAAAGTGAAACAAAGGCCATGATACAATAATGGGATGCCATAAGAAGGCTAGTGCAACGGGCAGCAAACTCACTCAGTGATGTGAGTTACAATATAAAGCAATATCTAGATAGCGGTGGCTAACGTTAGCCACCATAAGCTACTGGTCATACCAGACCAAGTTATACCTGCAGCACTAAAACCCCTGAGTGTATTCAATGGAGCAAGGCTGCGTTTGATTACTTACGAATTCAGAGGAGTATGCCTAATAAATATGAATGAGGGATTAAAGATTAAACAACAAAACAGAAGTTAAGATTACTTTCCCATCAACCACTTACAATATTAACTCTGTCGGACATTTTGCATTATTATGGGAGCTTATTCTAATATGTTTCTGATAATACTTCTGAAAGCAGGACTAGTTTTATGTTGTATTATTGCTCATTTTACTTCGGAGCTTCAGTTTTTCCCTTCACAGCTGCATTGTTATTCAAGTCTTCTTCTCCTTGCCAAGTCAGTTTTAATATGACCAAAAACCAAAATCTGCTTTGAGTTCCAACCACTTTGACTTTTTTTTTTTTTTTTTTTTTTTAATTTGTTTAAGGTTAGCTGCTTCATCTCCATGTAGACACTTAATCACCGTGACATCGGCTACAGCTCCACTCACCACTGCGTGATCTCTGAGATAAACCTCCGCCGCTTCAGGATCAGGTACTTCAGAGGAACCCACACCAGCAGGGCCACGGAGGTCACATAGGCGATAGACACCGCCACCACGAGCCAATAGGCCGTCAGATCCCCTCCTCTCACGTCCCGTATGAGGCAGGCGAACCTCTCCATGATCACAAAGATGGGTACGGTGAGGGCCGCAAACTGCAGCCCCTCATACAGGATGAGCTTGAGCGTCTTCCCCGAGGGCATGGTCCCTGAACACCGGCTGCTGGTCTGAACCCGGAGCCAAAGACTTTGACAATCATCGCCCACGAAAGGAGCCAGCGGAGCCGTTGGACTCTGCACACTGACATTGCTTACACTGCACTGGAGGCTGTATTCTTTTATTGCTGAGGTAATGAGGTGGTCATGCTCGCTTTTTTTTACGGGCTCACAAAGAGCATAGAACAGCGCTCCCATCCCATAATAAATCAAGGAGAACAATCACACTCAGCCGACCGCCGAACGGTACACAAGTTCAACAGCAGCAACTTTCTGTAGAACTGCAACTAAATACAAAATGTAATGTGAAATTAAGTGATTCTTAATAATTCCCTCTTTGAAAAGCACATGATGCTGGTCTTTAGCTGCTGAGAAAACAAACAAACTGTCCTGCCTTCCTCTGTTGGGGAAAATGTACAAATGTGTCCCATCCAATGTGGTTGGGTCTCAAATGTACACACATCTCCATCTAGTGGCAGAGGACACTTTTCTTTTTTTTTTTAAACAGCTTTTGAAAACTTTGTATTTCTTAAATCTTTTCTAAAACAGTTTCAACAAAAACTGAGAATTATAACCTTCACAAAAAGTTGAATTTGATGCAGGATTGTTGTTTTAGGCTGCAGTAGTTTGAGATACATGTAGCTAACTGGTAGCAACTGGGCCTAAGATAAGATAATCCTTTATTAGTCCATTGTCTTTGACCAAAGAAATTCTCAGTCAACTAACACATACGATTTTGTTGATTAACCGATTAGTTGATTTAACTGACAGATCTGTAAAACTGAGATTCTCCACGAGGAATAACACAAAAGGCACCACTTTAAATATTGTGTTTACGAAAGACAAGTTTCTTGGTAATAAGTCATTGAGCATTAAAAAAAAAAAAAAAAAACTTACGGACTGAAGAAATCTTACGATTACTTCAAACCAGTGAGAAACGCAGACAAAAACAAACTCAGAAATATCTCATGTGAAATAATCAAAGCTGTTAGTGCTAAAGTAAGACCCCATCACTCACGGTGAAAGCTGCTTACACCACTAAATATATGTCATGTATCTACAGAGTGCTCTAAAAACAAGGCCATTCATATTATTCTGTACATTTGGCCTGGTTTTATTGTGAATACCAATTAATAAGTATGGTTAAAAGAATACATACAAACAGCAGGATACAAGTTTAGACAGAACCTTTACATTAATGATGTTTAAAACTTAAAAACAGGCAGCATCTCAATCCTGTGCAATAAAGTTACATCGGGGCCTCAGTCCAACCCTGTGGTGCAACGCCGTGTTACATTTGGGAGTTGTGTGGCAAATAAGTGGCTCCTGGACCCGGGGGTCCAAGAATAGCTGCTACTTTTTTATACATTTGATATTTTCAGCCGTCTTTGATCAAACAGATTAACACTATTTCACTCTTGCATTTAGTTGAAGGCAGCAAAACAAAGACTTATTGTCTTTCAAAATCAACTATATTAATGCTAAAAATCAAGTTCTGGAGAGAAAACAAAATGGCCTCTTGTTTGCTAAGTCCCACGTACCAAAGCTTTAAACTGAGTTGTTTTAAACTCTTATCGTGGCACGGGGGTGGCAAGGTGATAGTATCTCAAGAGAAATTGAAAAGACACAAATATCAGATCAATACACCAATTTGTTTTGCCACTGAAAAATGTACTTCATTGTATTTAAGACCGCTTCATAATTCCTTCATGGAGCATCATTCAATATTTAACAACAACAGATAAATAATCTTCCCGTTTCTTCATTGTTTTGCAATCCAGTCCGTATTCATAGACATCAACTCATTCCCAAATATGTTGAACACGTAGAAGCCATAGAAGAGTATGGAAAGTTATAGTGTGAGCGGTAGATTTGTACAATATTTGATATTAAAGTGACTCTGTAACTGATAGCTTAGGATGACCTAGAAAAAGAGCCGTTTATAAATCCTGACTGTGCTTTCCAGAATCATAAAACCTCAATTCAGTCCAGCTTCAGGTAGAATTTGTTTTAGTGTTAGACAGCTCTGAGAAGGGACAGGATTGAAATGCTTGGCGAGGTTAGATCAGTTTTTCACATTACCATATGATCCTACAGTACAACAAGCATGTATAAAACACAGAGTAATGTCCATGTCCTCACGTGAGCAATTTAAATATACAACTAAGTTAGGCAGAACATCACATATCCTGCTTTTTCTCTGAATACATACATCCTGCACTTCTCCATTTAAAATATCATAACATAAATTAAAATGCACTACAAAAAAAAGAAATACAAAAAAAAAAAAAAAAAACTTCAACACTGACTAAAGAGATGCTTTTAAAGACACTGAGGCGGTTCAGAGAGCTCGCCCCTCAGTAGCCGAGTCCGTCGTCTGTTAGTACAGCCCCTGAATGGAGACGGAGCAAACACTAAATCCACCGACAAGGATCTAGAGCTGCTCCTTTAGAAAAGGAAAACTCTGCAGTATGAAGTTCAGAGTCGACCGTGTTAAGAAAAGAATAAAAAGGAAAAGAAAAATATCTTGTTTTCTGGCGTTTTTCCCTTCCCTTCCCTTCCCCCCCCCCCCCCCCACAACATTTTGTTCTCTTTGGCTTTTACACCTTTAGTTCAGCAGGGACATCATGACTGCAGAGTTCACCTTCAAGGCTGAGAGAAACACCCGGAGCTGTGCTAACATCCAGCCCACCCATGAGGTCATCATGTGGCTTCACTACTAGTTTGGTACAGTATATACAAGAGTCATGTGCATGCTTAAACTCCTCTGGTTTCTTTTTTTTCCCCTCCCAAAAAAACAAAGTGGCTTCAGTTTTCAGTACTTCTAAAAGTTGCCGACATATACAGAATGTAGTAATCTAAAGTTTTTAGCGCTGCTAAAAGTCCTCTTTCGGAATAATAATAATACAAATAAAACAAACGTATGTTGACGCCACCTTTTCTGTGACACGATTAGCAATGCAGTTGCTTTAAGTGGGTGAGAAGGCTGTGGCGTATAAGTGTTGAGTGTTGACTGATGAGGGTGTGTGAACCCACTGGTTCAACTGTGTGTGTGTGTGTGTGTGTGTCCGCTACTGTACACCTGCCTGTAGTGTGTTTGTGTAGCTCCAGTGTGCATGTTGAGGGGTGGTGAGAAGGAGTGTGTTTCATACTTGATCAAATAGTAATTGCAAATTATTATTTTTATAATATATATATATATATATATATATATATATATATATATATATATATATATATATATATATATATATATATATATATATATATATATATATATATATATATATATATATATATATATAAAATATATATATATATATATATATATATATATTAAAAATATATATATATATATTAAAATATATATATATATATATATATATATTAATATATATATATATATTAATATATATATATATATTAATATATATATATATATATATATATATTTTAATATATATATATATATTAATATATATATTTTAATATTTATATTTTAATATTTATATATATATATATATAAATAATTTTGTTTATCGTTTTATTTTACAGGTCCATAGTTTTAGTAATTTCCCAGGAGGTTTTACAGGAAAGAACTGTGAAATTTGATACTAATTGCAGGTAAACTACTGTAGATTAACAGTTTAAGCCACTTCTAATAACTTATTTCAAATTAATTGATAGTATAACCTAAAAAGTATCAAGTCAGCACACAGTAGGTCAGCTGAGCATTCAAAAATATGTATAGTATGAAGAATAAAGTCTCAAATTATTAATGACTAATGAATGAATATTCACTTGGGTTTAAATTGAGCCATTCTTTTAGATATATTCCTAATCAACTTCTTATTAATTCACTTCAAACCTAACTGAAATAATTTTGTCTCATTTCATCTATAATAATAATAATTGGTACCAAATGATATAGCTAGGACTCATAAAATAAAACATAACCACAATTTCTCAATAGTCCTATCATAACTTAATAAGCAATAAATGTCAGGTCCCGTACAAAAAACTGGACAATGCGTATATTGCTATCAGATCTAGATTTGGAAGTGATCAGGCTTGAATGATGACCGAAACTTAATTAAGTGCAACTGAAGATAAAAGTGAACTGAAAGCTCCTCCGTGTTGTCACATCTGAGTCATATAAAAGGAATTTGAGAACAAAAGTGAAAATGCAGAAGCATAATTAATTGAAAGAACACAGTGTGTCTCTGTTTTCAGACCATGTGCATCTTGGTGTGAGCTCTTCCAATCAAAGCCTCATGATCACTTCTAAACCCGGAGTGAGAACTGTAACTGTACATTTATCTGCCAGATGAAACAACACAAAGCGTGCCACAAGTTTAGTCTACTCTATTTGAATGTTTTCATCCATCTGGTGTTCCACACAAATCAAAACGAAATGATCTACCACCACTATTTGATCAGGTGCATGTGTATGCGTGAGGAGAACGGTGAGCTCGGGCCCTATAGCAAGGCTTTCTCTGAGTAAGGGGCCTGCGAGGCGTCTGATGAAGGTGCTATGCTCGGGCCAGAGGCGTTGCTGTAGTTTGGCGTCTGCGTCAGGCCGAGGGCGGGGCCGAGGGCGGGGCCGAGGGCGGGGCCCGGGCCGCTGGCTGGGTTCTGGTAGGACTGTAAGTCTGCTGGGGCCATGCTGCCTGGAGCTGCAGTGTAGACTGGCGGCTGGCCCATGTACATGTGAACGTCACTACGAAAAAGAATGAAGCAACATTAATAAACACCACAACAACAAGGCGGAATCATTAAATATGAAAAGCGAAAATAACAGTAAAATCAGAGTGACCTTTGACCGCCAAATTCTAGTCGGTTCAACGTTGAGTGCAAGTGGACGTTTGAATAAATTTGCTCAAGATGTTCCCGACATACCACGTTCACAAGAATGGGCCGAACGGGAGGTCACAGTGACCTTGACCTTTGATGCAAATATTAGTGTGCATGTAAACCTAGTCATTGTGGTTACTGTAACATAACTCATAAATAGTGAATGGAAAGGATAAACAGTGTTTCTGTTGGAGAAGTGAAACGTAGAGCAGCAGAGTACGACCCGACTCCGTTGGTGTAGTAAGAAATTAGGACTTAGTATTTAGATAACAGTGAATCTATCTCAACAATAGGTAAACATGGAAGAAGCTTTTAGATTGCATTAACAGAAGAAAGCAGGAGCAGTTTAGAAAACATGGAGGCTTCATACTAAAATATACTTCTGTAACAGGTAGGAAGGAAAGGCTGTCTCTTATAGATGCCTGGTTCTATTAGCAGAACAAGGCTCCTGTCACTATTTGAGAATTCACAGTAAAAATAATTATTACTCTCTAGATGAGAGGTATTATGTTGCCGTTTTGAATAAGCTAACCTTTCTTTTCTTCCTTGATAAATGGTACGTGATTGAGAGCGAAAGCAAAAAATGGAAACGATTAACACCATTTCACTCTTTACTCTGGAGAAGTGGGGATGACGTGCAGCAAAGTTTGTTAATGCCACAAACTAATGTGCACAGTGCACCAGAGTAAGAAGCTACGGGGGTTTGTGAAACTCACCTGGGCGCTGGCTGACCGGGTATGGGGGTTCCAGCTGGAAGCTGCTCCATGGGAACCGTGTAACCCTGCACCGCGGTGCCGCTCATGGCATACGGACCTGATGCGGGCTGACCGGGATAGACCTGACGTCACAACCATGAAGAGTGAGTGTTATCAATGGAGGAAAGTCTAAGATCGAAGGCAATTAGGGAATGGGAAGCGAAAACCATTTCCTGGTAAGTACTGGTCTCCAAGTTGTCCAATCAATCAGAACCGTATGCTTTTGAGGTTAATGATTTCTTTTATTGATGACGAGTCTTCCTGACAGTTGCACCTTGTAAAAACGTATATGCATCATGACGTCAAACTCTGCGTCTACGATGCAAGAAACGTGTTACAAGGAGGAGTCACAGCGGATCAGAAGAAACGTTCCAAAGTGTGGAATCATCGCTACTTGAAATGTCTTTAAAATTATTGTAATTTATTTTAATATGTTCAAATGTTATTAGACACAGAGATGCTCCTAATAACACAGACATTCTAGTGTTCAGAGATAATAAAACTGCTGTGTTGACAAATCAATAAAGAATCAGACCGGAAAAAGCAGCAAAATCTAAAAACGTATCAATTCCCATCCCATACTGCAATTCAGACAAGTATCACGGTAAAATAGCAGGTGAGTAAGGTTATCTAAATAATACCAAATAGTACGCATCTTATCAAAAAGCACATCATTTGTTCTTTATTTTATCATGAAGCAGGGTTATACAGTTCTCAAATGGAGAAAAATCCATAAGTCTCTCTACAGCAACAAGCACATAATTTGGATGCAAATGTAGACAGTATGTTTACTGTTGTATTTAAACTGTTCCTGTAAAAAGGACAGTGCACCTAAAACAAAATTAAAACTTATTTTTCTTCTCATCTGGAGTGCAACTGGATTCCATCCAGATAGTTCTGGTATGATTTATGAGGTTTGATACCGACTGAGGTACCAATTCAAAAGACCTCCTTATGAAACGTTTTTAACCTTTTTGTGGCAAGAAAAGCAGCACAATCAGTACAAGGAACACATGTGTAACTGCCCCTTTAAGAAATGGAGGTTAAGGAAACTGTGCACATCCAGAATTTTGCTTGCACTCAAAACCCGTCACTCCTTTGGCATCCTCATTTGTATGGTAGACAGTTTTTTAAATTCCCATAAGTTACTGTACCTGTTGTGCTGCGCTGGCAGGTTGCTGCATGTAGTACTGTTGGCTCTGTAGCTTGGCATACATGGCGTAAACTGGATCTTCATTCATCAGCTTGGCATACAAAGACAGAGCTTCCATCACCTTCACGTTCAGCTCTGACAGCTCCGAGTGCTTCCTGATGAAACAAACAGAAAATTACATTGAGATTTTCCTAACTAAATATTTACAGATCGCTTGAATTATCTAGGTCTGAATACTTCAAACATTCATTCTGCGGGCAAAACGTGTCACGTCACCACAATGTACCTGTCTATATCCTCCAACTTCTGGTCAATGAGGGGCCCCATTTGATTGCAGGCACCTGGTTTAAAAACACATCAAATAGTTATCGATTTTGTCTGTCGTCAACAATAATCCACCCTTTCAAAACAAAATATCGGATCAGCTTCTTAACTTTTATCTCACTTACAGTCACTTCATATAGCATCAGTTTACCTTCCAGCTGTAGCAGCTCGACGCTGTCCGACTGGTTGTCTGTGGGATCTGCACTCTGGATCATCTGCAGTAGCTGGTCCATTTTGTCCTGAAGGATTTCAACAAACAATCACGTGATGACACTTTAACATGTGATGAGTGAATCGTTCAATCCAGTTTGAAAACAAACAGATTCACCAATTTATTTTTCTAAAACAGAGAACCTAGTCTGTTGGTCGGTGACTTTGTTCAGATCCTATTTTGGAACAAAACTCTTAATTTAATGACGGAACCGTGAGATCTCAATGAGGCAGAAAAAGCATAGTAAGCAAGCGTTCACACTTACTTCGTCTATATACACAGGCTCTTGTTCGGGCTCTATGGTCTCCACCTGGATGTCCTCACTGAACTGTACTGTCTTCTTCTCCGTCTTCACTGTAGATTTCCAAGTGATAGCAAATGCGGCAGCAGCAAAACAATGTAAAAGTAGCAATCAGTTACACAGATTTAAGAGGTCAGGATGCGCTGACTGGACACTCAGTTACGGTCGGATACCAGCGCAAAAGATGGGTTCAAAAGTTACAATCTGATACAAGCTATTGACAAAAAGTTTTGATGTTCATGTTTCTTTGTTTGTTGTAACACACAACCCAATAACGCTCATAAGATGTCCTCGTCATGTTTAATTATTGGAGGTTTTTTTTTACATGAACGGAGGAAAGAAAGCAAAGATAGCAGGACGCACACGTGCAGTAGGAGCGTTTTGAGGGATGACACACTTGCAGAAGCATCATGACAAAGAATATGATGAATAAGCAACAAGCGATAAAATGAAAAATGTGGCAAAGCAAGCGTGACAAACTCCCACCAGACTGCTAAAAAGAAAAGCTGATAAAAACAGAATTTACACTAGAAGAGCTACCCCTTTCTGTGGGGGTTTGACAATTCATATATTAATAAATAACAATATAACACCACGACAGACCTTCATTTAAACTGTTGATACCTGTGTGTACCACCAAGTACGTGAGCTCCTTTCAAAACATTTAAAAGCAGCGATGAGTTTAAGAACTAAAATAAGGAGCTCAATTGTCCTGTGGAATAAACTCATCTGATAGGACACCACATTAAGGATAGATAAAGTGTAGTAAAAGTTAAATATTGCTTTCAAAAATTAACTTCAGTGGATGAATAGGTTTGTGGCCACCCACACACAATATAATCCAGTCAGGCAGCAGTGAAGGATATGTTAGATGCATGGTGAAATAAAAAAAAAAAGCATGAACACTATGAGACAGATCTCGCATATGAATGGCTTACAAAAGAAAAAAAAGATTCTGTATGAATACAGCAGACATTGAAAAGTGTTAAAAAGCAGTATAAGAAATGGAAAGAGTTGTATAAAGCTCTTTCTGAGAAGAGGAAATGTGTCCAAACTGCTATCAGGTAATTTATCCTCTGCCTTCCCAGAAGTACAGGCATTGCTGCGGTTTACTGCATATGATAACCCACTGATCACTTTCTGTTGATGACCAATGTCTTGATTGAACTGTGTTCTTTGCACTGTTTGACCAGCTGTGTGCAAGTGATAAAGTGTTTCCCACTCTATGATCAATAAAGAAATATGGCTAATGGACTAAATGTTCTATTAAAAGTGTACTCACTCATCTCAGGCTCAGCAGTGAGGTCAGCTGTGACAAAGTTAGAGGGGAACAACCCCACTCCCTGGTATGTTTCCCCTTTCCACCAGTTGGGGTCACTGAAATAAAAAAAAATAACAATAGATTTAAAGTGTTGTCTTCTCAGTGCTGCATTAAGATCTCATTGGCTTAGTTTGCAGTTTCAGGATTCTTTCAAACTTCAGGATATTTTCAGAGCTCAGACTACCACCTGGACCTCAATCCTCTCAGTCATGTGGCAAATCCTTGCATGCCGTTTTTTCCCCCACGTTTCGTGTGTGTCAAAATTCACCTATCGTCCAGGATGGTGATGATTTCTCCCGACTTGAAGGTAAGCTCGTTGTCCTCAGCGGCCTCAAAGTCGTAGATGGCGCGGACTTTCCTGCCGTCGGACTTGTGCGAGGAGAGCAGGCCGGAGGTGTTCGGGTAGAGGCTCGACAGGGAGGTCTGCGGCTGCTGACGCTGCTCCTTCAGCGACAGCTCAATAGCTGCACACAAAAGAGACGGATATGTGGAATCATGCGTTTTGTGCAACGCAAATTAAGAATTAAAAACGGTGTTAAGAGTACATATTTTTAAGGATAACACCTCTTCAAATACATTTCTGCATTGACGTCCGAGTATTGAAGAACTTTTTTGCAGTGTCCAGAACAAGGCTGAAAACCCTAAATAAGCATTTCAGTGTGCAAAAACAGTCTAGTTGTGTGATCGTCTGCGAGAAGTGTCCTTACCTTTGGCCAAATCGTCTTCTTCTTTTTTGTTTGTTGAGGTGGAGGGATCCTTTGCCACTAAAGCAGGGCTCGCTTTTGCTTGCTCTGCAGCCTGTGAAACAAAATGATAATCACATGCTCATGTGAATCAACAACCAGAAGATGTCTCAATGTTTAAGCAAAACAACCTCAAATTCTCCAATTATTGAAAACACTTTTGGTTCGATCATTTTCTGGCATTTCGCCTGTATTAGGCAATGAAATATGGGAAGCAAGAGAGGAGTACGACATGCAACTAAAGTCCTCGGACGTAATTGAAAGGAGTATGTTGCCGTTGAATGGTAAGGATCGGACTCGCCACTAGTCCACCGTAAATAAAGCAATTCAAAGATTTACTTTAGAGTATGCTAAAATTCCACTCAACACACCTACCTGGGAGCCTACAGCTGGGAAAGTTACACCCTGCTCGCGTAGATTCTTGATCATTGCTGAGATCAGACTGAGTTGGGGATCGTTGCGGAAGTCCTCTGCCCACTCCACCATCAGGGCTTTCAGCTTCTCACACACTTTGGGGTGGCCCTGGGGACAATCATACAAAGGCACATCATAAGCACAGGTGAAATGGATGCAGCATGACCTAATTTCAAGTAATCAAACATAATTAATGTGGACAACACACTGAGATCAAAAATGACATCACAAACCTTGTTTAGGACGTTACTGACTTCACTGGCAAACTCTCTGGAGCACACCTCCAAGTGGAATATCTTCCCACAGTTTGAGACACAAGCACCAAGGAGCTGTGAGGACATTGGTACAAACAGTTCCTCAGACTCATTATTTAATCCATGGCAACATGTGACAGACATGTAGCACTTATTAGGATCTAACTTAACGTAGAGGAAAATCTGTTACTCCACTCCAAAGGTTATTTAAAGATGACCAGAAGACTACGTGATGCCCTAAAGAACCAAACAATTACTGAACACTTATACCAAACATTGTTTGTTAATAATCTGCTTACAGTCAGTGCCTGCATGGCCACATGAGGATCCTTATGGTTGACTCTTCTCATTATAGAGCGGAGACATTCTTTCGGCCTGCAACAGTAGAGTAGAAATCAAAAGGTTGTGGTGATTAACTGCTTGTTAAGGACTAAAAAAAAAAATCTAGCTATGTTAAATAGAATACGTCACTAGATAAGTTTTTTTATGAACATGAAGGTATCAATATTTATCTTCAATTTCTCCATGTGCACCTGGTCCCTGAGCTCTATCTCCAACCCCGGGTTACGTGTGTTTTACGATTGAAAAAACCTTAAAAGGAAACTTCATGCAATGTCTGATACATGTGTTTGTGTGTCAGATTTAGTATTAAGACAATTAACTTACCCGGTGCGTGACTGCCCTATCTTATCACAAATGTCCAGAATGAGGCCCCAGTCCTCAGCTGTGTTCATCTCACTGGTTGCTTTCTCTACAGGAAAGAAGCAAAACAACCAACATAAGTGGAAAAGCGATTAAAAAAGCACTTTTCATGATGTGTTCTATTTAGAGGAAGAGAGGGGAGGTGAGGATCCTCCTATGATCAGAAATAAAAAGCTTCTTGAAACAAAAATTGTAGTTGCAAACTGTGTGTGTGTGTGTGTGTGTGTGTGTGTGTGTGTGTGTGTGTGTGTGTATTTCCTTTTTTGTTAAATCATACTAATGAGCATAAACAGACAAAATAACAGAAGGCCCTAACAATACAACCGCCTTGCAGTAAATACCTTTACAACCTGAAGCTCATGTTTGTTTTTTGTGTTGAAACTATTGGCGATATTGATTTCCAGTTTATTTGGGACTGTAGCTTGGGCTATTAAGAATGTATGCCATTAAATGTCTTTCAATCAGTAGTGTTGAGAGTTCCCCTTTACTACTGCACTCCTCCGGTCTTTGGCATAAATCATCTACTCTTGCCAAATTACATAATTGTGTACTTGACTTGTATTGCAAGTTACCTCATGTTTCCATAGAAAATCACTAATAAAAGTGGTGAAAGTAAAACTGACACATACTGTCATCCAGCCATATGTCTCGCTGCTTTTTATAATCATGAAGTACATGTATGTTAAACACTGAAAAATGCACTGGCAAGCAGAAAACATGGTCACAAGTAGGGGCGTGCGAGATGATATCATATACCATGTGAAGATATAAAGTTGCTATACCATTTATACTGTTGCTGCTATTCCATTGGATGATCCATGTTTTCATTACACTCCGCTTAGACTACTGTCGCCCGCTGTATTCCTATCTCACTCGAATCAATTCCTCCAAACTTCACCTAGTTGAAAATGCTGCAGCAAGACTACTCACAAATTATTATTATTGTTATATAGAAACTGCAATATTGGATTACAAAGACCATAACGGGATGATTACAAGTAGATGATCACCCACACAGAGATGTTAACAGCTTATTTATACACAAACAGAACAAAGAGCCTGAAAATAACAACTCAAGCTGAAATAACACGCGAGAGTCCAAACATACCCATCATAAGCTTTACCAAATTGGCATTTACTGCTAGCTTTGAGGGCCATAGTTTTGCACATGAACTGTCTCCTGTTGTATATGCCACTGCATAATTAGTTGGGCGTTTGTGTGCACTTCGTCCACCTCCTGCACACTGTAATGTTACATGCTAATGATGTGTTGAGCCATCCGACACAGAACAAAGAGAAAAAAGGGACGCGGAGAGATGCTCATCGTGTTGGGCAGCCAGCACACGATGGGCTGCAGAGAGACCAGGAGGAGGAAGAAGGCTCACTCACGTTTAATGTAAACGTTTCTTCTTCCATCACCGGATGACAACATCTCTGTCCCATGCCTATTAACAATTTAACCTAACCAAATATTAAAAAAAAATCTAAACTTTACAAATATTGTAACTTAAACCAAACAAATACATATTTAAAATACAATTAACTCTTCAAATAGGCGTCTGTAAAATGTTAATTGCTGCTAGCTAACAGCTAAATCTCCACATAATATGAGGCTGTAAGCTAGTTAGCCGACTGTGCTCCTCGGCTAACAGAGCGAATCACAACAAACAAAGCAGACACTAATAAACATTGACCACAGCGTGTCAGCTAGTAGAGACTGCAACATGTACTACAACACAGTCGTATGGCATTATTGCAAAAGCTCCCAGGGTATTATTTAAATGACAGGCAGCTGAAGATCACATAAAAAGCTGTGTTATCGAAGCTAATCCAGCTAGCCTGCTGAGAAACAGCCTCCAGTTGTGATTACTCACCAACATCTTGGTCAAATGGGTTCGTCGCGAAGAGAGGCATTGCGGGGTGTGTTGACGACAGATTTCACCTTCCCCCCGGTTATTCTCTTCCCCGTCTTGTGTTATTTCACGCGATAAACACGCATAGTAACGACAAACTTCACGAACGTCAAAATGCAGCTGGCTGGTTCTTTTCTACACAGTCACTCCTTCGCCAGACGGCAACAAGCGAGGCATTCTGGGTAATTGAAGCGAAACAGTCGCGTCTTGAATTGACTGCTGTCGCCAACTGTAATTTATGGAATACTCACGCGGCCGTCAGCCGTTAGAGAAAACGTTAGAGAAAAGGAACCATAAGCTACGAATTGCCCTAAAATAACCAACATGTCATCGTCAGGTGACGGTGATCACGTGACGTTAAGCTCATCGCGTTGACCCTGCGTTGACCACGAAATCTTCTTAAACAAATGTACTCTTCAGATCTGAAGAACAACAGTTACGTTGCATCTAATGTATGTGTGCGAGTAGATGCATTCCGCCTGGTATGAGGTGGATCAATTAAAAAGAATGTGTCATCAGTCAGTAGTTAATTAAATACCCATTGCATTTTAATAATGACCAGGATTAACAAATCACTGATTTAAAGAGGAAAAGAAAGAAGGATATTCCAGATCGGTTCCACTTTAAAATGCTCTCACAGAATTTATTGTACTGTGCATTTATTTTGGGTTTGTTCTAAAATATAAGTCCTGCACTCCCTATATACTGTATATAGACATCTACACGTGGATATACTGAACATAACCCCACTACATCCCTTCAATGTTTATTTCTTTGCACTATTTGTACGTTGTTGGAAATTTTTGCTCATATATATAAATATACATACAAATATACATATATAAATATATATATACAAATACACATACTGTATATGAATATATATGTATACAAATATACATATATAAATAAATATAAAGATAAATGTACATATATACTGTATATGCATATATATACATGTATATATATATATATATATATATATATATAATATTAATATATAATATTATTAGATATTAGATATATTATCCCAAAAAAATTTTATCTAAAAGATCTCATCCCAAAGTTAAGGCAGTAGCAATCATAATATATCTTGGTGTTGGAAATGTATGGAAACTGTACTGCCATTTTTAATCTTGTTCCGACATGTTATTCCCTACGTATGATTGTTGGACATTGTTTTGTTAAAAAAGATATATCATAAAAAGCTACAAATAAATAAAAGCTTTTTGTGCCATATCATCCAAATGCATTTGTTATCACATTTCATAGGACAAACAGCACCGACTCCACACACAGTTTATTTACCATTTTATTGTGATCCATAGGAACTTGGTAATTTCATTAAGGCATAATGGGCCTTGAGCAGATTACAAAATGCCACTCACTCCTTAAGCATTATATGAATTGGAAAAGGTTGATCATACAACAACAACTGATTATGCAAATGATAAACATGTAACATATTTCACATATTGTATTTGGCATAATGACTAAATCAGCATATGATGGCTATATTACAAAAAACAAAAACAAAAAAATACAAACCATACTGGCAGTCTAACGTCTAAGAAATACTGTTCTTCATAAAACAGCAGCACTGCTCACACTGAGCATCTATTCTCAAAAAGAAAAATAAGACATTTGTAAAAAGGTGAAATTAAATTTCTTTACTTTGTATTTATTATCGGAGTTTGCAGTCATTTGCTGGTGGTGAGTGATTCCTCATCATTTTCCCGGGAACTTATTTCTAATCACAGTTGTGTATTTGTAAGTATTTGACAGTATAAAAATAGTTCCACATTAATAACAACACAATCCTCGAAAACATATTTTTTGAAAGAGTAAAGAATGAGAAGGCAGCCAAGAAATACAACAATATGAAATTCAATCCCAACCAACAATGTATCTTTTGTGAAATATTATTTACAGATACACCTGTACAACGCCGGTTTACTTATTAGAGCCTAAATAAATGTTTCCTTCAGTACAAATACCAAATCAATACAAGAGTGGGCTGGGTCTGTGCATGTCTTTTGCAGCATACTTGTAAAGTGCCTTTAAGACAAAGACCAGTCCAAGTCTCAGTGATGCTTGACTGAGCTGGGATTATCAGAGTCCTCTAGTCATCTAGAGCTCCCTCCTTATGTCCTTCATTATCCTTGCGTCTTCAACCTCAACTTCAGTCTCTTCACCATTCTCCCAGAGACAGCACACACTGTCTTCGATGGATGCTATAAAACTGGAACCTCCACTGTGAAGAGAACACATGGTACATTTTAACATCTTTATGGCGTGCTTACAGGCTGATATATTAACAGTTATAGCAACAGCAACAACTAAATACGGACATCTCATTATTATTATAATGATGAAGCACACACAGGAAAAAATGTTGCACAATAGAATGATGCAGACAAACTTCAAGCCTAAGGGCATGGAAAGTTTCATAATTTACATTTCCAGGGCAACTGAGTAAACTCTACTGATGAAGACCATGCAATATGGTCAAAAGCTCAAGCCCTTTAGTTAGGATTGTTTTGTAACTGGGCTCTGTGGTTTATTTAGAGTAAGTCCCATTTACATCATCCTGGTGATCAGAAATACCAGTACTCACTCTTCATGCAATGTTTCTCAAATGGGGGTACTTTGGAGTACTACAGTTTCAGTAACATTTGCTAAGAACTATAGAGCTCAGCTGGTTTCAGGATATATTCAGAAATGAATGGGGCAAACTAACACATTGTTGATTGTGGTCTTTACATGGGATTATTTGGCAGTAGTAAAAATATAGAATATTGCCAGCGCTATACTTTAAAACATATTCACGCACAAATACACAGAAATAGGATTTGTCAAAAAGGTCTCATATATAGAAGGGACTGACAGTCAGAGGCACGTTCACAGATGAAACCGATGCGGTCAGTGCAGTAGAAATCATTCCAGTTGGCATTATGGATAAGGCCAGCACAGTCCTCGCCGTCTTCGTGGCCATGGGTCCAGTTATCAGGCTGGCCAGGCTTCCACTTCCTAAGAGCAACAACATGAACAATATGTATTAAAGCTGAAGCATCATACAAGGTGTTTGTTGGTTACATTCATAGAGCCCCGTTGTTTTGGAACAGAATGAAACCAGGAATCAAGTCAGAAATCACTAAAACACAATAATTCCATATGCTTAAAAACAGATTCATCATTATTTGTTAAACAAATTTTGCAGGTTTACTCACTTGAATACAGGTAAAGTTCCATCCACCCATTTCCATACATTTTCCTCCTGCCTGTCAGTAAGACCGAGCCAGAAATAGCCTTTTCCTGCGATTGCATCTCTCACAAATTGCTATGGATAAAGGAGCAAAAGATGTTTGAGAGGAAAATCAGTCTGCAAATTTAAAATGAGGTTGGTTTCATTCTTTAAAGTCACTGAATACTTTAAAGTAACTATCGGGGTCATATCTCGTTTACCTGTTCCTCATTGTCGTTGATAATGAGCATTAGAGATGACATGTTAGTACAAAACTGGTTGGACTCGTCAAAGTTGAGCCTCTGAGGACCAGAAGAGAAGTAATAGCAGCTGTCTCCAAACTTTCTGAACTCAGCTGGGCAACCTGGAGTTAATTATTTACAAAATATTACAAATTAAAAGTAAAATCATAAGTCAAATGTTGAATCAGAATTTGTAAAAATGTACTTATAATGAGCCACCTTAATGTAATCATTTAACTCACCAGGCGCTGGAGCAGTGGCAACAGAGGGCTGGATCTGCCGGGACACGGAGCCTTGTGGTTCCTCTGCTGTTTTGGGTGGTTGAGGTGGTTTAGGGGGTTGAGGTAGTTTGGGGGGTTGAGGTGGTTTGGGGGGTTGAGGTGTTTTGGGGGGTTGAGGTGTTTTGGGGGGTTGAGGTGGTTTGGGGGTTTCAGGGATCTTAGCGGGCTGAGTGGGCTGAGGTGGCTTTGAAAGTGGAGGTAGAGGCGCAGGTAGCCCTGGAGGACCAGGAGGGCCGATGGGTCCAACAGGCCCACGAGGCCCATCGAGCCCTGCAGGTCCTGCTGTTCCTCTGGGCCCCTGTAGCCCTGGTTGTCCTGGCATCCCTGACATTCCATCCCTACCAGGGATCCCCGGAGCCCCAGGGTCACCTTTGTCACCAGAGTTTCCAGGTCGACCTCCAGACCCTCTCGATCCTTTAGGCCCTGGAAGACCCCGACCCCCGAAAGAACCCTTTGGACCCGTCGCACCTGGTGGTCCAGAAGTACCTTTCTCTCCTTTTGGTCCCACCAACCCTGGCATCCCTTTGTCTCCCTTATCGCCCTTTTGTCCGGGCTGGCCCACTGTTCCCTGTGGACCCTTATCCCCCCTGAGGCCCCTTGGACCTGGTGGACCTGAAACACAATAACAGCAGATGAGTGTGTCCGAATGTACTGAGGTCTTAACATGTTTCAAAAAGATATACTTTGGTATTTTTAGTTCAACATTATTTTTCTGATAGTATTAGTGTACTCGAGACCGGACATAGGCGTTATCCTGAACTTAGTCGTTATGGTTCTTTAAGATCTGAATCCTTTCATTGCATAAGGCCAACCTTTGGAGAAGTTTACCAGATGACGTGAGATACTCTGAATTTATTATTTATTGTTTTTAAAAACAGGTGTTCATCTTATAATTTTTCACTATTTCCAGGATACGCACCAAGTACGTCTTGTATTCTTACCCTGCAGGATGGTGAAGTTGGTGATGAGCTGTGAGTGCTTGCTGTCCACCAGTTTCATCTCCTCCATCACCACGGAGAGGGCGCTGACCTCTTTGTCCAGCCTGGCTGCCAGCTCATCTTGCTGTGCGCTTAGCTCTATGCTATCTGCCTTGGCCTCCGTCACACTATCATTCAGCCCCAGTAACAGGTCTGAATGTCGCATCACTGTTTCAGCGCACGACCTCAGGCCATTCAGGTCGGAGCTGATCACACCTAGGAGCTGCGAGGCGAAGCTCACGTTTCCATTCACACGGTACATGTCATTCTCATGTCTGTCTAGCCGTGATTCCACCTTATCAAACTTAGATGAGGTGGAGTTATCGTAGTCTCTCTGGTGGTCCATCAGGTCATGCAGGCTCTGGCCATGCTCCTCATTGAGAGTGGAGGTGTTCTGGATCTGGCTGGCCAGTGTGCTGAGCTGAGCCCCCAAGTCATCCAGAGCTTCTCCATTGGAACGGGCCAGGGCTGAGTTATTGGCTGCCAAAACCTGGAGGTTCTGGACCTTTTCCTTAAGCCACTCTGTGTCAGCCCGGGTCTGTCTGGCCGTCTGCTGCAGACCCTGATAGTCATTTTTTAGTTTCTGCACCGCCTGGCCTGCGCCTTCTACCGTCTTCTGCAGCGTGCTGAGCAGATTGCGCTGCTGGGATTGGGTGATGTTTAGTGCACTGATACTAAACTGGGTCTGACTCTGCACTTTGACCTGGCCCTGTATCTCTGACTGGAGCCGTGCAGTGTCTGTCTGGAGGCCGTCAATCATGCCACTGTAGGAGGCCAAGGTCTGGTTGACCCCACGCAATGAGGCCTCGTTGCCTTGCATAAAACTCTGCAGAGAGACGTGGCCATTCTGCATGTCATCTCCTGTGATCTGAAGCCCGTCCAGCAAATCTCTGTTCTCGGTTGCCCTGAGGGCAATATCGTTCAGTTGGTTCTGTAGTGCGTCCAGATCCGACTTGAAGGTCTCGATGTCACTTGTGGCATTAACTGACTTCTCTCCTGTCTGATCATCTGAAAAGGTGACACACACAAAATTATGTTACTGTAAAGAAAACAAAAATTTGGTAAAATGTCAAAGTCAAAAAGCAAAAAAGAAAATCCATATTTGATCTCTAATCTTATGGTTATGAGACTTACCTAGTTTCTTTAAGTCTGTCTCCACAGCATTGATCTTGCCTCCATAATTCTGCATGCCCTCTGTGACATTGTCCATTCTCTGGACCACTGACAAAAGAGGAACAAGAAGGTATAAATAGATATTTACAGTAGTTATGTTAAACAGACAATATTGTCATAACAGATAGATAGATAGATAGATGATTTGATATGGTATTGCTACCTTTACTTTGGCAAAGCATTTCAATACTTCTTCCTCCACTTAAACATAAATATCACACCACAACATGAAAAAGCAGAATTTCCTGAGCTAAACAGATTGTGAACAGCAGAGGGTGCTGCTGTATTCATTTCTCTCCAGTAAATAACTGGAAACTCAAACAGCAATTTTGAAAGCAGGATGTTGAACCGCGTGAAGTTTCCTAAGTGTTTTTGTAACCGGGCAACTCTGTATCTGTTGATAAATACAAATCAAAATGTTCAGGGATCATTCAGAAATTCAACTTCAAGAGTATAAACAATGTCTAACACATGATTAAAAGCACACTAGTCTGACTCTGGTTCCACTTTCTCTGTCCACCTCACATCTGCAACAAGAGTCCATGTCCTCTCCTCCACCGTTTGTTTTTCTCTCGGTATGTGGGCGTCTAAAAACTGCACTGGAAAACATCCTTGGCTTTCACTGTTATCATTCCAGAAGTGACAAAAACACAAAACAATAACAGGCACTTGGGACAAAAACCCCCCCAAAAAAAACAAATGGACCCAGTTTTAATGAGATGTTGGTCTCTTTCTCTTTACCTTTAAAATGCTAATCTCTTTATCTTTTTCAGAAGTGACAAATACTGTATTTGCTGCCCGTAACATTCATTCAAGAGCACTACTTACGACCTGCCCCTGAAAACAGTGGCGTATATCTACCCCACTGTCTGTATTGGAAAAGCATTATTGAGTTATATAAGGTTGCTAATTTGAGTAAGGCTTATTGGCTTCCCATTGTGAAGTTATGAGCTATACTTAGGTAGTTACCCAACATGAGGCCCTGCAGATTAATGCTGATCAATGCTGCAGGAGCACAAACTCAGTGACGCAGCAACGAAGACGTTGAGTAGTGCAGAAAGCTATATTTATGTTTGCTGGAAAACTACTGCATGTGCTGTTTAAAGAGTGCAGAAGGGAAACAATACAACACACAGAAACCAACCATCACTGGTTTTCATGCAAACTATTTCGGACACTTGTAGCCATTTGTGAGTCAACCTGTGGTTCATGAGACAACAAATTGCTACCAAGCCATAAAATCTCCTCTGGGTTGTTAAGCTAGGGCAGTCGCTGCATGGTCATCTGGTAGACATTAGAGCCAAACCACCAAAATCACATGGGCTTCACGCAAACACAGACCCAACGCTGGAAAGCCAAAACAATCCTGACAGCACTTACAGGGCACGATTCAGATTTAGATCTTAAATTGGAGAACATATTTTGATGAAAATCATTCCTCACTGGATGAATGCCTCGTGTTGTCTGTCCAGGTCAGGGCGCCTGTGGAACAGGTAGGACTTGATGATTTTTGCTCAAGGATATTTTGAGGTTTTCTATGATAGATAGGGGCCACAATGTGTGAGGCTGAGTAATACACAACGTGCATTCCATATTGATGGTGCCTGAGATCTCTGGTATTCCTTTCTGTTTCTATTCAACATCAAAGCCCTGCTTCAAACAGGGAGAAGCGGCAAAAATCGGTTGCAGTCGGAACAATGTTGCACAACAACTGTGTTTCCAATCTGGAGCTCTGGCCAATCTCCAAAAGATATCAATTCAGTTGAAGGTAAACAATGTGTTCTGTCAAAGGAGTCTCTTCAAGTGGTAAATCTTAGCCTGGACTCTCTGACTTGTTTGGAATGAGTTTTCCATTCTGTTGCAGAAATAAGACCCTTTGACTTTCATGAAACCTCAGAGAGAAAAACAAAGATAGAGAAATATTGCATGTGGGGGGGCTAGGGGTAGGGGGTGGAGAAGTAAAGGGACAATCTGCTAAAAGTATATATATATTTACATTGTGATAATTAATTTACTGTATACATTCATTGGGAAATTGTCTACAAACATCTTTCTCTCTATGCTGAAATAAAAACAGCAAGACTTGGATTGATCATTTTACCAGGTGGCTCTGAAGTTGGACTATTGATGCTAATTCTTTTTTCTTTTTTTTTGAGACTAATGGTTGACAGACAAGACTGTCACCCAAAAAAATCCCCAAAGTCAGTAAGATACATCCTCTGGGGACCTTGTATGTATAAACATTCAGGGCAATCTGTCCCACATTAGACTAAAACAACATAAGATTTGTATAAAATAAGATATCTAATCCCTCATTGATGTCTTAATTGTACAAAATTGTACAGAAAATGTTCTGACTTTTAAAGAACCTTTTAGATATTAGTAGATTTTAAAGAAATGGAATTGTGAAGGTGAATCTAGAGACTGTGACTCTGAAACACACTCTTATTCTTGTCTTATTTTTCTGTGTTGAATGTAAGATTAAACGTGTAGTTGGATTTGTGTCAGCTTAGTTTTTTGACTTACCTTTGTATCCGAGGATGGCCACTGCTATGGTGAGCAGGGCACAGAGCACATAGAGCAGTGCAATAGCCGCCCTCAGCGCCCAGTCATTTTTGCACTTGGTGCACTCCGTACCCTCCTGAATTCCTGCAACATACAACAGAATCTGAGTCACAAACCGGTGTAAAGTATTCAGTAGGTCTGCGCAGTAGTAACTCAAATGTCGTGCAGCATGGAGTTAATAAAAATAAACCAAAGGTTTTCATTCAAAAATGGGATATTGTTTTTCATTTCATAACTAAGTTTAGTACTGCGTGTCTAATGTGTGCTGTGACTTTCTTCAGCCAAGTATCAATTGAAAACGTTTGCCCTCATGAATAAATGACTCAATATGAAACTTTAAAAACGCTGAACATGTGTTCGCCATACGACAGAGAAACCGAGACAAAACAGCACCATTACACTTTCTGTGTCATTCCTCGTTGCCATCCAACCTAAAACCACAGTGCAGTGGAATCTTTGGGCATTCATGTCACAGATGTTCACTAGTCTTAACCCTATCTCCTGAGAACAACCAACACCATGTGATACAATGCTAAACATTATACTATAGACAGGATGTTTACTTGACTTCATTAGAACTGACCATGTAGCCTCTGGCAAGCAGAGTGAGAGGGCAGCTGGTGCTACACAACAGCCAGTAAAGATCTTTGTGTAGATCTTAAATCAGATTATAGAAGAAGAGATAGTTTCTGGAAACATGTGGCACTTTTTCAGACAGGAAGGTTGTGAAATAATCAGACTGAGCAAAAACAAACGGTTTAAAATGCACCTTTATTGTATTACTTGTCTTAAAGGGACAGTGTGTAGGATTTGGTGGCATCCTGCGGTGAGGGTGCAGATTGCAACCAAATGAATACTCCTCCGCTTACCCCTTCTTTTTCCAAGTCTACGTAACGTGAGCCGCCAAGTGCAAACCCATGGTAATGCTGTTCACCTCCCTCCGAGGACATCCTTACCAAAATAACACTACTTTAGGAGCAACCAAATGTTTGTTTTTCGAGGCTAATCTGGCGGTTTGATTACAACCCATCTGATCGCTTGACTGCTTGTGCCCCATTTTGCGTTGATTTCAAATACAGAACATGGCCCTTGGCATTTTGGGTAAGTCAATTGATTCCACTGGGGGAAGCTCCACAAAATCCCCAGCGGACATCATCACATGACTTCAGAGTATGAGAGGCCTGTCTCTGTCCCTTTAAGTCATGTCACCCGTGATGGGACTGAATGTGTAGCCACAAGAGGTTCCATCCTTCCCAGTCAGGGGTGGGCCCGGACCACCAGAGGGGTACTGGACCCACACATCTGTGCAAACATCACGTCTGACCACCTCAAAGGGGCCCAGCTTTGGACCCAGATATGGATATGCAGGCCGCTGTTGTCCTTATATGTGCTGAGAGCCTCATGTTGGGAACCAGTGTGGAGAGCTCCATCAGAGAACCCCCCCACACACTGGTCCTGACCACATGCTGCTTAAAGGACAACATCAAACCATGTAAACAAGCAGCTGACCGTCCGCAGGTTCTGGGTCAAGAGCAAAGCGGGGGGTGGTATTTCTGTGTTCATTAGAGTTTGAACATGGTGGCAGTATCATATGTGTGTCTCTAGTGCTTTCAGGGTCACTGAATTTCAAATACTTTCTCACAGTCAAAACCCTTTCACCCAGACTATTGCCATTCTACATACTTCAATAATTAACTTCTCTACAAACCCCCCACTACTAACATAAAACAACAGATTCTTCTCGGTACAATGCCCTCACATACCATTATTATTACACTGTAATTCAGATTGTATCATAAAACAAGAATCTTAAAAGCATGACCGTGTCATGACCATTTCTGTCATCAGTCTGTAGTCTCAGATTGTGTTGATGACTGGATTCATTTCGATGTTCATGTTTTTCAAAAAAAATGCTTGGAATAAACAAAGAACAAATCTTTGGTTCTGCTGTATCAATTTAGAAAACTTTCCGTTGTGAATCTGACAACTTTTAGGAGTACAATTCTGACTCTGTAATGAGGGGGCAGCAATGGAAAATGCTCCATCACCTTTGGATTCTGACTTGGAACATGGAGGTTCAAGCTATTTGGTCATCATGGGAAAAGTTTGTGTGTGATGGTAAAATCATAACCAAAGATGTGAAAGAGCCTTAACTGTCAGGACTTTAACTTTAAAGTTCCTCGAGTAAACAACATCACATACTGTGTTGTAGAACCTGGCAGGGGCCGGTTTCAAATCTAGACTGTCACAGTCTGCCACTGAACGAACATGGAAACTCATCCAGGGTCGCAACATTTTCCCACTGGAGTGTTTTCTGTTCCCCTATTAGGGATTTTGCTTTAGCAACAGAGATGCGGCACACAGTAATGATGTAAGTAAGTAGCTGCACTATTCTGTTACACAGAATCCAGAAAGAAAACAAAACTACTGGGGTTCTTTATTCATACAACTAATTATTTGATGGCTTGCTTTGTCATAATTACATACACAGAGGATGATAAAGGTATGTTAATGTAATAATCATGGTAAACTACAGTAAACATTTCTGAGACTGAACTCCTACTGTCTATCCTGATGACGATAACTTAGCACGCTACATAAAAGTCTTGGATAATTAAAAGCATCATCTACAATCTTTTCAAAGCAAATTCCAAGGGTCATGAACATTTTGATAGAAGAAAATCTTCTTTGCGTGTGCTACTTACTCAGCTTTGTGTTACAAAGCCCCATGATGTACCTCACTAGTGACTCATGTTTCATATCCAAAGGGACCATTGAGACTTCTTGCTGTCTACGCATAAACTACCACAGTACATAAACATGCTGACACATACATGTCATGGGCTGACTGAAAACACATTGTTTAGCTAAACGGCCCGGTAAAGAACACGGGGGGACTTAGTCTGTCGAGAGTTGCGAAGCTGGACGGCAGCCAGGACGTCCCAATCAACAAGCTGGAATCCAGCCAGATTATCCCCAAGACGTACATAAATGCCACAAAAGCGTAGAAAGAGCAGAGGTAACATGGAGAATACTGTACCTAACATATTATAGTTGTCAAGTGAGAAGCATGTAGCTCCAACTTTGGCCTGTTTTTTGTATTTACATAATCATTTATGGGCAGAGTTTATGGACTAAGACAAAATAAATATCCATGAGCATTTATTTTATAACTACTTTTCAGACATGCTTCCAATAAAGGGACGATATTGTCCATTGGATATTTCTCAACAACTGAATATATTACCATTTAATGAGCTAAAGACATTCATAATGTCCAACGGATGAACCCTAATGACTGTGGTGTTCCCCCGACTTTTACTCTAGCGCCACCAGCAGGTCAGAATTTTCACTTATCCAATAAAACATCTAAACATTTCTAAAATGGATTATCATGACATTTGTTACTGACATTCATGTACAACAGCGCCATCATCAGGTCATATTTATGACCAAATACCTGCAAACTAATGATACCCATCAGCCTCAGCTGTACTTTACATTTAGTGATCGCAAATTTTAGCATGCTAACAGGCTAAACTAATATGTGAACATGGTAAACATAATACCTAAACATGAAAAAATGTGCATTGTTATTGTGAGCATGTCATCATGCTGATATAAGTATTTAACTCAAAGGACCATTGTGGTGAAGTACAGTCTCACAAAGACTCAGTAGTCTTGATCAAATATAACAAAGACACTATTTTGTAGCAACAGCACCAACATAGATATCTCTGGAGCATCTCCTGGAATGTATCTGACCAGCATGAGAGTTGCAAAAATAACTCATACTGCAAGAAGTTATGGTCAGTTGTGGTTCAGCTTTGTCAATGTCAATTAGCTCACTGTTGAGAAACGGAAGAACAGAGTTCAGAGAAACAGCAACAACGCGAAAAGAGGCAGAGAGAGAAAGATGGGGGCAGTCCAGAGTGGTTTCTGTAAAACAGCTGTATTTCATTTGGACTCTGAGTCAGTCAAAGAAAAAAAAATTCTCAACACTTATTCCCTTATTCCATGTACCTGCCATGAAACTTGCCTGCATGCCCAGTCTCACTCCTGGCTGGCAGTGGAAACTTCCATGGCAACACAAAGAAAGCCTGTACAGACGAGAGCCTTTTTGTGTGAAGACCCTTTGTGCAGAGTGTTAATATTAAGGTACATACAGTAACTGGGTGGTTACCACAGCCGGATGTGGTCACACAGACAGGCCATGCCTCTTCATTCCACCTGGATGGATATGGATATTTTTCTTTCAAGTAGTTACGTTACTATGTGGTATATGTCTACAAAAACTGTCAAAACTACAATTACATCTAATTGTGGCTCAAGTTGCAGTTTCCATAATCAGCCTTACTGAAACAATTTGGTTTAAAAGTTGCCTTAAGAAACCAAAAACAGACACAAGTAGACATATAAATGCATATAAAACAAACCACAGTGGATCGCTGAGGATGAAAGTCAATTGTCAGACGCAAAATAATAATAATGTTTTGATTGTTTCATTACTAAGATAATTTGCCTCATTACTCCAACCCATTTGAATGAAGACTTACAATAAATTAGTAATTCAGACATATACTACTGCTGTCTTGGCTAGGCATGAGATTTCCCATGGAGGCGCCCATTCGAAAATATCTCATGTATAGTTGACAGTATTCAATATTTCATATGGAAAAACCAAGTATGAGAGGAGGGTTAAACAAGACAGAGTCTACAGCCATGCAAGCGGTTCTCTCAGACAGTTCTTAGGCTAAATGCTGATGTTTAACATGTATTATGTTTACCATGTTCCCCATCTTCGTTTAGCATAATAACATTTGATACTTAATACTCAGAAGTGCTCAGCACAAAATACAACTGGGGCTAATGCGAATGTTATTGGTAAAAGCAGTGAACCAAAGTGTTGGAGAAGCTGAAGTTTTGGCCTGAAGGTGGCGGTCGATGAAAGTCATTGGGATTCATGGCGACCAATGAATGTTTGTGCAAGATTTCATGGCAAGCCAACTAATAGTTGTTGAGATATTTCAGTCTAGATCAAAGTGGTGGACCGATGTTTAGCAGACAATTTGTACTTAACTCCAGTTTAGTTTAGTTTACTTCCTGTCTGCAGGCACTTAAAGTTAGGTAAATAAAGTGACTTAATGGATTGATGGCCTTCTCTTTTTGCAATACCTTGCAATTTAGACAGATAAGACTGATGTAATTACACGTATTAATCTTGCCCAGTGCAGCTTGGACTTGAAGAACTGGTACTTCTGACTTCTTCCTTGAGACAATGTTGAACCTTTAATTGAGCTAACAATGTGTACTGTGCTCTTGGTGTCCCCCTCTGGCTCTTATAGCTACTCCAGTTATAACAGTTGCCAACTGGAATGTTAACAAGTAAACACTCTCAAACAGGGAAGTTACCACTAAGACAAATTACTAAAACATTAGGGTCCCTGAATTGCTGAGCTAACCTGGGCCATGTTTTTTTTTTTCAGTCCCTGCTAACAGGTTTATGACACTTTAAATCGGGCCCTGGTCCTCTAGAACATCTGGACCTTGTTACAGTGGAGCCAAATCAAAGGACGCATGCAAACAGTTGATACATAATCCCCTCATGCCAAGCATCATAAGAATAAAGGCCTGCGTTTTTTTTTTAAAACATTGCCTTTTGTGGGCTATTTCGGGTGTTTTTATAAGAAACCTTCTCCATGGTACTCATGATGAGTAAGGAGATCAGTGGTTTACAGCCGCCTGTATCTGTATGTTGGGTTGTTAAAGAAAAATGACTGAATGTCTGAACAGGATGAGATGCCCTCATTACACATACACACGCATGCACACAAAACACACATTGCCTAAAGCTGACAAAGCTGAACAGTGTCCTTTGAAGGCCTTAGTCACGGACTTTAACATAAACACCATACTGGGATACGCAGCACAATTTGGGCTGGCGTCTCTGGAAAACATCCTCTTCAGCATGCTATTATCCTTCAAGTCTTATATTATATGGCCTACTAAAAAACATGCTTAGGGACTGTACAAAAATGATTAAGACGGGGACATTTGCCGAAGGGACAATTCGCAGGACTCTGGTGGGATGAGAGCAGGTGGACTCTGTGTTTACGTTGATGATTCTTGGTGCTCAAACATGGTCAAAATTGATGAACAATTTTTGCTGCTGTTTATATTCCTCCTGAGGGAAAAAAATGCACTACAGTAATGCATGCCTGTTTTTTGTCTTGTTTTTCTTGTTTTGCAAATGGGCTACAACTGCCTTTTGCTGTGTATCCCTGGGTTTCATAATAAATATAAATGATCCATGAAACTGAACTTTTTGGGAGAGCAGGGGAGGATCTCTGAACTTTTTCTCATCCCAAATTCATTCTTGTTTTGATGAACAAATAGTTCCTTTTTATATTTAATGCTGTGCTTTTGGAAAGAGCTGTCTGGTAGAAACGTCTCCCAACATGGCCAGCTATGTGACTCAGGCATCGTGCTGATTTGAGGAACAGTCATACTGTATATCTGATCTCTGTAACATTATCTTATTCAATTCAAATACAGTATTTTCATGAAGTGGAATCCAGGGTGTTTCACTCATTCTGTAGCGATTAACTTAGCAGCTCTTTATTCAAAAATAGAGAGGCTGGAATGAGGTGTAAAACCACCTTCCCCAACCCAGTCATTTTCATACTGTCCCTTAATTTGTAAATTTTTGTTTTTTATCTGGAACAATTTGTTGTCAGCTTTTAAAAGATTTGATGTGTTTTACTCTTTTCATGCAAAATCTCTTTAAAATGTTTATATACTACTCAAGAGCCACTGCAATATTGCCTCTCACCACCTGCTCTTTATGCCGTCTATAAACTTTCAAAGATCACATTTTCCCTGCAAAATCGATATAACTGCAAATCCCACAAGTACCCTGGCATGCTTATAGACAGTTGGAAGTTTCATGGAAGTCGTGCAACAACAAGAGTGAAACATTTGGAAATAATGAACAGTGGTATATCCGTTGACAGAAGCGTGCGAAAGGAGAAAAATGGCATCTGTCAGTGGAACAGAGTTCACTGTTGAGGGAAAACTTTATAGTGCTGGCTGCTGTTTTTCAAAGTGCTAAAAGGCACAAACAGCCTAATTGGTAGAGAAAACAGTTAGATAGCCAATAAAACGGGATTCAGATCCAATGAAGCAGTGAAAATGGAGCGGATTAGATCAGGTTTTGTCATCCCATCTGTGCTTGGTTAGAAGAAGACAGACTATGACAAATAGGTCCTATATCGTAATCTCAAGAAAGCATGCAAGTGTGCCTCATAAACAAAGCTGCATGGGTCCCTGTATAAAGGATACTTTGCAGGGTAGGATTGGATATCAACAAGTTCTTTGTGTGCCAGTCAGCAGTTTCCATCACAGACTAAAATCTAGGTTCACTGTTTGTCTCTGGTCTCACTGTGGATGGTGAGATTTGGAGATAAATAGTTGGACTCCCATCTTGCTGGCAAGCAGAGATGGCGTTGGTGGGCAGGATTTCTTTTTATTTAATTGAGAATTAATACTCCCAGGGAAAGCTGTAAAATGCAACTTAAATAGCACCTGCATCTGCACTATTAAAAATGAACGTTTTTAAAGCAGGCACGTGCAAGAAGGTTCACTTGTGCAAAAACACTAAGAACTTATTCATTTATTATAAGCTATATTTCTACGCCAAAATTAAACTTCTCTCAACACTTGTCATTCTAAATAATGATTATGCTTCTCGATGGTTTTACTAGATGATTCTTTTTTTATTTTATATGCCTGTGCTGTAAAACTGAGCCTGAACAAATTACTTGAGAACCATTTAATCAGTATTGTGCTGAGAAGAGACCACTGGATATAAATATGCCGTGGTTTTATTAAACATGGTCTAGGTTACTCAGTTCAGCCTGATAATCAGTTGTTAACATATGAATACAAACATTGTATTAAAATCATCAAGTTTCTTTCTCTGAAGGGCCGACGGTTTGAAAAGCAGGACACAAAAAATAACACTATATGCTAATGTTATAGTATCTGCAGCACTTAACATTCCAGAGTTTTCACATTCATCTAGAGCATTACAATTCCAACTAAAATGTAATACATTTACAGTAAGAAAATGCGCTCCTTTAAAATAGACGTTTAAATTACCATCATTCACATCCATGAATTTAGAAAAACATGGAAGCCATAAACTAACTTTATTGGCCTGAGAGGATAACTAGAGACCCCCTGGCTCCTCCTGCTCATGTTCCAGTGTTGGCATGTTGAAATGAGGTAATTTTAAGTAAAACAGGACCATGTGAACCTCAGAGAGAGAGAGAGAGAGAGAGAGAGAGAGAGAGAGAGAGAGAGAGAGCAAAAGAAGAGGGGGTTGATCCTCACTTTCACCATGTCAGTGACACCACATGAGCATCTATTCTCTAGTCTTTGACTTATGACTTGTTAGAATGTGCAATACATGTTTTTCTGCCCTCACTATGCATCTATTTGAGCAGTTGTGCAGCGAGCTAAACTCGCCTCTATAAAAGGTTGCTACCATAATCAAGAGTTACACTAAAGCTGCCTTCTGATGACAAGAAATTTGCTGGTCACCCACTGCGAGGTTTTAGGCAGATCATAGTGCAGACTCTTGCAGAGGCTAAGAGCAGTGCTGGTACACATAATCAAAGTGGCTATGTCATGTAAAGCTGTTATCTTATTGGTTGCGCTTTGAAAGGTCAGCGGCAACTACGGTCAAAGTTGATATAATTTGAAGCAATTTTGAGCAGTAGCGCTTCCGCCTGGTTGGGCGCCACCACTCTCCCCGTAGGAAAACAATGGCACAGCCTGCGCAGAGCAGTCTTACGGCGGCTGGTATTATAAAGATGAATACGTACGGAAACAAGCAAACTGGACGCACAAAAGTAACGTTATATGCTAACGGTTCAGTTAGCTTTTGTATGTTGCCCCTCATACCTTGAAGAAACTTAGAGTTTTGTATTAGCATCCCATTAGCTGCAGACAGTGTATGGCTAGTTAGCTTGGCTGGCAGTAATCTGATCACAGAAAAACTATTAACAACTGACAATTACAACACTGCTATAAGAAGAAGAGCAACTAGAGATAATGCTCCAACAAGGACATTTGGTATATTTGGTGTCAGTATTTGCTTTGTCACATATCTGACAAAAGGCTCCTTGTAAAAATGTCAGTTATCTTAAGCTACAACTGTTATGGAACTGTTCCAGTGGGGGTTACAATAGCAAATGAAACTACCTGCTGGTGGCAGAGTCCTCATATATTTTGTTTTTGGGATAGAAAACAAGCTTATCAATGTCAAAAAGTCCCCAAATGACAAATTTTTCTGAGGTCCAGTCTGTCATGTCAATCAATGGCTGATCAGGTTTGGTTCAATAGCCAATCTTAATCCTAAAAAGCACTTCTCCAATATGAGCTGCATAGATAATATTTGGTTCCAAAGGCACAGTTCGTGATATAGTCTGCCA
The DNA here is from genome assembly GCA_016806645.1 of Ophiodon elongatus. Classification (NCBI taxonomy): domain Eukaryota; kingdom Metazoa; phylum Chordata; class Actinopteri; order Perciformes; family Hexagrammidae; genus Ophiodon; species Ophiodon elongatus. The sequence goes on along the minus strand of JACSYO010001668.1, from coordinate 2,973,585 downwards.
ACACGTGAAAAAGGATTATAATAAAAGAACCCACATGGGACAAGCACTGGCCACTTCGATGACAAAACCCACATTGAATATAAAACTGTTTCTGTCACTGGTTTAAGTCATTTACAGGGTTAGGAAAAGTACACAAGAGGGTCTAGTTAAGCAAGAACTGTTTTATTTCTGGACTGAAACCTCCATGTGGCAACATGCTGAGCCTCTGATCTCATAATATCTCAAGAACTAATCTTCCTGCTGCCAGGAAAAAAGTGTTGCACTCTGTTTGTGCACTGTGGATTATATAAGTGTGATCAATATCAAACAAATCTATAATTGTAACCATGTTGGTCTCGAGAAAGATTTAGTTTATAATGGCTCCCACAGTGATGCATCACAGAGAACTATCTGTGACTTGGAAGACATTTAAAAATCATATGCAGTGAGATCAATCAAAAAGCCTGACACCTCCTAATCTCTACCTCACCACAAAAACATGAACAGAAATAAACTGAGACATATTTTGTCACACGGGTTAAGAATATATCATTACACATTCATGCGAAAAACCGCTGCTCGGGTGCCAAGTTGGACTCTGGAGTTAACGCCACGGACCAACTGTGCAGTTGGGTTTTTGTGTGGTCATGAATGCTAGGTGGCCCGCCGTGGAAGCACTTATGATACGGAATCAGCAACAATGATCACTCAGCAACAATGATCACTCAGACTAATGATCATCAGCCTGAGTCTGTGCTGAACTCCACACCATCACCACACACCACTTGCAAACTTCATCGCCTACTAGAGCCAATGAAACCACAGAGCGTGGACCCAGCCAGCCGTCCAGTCAAGTCTGGCTTTACTTTTTTGTGGTAAGACGCTGACCACAGAGAGGGTGGTCTAACTGCCAGCTCAGGCCAGTGTAGCTGCACTGTGGTCGATGTCGAAAGTTATGTAATGCATTATTAAAGCGAGAAGTTCCATGTAGGAACTATTCTCTTTCAACCATAGCTCCGGCATGCAACATACGAATAATTTTTTTGCAGCGCTTTGAGCACCACAAGCCGAGGTTATATAGTCCCATTATATTGGAAAGGAGGCAGACATCTCTACGGCCGATATGTCCAAAACTAGGCAACTCACCCTAAAACAATCTAGACTGATAAATAGCACTACAGGTAAGAGGAGACATATGTATTTTTGATTTGGGATGAACTGTACCTTTAAATAAATATTTTATCAAGAGATGCCATATTCCAATTGTCCAACGTAAAAAAAAATATATTTTCTCAATCATTGTTGGTGCAGTCTAGTCATGAAGGTTTTTCTGAGATCTCTCTCTTGTTGTTGCCACCCATTACGAAACATTGTGTTCATTGAATGGCTCAAGGCTTCGGAATTCCTGCCCTATCTCCAATCATTAAGTCTGTTACTGTACAGATGTTTCCACAGTAGCAAAAACAGCTAATCACATCAGAATCTTAAGACTCGGGTGTCATCTTCCTGTGCTAGAGCCAGAAAGATACTGACAGAAAAATGTCCACAAATTGCAACAAGCTTTGATGTTACTGACACCATATGCAGCTTGTTGAGAATCAATGCACAGAAATAACATCTCTTAAATCAGCATATCTTGATTTACATAACAAATGCTAAGAAAACTGCTCCTGGCTATCGCTAACCACTTTTGTGTTGTCATCAAAATCGGCCAATACGACACACATTAAAAACCCTTAAGATTCAACAGTAGCATCCCTTTCCAGGAACATTATCCCCCTCAATCTGGTTAATCTGCAGACTGTGCTCTAAACAATTTTCAGATGTACAGAAGTGCCAACAAGTAAGGATTTAAACATATTGCCGGCATGTATACACAATGGTAAGAAAATAAAACACCCATGACACTGTGTCTGGAAAGACATGATACTGTTGTATTTTGTAAAAAAAGATAATTGTGTAATGCTTTAATCTCAAAACATTAGATTTCATTCACCTCCATTTAACTGGAGTAGTGTCAGAGATCTCGAAACAAGTGAGAAAATCTGTTTTGCCACAATGCAGGTGAACCAACACCGAACTATTGTGCTAAACTATTAACACGGTGAAGTTGATCCTGCAAACATAAAAGCTGCTCTAAGTATGTTAAGTCAGGCGGTTCTGATATTTTTCCTTTGCAGCAGATGTACAGATGTGAATACACAAACACGTGCCTGACTTGAAACAGTCACCTGAAACACTTGAGAGCAGAGTCAACGGAAAGAACAAAAAAAAAAATCCACAAGGTTGGCTCCTTTGCACAACACTCAGACATTTTTCAATATCTCCAAAAAAACAAGTACTAAAGTGTAAACAAGAAAGAACCGAGAGTGGTGGGCTAGTGCGTTGCCAACATAATCACAGCCAGAGCAACAAACACAGCACAGGCAGGTCTGAGAGTCAGACAGTGAGCTGCACCGACTCACTGCACAAAGAAAAATACACATTCTTCATTCTAGCTTTCTGCTGCTTTTCAAAGAGAGGAAGCAGCAAGGTTGATGTTGGCCCTCTCTGGAGCCAAAAAAACCTCCATTAAGTGTAACTCTGAAGCTGAGCCACATGCAGAACTTCTTCAGCATATATGAGACTAGTTGACCAAAAATGGAGTCAGACACTTGCAATACTTGTGTGTATGTTATTCTTGTGATTGAGCCAAAACTTGCATGGAAAGGAGAGCTCAACAAACATACATTATGTGAAAGAAGACACCCGATCAGACGACAGTTGGTTGCAGGCGCGTCGTTACCATTGGGCCGACGTATCCCTCGGGGACACGTGGCATGAAATGGTGTGAAGAAGTTTGATGAGGTGGTTTCGGCCGACTTCGGTCAAAACAACTACGACTATACACAACACCGCTTACTGACAAAAGCTCCGCTGAAACTCCATAACTGTCATGTTTTAGACGTGAAATCCTTTTGCATTGACATATTGAGTTAATAGGGGTCTTTCTCTAACATCTGCATAGCGATGTCTGTGCAGTATGTGTTCAATAAGTGCCTGCTATAAAGATAAGATGGAAGTCAAGGCAGCTGGAGCTCATTTTGAACTCCAAGCTTGATAACAAATGGAGCCATGCAGGAGTTCATGCTGTTCCAGATATGAAAATGTTCTATGTCTGACACCATGCAGTCCATATTAACTGTTTGGCAGTCATACTATCTGCAGACACCAATGCTGAGCACTGCTTGCTGCTTCCTGCAAATGTAACTCCCGCTGCCACCCTCTTGTAATTAGATTTATGTGAATTCTTTCTCAATATGTGTTCATGTTAATTCAAATGTTGCCCGGGGATTTGCTCAGGGACTGGAACTACAGTATGATATGATATGTTTACTGCAGACTTATTGTGGTTGAGGTTATGGTAAAGGTCGAAAACAACCCAACAGCATTTGTTGGTCTACAACAGAGCTCTAACACTGGTTTCTTATATAAAACCAAGGTGCACTACAGGCCCATCCACCACTCAGATAATCCAACCTACCGTCATACAACAATTTATATTTTATCTTATGAAAAGTTATTCCCTATTTTTCAAGCATTTTCCTAAGAATGTCCAGCAACACGTGTAATTTCCCACTTGTTACATGCGTTCAGTCTTTTCAAAATAAACTTCCATCTTCATAGGAAATAACTTAGTTAGGTTTAGGCTAACTAAGACAAAACTTCTTATTTATTTTTAGGAAAAGATCATAGTTAGGGTTAAAATAACAACGGAAGTGGCGTTACAGTACAGAAGTTATGTGACAAATCAATGTTGACGTCTTGTTTCACAAAGGGTACAAAGGTGTTGGTTTGTGTCTGTGTGACTTTTTACAGACTTTACCTGACCTGGTTAATGATTATCTGGATTACATACAATTTGATTTTGTGGGATATCTAAAAATTACAGTGCTTTCATTTTCATTTTTATTTATATATTGATATTTATTGTGAACTGTGGCAATTTACTACACAAAGACATGGGGAAGTCAAGAAAGGTTTAACTTTATGCAGATGTCCTGTCGTGGGACAACAACTCGGCGACAACCAAACACATTTTAATTACCTTGTAAACCTGAAACCAAAACTCAGATAAAACAAAAAAATCAAAAAAGTTGAAAGGCTGATTGTCGAGGTCAACAACAACCCAATTCTCTGTGATATAACTCTAACGATGTCCACATATACTTCGTTGTGTGCCAGAAAAGCGGCAATGTAAGAAACTGTCCATTCGTAGTGACTGAAAGTAAATAGTCCACATGCTCGTGGGAACACACCATTACTGTCTGTCTCAGTGAAAAAAGGGAAAATACCTTCCTCCATTAGTACCAAACATTGGCAGTAGATAAATTATTCCTGAACCAGAATTTTCCAGGATTAATTCATAAGGATACTGAGATGAAAAAAACAAACTGTTATCCTGCTTTATAGCAGCTGAGAGTGGAAAAAAAGACTGAAAAACAAAACTTGATGCCAGTTTCCTTCTGAAATATTTTTTTTAAAGTCATATTTCATGATGATTTGCCTCTACTGTGTGAACACATGCCTCTACTGACTGGTAAGATGCATTGCAGCAGATTTATTTTTTATCCCCGTCTGCATTTGAGTCATTATCATCTGTGTTAAGCTGGGTGTTAAACAGAGGGGCTGGCTTTTGAGTGCAGGGGTTTGTTCAGCTGACCTGCAGCCGACCTACGTCTGCCCCCCCTCCTCCCCCCCCCCTCCCTGTCACGCTAACGCTCTCAGCAGAAATCCTCATGGCATGCTTCACGCCGGCCCCTGCCAGGATGCAGTGATTTGTGTCGTGTCTGGGATGCATTCCCGCCTGCCTGTCATTGGTCAATCCAGGATTGACCCACCATCCTTTTGACCAGTCACGGACAGCTCCTGCAGATCTGCAGGTCAGCGATAAGATCAACAACAGGTCAACCGAGCAGTGCTCTGTGTTGTTTTATCTGCCTCTCTTTTATTTACCCTTTTGGTAACGTCTACTTCTCTGTAATCCTTTAATGTTTTCTCGATCTTTCTTCCTCCTCCGACTCACTACGCTCTTTATTGAAAACATGAGCGAGTAATCTTTCATTAGGACGACAGAACCCAAACTGCATGCATGCATGCCCTGGAGGGGGCTTTAAGTAACAGGCAGGCATTCCCAAAACATTCTTTTCTGGTAATAAAGTCCCCGTAAATTAAAACCACTTGCTGTTGTGCTCCCAAAAATAGGTCGAGCAAGGAATGCGACTCCTCGGCCGAAAATAAAACTGTTGACAAATGTTTCCCCCTTGAATTAGAAAAAAATAAAGCATGTTAAAAAAGGCAGAAGTAACTACTGAGGAACACTAAAATAAAGAAAGCAATTGTAAAATATTAAGATTAATTAATTTTTGTGAAATCATCTCCACTTGAGGCTGTATTTTTTTCTCTTTTTCCATCCCCCTCTTCCCTCGACACATTGCTGACACAGCACAGCCCTAGCATAGACCCTGAAGGCCCACAATGCCTTCTCCCTCTCCACCTCTCACTCAGGGTATATAGGTTTGGACTGAATAAACTTCCAGTGTGGATACAGGAAGTGGCTCAGCAACTTCTCAGGTTTGGACATACTCTCCGTGGGATAATAGACCTCTTGTGGAAAGCAGATGTCAAAATGAGTCAAGAACTTCATTCCTCTCCTTGCTGAGGACACACGAGAAGCATAGAACATATTTCTCTGCCAGCACACAAGTATGTGTGGAAGCCACCGATAGATGACACGTGAGAGGAATAGTTAAAGGTTTTAGAAAATACTAATACAACTATTTGTTCAATTGCTGAGCGCGAGATGAGAAGATTGATATCACTCTTATGTATCTGCGCTAAATTTTAAGCTGCGGCAAGGAGGGGATTAGCTTAACTTAGCATTAAGACCGGAAGCAGGGGAAAACCGCTAGCATGGCTCTGTCCAGAGTTCAAGAATATCTTTACCAGCACCTCTAAAGATCAATCACAGACACGTTCTATGTAGTTTCTTCTTCTGTACACAAACAGAAATGTAAAACTACAATTTGTAGATTTAGGGGCAAGAAGCAGGCGTAGAGACTTATGAGAGTCTTGTTGTCACTGCCGTGGAGATGTTGCATAGAAGTGGACGGATGGGTAGATTGTTAAGAAATAGTTACACCAGGCTAGCTGTTTCTCCCTGTTTCCAGGCTTTATGCTAAGCTAGGCTAATTGCCTCCTCGCTCTAGCGGCATACTTAACGCACAGACATGAGAGTGGTATACATTTTCTCATCCAAGCCAAGAAGCATAATTCCTAAAATCCTCAAACTGTTGCTTTTAAAAGAAACCCTGAATACATGAGTGGAGAAACAACAAATGCAGATGCTTCAGAGGAGGAGTAACTAGATGGTTCACCAGTTACAGTAGGTTGTTGTTCTGTTAATGGAGATGTTTCTGTGAACGGTTTGACATGTTTCAAGCAGTGAGTATTTGATACTCAACAGCTACATTTTTGGTGGAGTGTTCCTTTAACCTTTGCTCCCGTACAGCTGCTTAGTAGTCAGAGGTCAAGTAGCGAGAGTAAAAAGTACAGATGGTAAACATAAATATGTGTTCAGTAATTCTTTAACATCATACAGATTATTTAAAAAAGTTTTGGAAGCCGAAAATCCTCCTCTTCTTGTAAAGAAAGTTGAATAAACACACGTATAATGTATAAATGTATCGTGATGACACACAATGTGGACTCCTACTGCCCCCACACTTCCTGACATACAACTGCTGAGTGTCTGGATGACACACATGCTCTAAAACACCTCTTAAATCAGAGCGACCACTGTGACCGTTTCACCTCAAAGTGTTGAAACTCGATCTATGTTCTGGGACAGAAGCAGGAGAAAGTTATCGAGAGACACAAATACATCACACTGAAGTTATTGCTCTTCACAAGCAATGCTATCAGAGAAAGAAAAGCTGCTGCTGCAAGCAGCAAATAACAGGAACCGTGTGGAACAGTGGGACAGAGTGAATTTAAGAAATTGTTTATGGTAGATTGGTGGTGTATAATACGGAAAATGAAGAAAAGGTATATGGCAAGACTTTCCTTGATGCTCATGTCTATAATGAACTTTAAACATACGTATAATGTAATTATAGTTATAAGCAACAATCATGAATATTAATTATGTTTTATAACACTATTTACAATTTACATAAATAAATACAAATATTTACAGGGATTATAATGAATATTATAATATTTTTTATAATGCATCATATTCACTAGTATAATGCATAATAATAATAATAATAATAATAATAATAACAATAATAATGTTGCTTTCAGTAAAGTAAAAATTAATTTTACAACCTGTTGTTCTTACATAGATATAAAGCACCCAATGACCACTTAGAGTAACTTATTATCACATTATAATGCATCAAAATCATGATCATATTTCATTATGAAAAGATTATAATTTATTGCAACTATTGGAATTATAAAACGGCATGATCCTCGCAAAAATAAATGTCAGTGAGCGACCAGCAATTATGAAGTATTATGATATTTTACCTTAAGAGTCATTATAAAATTATGTATAATGTGTTATGATTATTGCTAGAAAGCATTAGGAATATTTACTTATAACCATACTTATTCAGTGCTGTAAGCAGATTATAATGCACTATAAGTATGTGCATCGTGCATTATAGACATGGTGTTATATCAGGTGTTTCCATATTACATTTGGTGCTACATGTGAATGACATCAAGACACTGATACAGAGTGACACAAAAGCTCAAGGCCAAAACCACAAAACGGGTTATTTAGCACCACATCTTTTCAGAAGTTACAGAATGTCAAATTCTACCTCCAATGGGTCAAAATGTGCTGCTGTTCGTCTCCAGGCCGATACTTTCATCTGCATTGAGGCAGTATTATCACTTATGAAGGGACCCAGCTCCAGGAAACTTGGGCCCACACAAGAACATTATAGGGCTGCAATGTAATTATTGGCTAATGGCGGCCATGTTTAAAAACATCACACCAACCACAGCGCCAAATCACATGGGGGGAATAAAACTTCCCCCTTGCTTCTGGCTCCCTTGCTCGAACCGCACCCACCTTCAAAGTTGACCTTCATTTTGATCTCAACAACACACCTGTAAAGTCTGTGCAAGACTGCATCTTGCACGGTTGTGATGCTATTGAAGTGACAAAATCTGTCGAAAGACAGACGAACATATAAACTCCTGGCTGACTCACACACAGACTCTCAAGGTGGAAATACCTGTGTCCCTGTGGTGGCTGGTAACATTACTCTGACCTATGTACATGGGCCAGAGGCACTAAATGATCCATTTTCTTGAGTAACTATTGATTCTGAAATGTAATAATATCTCAGTGCTAGTTTAAATAAGTTTTTGCATATTTTACAAAAAACCCTCCTGGTGGAAATTACTTTGGCTTGTGTCAGCAGATCCGCTCGAACTCAAGGAATTTGTTAATGTAACATTTTTTAACATGCTACACACACAGCTGGATAAGGTACCAGCATCTGGTCAATGGGTATAATTTTTATTGCCTGATGAGATTATGAACCTGTCTGGAAAAAATTTGGATCTGAGGAAAAAAGTGTATCTGAACCAGATACACTTGAAGAAAAGGAAATCAGCAATGACCCATTTCAAGACAGCTTTTTTTGGTTTTAGACCAAGTTATTATATGTAGTTTTGTGCTGAGTGAAACAAAAGTACACCGAGATGCTGATATGGTTGCAAAGTCAGGCAACTGGTCAGGAACACCCAGAACGCTGTGGTTTTCCTTTCCATCTGCTGTAACAGTGAACTAAAAATGAAAGTAGCAGCCAAAAATAAGTTTGTTTCTGGGAAATGAGGTGTGGCCTTCTGTTAACCTTGTGAATCATTACAGCCAAGTGAAATATTGTATTTAGAAAAAATATTTTTTCTGCAATTATTTGGAGAATTTACATCCCGGATGTGCCATAAGGGATACGAACCAGTAAAGGTTCACAGCTGGAAGTAAAGATGTCACTTGATACTCACCAAACCTCTTATAACCAAAGGACTGCACCTCCTCCTCATCAGCAAAATCGTCTGGAGGGAGAACACAAAATTTTAGGAATTAATGATCAATTAAAGATATGATGAGCTATGAAACTACACACACATAATGCATTCAAACAATAAAAACAGAGAAACTGGGACAACGGTACAAGTTAATTTGACTATATGTGTATATTGCTCTCCGGATATGTTCTGTTTTGTTGTTTTAAAAATAAAAAATATTTTTGTATTGACGAGCCTCACTTGACCTGTTTATTACAACACAAATCCCATCAGAGAAGCTCTTTGCACGGCTGGAGAGATATATACAGAAAAACTCCAAGTAACATTGCATTCACTCAGCCGTAAGCAGTGTATCCCACGTTATACCGAATCACAGGTAATCTCACCTCCTTGGGGGAGGAAAAACAATCTTGTGTGATCCTTCATCCAAACTCTTTACCTCCAGACACCCAGAGCAAAGCCTTCCAACAGAGCGCATGCCAAGGGTGAAGGACTTTCAACTCCACCGCACTTAGACACAAAACAATCTAATGTCAATGTCAACATTTTATCCAGAGCTCTCGCAATCTCAGTCAGGAGATAGAGTTTGCAGTTTTCTGCAAACTCAGCAAACTTGTTCTGCTGATGAAGACAGTGGAATGCTGTTGAAAGCTCCAGTAAAGGCTGATAAGTGGCACATGGGATATTCTTTCTCCATCTACCATTTCCAAGGTCAAGAATGAATTAACTCAATCAATTATTTAGTCCTTATTAAATATACATTTTTCAACTTGCTTCATCTGTGTTGAAGTCCACTGAAGCCATTCTTTGTGCAGTGCTTAATGTTAAAGGTGCAAGATCTGCGATTGAGAGCATTTCGATTGCATCTCAATGGCCCTCAACATGCCGATGGCTGATAGCTAAACTGCTAACAGAGCTAACAGTGTTTACCTGAGGGGGAACCAGAGTCAGGTAGACTTTTTTCCACCATATCTTCATATAGATAATTGTTGTTTGCTGCTATATTAATGTTCAGAATGTTAAATACAGCTCCATACAAAATAAAAATACATCCCTGTCTTGCTCAGATTAGCTCAGCTCTTTTCCCTTCCCTTGCTGGGATTACTCCCATGACCTGACGGGCCCTGAGCGTCATCTCCTTTCAAGTCGCTCTTACGTATATGGGAAAGAACTTTGCCAATTCAAAGCTTTTTTTTCCCTGCGTCACCATCCATGGCCGTGGAAAATTAAGAAGAAAAAAAACATATGTCCCAAACATCTTCAGACAAAAAAATCAGTTCATCTGTTCTAAAATGCCAAAATCAGTGAGGTGTGGCAATATGAGAAGTGTAGAATGGTTCCTTATAGTGAATGGATGGGACATTGTCTTATTCGTGGTGTATTGCATGTCTCCTCCTGAGGTTAATAGGTAGGACTCTTCTTGATTTTAAACCTGTGAGAAATCACAGGGACTTCTGAGCCAACATCTCATGACGGAGAGCAGAGCAAGTTAAGAGGTGACAAGAACAATCCAAACAGTTGTAAATAATCTGAAACCACATCTTACTTGAAGAATGGCTTTCCCAAAAACCCCAATACTCAGTTTCCTGTTTGTGTTTCCAAGCAACATGATTGTGTCCCATTACAATGGTAATGTTACCGTAAGTATGCTTGGCTTTTCAAGAGCCATTCGGGGAAATGGAATTCATTGCATTTTGCCCGAAGGATTGAAAACGGAGTGGATTTCAAAAGTAGATTAATGAGACAAAACTCTGTAATTTGGGTTTAATATTGCTGCGGTGGGGCCATAAATGCTCAGAGGGATTGCTCAACACCACTTGAATGGATACCAGTGAGCACCGATTTGGTGATTTTGCAGGTCAAAAGATGTCTGGGCATCGTTGTTAAAACTGGGCTAAATTTAGTTGAAAAGTGAACAGCATTTAATTAATTACACGGAACTGTCGGTTAAACAGCATTTGAATGACTATATTTCAATATATAGTTAGCTTCACATTGGAATATAGTCTTTGAAATGCTGTTGAAACAATTGTTATAACAACCAGAACATTCTGACCAATATCAGCTCAGCTTTAAGACATCTTGCAAGTGAGTGCTCACTGGGACCGATGACTTACAATAATGTCAATATCTTTTATGAAAATTATTACTGACTATTATGCTTTTTGCTTCCTGTAACATATTAGTGTTTGTCTCTGTCGTGGCTATTAGTCAATAATCAAAATCAAACAAGGTTAACATCAAAGGGCCACTGATGCACCACAGGAATAAACTTTCTGCAGTCAAAAGAAGTCTGTTGTTCATACTTTAACTGTGACAAACAATCATTATAACAACATCCTGAGCTTTTTACAGAGCTTTAACCACATCTCATGGTTTTCATCAGTGGATGACTACATTTTGTCCACGGAGGAATGATTGAAGTTTATAAAAAACAAGTTAAGAGGACTTTGTGATAACAAGCTCAATCTGTTTTTTGTGTTGTTGCTTTTTGTGGTGTATCTATATTTAGCAATCAAGCAAACAAACACTAAAGAAAGCATGGTTGCTGCTGCCTCTGTAGCTCTGTTAAAAAGGAAAACTGTAGGCCCTCACAGGTGCATGCTGGTCCTACAGAATACCTGCAGATGTCAACAGTGCCGTCCAATTCTTATAAAACAACTCCAAGAACTCCAAAAAGAAAACCCTGAGCAAAAAGATCTAGAATAAATCGAGTACACAAAACAAATAAAAGCCACTACAAACCTATAATGAGTCCCATCGCCTCTCACTGTACAGTAGCAACAGGGAGTGGCTAACATGGCAGTCACATTAAAGATTTACTGTGAGAGCTGAGAGTTCATATTCATGTCCACAATGCAAAGCTCTGAGTTAGTATTCTAAGATGGACCACAAGGTGGCAGGAGTCATGTAGTGTGCTTGTTGACCTACGAAAAGCCTTTGTGAGAGGGTGAGCATGCCATGCACGATGTTCATTTTGCAACATCCAAAACATCAGGGCACCACATGAGAACCACATCTGGCGAACTTAAAATAAACCTTTACTTAAATGCATGAGTTGTTAACCAATGGCCACCATGACTCGCGCACTTTTGGCTCTGTTGTTGCATTCCCTAACGCGTTCAAAGGCAGCAAATCATTGGATTAAGGGTCCGGTTGGCGGGTGAGCATGCGCGCGCGGAGTTATAGCCTACCACAATAAAGCCGTTCATGCACGGGAGTTAAACTGAATCAGTGTTTCCTTCAGCTGCCTCTTATTTCATTAAGCCAAACTGTTGATCCAACGTGTGCAAGTCCTTCACATAGAAAAGAAGAGACGGCACTTTAAAAAGGCATAAATATCGTTATAATTGACTACTAACACATTCAGATTCGCTGTGTTGATGGGAGTTATTGTTATGTGTATTTTTGTTTCTGCTCTGTCGTGAATAGTTCTGTGAGTGTAGGTTAGTGTTTGATGTGCAGCAGCAGCCAGATGCAAAACAATCCCAAGCAGAGTCTCCTAATTGAAACCAGATGTCAGACGAGAGATGTAGCCCACGCATTCCTCGCGTCTCCAACTGAGAGAAAGAGGCAGAAAAAGTGACAAAGAAAGTGCGACAGGAATATTGCACGTGCAGAAAATAGATCCAATGATGATCAATGAAAGCGCGGCGTGTGCTTCAGTTCATTTCTGTCTCTCTGCCTCCTCTGAGTGAGCCTACCTTTCATTGTGGTTTACAGGACTCTACCGTTGTGAAGCTGTTGTTTGAAGTCACATCCACAGCATCGCAATGGCATTTGCCCAAAAGCTCCCTTTGAGCGCACAGCACCTTGGATTCTGCGAGTATCCAAATATCCACTGTTAGTTGGAATAGAGAGAAACGAGGATTCAAAGCTCCATCCGTGAGTCCTCACACTGGGGACGAGCTCCTACGGCGCAGCAGGTAACTCGGGAATGGACTTTGTTGCAAGTAGGAGTTGCAAGAGCAAGGGAGAAAACTGTCTTCTCATGTGTCTGGTAGTTTGGGGAGATGCTGAGGTGAGGGTGTATCCTAGTCCAGCTCAGCACCCTGGTGGTACCCGCAGCAGTAACCGGAGAAACTCAGAAAGTGGAGGAATCCAAACGTGAGAGGAAGTGGTGCTGCTCGGAGAAACCACGTGTTCCCTCATCTGTGCGCACCATCTGCACCCCTGATTTCTGTGTGTGTGTATCTGTGTGTGTGTGTCTGTGTGCGCGCATGTGCGTGTGTTTAAATCGATTTATTTTTTAATAATATTGCGCACAATGACGCTGACCAGTAACTTTTGTCGGGAAACACCGTTTGGAGTTGGAGCACATCCTCGAGGTACAAAACTGAGAACAGGTTCCTGCTACTTGTTCAGCATTCGGGGTTGAAGCTGTCAAAATAAAAGCAGCCCCGTTGTGCTTTGTGAGACATCTTGTGAAACAAAATAACACATTCCCGTCACATTTACATACTGAGGTTTTCTTACACTAAAATTAAAGTCCCTGTCTCGTCAATCAAGAATTAATTGTGATTACCTCCATTTAAATGTTGAATAGAGGGAAAATATGTTGCCTTAGAGGGGAACTATGCCCATTTTAAAAAGTCATGCTATATGGACTAGGACAGTCCATAAATATTAGTAAACATGAGCAACTCTCCCAAATCCAAAAACTAGAATTCTAAAACCATATAAATAGAATAGGAGTAGAAGGACATTCCCATTAAAATCAACTGCGGCCATTCTGTACCGTTGCCACTGTTACCATCGTGGAGCGCTAACCTCAGTGGAAACGTAAACAACTTACAGTAATTCACGGTCTCACTGAGGTGAGGTTTTACAGTAGTGACTAAAAGCAAATTTAACAACTTGATGCTTCATCCACATACTTGTTGTCACCGTGTAGGAAAGGACACCAGACGAGGGACAACTTTGTCCCGCTCATGTTCTGTAACCAGTGTAGCATTAAAGCGTGTGGAATTAGCCGGCTAGCTGTGCTACTTCCACCGTGCTTCAATGTTACACCGGTTACTGAAAATGAGCTGAATAACAACAATTGCTATTTTCTACTGTACCATTGGTACAGCAGCCCCAGACTTTATACTTTTATACAAGTTTGAGACTTACTTATCTGATTCCTTATTCAGGTTTGCATTTAGAATACATGATCATCTAAAAATAACTCGATATGCTCAAACTCAAACTCGCACTACAAAATGTTGCACTGTTTAAATCCATCAGTGAAGACCGTCTTTGAGCCAGCACAGCTGATCTACTGTACATTCATTATTTTTGCCACGTGGAGGCAGCAACAAGCTGTGAAGCTGACTTGAAGCATGTGTTCATTATCTATTTTTACACTTCCAGAAGACAAGGAGCAACATCATTATTCATTTGGAGTTGTGTTTCTGGCCACTCGATCAATAGAAATCCAATATCCCTTCTCTTTTAGCTCGGATTTTTTTGTTTTGTCTCTACCGAGTCCTGAGAAATATATCTGTCTCTTTAGCTGCTGAGTGCTCCAATTTATTCACCAAGTAGTCATCAACTGTGTCCAGTGAAAACAGCTGCCCGCTTCAGCTGAAAACACTGATCAGAGTGGTGGGATTGAACCAAAGCAACAAAGTTGAAGGCAATTAAATCAAAACAATGAGCCTGAAATATGCTATAAAATTCTGCAGCCTGGGGCGGTAATTCTCCGTAGGTTTGTCACAATGAGCGACACCTTTCACACTACACATGCTCCTGTGATGTTTTGCCAACATAAATGTATTAATTATAGCAGCTTTAAATTCGTGACAGAGTGATCACTCCGTGTCCATAGAAGACAATTACACAAAATCCAAAGTTTATTATTTATTCCTCACATCTGCTGTTTGTTAACCATGAAGTTGGCTGAAAGGCAAAATATCCCTCATGCAATAACTGTTCCTCTTTTTAATTGGAGTTTCCATGCCTCACTCACTTGTTGCATGCTCATTATTTTTATTTTAGACTGAGGGAATATCTGCTCCACATTCCCCGCTGAGCTTTTCTGTTGAATGAGCTGCAATAAGACAGCCTTTACACCGATGCCGCTTCCTCAAACAAAACTCAACACGGCTCTCAGACGTCAACCGTTTCATCCGTTACTTCAGGTCCCTGTAAAGCCGTTCATCCCCCGCACCTGTTTATCTCTTCAGTTCAGGACAGGATGCTTTGATCAGTAACACAAAACTTAACACAAGACCACATCGTGAGCCGGTTATATGGACCTGCTGCTAAACCTTGACGTTTTTAAATCCCTCTAAAAACAGTGCAACATCAGATCAAAAAAACAACAACTTGAATTGTTCTCAGGATCAATTCCGAAAGTTCAACTAGTGTGAAACACTCTTTTGGTGATTTACTTTCATTCCGATTGCGTGCATGTAGCCGCAGACCTTTTTTTTGTTGTCAACTGTTTTATGTTTGAGTAAACCGCGGGAGAACATGGGAAGAACTTTCTCCCTGCAGTGTTATAGGAACCAGGTGTTGAAGGTGTCAGCGAGGCTGCAGACTGAGCTGAAGCGCTGCCTGGTTTTGATTATTATCCAGTGAGGACCCCATTTTCTGGGTCACAGAATGCAAAGAGGGCACATTTTTTAGGGAGATGGGGCACCGGTGAAGAGATGGGGACAGAAGAACCCTTTCACCCCAAGTAGTTCCTCACATTCCAGGAGTGGAGATGCTAAACAGCTACCTACTGGGAGGAATGTTTCCTTTTACTAAAACGACTCCGGATTCACATCTGGGTACAGATCTAAGACTAGCTGGTGGTAATTTACACGCGACAGACTGAAGTTACCAATCACCTCAAAATAATAGCTCAGCTATTATGGGTTGGTTGCATATTGACTGCAGTTTATGTGTCAAAAGGATGCAGCTCTGCTCTCATGAGGTCAACACATGGCTCAGGTCCAGCACATGTGATCTCTTCTTATTGGAGATTTACTACAAGGTTCACCATAATAATCCCACACTGACTAATTCCCTCATCAATCAAAATGCCAGAAGCACTATTCTGTAAAGTGATGTGACGACACTACTTCTCTGCATGTACGGATTAAAGGGACAGATATCCCCAAAATCAAAAATACCCATTTGTCCATCTGATGACGTATGTCAAATGAAGACATGTTTCCTCAGTGTAAACATGTCTGACATGACTAAGCAACCTCTTATGTAAAACAAGCCTCTCTGGCAGTGTGTTGAATGCTGGATTAACAGACATCAAAGACTGTAATAGGATGAAGCTGGAGTTGAACGAGCACAAATAGATCTGGTCAGGTCCACACAAACTTTGAGCCTTCTGTCCACACAGAGCTCGTTGTTTATTCCTGCCAGTGGAGAAGCACCTTCAGTCATCTGCTGGTGAGTTCCTCTGTTGTGATGGTCACTTTGGGCCTTTCCTGCTCTTTTTTTCGATCAGCCATCATAACCGCGTAGTTTTGTATTTAACTTGAGTTGATTATTTTATTAGAATCATGTTTTTTTTTTTGTTTTAATATAGAATGTTACTATAATGAATGTTCCCATCGTTTCGACTGCTCATTATGTTTTCTTGCTACTTTATAGACGTGTTTTGAAATAATATTGGGACGGTTACTGCAATATCAGTCTCATCAATTTGTGCCTCTTTACATTTATTTATATTTCATAATTATATCTTTATGTATAGATTGCATGGCTCTTGTGCTCATCTTAGTGCCCATTAGAAACAACAGCTTGATATGGTGAGAGTAAGGTATAATAGAGCTGATTGTACCAGCAGCTTAAACCCTTAACAACATAAATAGAGTACATCCCCATTTACTGTAAATCCCTGCTGGATGCCAACTCGTGTAACTCCTCGTGTGGCGGAACTGGGGCAGGTGAGTTTAGCTTGTTTACAGGTCAACAAATTAACCTGTAAACACAATATGATATCAGCTTTTGTGACCTGATGGAGCCTGACCTGTGACAGTGCAGATAGTCCAGACAGAAACACAGCTTGTCCAGTTTTCAAGCTGAGATGAGCCCTATGATGTATCTTATTCGGGGTCTCACCCCCTGTTGTTGACCCCCTAATTTTAGGAAGTTTAAAAAAAACAAAACAACAACAACACGGGCAAAGCTGTTATCAGTCAGCCTGATAAATGACAAGAGTGTCCACTGAAGAAGGAAACCCTTTACAGTATTTGTAGAGTTCAAATTATGCAGCAAAGCAACACAAACAATCAGATTAAGAACAAACCAAAAACTCAATCTGTATGTGAATGCTATAGTCTAAACGTTCTCTCATATCACGCCACAGAAGTCTGATTTAACGTTCAAAATCAGATGAAATGATAACTTTAATGTAACACTGGCATCACTGCAGGGTTCCTAAATGTATCATCGTGACATCTTTGTAGTCCAACCAACTGAAATGAAGTCATTATCTGACATGTGAGCGTTACGGACGTCCGACTGTAGTTTATTATGTCTAGACAGATGTGTAGCACCACCAAGTGGCAGACCTACTTAGGAACATGTACAGTATTGATGTTTAATCACACTCAAGCTCAAATCCTATTAGCTTTCTGGAGCAGACTAGAAGGCACCTGTTGTTTTGGTTTTGGTTTGTGTACGTGTCTTCATCACCACTTCTCATTTCTATTGAACCTTTTAAAGCTCAGAGCTCAAGAATGAAGCTGCTGCTCGGTTTGGTTGTTCTGGTGGCGACACTGGGGGTCCTTTACTCTGCCCCGGAGGACCAACCCACTGGCATCCCAGAGGACACCTTAAAACGTGAGTCGTCGGATACAAACAGTAAATACAGATGTTCTGCAGCTGTTTTGAGTTTCATTTAATTCGATGTTTTTTAATCTGTTCAGTGCCGTACAAATCGCATTGCAGTAATGATTAAAGAGTCAGTAGTTTTGTCTGTCAACACTAAAACATCTCACCCCCCCCCCCGTCTCTCAGAGTTGTCCCTGAATGGTGAGAAACTGGTGGACGAGGAGCTGATGAGAGCTCTGTACGGGGTGAAGCAGATGAGGGAGGTGATGTGGAGGAACGAGCAGAAGCATGAGCACCTCATGAAGTCCCTCCGGCACAGCAGGGACAAGAAGAAGGCAAGACCAACACGGAACCTTCCCGAGACGGAAAGGCAGACAGAAAGCGAAGCAAGTCAATGAAAAACGTTTCCCTTTCTGCCTCCAGGGGGCAGACCAGCTGGCTCAGGAGGTGACGGAGAAGCTGGAGGAGGCGGAGGAGCAGTGCAAAGACTCCCTGCAGTCTGAGTGGGTGGCGTGCAGACCCTGTCTGGAGGATGCCTGTAAAACCTTCTACACCTCCACCTGCCGCAGAGGATTCGGCATGTTCCAAGCCAAGGTATGAAAACTACAGCTCAGACCTCCAAACTCCTTGCAGTCACAAATAATAAAAGTGTTTGGTTGTCAAAGGAAAGTTTACCTTTTTAGCAATCAGTTGCTTTATTGGGTGCCATTGTCTCGCTGTTAATTTCAAACACTGCAAATACATCAACATGTAAGATGAAGAAACGCATTAGTGACTAAAAAGATGCATTTGTGATGAATGACAGTAGCACAATTAGGATTAATCACGGATGCACTTATATAAGTGTAAATGTGCCACAAAACTATTTTATTTTGCAATCATGCATTTTCCTTTACACCAGTGGTTCCACAACCTTTTTATTTTGCTCGTGGTCCCTTCA
This sequence comes from Ophiodon elongatus, assembly GCA_016806645.1. NCBI lineage: Eukaryota > Metazoa > Chordata > Actinopteri > Perciformes > Hexagrammidae > Ophiodon > Ophiodon elongatus. Next base: position 2,954,804 of record JACSYO010001668.1, on the reverse strand, counting down.
AATGTCTTATTTGTCCCCTCCTCACGTCTTTGAGCTGTGACTAGACACAGACTGTGTGCTTTGCCTCAGAGTATATTTCATGTGAATATCTTTTGGAGAAGAAAGTATTGGCAAAAAAAGGTAACATCATTTTGTGTGAATTCTTCCCTTAGTGTGACCCCCAGGTTATCAACCACAGCCCGACACAATAGTGAAATAAACTCACCTCGTATACTTCTCATACTGCAGGTGGATAACTTTTTCCGCAGAGTGTCCATGCGCTTTGGCCCCCGGGAGCCTCGCCCGGCTGCCGGGGACATCCTGGTGAATCAGGGCCCCGACAACACCGACACTGAGGTTGACCGCATCGAGGATTCCTTCAACCACCTGACCAGCAAGGTGGGCCTGCTGGTGAGCCGCAGCGTCGCCCTGGTCTCCAGGATGAGCAGCCGGCTGGACGCGGCCCTCCAGAGAGCCTTCCTCAACGACAGCGGCGTCCTGACGGAGGAGACCTCCGCCGACCTCTACGACGCCGGCCGGGACTCAGGCTTCCTGCAGGGCGTGGGACTGGAGGAGGTGCTGGACTCCTTCTTTGACTTCGGCAAGAGCGTGGTGGAGGAGTTTGGAGCTGTGGTGACCCAGGTGTTTGATGACATCCACGTGGCAGTGGAGGAAGAGAAGAAGAAAGGTAGTGGGACGCAGCGGCGCGTTGACGCCAGTGAGGCCCAAATATGTCTAAATATGTCTAAATATGTCTCCTACCAATGGGGCTGTCCACTCTTTGTCGACCAATCGGTAGTTTTGGTCTTAGTTGACTAAGATTTCTTTAGTTGATTTGTCATTTTTTATGCTTTTCATGCTGAATCACTTATTTCCAAGACACTTAAGAGCACTTCTCTCACTTTAAAGTGGTGTTTTTGTGCGATTCAGTTTTAGAGATCTGTGAATGATAATTTCCTTGTTCGAGAGCAGGCCTACCTACAACTACTGACTATTCTGGTTGTACGGGTTTATTTATAATACCAGCTGCAAACCTGCAAAGTAATTGGCTTCAGTGGAACATGGTGGGGGATTGCGGCGTTAGAGTTTCGATGTGGGAACTTTTCATATTTCAAAAGCAGAATATTACAGAAATGCGATTTGCTGCTTGTCCCTAATATTTAGATTGAACAAATAAACATCTTCACGCGCTACCAACCAATAAAGAGCACAAATCTAACTGCTGACCATGTTTCTGTCTGTTTTGCGTAGGGAGGCAAATTTTCCCGCGTTTCCTGCGGAACAGGAAGTTGTGCAGAGACCTTCGCAGGCAGACGTCAGAGTGCTGGCAGCTGCAGAGCCAGTGTGAGGCCTGCCAGGGAGCCCTGCTCACAGGTGAAGCACCGCCACCGTCACAGCTGGGTTTGACCTCAGCTGACCTCTGACCGCTCCTCCTCTCGTCTCCAGAGTGCCCCAGTGTTCGGGAGCTGCACGTGGAGCTGGACGAGGTTTCCCAGCTGCTGGATGTGTCCAAGGAGCAGTACGACGAGATCCTGTCTATTGCCCAGCAACACACTGAAGAAACCGTCAGCTGGCTGAGCAACATGGCGGCTGAATTCAGCTGGGTGGCCCAGACTGTGATCAACAGCAGCACGCCCGACAACATCTTCCGTATCAAGACGGTGGGAAGGAAATTTATTAAAAGGCAGAATAACAGTGTGTTTGGTTGAGACGGTGAAATAAAGTCTTCAAGGAGTCATCGTTTACATATGATAAATTATTAAAAGGATATGTCCACATTTTTTTTTAAAGTCTAGCACTGATTAAAGAATAAAACATGGGACATTTACAACTTACAAACAAATATGAAAAAATATAAAATAAACAAACAAAAGGCACGGTGGAGAGAAATACATTTTAGATAAGTGGGGAAAAAGTTTAGTCAATATCTAATATTGGAGACTGACGGTGGTGTAACAGGTGACCTCTTCCACTCTCCAGGTGGCGCCAAAGAGCCACGACGGAGAGAATGCATCTGTGACTGAGACCAAAGTGGAGGTTAACATCCTGAACTCTCCCCCACTTCTCCTCTCTATTCCCGGGGAGCTGGAGCTGCGGGACCCTGCCTTCATCCAGGCTGTGGCCCAGGAGGCTCTGAACAAGTACAAGGAGTTGGTGAGGTGAGAAGATTAATGAGCTGCACTGCAACAGTCATCCATCATCTCTTTACAATCTTTTGTCCTTCTACCTTAGATTTTCTTAAAAAAAAAAAAAAAAAAGGGAAAAAAAAGGCATATGTTGTCATTATTTGTTGAGCTTTAGGCAAAAGTGCTACATTTTTCTGAGTTTTGGTTGTTATATTCTAATATTTACTGTTATGCAACTTAAAATTCTGACAAGAATGCACTCTTTCTTTACAGGGACGAGGATGAATAAAACCACTGTCTCCATTTCTAAGCTTCTACAAGCACTTCCTTTGTGAAAAAACAAAACTAGCTTGTCCTGTATAACCCTGGCAATCGTTGCTATTTATCAAATGTAAAAAGAAGAAAATGTACGTCATACCTGTTGTCAAATAGTGTATATAAATAAAAGACGAGTGAAATGCAGACGTGTTCTACGAGGAGTTCTTGAGTGAATTATAAATGTCTTCCTCGGCTTCGTGGTGGTCGAGTTGTCCACGAAACGTCGACGTCATTCGCTTGTGAAGAACAAGAGAGCTCAAGGAAACCTTTGAGTAAAACTTTTATTTTTTTCTGTACAAAAATCATATTAGTTACCAGTCTCAGTTATTTCATTATCATCTCCCCGCTAGTTCAAGTCCCATCCTTAGGAACAATCACATATTAGGTTCTTGTGAGTGACGCACAAAAAGAAAAAAAGAGAAAAAAAAAAGAAAAAAAGTTCACATCTTTGTCCAATCCTTAAGCTCACTTATTGAACGCCAATAAGAAGATGCCTTTACGTCGCCTCAGATTTCCCATCCCATACTGCTGGACCGACAGTGAAAGTACCTCTGAGAACTCGTTATTAGATTCATATTCTCAACATCTAGAAAAGCCTCTAAATCCCTGACCCGACCACAGTGTGTGCGCAAGGTGTTTGTTTTGTCTGGTTCTACTTACTTCACATCCATCATCTGTACAACTGGGAATCGAGGTAAGAAAACCATGAAGGGAAACTCGACACAGGCAAATACCACTTCACACTTTTCGCTCCATAAAAGAATCACCGGTTGATTTTGCATAGTTGCATTTACAAATTAAAATTGTTTTTTTTTTTGTGGTTTGCTTTGGATTAAACTTTCCCTCCAGCAGACACAGAACTCAGGACAATGACGGCGTGTAAAGTCATAGTTTGGTGGAATTTTCTCAGATTTTACTGAGAGGAAAAGAAAGAAATACAACAGCTGCGTCTATGATTTACACGATGACGCGAATTTAATAGATCCAACAGATTTCTAGACCATCCATCAGCTTCTGCAATGTTAAACTGTGTCGATGTGCGCGACATAAGGAGAAATATGTTACAGCAATCAGAAATGTGCACCAAACAAAAAGACAAGATGCTAATTTCTTTTTCACAGCTGAAATGTCAAAACATTTATAAAATGTTAAACAGGAGAAATGTTTCCGCGTGTGTATATTATCAAAATACCTCTTTATGATTTCAAGTCCCTGTTTAAATAAAAAAAAAAAATGAAAAATGAAAAAGTATAATAAAAATCGTCGTGATTTGCCATTCAAGTGACCGTATTAAATATAATTTGTAGGATGTTTAACACGGTCTTCTCTTGTTCTCATTCATCCACCTGATCACACGTGCTAAAAATACATCTTTCTGCACATACTTTATGTACATCAGCATTGATCTCTCAGTACATTCGTCCATCCATAAAGTAACCATCCACTTCACCTCACACCTTCTCCATCAAAGCTTTACAGACGCACACTTGACAATTCAACCCCGGTTGTTGGTCGCTTCGAAAACATAACTCATCAACTTACAAAATCAAACCAAAATCGCACATTTACAAAAGATCTTGACTCCAATATCAAAAAAACTGTGTGAAATAAAATAAAAAGGGGGAAGGGGGGGGGGAGGGACTTGGAGGAGAGAGGGGAAATGTACCATCTAAAAAAAAGAAAGTAAAAAAATCTGTAAGAAGCCATTGATTTTAAGTTCCATTAAAGTACAATCCCTCTTATTTTCATCACAGTGTTGTGGCCAGTTCATACGAATTATTCTGATGAGCAGGGTTCCCAGAGTTTCACATACCAGATCCGATCTGCACAGTTGGACACTCCCCCACATATTTGTCCCCGGGGTACACAGGGGACTCGGGGGACAACCCTCTACTTCAGAAGACACTCTCTTCCTGCTCTAGCAGACATAGCAGTGTGGCTAGTTTGTAGCCTTAAAACCTCTTTCTCTGAAGCCTCCTCAAGGCTTCCCCCATGTTGAAGTTCTCTGTTGTCCCAAGCGTTGTTCTCCACTGATGTTCCTCCGTATGATGTCAGAGCCCCCCCACCCACCCACCCATCCACCCACCCACCCAAAAACAAATCCCCCAGACTAGAGGTTGTCTCCTGGCTGGTACTGGGGCTCCGTGGCTGTGAAGTAGTCTTCCAAAAACGACTGGATGTATTCGAAGGTCGGCCTTTCGTCCGGATCCTTCTTCCAGCACTGCCTCATCATCTCATGGAGGGACTCGGGGCACCCCTGGGGGCAGGGCATGCGGTAACCTCGTTCTACCTGCTCAAGTACCTCTCGATTCACCATACCTGGGAACAACACAGAGAAATGTGGTTTAAATGGACTGCAGTTGGATGGCGTTTTAATCCAAAATAATACACTATTTGAGTCATTCATCCCGTCACACACATGAGCGAGCTACCATGCATTCCAGTGGCCTAACCACGACAGGAAGAGCTGAGCCACAGACATCCCCGATAATGAAAGTCATTTAACCTCCATACGTGCCTGGTTTCATAACCAATACATGTACGGTTTGTTTTTCAGTCGGTTTTGTAGCTCTTATTTTGTCACTCTTTAAAAACAAAAGCACCTTATTTTGAAAGGACCGTCGTTGCAGGTAACTAACGGATGAAACGGAAGAAAAATAGTGAGACAACGAGATGAGCAGGGGCCGAGATTTAGGGGAACACGGCGGTGAAATATAATACAATACAACTAACTCCCAAAAGGATCAATATATGAATGTTGATTTGTTTTGTACACAAATACACGTTTTCCCTCTAATATGTAGTGCTATTTATCAATCTAGATTCATTTGTTGTGAGTTGCCTAGTTTTGAAGATATCTGTCGTAGAGATATCGGTCTTCTCTTGAATATAATGGATCTATATGGCACTAGGCTGGAGGTGCCAAAAAAAAAAAAATACATTTGAAAAAAACTCAACAGCAAATCTCTCTTTCCAGAAATCCTGACCTGGTTACTCAAGATAATATACAGACCTTGTTCTGAGCAGTTTCATGTAGGAACTATAGTTCCTATGTATTGTAATTATGTATTTTTGGTTTTGGGGTTTCTGGTCAAAAACAATGGTACAAGTTCTGATTAGGAGGAAGCAGCCTTGAAGCCTGCAGCAAATGTTGGCATCATGCAGCTGACAGTAGCTGAAAATGCCCCCGCAAACCACTGGGTTAGAGGAAAAAGATGACGAAAAAAAAAACTCATGCAACAACACTTACAGGGCAGAAACATCGTTAGTAGTTTGTAGAAATAAAATGTAATTATAAATGGAAGATGTCCCATTGAATCGAACAGTGCAGCTTCATCTTCTGCCCTCTTCCTTCCCTACTGGAGCACCAGGGTCGTGGATTCCTTCCCAAGACAGGAAGACAGTGATCATGAACCCTGTGACATGGTGCTGAAACAGCTCCTTGGGGAGCTCAACTGCAGCTAAAAGAGGTTATGACACAGAGTCAGTGGTATGGTCACAACCACATCCTCATGCGCCCCCCCCCCCTAACCCCCCAACCCCCCCACCCCCATCTCCATCTCTCTGTGGGAGAGTGGGGATCAGATTATCACACACACTTGGGGAGAGGAAAGACCCGGAGCAACTGCTGAGACCAGGATATGGTGGCGGTGGTATGTCGGATGCTGAGGTGTTAGTGTGATTTATGTCTTGGATCCGAAACCCTCAGCTCTAATAACATGCCTGTCATATCTATATACATACACGCGCAGACTAAAATAGAAGATGATACGCTCCCATGCTCGGCACGTGGTCTTCGTACACCTGCATCAAACTGCTTCTACGTTTTTTTAAAAAGAAGAGAATAGAAATAGAGCTCCCCAAACAGACTGCAGCACAGCAGGACAAGAGCCACAAATGTCCTGTGAGTCATGCTACAATTTTAAGAAGGGGAAGAAAAAAAAAAAAAGAAAAAAAGGCTGTGGGGTGAATAATTAGACCGAAAGGTTTGCACTGAAACCAAAAAAGGGCCACGGGAGCCAGATGGCCCTCGACAAGAGATGGTGGTTAAGTCTGCCATATGGCACGCTCTGTAATCAGTGCCAGGCAAACGCTGTCAACAGCAGACACACTGCAGTACTGCTCTCAACCAGCAGGGGCCAGAAACGAGGTGGCAGACGGAGTCACGTGTGAGGGAGTAAGTGGTTCTTTCCCATGCATCGACATGTGCGTCGACGCATATCATAGCTATATATAGTTATGCATTCGGTATTCTGGTCTTTATGTGTGAGAACAATACTATTAAAAGCTTCAGATGACGAGGAGCAGCACGTTGGAATTAAGCCGGCACAAAACTGAAGGAATTCTTCCCGGTTTTTTTTCCTTGAAGGAAAACATGAGCAACATATTCAAGGTAATGCGGGACTTTAAAACCAGAAATTCTGAAAACCGCAGGAAAAAGGCAGCTTCCCATTTAAAACTGAAAAGGAACAAATGAAGCCATATTTCCGATGAGCCCACATCTGTGCCGTCTTATGGTTACCTGGGTATGGCACTCTGCCCTTGGTCACCAGTTCAGTCAGTAGTATACCAAACGACCAGCCGTCTGATTTGATAGTGAAGCGGCCGTACAGAGCCGCTTCAGGGGCCGTCCACTTGATGGGAAATTTAGCACCTGAAAAAAAAAAAAAAAAAAAGGAATAAAACAAAGTCAAGCAGGAGGAATAACCAATATGTTTAGGGTTGCGACATACCGTATATTTGAGTTTAGGCAAGAAAAATCACTTGGTTGGGTTTAAGAAAAACATCGTGGTTGGGCATAAATAAAGTACGTAAACTAAGTAAAAAATAAACAAGGAAACATAAGAACAAAAAAAAAAAAAAACACGTCACTAAAGCAACACCAGTGTCCAACACCAGCCTCCTGGTTGGAAGTCCAGTGTTTGTTTGACCCGCCCACCTCCTCTCCCACTCGCCATGAGTCATCGTTCTCACTTTTTATACCACATTACTTGCTCCGGTCCTGGCGTGTTCACGTGTACGCGTTTACATTGCAGTCAGTACGAACTACATTCCCGTAAAAAGAAAGAATGTTGTTATTGCCGGCTGAAATTGTTGACGATTAATTTCCTGTTGATCGACTTACTGATTAATCAATAAATGCGTACAACGGTGTGGCCTAAATAAACAGGATGCACGATGACAGCGACGCGTGTCAGCGTGTGCTCTTGTACAGTTCAAGTATGGATCAAACGCTCGCTCCTGTGGCTGCAAACAACAATCATTGTCATTACTGATTATTCTGCCGATGGTCTTTTTGATTAATCAATAGTTTGGTCAATAAAATATCAGTAAACAGTGAAAAATACCGCAACATGAGACATTCAAATGCCTTTTGCCATCACATACGATAAAGAAAGAGAAGTGAGCAGATGGGTTGTTGTTAAAACATTGTTGTAGTCGTGGTAGAAATCGGTTCGAGTTCCAGAGTAGGCGTTAAGGGTTCAGTATACATAAATCTATTTATAGCAGACACACACAAACCCGCGCGACCAGTTCCACCCACACACACACACACACACACACCTTGTCTGGCGGTGTACTCGTTGTCCTCGATGAGCCGAGCCAGGCCAAAGTCTGCGATCTTGCACACCAAGTTATCAGCCACCAGGATGTTGGCAGCTCTCAGGTCCCTGTGGATATAGTTCATCCTCTCGATGAAGGCCATGCCGTCTGCGATCTGAGACGGGATTGGACAGGACAGACGGGGAGGGAGAGAGGGAGGGAGGACGGAGGAGGGGTTGGCATAGAGAAAATAGCATCAGGACGCAACAAAAGCAAACAGTCGAGGACAAATTATTTGCGAATTTTGCAATAATAAGAATTAAAAAAGGGATTGGAGTGAGTTGTCATCTTAGGAAATACACACTTCATCGTTTGGAGACCCAGATATTAATGCAGGCTCAAATACTATTTAAAAAAATTAGATGATATGGAGCTACAACAACCACCGTTGGACAAATCTTTAACACAGCCATCTCCCCACGCTGGCTGTCAACTCCCTCAGAGGCGTCTCGAGGTTTCAACTGGCCTCGGTTTAATTCTCAAGCATTTTCCACTCTGCCGAGTGAGGAGAAGAGGGAGCCTGGGAGCGGGAGGCCAAGAGGCAAGAGGCAAATTAAGAGCAGATCAGGGTAGGGGACTGAACCTGCGTGCTTAAGTGGCCTCCGATGAGCTGTGTTTAAGTGCTGCAGTGGCAGTTAAGTGGTGGAGAACCAGGGGAGGGTAGAGATGTCTGATATTAAATAAATATGACGCCCAGATGGAGAGCAAACTGTTAATCACGGGGTCTGAATATTTGACGCGTACACACCTACACACTCGGCTGGGAAGTTGCCAACATAGAGCTCTCTTTGTTTATTGCCGACGCATGTAAATCCTTCTCTCACAGATTTAAAAAACAGCAGCTGGGCCGGTCAGGGGCAAAGAGAGTTTCTGTGCTAGCGGTTTGTATTCGGGCGCTGTGTTTTGATCCTACCTGTGCGGCCATGTCCACCAGCTGGGGCAGCTTCAGATATTTACCATCTCCCTCCTTCAGGAAGTCCAGTAAACTACCTGTCAAGAGTTTAGAGGAGTCGAGCAGAATCAATACATTTGTCCGAGCGTTGCACGAGCACAACACAAAAATAAAAAAAGGCAAGGATCAGTTGAGAGAAGAGTCCAGCATCAGAAAACGCTCAAATAACCAAAACCACTCGAAGGCAGCATGACCGCAAAAGGTCTTCTTCACCGAGTCCAGTTCAGTATTATGTTTGTCTTTCACTTCAAACAGAGTCATAATCAGAGTTCCAATCAGTTCAACACTCATACTTATTTACATTACAAAGATTCTTTCTCCTGTTATTAAGTAAAGGAGAAGTCTGTACTTAATAACTAACGTCTAACTACATGGACGTGGCTGGGCGGAAAACATGCTGAGACCACGATGTGGACACGAGTTGTCGGTACAACGCCCCCTTCAGTTTACGAGAATAAAGGCTTGCTGCGAGGAGAAACCATAGACTGCGATAAGAAGTTTGCGTAGTTATTGTAATGTCACCCATTGGTTTGTGGACTACGGTTTGGAAGCCTCAGGTAATAAATCAAGACACAAGTAGGGTAATTTCCTCATAGACTTCTATACAATCAGACTTCTTTTTGCAACCAGAGCGGTCGCCCCCTGCTGGTTGTTACAAAGAACGCATGTTTAAGGCGGTTGCTCATTGGCTTCACTTTTCAGACCTAAAAGGTTGCCGCTTGGCAGAAACCCACACGGAGAATCTAAACTAAATCTAAAGATCTAAACATTTCCTCGTCACAATTTCTCGCCATGCCCGCGTGCGGAAAGCATCACCGAGGCTTTTTGTATGTACAACGTACGCAAATTTCACTCCACGAACAGAATAGTGTTCCATTCTATAGAGCTAGAACTATGGAGCACTTGTAACATGTTTCGGTTTCCATCACAGTTTTATAAACCCATCAACTTGTCCTCATGCACCTCTTCAGGTGCGTCTGTTATGACTTATTCTTCACTTCCGGTGTGCGAGTCGGACCTCTTCCTCACCTTTGCCCATGAATTCAGTTACAATGTAGATGGGCTCCTCCGACACCACGGCATAGAGAGGCACCAGTTTGTCGTGTCGCAGTTTCTTCATGATCTGAGCCTCCTGCAGGAAGGCCTCTGGGGACATGGTGCCTGGCTTCAGGGTCTTGATAGCAACCTTGGTAGTGCCATTCCATGTGCCTGAATAAAAACACAAAAATGAAAACAAAATGATCACTCGTGTTTGCAAGCTGCACCAATGAAACATTGCTTTGAGTTTGTTTCAAAGTATTATTGAGGAATTAATTAACCTTAAGGCTTTTCCAATTTATTAAGTGACACGCACTGCACTACTAAAACCCTGAAGGCACATTAAAGGCTTTCTGACCCCTTTAAAGTGATTGAAAAGTCAATCCTAAAATCACGCCAGGGATCTCTGGCAGTGTTCCCATGTGTGAAGAGCAGCTCAGGGGAGAAAGAACGCGACAGCTAAAATAACCAGGCACTTCCTGGTCGAGAGCCACTTACTCACGCCCTGCTTGCGTACAATGAGCTGAGGCAGGAGATCTACTGTTTCCGTCATAAGGCTGACCTTCATGAATGAATCACACTGAACAAACCACACACACGCACGCGCACACGCACGAGGACAAAGTAGAGCAATGATATTATCTAATAGTAATAATAACAAGAGGTGGTGAGCACACAATGGAGGTCAACTAGCACAAGCCAACGTAACACTTTTTTTTTTTTTTTTAAAACATGATGTTGAACAAACACGTGAGCCAGGAAGGGACTTCCAGGAAGAAGTTGTGGCGGAGTAGGAAAACCATCAAGAACAAACGGTGAGGGGAGCGACAGAGGCAGATTCCTGGGATTGCACAGCTGAATCATGCAGGTCGAGGCTTGCTGCAGGCCGGGCTTAATGAAAGACCGAGTGATGAAAGAAGAGAGTTGTGTTCACTGAAAGGCCCCCGTCTCACATGCAGGCTGGAGAACTGAAGCGTAGGAGGTGACCTGTGATTACTCTGAGCTCTCTCTCTGTCTGTGTCTGTGTGTGCGTGTGCGTGTGCGTGTGCGCGTGTGTGTGTGTGTGTGTGTGTGTGTGTGTGTGTGTGTGTGTGTGTGTAAACCAACAGCAATCCGTGGGCCAGTGCGTGAACTTTAAGCTAGACTGAATAATTCTATAAACTAACTCAGTCCACATACAGTACATTTACTGCTTTTGTTTGGACATTAAATTTACATTAGTTATGAATAATGTACAGCGGATGCTTTGTCTCCGTTTGTTAGCCATAATGGCCGTGGGAGTGTATGTGCATGCAGTTGTTTGTATTCTTTACTAATTCATGATGTATGTGATGTATGGGGTCAGATCAGTTTCAATATTATGAACGCACACAGAAGGATTCACAACTGCATTTTGTGATCTAAATATAAATGACTCTCTCCACAAAAATATTTTAAATGTACACACAAATAGGTATTAAGGATTAATGAAAACAATAACAAAAAATAAGAGTCACAAATATATTTCTGATGCCGAAACAAATATTTCTTGTTTTAAATAAGTAGATAGATGTTAAATAATAGAAATCCACAATTTAAAGTATTTAAAAAAGGATTTGAAATTGTTATCAAAAACATGTCTGGATGCTGTTACATGTGTATACAAACCCGCATTTACAAAGTGCTCGTCGTGTGTGAGCTTCCCCTTTGTGTGTGTGTGCGTGGGCGATTGATAGGAACATGGGTTGGGAGTGGGTTCAGCGGCCTCATTCGTTATTCATAAACCACTTCACAAGACAATATACGCATGTGTGCTTTGAAACACACACTGTGCGTGCTTCAGTACAGCAGGCGTCATGGTCTCTTACCCATCCAGACTTCTCCGAAGCAGCCCTGGCCGAGTTTGAGTTCGAGTCGAAGTGACTCTCGTGGGATTTCCCAGGCATCTTTAGCTAGTCCCTGAGTCTGGGGCTTCACCGTGGGGCACACCGACGTCAGCCGGTAGCACAGCCCGTCCGCATGTTCTGGACGGTAACAGACAAGTAAAAGGCAAACGGGGGGCGGGGGGGGGGAACAGAAAGAGAGAGATCTTTGAGTTAGACGCGTGTTCGTGATCAGCCTGCTAGTGTACTGTTTACCTAAAACACAAACCGCTGTTGACTACAAACACACACAATCGTGGCAGCAAGCAGAGCCATGGCAGAGCTGATCAGACAGAGTATCTGTTAGCAGCGCGGGGCGGCTTTTTCTCATCGTTTTCAATGACAGTGAGGCTTTTTTTTGGGCGCGGCCATTTTGTCTTTGCAAGAGCGCCCCCAACTCCTCGATTCATGGTTTGTGCTAAGCTAACGTTAGCGCTCATTCGGTGGCTGCCTAACAACAATTCTAAAAATATATTCACATTGCCACATGACAACACCAACGAACTACAATGATTGCAAACACACAGACGTCTTGGCCCGTCATCTCCTCAGTCATCCCTCGCAGAATAATCCCCCCCCCCCTTTTTTTTAAGTGCTTCATTTTAGAAATAATAAAATCTTATGGTAATTCCACCATAATGACATGAACCAGGTTGAACTCCATTTAATTTAAATTTCAGTAAGAAAGCAAAACGATCAGGAGGTTGTTGAGAGCTTAACGCAGCTGACAGCAGCACTAACTAACTATCTTGTGAAAATGTAGCATTGGTATTCTGCACACAGAAAGCAGTGATATTTAAACCACTGAACAGGTATGACTTCTCAGTTATTGTTGACTGGAGTCAGAGGGCTACACTTAGAGGATAACAAAGGAGTCAGAGTTATAAAGAGCACTGCAGTTAGTGTATTACATGAATTATATGGAAGCGTGCAGGACAGGGCAGGGTCAACAACACAAAGCCTAAAATCGAGTGCCACATAACAAACATCTTCTTGGTTATGGATTCCGCTTCTGGGAGTTTAAATGTATTCTTGTAAAGTCCTTGTAAAATCATCCAGATGCTTTCTTGTGACAGTCTGCAGGTTTTTTTTTTTTTTTCAAGGCGCAGCTGCCTCCCTGTCAATATTGAGGAGATTACTGCAGGCTTAAGACATTTTTATATTCATGCCTCTTTTGGCTTAAGTCTCACAGGGTTTTGCTTTTTTTTGGGGGACATTGTCGCGATTGCTGAGCCGAGACCGTGTCAGTGAAAGCACGGCCTCAGAATCACCACAGAAAAAAAACATGTATTCAATACATATCCCACCTGATCTGCAGCTGAATTATGCATCGTCTACTGAAAGCACTGAATTCATTGTCTAAAATACTTGTATTTCCAAAAAACACAAAATGTATGAGTGACTACAAAAGACATTGTTTGTCCAGAAAACAGACTCCACGAGTCTCGAAAGGAAAAAAAAAAAAGAGCAGCTGTCCAGTTGTAAACAACACTTTGTCTCAATGCTTCCTCCATTAGACGGAGAAGGACGCGCTGCATACCTGTGTAGTGTTTCACCAGCTTCTGCAGAGCCTCAAACTGGGCCCGAGTGGTGATGTAATAACCACCGTTGTCCAGCTTTCGGATCTTGTAGTGTTTGACGTTGTCTCCCTTCACTTCATCCCAGTCCCGGATAGACAGAGAGTAGGCACCTTGAAGATCCACGGAAAGTAAGTTAGATTCTGCTGCTTAGGAGCAGAAAGCCTCTCAAGGCCCATCAGGCTGTTGTTCTACATAACAGGTAAATATCAAAAACACATTTTACCTATAACTTGCATAAAAAAAAAAAAACTTTAAAAAAAAAAACTTTTATCTTTCTCCATATAAATAGCTGCAATAAAAGCGTGCACAAGCATAACTAAGGGAAGCTTTCATCGCTTGACTTATACATCCAAACTGCAGCAATATAATTACAGTCCTGCTTTCAAGAATGAAATCCTCTTACCTTTGGTCGTCTCACTCTCTCGTGCCAAGAAAGTGCCCCGCTGGTTCCCTGGAAGCAATAAGAGCCGCTCAGCGTCTTTGCGGCCCATTTTCCCAAAGTACCATCTGCACGACGAGAGACAGTCAGATAGTGAGACACATGAGGAGCTTTAAAAGTGATGTACAGCACAACTAGGATTTTCTTATTCTTGTTATATGAATATGGCACGAGAATGAATGGTATAAATCCTGTCTGTAAAATCGTCACGTTCAACATCAAAAGCAGATGAACAGGAAAATAAAATGTATTTGATGTTTCGTCAGTGAACATTGAACGTCATCTTCATATGGTTCATTTGTGGTTACCTTCAAAGTCTGGCAGAGGCTTAAATAGCTTAAAATCTAATTAAAGTCAAAATAATTTAAACCAGGCAACTATAATTATAGCGTATTATTAACTTTGCTCCGAGCAATATGTCTTGAGCCTGTTCCATTACACGTACGGGTTACTATTATAAATAAATAAGTAAAACATTAGCTCACCGCTGTAAACAATCTTGAATCTAGCTTTTCAACTTCTTCTTTTCAAGAGTGGTACGAGTCTATTTCAAGACATCCTCAACCCACATTTTCCCCCAGACTCGATGAAGAGGGAATCTAAAACCCTGAACTCCGTTGATCACTTGCATTCACTCTTTTAGACCAAAAGCAAACTTCACTGACCGGTTTACTTTTTTATTCTTATTTTTTTTTTTTTTTTTTTTTAACGAGTAGCTGAAACATCTAGTAATAGTAGAAATGCTGTCAGCCAATGAGAAACCAGGCCAAAACCACCTAAAAGCAGAGCAGTCCCTTCACATTTCTGTCACACCGGATGAACAACAATGGGAATGTCATCGACTCTCAGCGATACAGAGATCCATTGTTTAGCGTGTCTGCACGTTGCTACATGACGGGTTTCGTCACAATGCGTGACCGCCCAGCCGCAGCAGGTCCTCTCAATCAGAGGAGGACTGACTGGGCTGGGTGATTAACGGGAGAGGAATGTGAAGGGAGAAAGTTAAAAGGGAACACTTGGGAGGATGACGGAGATAGAGAGCGAGTTGGAAAGAGGTAATGAGCTCATACTCTTCAGCCTGTATGGAGTCGGCCGGAGCCACGTAGTTACTGGGGATGTAACCTTTCTGCCCGGTGTTGATGGAGCGAGCCTCCCACCAGTCGCCTTCCCTGAACAGAGAAGTAAAGTAGAAATCAGAAACGCACAAAAGCATGGTTGGAGAATACACCTACTCTTTAGACTGCAGGTACAAAGGGAGGGAAAAGGAACAAAGTCATAGTACGCGTCACTCAACCACGTCATCACATTGTGGGGTTTTTAAACCACGTCGAGCAGTGGAGGAGGAGATATTCAGATCCTTCATGTAAAAAGTACCAATATCACAATGTCAAAACACAAGTACAAGTCCTGCATTCAAAATCATACCTCAGTAAAAGAACAAAAGTATCAAAATATGGCCCTCGATTGACTTATTATTATGTATCAAATTAATAGATTGTAAATACAGATGAATCAATGCATCTCTGATCTTTGGGCTGTATGATCTTTATAAGCCTGTCGTGTGTGTTTTAATGTAAAATGTTAATCTGAAAGTTCTGAGTGACTACAGCTGTCTGAGACATAAAGAAAATGAATTAAGAAGTACAATAAAAAAAGTCCAAAATTGTACTTAACTACAGCTCTTGAATAAATGTGCTTAGTTACTTGGCAACACTTTCTTTGACTGACGTGTCTATAATTATTATATTATAAAGATAC
This sequence comes from Ophiodon elongatus, assembly GCA_016806645.1. NCBI lineage: Eukaryota > Metazoa > Chordata > Actinopteri > Perciformes > Hexagrammidae > Ophiodon > Ophiodon elongatus. The sequence continues at coordinate 2,939,109 of JACSYO010001668.1, read as the reverse complement.
TTATAAAGGTTATAAATAGTGTATTACACTGTGTAATTATAGGACTACTAAATATTAATTATGCTTCATTAGAGTTATCATAACACATTATAAAGCATTTAAGTAGTATATACTTTATAATTGCTGGTTACTCACTGACATTTTTTGCAAGGATCATAGTGTACTATAATTCCCATAGCTGTAATACATTATAATATATAATCACTTTTATGATACATTATAATGTGAATATAAGTTACTCTAAGTGGTCATTGTTAGCTTCAAGTCAAGTAAAAAAAAAATAATTCATTAAATCTAAAATGAGTGAGCATTATGGTACTTGACTGTATGAGTCATGATACAATTCTAATTAATGTTCATGTGATTATTGTTCTAAAGCATTATGGATATTCATGAGTGATTATAAATATACAGTTCTATAAGCAGATTATAACACGTTATAAGTATGTTTATAATGCATTATGTACACGGGCGCCATAGAAAGTGTTGCCATTACTTTCCAACAAATGATGAGAAGTAATTGTGAATTAGTTTAAAATGAAAATGTTGGTAAATGCCTTAAGGTACTGATGGCACAGTGTAAAATAAAATGGCTGACTTTTAAATGTGCTTAATGTATTGTGATGTCGGCTCCATTTACACACTTTTTAACTTTCAGAAACACTCGGCGAAAAGAAAAGATTTAAGAAGGCTGTAGAAACTAAACACTGCGTTCATAGGATCCACACATCTGGCCACAGTTATGGTATTTTTAACAGCAGAAGCTTGAATTCACGGAGGAGGAGCTGAGGTGTAGGGAAAATCTGTCTCCTGGCATTTTTGTAAAAACTGAGCAAATCTGTCCTCCTCCCGCCTCTTCTCTGAAAGCAGATGGCATTTTCATCACTGCAAACGCATCGTGCTCACGGACAGCGGCTGAAGACGTGATTTGTGGAGTATTTGGAGCTCTGCCCATTTCCCCACCTGGGAGGAAGATGATGCGGAGGAGTAGAGACGAATTTGCCTTTTCATTATAACTTATTGTTATTACCTTTAATACCTTTCTAGAAATAAAGTGTACAATACAATATACTTATTGTATTGTATATTAGGGATGAGGTTGCCACAAATAACAATTAGAAAATGAGCAATGGTGTAGAAAAAAAAAAAACTGATTCCATAATAACCCAGTGAGTTTGACCTTGAGGCCCATCATCAATGCTTTGTTGGTGTCTTTGAATACAAATTCTGTAAACGTCGACAACACATTCATCTCTTTTATTATGTGCATTGCTTGTATTCTAATAAACGAGGGAAAGGGCGGTATGTTTTACACTCTAACCCAAATATAAAACCCTGAACTAGAGGAATGATTTATGGCGGGAGAAAAGCGATGGGGACTTTAACAGATGGCCCATTAGAGGAAGCCATTAACCCAGACAGATTTCTGCCCCGATATCAGAGACCTGAATACAATGAGGGATTAAACACACACACGCGCGCGCGCGCACGCACACGCACACGCACGCACACACACACACACACACACACACAGCAGGAGTCCGTCCGTGTAAAAGCAAATGTACTCACGTGTTGTTGATAATCTGGAAGCGGTCCCCTTTTTTGAACGACAGATCATCCGACGTCCTCGCTTCATAGTCGTACAGCGCCACGAAAAATGTCACACCACCTGAAAGCACGAGAAACTGAGTGTTGAAGGTATGCACATACACGATAGAAAATTAATCCCACGGAGCCTAAAAAAAAAAAACCCGAGCGATTCCTTTAATCCAGTCTCGTTTTATCTTGAAATGTTGCACGACAAATTAAAACGCCGCCAACGACATTTGATCTTCAAATAGAAACTAGAAAATCTGAATTAGCTTACTTTTAGAATATTTCCTACTTGAGCCAAGGTCTCACCGAGTCAAGCAAACAAACTGGTGAACAATTATGCTGATAACTAACTATTTTTTTTTAGTTTAACATCCTGCAACTTAAAAATACAACCAGCTTTCTTAACTTTGATTTAAAGAACACACACACACAAAAAAAAGGATATTCCTTTCACAATGCCCAAACTCTGTGGCATCACTTCAAGTCAGTGAACCAAATCTCTTCTTTGTATAATGGAAAGAGTGGATTTGTTTGTAGTCTGAAGTGAGCGAGTGCAGAGAGACAACAGGACTCTGAAATGTTTATCTTGAGGAGGAATTAGATCTACAGCGGCCCTTCAGGCCAGATTATCCTCCTTGAGAGAGCGAGGCAGGGCCTGAGGGAGGAGTGTGTGTGTGTGTGTGTGTGTGTGTGTGTGTGTGTGGAGGAAACCTTCCACTTAGGGAGGAAACATTATTTTCTGTGTACATTTACTGCACAATCTTCCCATCCAATCTATGATCCACCTGAAACTGCACAAGATAACTTTTCATGCCACCAAGAGTCAGTTAATTTACCAACAAATCCATTGTGAAAAAAGTCCTTCTGATTATGAGCATTGTTGCAAATAAAAAAGTGTGCCTGACTAAATCCACAGCATGTAATTGTTTCCTTTGGCTCCGGAGACGCCGTGCCCGCTGCACTGCTTCCCATATAAGACCTATTTGGGGTTTCTCTTTGGCTGACTCATCTCAAATGTCTAATTTGCATAACATCTGCTGCTCATAACGTCCCGCGCATAACAAATGTTCGGCAGAGTTTATTCTAAAGTTGTACACTGATTTACACCTCATGAAAACAGAAGGAAAATGTTGTGTGGATTGCAAATTAACTTAGTTTAGTCAAGTACATTTTCATTTCGTCTTCTATTAAGAACAGCTTTTCCATCTGTTTCTTCTCTGAAGGGGCTTTGGGGACCCAAAGTTAGAGGACTTTATTTGAATAATTATAGACATTTCATTCAAGTTGAAAAACTTTCAAAGCATTTTTTGGGGTTTTTAGTCTTTTTAAAATCACATATGCAGGTTTCCTTTGATCCTGGTCCCGTGCGTCTCCCACTGAAACCTTCAATCCGCTCCACAAACTGACCTGGGATGACACCGGGGAAGGGACTGCTCACAGCCACCGAGGTGAAGGAGGTGGAGGCCCCGCCAAACGGCGTCATGATGGAAGACGCCCCGCCAAAGGGCGTGAGGGCGGCCGCGTGGCTGTTGTAGCTGTTGTTGTGTGTCTTCATAGCCGGCGAGTGACCCATCAGGGTGGGGTCGGGCCCGTAGTGGCCCAGGTGGGAGTTGATCGGCGTGGCGTTCGAGTTGTCGGGTCGGTACTTTAGCGCCGGGCCCTTGTCCTCTTTACTCCTGACGCAACCCATCGTCAAGCCTGCGGGGAGGAGAAGAAGGAATATACATTTATTCATACATTTATTTAGAAGTCTATTTATAAATTACGACAGCGCCGTAAAGTCTTAAAAAAAAGGTCAAAGTCAGCTTGTGTCACAATTATGGAGATGAATAATTATGCTATTGTACATACTAGTCCGGGGCTTTTTTTTGTTTTGTTTTGGGTGGTCTCGGCTTAACTCTCCCGTGCAGAAAACAAAGGCTGCATGCAAAACGGATGACTTCACAAGTCCGAACAAAAGCATGTCGAGCTAGCAGAGCTAGAAACTAGATCCCGTTAGAGCCTGTGGCCATTTCAGCTCTCCCCTGTGATCACACCATCACTGACACGGATCTGTGAGGGGCAAAAAGCCCTTTGGTGTTCAGCGTGGGTGCTCACTCCTCTGCGTGTTTGCGTGTTTGCGTGTGCTCTATACATCAACCAAAGACCAAATGACTTCATATAAACAGAAAGACAGGAACCTAGAATTACCGCCTCACAGTTGTATGCCTCCCGTCAACGAGTCACGTCGCGGTTAACGTCCATATCTGACTGCATGCCGGTTTAAGAGTGCGTCTGTGTGTTCGTCTGCTCTGTTCATTCATTTTCCTGTCACCTTTGGCCTCTTTGTCGAGAGGTTCTGTGCACCGGTGCGTCTTTTTCCCAGAGTGCGCACAACGGAAGGAGCCGTCTCTGCACAACAGATGGACGCTCCAGTCCAAGACCGATCCACTGTCGATGACTCACATCCTGGCATTTGTAAAATGTTACGACGTAGTTTCAAATGCCCGCCAGCGACAGGTCACACACTGGTATTTGTAGCAGTAACAGAGGTGTGTGTGTGCTGCGGTCACTCGTAAAGGGGAGGGAAACAAAGCCAAGACCAGCAGAACACACACATCTCTCTTAATCTTTAACCCATCTACTAATGTAAATGTGTGTTCTTCAACTGAAGGGGTCCATATGTCTGAAATATAAAGCCTCGTCACAGCTTATTTTTTGGTTATTGGCTTTATTTTCAATTGATTATTTTGAGTTAAGTGCATTTGAATATTTTGTCTTTTTTTTTGTTGGTGTTTTGATTCGATCACACGGTTTGAGAACCAAAACCTTTTTGTCTTCTGGACTCTGATATTTCCCCCGACATCAGCTGTTTGAGTTAACGTTAAGAAAGTTACTTCACATCTCCAAGAGGTGAGATGTCCAAAGCAGGCCGCCCCCCCCGCCCCCCTCTATGAAATGTAAAGCATGTATTGATCGGCCAGTTCTTCATTCTATCAAACTGGAACTAAATCCCCTGGTGATGAAAACTATATATTGAATCTCGACTGAAAGAATGGCGTCAGCTTGTAAAAGGTCAGCGCTACGACTCATGAGGGTCAACAATCAATGTATGGACGCACGTATTTGAGATGGATGGTGTATTGACTTACTCCCATGAACAAACGGTATGGACTAAAAGACAATGCTGAGGCAGCAGGAAATAGACATTAGGGTGAGATGGATGGAGGGAGATGATTTATCAGAAAGGAAACTGGGACATCTAAAGACTCCACAGACAGAACAACAGCTGGTGAGGACAGCAGGCGAGCACGGCAGCTCTACGTGTCCTGGCAATTTGTTAACGTTGTCTAAAAGGCAATGCAACATGAAATATGTCTGCTCTTTTCAGCAGTCAAAGTGTGTCCGTCTTAGAAAAATTGCAATGTGGTTGGTGTAAAATGACAACAATATGTAATTTGTATGAACTTTTTCCAGTTCTCTGGCTTCTTTATAGCTTCACTGCCGAAACACATGAGGCATAACTAAGATGTTGGAGGTGGTCCTTCTTATTTCAGTACAGGAAAACATATCAGGGAAGAGCCTGAAGAGTGAAGACTCTTTTTCCTTCAAAGAAACGTGAAGGTAGTTTACCAGCTTTTCTAAAAATGTGGACATGCTAGTTCTCGTCAGGGGATTCTCTTTAATCCTCTCTTAAGTCGAGCTGAAATCAGAAGTCGACTGATCTATGAGTCAATTGTCAGACAATGAATCAGCAACTAGTTTAAGTCATTTTTCAAAAACAAAATGTCTTTGTTCCAACTGTTCAACTGCTGCTTTTCTGATGAGCTCAATATTTTTGAGGGTTTTGAAATGTTGGTCAGACAAACCTGAAGAAGTCACTTCCAGCTTACAGGAAATCGTAACGTCATTTTCCACCGTTACAGACGTTCTACAGACTCGTCTGATGAACCCGTAATGAAAATAATTGTTGGTTGTGGTCTAGGTCAAGTGCTTTGAACCTCCAGGTCTTAATTCACCGTGCAGTAGACCAAACTAAACAAACGTCATCGTGGAAGCCACTGACATCAGAGCAGAAGACAACATAAACATGACCGCCACCTTTGACCTCATCCTGTCGCACATGTCAGCCACTGCGTTTCCAAATGTCTAAAACACTTAGTGTCTGACCCTGATGTTAAGACCACAGCAAAGAAAACAAAAAGGTGCGAGAGTGCCAGGGTCGTTTAAAGAGCGTATCGATGATTCAAACCCTCGGCCTCCAGACCGAGGGCTAATCCTGATGAAACCAGGTGTTAGTACACAGATTTAGTCTCAGTCTAGCGGCTCACGTTAATACCATGTGTAATATCCGCTTTTGAAATGTAGCAAACTATCCGGATCAGGAACTGGAACGATGAGGATCAAAGCACGTTGACTTCAGAACTCTTCTCAGGTACCAGTAGTTTCACTTTCTGTTGAGGAGACTCTTTTGATTAATGTTCTGAAATGCTGTCATGTAATTATAGGCTAAGTAGTGTATTAAAAAAACCAAAAAAAAACTCCCCTTTCCAAAAATGATTTGCAAACCTTTCCCCATTTACACCATTATGCACCCAGAGGATTCGCTCCTAAAATGGCCATGAATAGATAGCAAGCCTGAGCGAGTCCACGGGGTTGGCGCATGATCTGGCGTGTCAAAAGTAGTTCAACGCCCACACGTTTGACTCTGGATCTATTCCTCTTGGGCTCAAGATACACAAGACATGGCTGACAGCAGAATCCAAAATTGAAATCGGGACGTCATCGTGATTTATTGAATACTCAAAAAAGAACGCCACAAATAGAAAGCAACAAGAAGGTATTGTTTTTTTTTAATAATATAAAAAAAAAAAAAAAAAAAAAAACACTTTTCTTGCTGCCACAGAGACCAAACAGTTAATTATTGTAGGACAACTAGCGAGCATAAATACATTAAAAAGTTTTGATGCTGTCCCGATCCAAAATTTGGGTCCAGACCACATTCCGACATCACAACGTTTGGAAAGTCATCTACATTACATCACTTCCAGCAACAATGAGAACAATGAGGACAAAACATCATCACCAGTTCTGTTTTAACCAAATGTTCTCTGGTCGAGCTCAGCTAGCAACACAAAAACACAGAGTCAGCATGTTAGCGCGGCGTTCACTACCCAGTCTGTTTGTAACCGGCTGGCTACCAATAAGACGCTCACTGCCCTTGTTCAACTGACTTCAGCGGTTTAGATGACAGATACTCAACTTTCCTGCAGTTAATACAGACATGTGAACTAACCACAGACAGTTTCTTCATTCATGGCCTCACAGCGGTGCGCCGCTGCAGGATGACTGTCGGGTAAACACTGGAATGGATATATGGCGTTTTGTTTTTGGCATTACATTTTCTTTTTGTCCTGGTGGGAACCCCCCCACCGGCCCAAACAATTCTAAAAAAAAAAAAAAAAAAGGGGGAAACACCGAAAGCAGTCGTTGGAGAAAAAAACAAAAAAAAAACCATTTTATTTAACAAATGTATTACCCAGCCTCTGAACCACCCATGAAGAACTGTGCTGCGAGAAGAACAGAAAAGGCCACCTCTCCAGAGAAAGCCTTTGGATTTATTCTGTGGTGCGTCTCATCTACCTTTTGTTATGGACGAGGAGAAAGTACCTCGCGGTGCTCCCCCACGGAGCTCAGCACACTCACAATCCCCTGAACTATACAACCCCATACACATGCTAACACTGAGCAGCACCAATGCTAATAAGGGCACAGACGCACCGGCCTTACGGTGGTGGAGCCAAAAAAGCTAAACCGTCAATCAGAGTGCTACAATTCCATTTTCCAAAAAAAAAAAACAACCAGATGCCTCTTTAAGACCGGAACACATTTACAAGCACAGCTCCTTTGAATGGACAATTTCATTATTCCAGCAGACTTAATGAAATCGTCGTAGTATTTGTGGATAACTTTACGCAAACCACTTCACAGAATGTCCCCCAGTCCCGGTCCATCCTCGGTGGAGTCTTTCACTCAGATTAAACGGCCCTCAAATGACATGTTTGAGTCCCGGGAGGGAAAAGCGGTTCATTGAAAACGGAGAAATAAAGAGTGGGGATATTTGCGGGGAAGAGAATGATCATTCTTGAGTGACGAATGTAGCAAAACTAATGACGGCTCAAATCAAGCTCCCATCAAATCAAATTACAGGCAGATTATTATATCCTCTCAGATGGTTTCCCTAAATGAGGCCGTTACGAACGAACACACACACACACACACACACACACACACACACACACACACACACACACACACACACACACACACACACACACACACACACACACACACACACACACACACACACACACAATGAGATTAGGTGGAAGAAATGTGTCATTATTTTGGTGGCTCCAAGGGAACACAGTAAATACCTCCTCGAGCTCGCACAGAGATGTGGGTTATGGATTTAATGGACAAAGGTAAAATAGCTTTTTAGCATTTATTTAAACTTTGAACTTAAATATATCGTAAGAAAGTTTGTTATTTTGCATATCCAATGGAACGCAATCGTACGAGTTCAGACGCACCAGATGAGTTCAAAGGCTCACATTTACTTCACCACACAAGAGACACCGCCGTGTATTTGGACATTTTAGAAACGAGCGGCGTCGAGTACGACGCCATAAATAAGGAGATTTATTCACACAAGCCCCACGCGTTTGTGAATAACTTTACTTCCAGGCATACTGTCCGAAGCGCACACAAGAGGCAGCGGTACGTGCTCAAACAAACGCTGGAGCCAGAACTCCTCCAAGGACGTGAGACATGCGAGGCCGTGTGCCAGACTGCCAGCGATGCCGTGTCAGATTAAGGAGACACAGGCTGCCGCTTCCCACAGGGCCCGATGCAGCGAGGCCGGAGAGCGGCGGGAGGGAAGCTTTTGCTGTTGCTTGCATGCAGCCAAGGTTCAGCAGAAAACAATCCCAGCACGACACGTGACCGGGCCAAACTGTTGACGTTAAATCTGCGATAGGCCTAAAAAAAAAAAAACAGAAATGTTGGCATCATACGGCAAAAAAAAAAAAAAAATTTAAATAATAATCTTTCTACATGTACAGTGATTCAAGTGGTAGCCCAGGGTAGGCAGTTTTATTGTAAAAGGCATAATAATAAAAAAAAAAAAAAAGAAATCCAGCAGAATTTGGAAAACACAGCCCTAATCCTGCAGCTCCGCCCTCTCACCAGACGAACGCCGCAATGTGCTGACGCGTCATCGTCCTTCATGCAGTAACCTGTACTGTACGAGTACTGGTCGCTCACTTCAAACCACGACATCGGCAAAGCGTTTCAGAGATGGAGAGAGAAAACGTTGAGTATGGTTTAGTCGTCTAACCGTAGCACACGACTGAACTACCGGCAGCACTTTCCCCTCCACCTCCATAACGCTTCACAGATATTGTACGCTGTGAAAATTTGCTATTGCTTTGCAGATGTTGCCGATGCTTGAATATCAACCTTTCCTGCAGGTTGCCCCGCCGTTGAATCAGACTTTCACCGGAAGGGATGTGGTCGCTCATCTGTATTCGTAGAACAGCCAACACCTTCTCACAGGTCGTCTCTGAAATGACCCGTGATTGGCTAAAGTCTCCCGTAGATCTTTGGAGAGGCGGTGCAGAAGTCTGGTTCTCTCTCTCAGACCACTTGACTTACAATATGCTCGACGGTTATTATGTATACTCACAACTGCTGACAAGCGTTTCCGTGAACTTTCAAAACGGACAATCTGACATTCCCACCCTCGTCACACTGGGACCGGCCAGCTGTATGGAGGTCAGAGAGGAGCCTGGACTCTCCATCAAAGCTCTGTGTAAATGGGATATCTTTGCCCACCATGACGTTTGTGTAATTCATTCATCAAGCATGACACAGCTCTGAACTCTCGTTAAACCATTCTGACTAATCAGATAAGATGCAACTCCGGAGTTTACTGGGAGAGGCCATTCGACCTTTGAGCCTTGTATAACCCTTGCAGTCACTTGGAACAAAATGGCACACTCCTAAAAAGGTGTATATTCAGTAACTACAGTTCACGATTTGAGTTTTTTTTTTTTTTTAGGTGTAGTTAGACTTTAGCACATAGGAATGGACATGAAACTTCAATACCAACCTAAACCTGGCAGTGAAGGTCTTCTTTACTTTATCTTTGATCAGATAGTTCTTGTTTTAAATCAAAACTTTGTCAGTTTTTTACTATTACATAGAGGCAAAGTTCTTCTATGGTCGTATAGCTGCACTGACCTCTTTGGGTTAAAGAAGTACGAGCTGGCATTCAGACTGAAAATATTGGTGTGGGAGTGTTGGTATCAATGAGAAAAAAAAATATGATCCAGAAGTCCAAAGACGAATGTGTTTTAAAAGGCGTGTCAGATTCTAAAACACGACACAGTGCTTTGTCATACTTACAGGACAATTCTGGGAAGTTCCCACAGTAGCAACTATTTCATCTTTCGTTGCATTGCCAGGTTCAACTTTGTCGGATGGCCCTGCAGAGAGGGAGGGCCAGTGCAAGGCGGGGTCCGGCAAAACAACACAACTTTAAAAATCAACAACCACCTGGCTCTACCTTCGCTGAAGCGCAGTGAGACGCCATCCTGCAAGGAGCCAATCAGATACGTGGAAGCACACCACCTGTTTCCCCTCACACTCTGGAAAGATATCACGATGTTGACTACTTCATCTTCAGAGTTGTAAAAAAAAAAAAAAAAAAAAAAGTGTCTCACAGCGGCCTCGTTTCAAATGCAGCTATTTTCGGTCTTAATGTCCGCCAAGTCTGTTGAACCTCTGGCCACATTCAAAAATCACAGCTGGGTTTGGTCAGGTGTGGTCTGTTTTACTGTGACCACACCCAGCTGGGATGTAGCGTGGTACCATAGTGCCACGCTACATCCAAGCTGCACAGGGAGAGGGAAAGGCATGTTGTCACAAGGAAGGCCAGATATACAGTATATCTCAGAGCAGTACTACCATCGTATCTGCAGCCGTATCAAAGCTTTTCAAATAATACTCAGTCTTTTTTTAGAGAGACACATGAAAGTGGTCAGAACCAGGGCTGAAACTATTTTCTCACGTAACATTTTACTACAAAACATAATGCTTTAGGCTGTAAAATGCAAGAAAGTGTAAGAAAATGGTGAAAAATGTGTCGCAACTTCTCAGCGCCAAAGCAACATCTTCAATAGTTCTCGTTTTGAGCGCCAAAACAACAACAAAGTCTATCAAATTCCAACGATATGAACCCCAGAAAAGCAGCAAGCCCCACATTTGGGAAGGTGAAACAAGTGAATGTTGGCGAATGACTTAACGGATTCATCGATCACTATCATGTCGCTTTACATTGATCCTTTCAGCCCTACAACAAAGGCCGTCATGGTACTTAGGAGACTGTAACGCGGCTGATAAGAGTTTCTCTCACATGCCTTTGGACAAACAGCAGCGTGTGAAGTCCACAAGCCGAACTTGCTCGTGCTATGAAAAGACCAATCCAGCGCGCAGAGCCCGAAAGCTAAGTTGACAGACTCGCTCCGTGAACACTGGCCACAACCGCAGAGAGACGAGGAGGTACCGGGGGCCGCAAACCCGCCACTGAAGCGTAACTCAGTAATTGCCCTGGCACACTCTCTGAGGCGCAGCTCGGTCTTATCTTCAGGGCCGCCTGCCATCTCTGCCAATCACAATGAGTGGAGAGGGCCAGCGGGGGTGGTGTGTGTGTGTGTGTGTGTGTGTGTGTGTGTGTGTGTGTGTGTGGAGGGGGAGGGGGTGGGGGGGGGGAGAGAGAGGAACTTCCTTCCGAATCCATTCATGCCATTGAGGCCACCTGCTGTGCCCGTCAATGGCGAGAGTGACGCTGGGAGAGAGAGAGACAGAGAGGGCCATCTTCAAGCAATAAACTAGAGGAGCTCTTCCTGTCCTCGGCGACCACATCGTTGACCGACGACACCCGAGACCTGAGGATTCTTCCTTTTGTAAAAAAAGGAGGGGAAAAACTAAAAAAACACCAGAGTGCGTGGCGTTGCGACTATGACCTTTTTTCGCCGTCTCACGACAGACTGGAAGCTTTTAAAATCGGCAAAACTGTAGAGACACATTGGTTCCATGAGGACACTTGAGGAGAAGGCGAGGATCTTTAAATCCTCCAGTTAGACTCAAGTCCCTGAATCCCGGCCAGCACCACCTGTTAGCGCTCCTCACTCCTCTGCCAACAGCCCTCTCCTTTCCAGCTGTGTGTGTGTGTGTGTGTGTGTGTGTGTGTCTGTGTGTGAGTGAGAGACATGACTGTCCAGCCTACCGGGTCTGCACTAACAGAGGGATTACCGTGGAGGAGGATTACTGTGGCACTGGAGTATATAAGCACCCACAATCAGGGACAGTGACTAGATGGACACCACAGTACAACAGCATTCCTCCACTTTACATCTCCTCACACACACACACACACACACACACACACACACACACACACACACACACACACACACACACACACACACACACACACACACACACACACACAGAGTTTACGGAATATGCTAATCTGGGGCAGTATAGTTGCACCACCACAATAAAAGCATGCCAGAATAATAGGCATCACTTAGAAATGTTGTCATTTTTTTGGGAAGGTTAGTTGGAACACAGTACGTGTCTTACAATAAAGGCCTTAAAACAGCAGAGGCCTGCAGCAGCTGATAGTGAGAGAAGAGATAGAGATTTGGGTGAGGCAGAAAGAAAGCAGTAGGTGGGGGAAAAAAAACAAACCTCAAACACATTTGAAATGAAGCTACACAAGTCACAGAGAGGGGGTGAGATTATTGTGTTCATTTCATGACTAAAACGGTGTAAAGGCACCAATCTAGCATTGTTCTCGGGACGGGTTGGGAGTATTTTACTCTGATCGAAGAGGATAAAAGTAAATAATCCCTCAAATCGAGTCCCGGTTCAGGAATAACAACAAAACAGACTTTTTTTTTTTTTTTTTTTTTTTTATAACAATGCAACACACCCGAGGAAACTCTCCTGCTCCCTTTCCTCAACTTTCTCCCAAGTGTCACAGCACTAACAAGGCCTCGCTCACTCACTCAAAAGACACAAATAACACTTTTTTTTTTAGCACTTCTTACCTTGAATGCAACGTTTGCAGCGTTTCACTTCGGCTACATGCGTCCTTTGATCTTCTTCTTTACTCCACGTTTTTGTTTCACGTCGACAACCACGAGAAGTGGACGCGGCCGAGAGCAGCGGCTCCTAACGTGGACTCTCAGTCTTCCGTGCGTCCCATGCCCATTAACTACTTCAGCAGCACAAAGTCCTCCGCTGGGCTGCTTTATATTCCTTTAAAAAAAAAAAAAACGAGGACACGCCGCCAGCTGACAAAAGCTGCTTAATATGGCGGAGTGAGAGCCAAGCAAACCCAGTTATTATATCCACAAATCACCGCCCGCTGATGGGTCAGGGCTGCCCCGAAAGACACACAACAATAGCCTGACTAGAACCGAGGAACCGACGAGGCCAAAGAAGGAATAATGCTGCGTTCAGGGACTCAGATTAACCTCGTACATCTGAGATTCCCCAACTCTTTTATTTTTTGGTTTAAATTTTTTTTTTTTAAAACGTTCAACCCTATCTCGTGATTTACAAAAAGAAAATATTACCAAAAAAAGTCTGAATACATACAGCATTTAAATGCCTAGGGGTTTCTTATCTTGTTAATATAATTTAATTTAACGTAGAACCCTGTGTAGATAACACATAGGCCTGTCACCATAAATAATAATAATATACATTTTATGGTTCATGCTGTCCTGTATAAATTTAAGATTATTTTAATAATCAATTCAGATAATGACACTTTTTTTTACAACTAATTTGTTTTATAAAATATATTCAAATAGAGAAAAAATAGTCAACTGCTTGTTTTGTATGAACAACGGTCAGACACGCAAATATATTCCATTTACATCAGGAGCTTATAAAACAGAGAAAAGCAGTAAATGATTCCATTTAAATATATAGAAAAAGGTCATGATGATTTTTTTATATTTAGTTAAAATTATTTTCAAAATATTGTTTAAGTCAATAGACTGACCAAAATTATAAACATGTATACTTTGTAACAAAGTGCATAGTGAACAGAAACATCGGCCCTACACATTGTAATTGATGCTTTGAGAGGGAACACATTTTCCCAAAACAATTCAAAGCAACACCACTTCACCAATAACTTTTTCTTGCTCTTTAGTTTTGTTCATTTAGGTCCATGCCGGCATGTTCTCATATTTTCGATGACACCTGAACGTCACATCATCTCCTATTGAATGGTTTTCCCTTGTGACCAATATGGCCGACATCACTGGCTGAGATTGAGGAGAAAATCCACCATCTGGCTTTCTACCAAATACATAAAACGGTTCTCGTTTTTATCAGTCAACCAAATCAAGTCAAAATAGTTAAATAGTCAATTTTAGACAAAAATTACAATGTTGCATCGTGTCGTTTAACCTTTGAACCTTATTCGCAATGTGCCGGCATCTGGCACCCTCTAGTTTGGGAATGAATGGGACTACTGATGATTTATATTAACATTATTTATAGACTAGGCTTGCAGTTAACACGTTATGTATGATAGCCTATTTAACTTTCTGTCAGTCACATGACATCCAAAGGGCAACAGAGTGGGCCTGGGCAAATGTCCCTGCTATGGAGAGGTCCATGATTATAAAAATAAAACAGGCCAAACTGTTTTTGAGAGGGGAGGCTCATGTTGAAATTGCATCTCAAACATCTTGTACGAGCAAAAACGACAAATGACGACAACGCTTCGACGCCGCAGGTTGAATGAGTACGAGAGAGCTTTTTTAGATTTAGTTCGAGGTGATTTGCTGACCCCTGCTGACTCGGACTGCACTGCGCGCAGGCGGCTCCGGGAGTGTCCCCTGGGAGACGTCTCCAAAGCGGCCCCTGCGGGTAACAAGATGTACTACACACACACACACACACACACACACACACACACACACACACACACACACACACACACACACACACACACACACACACACACACACACACAGAGAGGCCTAAAACGCAGTTTTCGACTGTATTTCTGGGAACTCTCTCGGGTGTCAGGTTAGACTATTTCCTCACAGATATTAAAGAAAGAAAAAAGATTCATGCTCAAATAAAACGTGATGTGTGCCTGAGGAACATTGCGTCTAATTGATATCACACGGTGTCCTTCAGGCACACATCAGTAATTAGATTATTTGAGATTCTTTGAGGGGTAACCGTGGACAATGTGAGCCCTGACGACAGAAGCTAAACTGACTTCAGATCAGAGAGTACAAGTGAACCACACCACCGGGCGATCGAGGCATAACGCAGTGAAACGAAGGGACCAGACGTCCCTCTGAAGCCAGGCGGGATAAAGTAAAAGCAGCATGCGTAGACATCCGGTGTCTCAAGTGCGTAACGTTGTAGAAACGTGCGTCACCTTCCAGCCTCTGCAGGTCACGGGTATCACCATCACGCCACGGTGGACCGAGACTCGCTACGGAGCCGCAGAACCGGCCTGACAAATGAAGAAGGGCTGGGAGGATCGCACGAGAGTCACCGGCGCAGAAACAGGTAGTTTGTCGGACCTGATGCCACGCTGTGATTGGCCAGTCTGCGTTCAGGGGGGCGGGACTTAGCGAAGGGTCATTTTGTGTAATCAAACACGTGTGTAGCTTGGGCCCACATTATGAAGGGAGATACATGCAACAGTGTGTGTTGTATTTCACCTGGTGTCTTGGTTTGATTTGCTTTCATTTAGGCATTTTGAATCCTCCATACAACATGGTCACCTCTTCCGGTTTGTTAAATGAACGCCATGAGATGTTGAAGGGGGAGAATAACAACTCAGACATCCAACATACAACAAGGGGTCGCGACACTGCTTCTTCTTAATGCGTCAAAAACAAACTACGAAACATGACTGCAGTGTCATCCGTAGATATTCATTATCATTATGCAATGAAATCAAATCGGCCCAATTTAACCCAATAAATCCCCCTTTTCCAGTCTGACATGTATACAAACAAAGTTTAATAATAATAATTTAAAAGATAATATAATAACGTAGTGGATTATAATGTCATAGTGCCTGGTCCCAACGAAATACCCGATTAAATAAAGGTTGTAATAACATTTAAATATGTTTTTAATTCATTCTAAATAAAATACATCGTTGGGAGAGTGTAGGGATGGAGCCTCCATTTGTTCTGCTGAGAAAAAAAACCCAACGGATTTGGGGTTTCGTCGTGAACCTCACGACGACCAAACGTGAGAGTATTGAGTCATCTTCCCTCACGTGCGCTCACCGGCGGCGAAGACTGAAGCTCGCGCGCTTCTCTTCTTATCCTCATGATGGCGCCGTGTGCTCGGGCTACTGAGCCGCATCCGTCCCTGCTGTAACAGGCCGAGTGTTGGCTCGGCTCCATTCAAAACATATGGGCTTTAAGTTGTGCTCTTCGTGGGAATCGTGCCAGCCGGAGAAGTTGTGGATAGCCCCCCCCCCCCCCCTCATGCCGCCCCCCCCCACAATCCCCTGGCGGGCTCTGTTCGTCACATCGCGTCAGAGTAAACAAAACGCTGACGTGGATCTCTCTCCTCTTCGGCAAACTCTTCGATTGGTCGGCGAGCTGCAGGTCCGATTCCGCGTGGACCAGAGCTCCATCAAGGCCTGAGGTGGTGATCACCGCGAGGCCCCCGTACGGGGCCGCCACGTTAGATTTGTTACACGTGCAGAACCCTTTCAAATTAAAAGCCTCGCAACTTGCGTAGGTCAGGAATATTAATGTCAAGTTTATACGTAACTGCTGTTTTATTTGACTGTATGATTAGCAAATAATAAGTAGCGTATTAAAGAGAAGCCGCAAGCAGAAAGAGTTTCGACTTATTGTCCAACAATGTGCCAAACAAGGCTTCATCAGGGTGGAAAGAATTGGGCCCTTTACTGCTTCTTGGTTAATTGCCACATATATAACAGTGCAACTACGCGCCTTTATCTCGAGTTTTTTCGTTTTAACGTGTCCTTCGGCACATTATAACGATACAGACAATTTCAGAACAATGTTGGGGAAATGAGTGGACCGTTTTCTGAAGCCACGTAGGCTGAAAACTCTCTGAACCGGCATCCTGCGTCACCAGCTTCAAATCAGATTACGTGCCTCGTTTATTTCAACAATCTAACGCATAAACCGAGGCCTCGGCGCGGCCACGGCACGGCCATTAAAGCCAGCTCCTCGATATCCAGTGAACAATTATTGGAAATGATTAGAATAAGTGACTTTAAATTCAGAAAGCTGCAATTTGAGACGATTGGTTTCAGCTCCTCACTCCCCAGAGGCCTTGGACTTGGTCAGCGGAAGTCTGACCCCCCCCCCCCCAACCCCCCACCCCATCAAAACCATCCAGTCACACGAAACCACCAGCAAAGAATATCATTTCCCAGCTCTGTCATACTCATAAAAGCCTAATTGGACTTATTGATGACGTGTGGGAAATAACCCGTTGCGGTGGCGGTGAGGGGCAAATCGATTTTGTATTTGTATTGTATTGCCCGTCATGTATAGCATTCACAAATATTTCAGTTATAGTATATATATATATAGATATATATATATATTTAAAAAGAAAAAAGTTTGGAAGCAAACTTCCATCTTAGGGTGGAGGTTGGGTGAGGTGGGGGGAGGGAGGAGGGGGGGGGCTGAGGGTGACGGATGCATCGATGAGGAAGGAACTGTACTTTTTTTATTCCGGGAGGCAAACTTGATGACGTCTATAGCATCCTTAATGTGACATACTGGAGGGAGGAGGGGGAAGGAGGGGGAGGGGGGCGGGGGGGGGGCAAGGCTTACGATACATAGATAAAAATCCAAGGCAATCACAGCACAGGACAAAAGTTTAGAGCAGCGACATGCTGACGAACGTACAGCGCACCTTCCCACCGAGCTGTTGTGCACCTGTGCGACTGGCTTAGCTGTGTCTGGAAGTGAGATCGGCTGCACCGAGGGGAACATACGGAGGCGACGGAGGCGCTTCAGCCAGGAAAGAAGTGCCGTGAGAAAGAAACCGTCTCTCTCTCTCTCTCTCTCTCTCTCTCTCACTCTCTCTCACACACACACCACCACAGCCGCGCCCGGATCGCACCCTACAGCACAGCGCTCTCCTGCTCCCCTGCTATAGGTATGTGCTTTATCTGCGGGTTGTCTTATAGCACGCGGAGAAATGCATTGATGGAGATAAAGTATTGGAAATTATTCTTTTTTTTTTCTTTCTTTCTGCACTGCATGGAGAGCTGCTGTTTCTTATTTAAAAAAAAAAAAAAAAACATTTTTTTAATTATTACTTTGGCACTGCATGCAAAGGATTCGGTGCCAATACCACAGTTAAACTTTTTACGAAACGGGATGAATAAAACAGAAATCTTTGTTTTTTTTGGGGGGTTTGAGCAAACGGACGCTGTGTCCAGTATCCAGTTCATCTTAAACCGGGTTTTATCCGATCCAGCTTTGTAGTTTAAGTGATAAGAGAAGTAGCGCAGCATGTGCATTTGACAGAACAAAGAGCCAGCATGTTATTTCTATAGGAGTGACTAACCTGTTTAATGTTACGTCTGTTTTTTTTTTTTTCATTTTTCATTTTCTAACAGCATGGCCAGTTCGAGTAAAGCGACTTTAATCTTGCTCGTCTACGGAATCTTAATGCACTACAGCGTCTTCTGCACACCTATCGGACTAAGTTACCCTAAGATTAGGTAGGTGTACTTGCTTTGTGACTCTTTATGACCTGATTATAGTCATTATTTTTGAACTGATACATGTTGCTGCTGAACACCACTTTGTTCAATGGTGGAATCGCATTGTTATTAATGATTTCATCTCATTTGAAGATTTGGATTTTGGCACTTTTATTTCAAACAAGTGTGCGTAATTGCGCAACAAAAACAAAAAAAACAACCTATGCGCGCAATTTTAAATCTCAGAATTGAGGGGGATAACCTTTGGAAATACAGTCATTTATGCATACGCAAATGCAAGTCTGGTGTGCACAATGACAATGGAAATTGCTGAGAGGTATCTGTCCGGTGGGACGGTTCACAGAACTCCCCTTATTAAAAATGAGAGTGCAGTCAGTGCAATTGATAGCCCTTGGGATGACGGTGGACTGGCGTCACCAAGGAGAGGCGAGGCAAAACGAATAGGAGAGCTCTATGCATTTAAGATGTATTCCCTTTTTTTCTGTGGAAAGCATATCCATAATTTGGGCGTGGTTCTTATTGATTCTTATATTTCACTTCTAATTGCCGCATTCTTTTAATAAAAAAATTGTCTCCACGCCTTCACCAAGTGTGATCATTTTCACACCCTTTGTTTCGATTCTTAAATTATTAATGGGGCTTCAACCTGTGCAGAAAGCAGCAGCACCAAGTTGGAATTAAAAAACAGATTTATTTCAACAACAACAACACAAAAAAAAAAAAATGAATCTATTTAAACAAAGAACAAAAACGGAAGCTACACACATTTAACACATTTTAAACCATAATCTTTTGGTCACATTTAAATAATTCGTTTTCTGGGTTTATTTCCAAAACACCTCCAGATATTGAATTTGTTTTCGTTTTCTCCCCATGTCTCTGATGCATTTAACCTCCCACTGATTTTTAGAAAAACGGATGCAGACCTTTCATTGGCATTCTTTCACTGCTGCGTCCCACTTGTGCCCGGATCAGATTTGTGATGAATGCTTTCCGTTTTTCAGACTTGAAAACAACGCCTTCGATGAGGACGGGAATTCATTATCCGACATGGGTTTCGATAGCGATCAGATCGCCATCCGGAGCCCGCCATCCTTAAACGACGACGCGTACACTCTATACTACCCACCGGAGAAGAGGTAAACGTGCTTTCACATCGCAGCTCGAGCCTCGAGCTGGATTCCATTTTTAATGACTTCTCTGCTGTTTGCGATAATGTTTGCCTGCTTTGTTTTTCCCAGAGTTTCTCATGTTATTTGTTCAGTGTTATTTTCATACCGGGTAGCCTAAAATGTTGGTTCCAAATACTGTTCAAGATGTAAAAAAAAAAAAAAAAAAAAAGCTCGGCACACGCGGAAGGATAATCTGTGTGCAAAAAAAAAAAAAAAAAAAAAAAAACCTGCGAGGCTCCGATTTAATTGCACCTGATATTGGATCGCGTGTGTGGGTGGGGACATTTTAGGCTACTTTTGATCATTTTGTCTGCGCTTTTTAGTCACTGATGATCTATGTGTTTTGGCGTTTTATCATCTCAGACCAGAAAGGCATGCTGAGGAAGAATTAGATAGAGCCGTGAGGGAGATCCTGGGTCAGTTAACAGCGAGACATTATCTGCATTCTCTGATGACAATTCGTGCAGGGTAAGGGCATTTCTTATAAGCGTTCACCTGCAGTCATCACTTTTTTATGTTTCTCCGCTGCACAAGTCTAGGCTGCTGCATCACTGTCTATCATTTAATGTGCGTTTTTTGTTCTCAATATCATTTTTTTTTTTTGTATCTCCATATGAAAAAAAACAAAACGTCTAGTCCTTTTCATTTTGTTTCTGTTTTTTTTATTGTGGAGTATAGCTCTGCGCTCATGATTAGTGTCCTCCTTTAACATTGAGGGTCAGCTTTCTGAGACTAAAATACACTTCGATTTATATGTGATTAATCCATAAAAATCATTTGGTTTTCCCACGCTCTGATGAAAAAAAAAAAAAAACATGCGTCAGAATATGCAATGAGCTGAAATGAATAATTTATAACTTTTCTAAAACGCTTAAAATAACTGTTTCTTTTTTGCTTGCCGCCCCTTAAAAAAAAAAAAAAAAAAAAAAAAACTGAAACATAAAAGGCCCCAAAAATGAATTAATAATGGTTGTAGGCAACTTCGCCTCATGGCAAGATGACGATATTATCAAAGCTAAAATACCAAATCAAAAAGAGCGGACATTTGTTGAGAAGTGGAAGGCTGCAGCTTTAACTGACGCTATTTTTGTTTGGTTTGGTTTTGTTTTCCAGTGACGACAACAGCATGGAGGAAGAGTCAGAGCCCTTATCCAAAAGACATTCAGACGGGATCTTCACCGACAGCTACAGTCGCTACAGAAAGCAGATGGCCGTGCAGAAATACCTGGCAGCGGTTCTGGGGAGAAGGTACAGACAGAGAGTTAGGAACAAAGGACGCAGACTTGCCTATTTGTAGCGTTGTTACAGCGCCCAAACTGCCCTCCTGTGTATATACATCCAGTCGTTAAATCAAAGTCATTCAGATATATCTGACCAACCAGTGGATTGCGCCTGTGTTCTTTTAACATGTATTTATGTATGAAGTAAAGCCATTAAAATGAATATTTTAATAATAATATCGTTTTTTTTTTCTTTTTGTACAAAAGCACTTGATACCGCACAGTTATACTTTGTGGACCAATATTTTATTTTCATGTTGAGATGTTGAAAACAAGACAAAATGGCAAAAAAAAAGAAGAAATTAGAAGGAGAAGAAGAAAAAGGAGAAAAAAAAAAAAAAAAAAAAAGATAATTGTGCACCTTCAACATTATGCGCTTGAAATCTTTAAAGGTCATCTACATATGCAGAAAATAAATAGATTTTAAAAAGACAATCAAAGTATTGAATGTTATACTTATTTTTGTAACCAACGTTCTATTTTTTTAGTGTTGTTTGTTTTTTCCAAACAGGCCCAAAGAAGCAGTGAGCATGCTATGTGAGGCATATGGGGGCTTATCCTAAATGATAGATGTTGCCCTTGTCCACCCTCCTCCTCGCTCCCTTAATGGGAGCTCTGTGGGTTCGTATATAGCTTGCTGCCCCTCCAGGGGAATTCACATGGCTCTTGTTGAACAGCCTCTCATTTGATGGAAAAACTGATTGACTCACACGGCCATTCGTGTAACTGGTGGTAAAATCCGACCCTCTTTTGAGCAGAAATTTAATTGCAGGCTTTTTGCAAGGGCACTATTGCCTTTGCTAGAGCTAAAGGAAGCACTCAAGTTGCTGTTAACAGTATGCGGCAAACACTGCTTGCTCACTTGCCTCAAAGTCATTTACTGTGAGGAGATAAATCGTGCTGTGTTAAGAATGTTCCATATGCGTGTGTTATGTACAGTATAGAAATTACACAGTGCACATATTCATCCCAATGTTGTCTGTGCTCAGTCAACAGAATTATTTGGAAGAATGTGCTTCAACTGTTGATTGTCTTTGGGCAGCACTACAGATATTCAGAACGGACCCAGAACAAGATTTTGTGACCAGAGGTGGAGAGGAAAGGTAGCATCTGAGTTACAGTTAGGGGTATTTAACTATGTTTCTTATTTATTGGTGCATGGGTAAACTGACACCTTGCTGATTTTGCTTAGAAACTGCATGCCATCGTGCTTTTTTTGGATTGTGCTATTTGGGTAGGTGGGATGTGCTAAGCCTATTTCAGCACCACTCCCCCCTTCAGATGTGTGGGAAATGTGAACAAGGAGGGCTAGAGGTGGTGGAAACTGGTCCTGCACTGACTTGTTGCATTTTGACCTCCCCTGCTGCTGTCATTGTGGATATCATAAGACGAGACACTGGACCCCCCCCCCCCTTCCTTTTTGTCGATTGCCTTTGTCCTGGTAGTGTTTTTTAAAGATTATTTTGCTTCTAGATAGCCGTGCATAATAGCTGATTTGACAGTGCTGTGATTCTTTGTTAAGACGAATCTGATCTGTGTTAGATGTCTACTGAGGTTTGTGCAGTGATGGTGTGTGATGAAGAGATGAAGAGAGTGTTAGGTGAGCGAGAGAGAGAAAGAGAGAGAGAGAGAGAGAGGGAGAGAGAGAGAGAGAGAGAGAGATTTTGTGCATGGAGAGGAAGACGAAGCTGGAGACAAAGAGACGATGTGTGTGTGTGTGTGTGTGTGTGTGAGAGAGAGAGAGAGAGAGAGAGAGATAACAAAGTGAAGAGACGGGTGACAGCACCCACAAGCCTGAGAGAGGTTATCACACCTGGATACAGAAACAAACAAGAGGCGAGAGCCCCGCCGCCTCTCTTCACCTGCCAAAGTAACATCGGAGTCAACGATTCTGATAGAAAATATCAGATGTTAAAACTTTCCCTTTGGTATCAGCAGGAGGATTTAACAGAATAGGCCACTCTGAATGGAGGGGGATGAATTTCAGCCCTCCAGTTGAGGGATCTTCCCACTGACATTTATTAGGGAGACATCTTATGTATTTATTCAATGTTATGCAAATGCAACTTTATGCACCTCTGCAATCCAATCAGTGGCCTGTCGCCCCCCCCCCCCTGACCCACCGACCCCCATAGAAACTATTAATACACTCCTCCTTCAATTTCGGCTTTATCCAATCCAACAGGCTTCGTTTGAATGTGAGAGTGCGGAAGTAGATGTTTGAATATTGGTGAGCATTCATGTTTCACGTGTGAGTGTTGGAGCATGCATCTGATGTTTGTTCGTGTAAATGTGTGACTGAACGTGCATGTGAAGGTGGAAACAGCTTTTGGCTTTGGTGCCTTGCTACGTGAGAAAAAAAAAAAATGAAATAATGAAATTTGCCACAAGTGACAGATGGCGAATTTAGTGGCCCTACAATGCTGCAGTCCATAAGCTTACATTGAAACTTCCTTTCACACTGTTCGCTCAGCTTAGTCTGCCCCAAGAGTAGTAGTAGAATTAGGCTTTCTTTTAAAGCATGGCCAATGATTTATTGAGTATAAAAATATAAAATGAACAGAATGTATATGTTGATGGAACAGGCAATGTGTGTGTGTGTGTGTGTGTGTGTGTGTGTGTGTGTGTGAATAAGTTTGGGGTGTTCAGTGTCTGAGAGTTGTGAACAATGACAAGTGTTTGTTACTGTCGATTATGAGGTGTTGTTGATTATTTTAATATTGGTCAGTAATTTATTAATCAGAAAATAGCCCCAACATATTCTTTACAACTATGTGCATCACTATTAAGAACAAAAGAGTTTCAGAACATGACAGAGATGTTGTTCAGATCATAACAAATGCCTGTTGATATTTCTGAAAGCGCCAAACGCCTTACTTCAATGTTTAATCTCTTATCTATCTGAAGACAATGTGTTTTAAAAAGTGAACCTTAGTACAAGTGGCATCGTTATACACACAGGAGTCCTTATATGGGGTTTTACGTTTCTCAATGTTATGAAAGTGTTGTAAGATTTGTATGAATAAATTTTTGTAAACAACAAAATTTTCTAATGAATGTCTAATCTTTGAAATACGTAATTTTTAAGATGATGCATCATGTGTAGTGAAACAAAGACGGAGCAGCGACAGTAGAGAGAGAGAGAGAGAGAGAGAGAGAGTCGTAGCATTGTCACACATCTTGACTACGGTCTTTTGTTAGTCTAACACCAGAATAAAGCTCAAGTCTACCTTCAAAATCTGAGTTTACATGATCACCAAGGGTTACAGATTGAGATATTCTCCTGAAGCAAACACAGACCTCAAGTCACATTACAGAAGATAAAGTGAAAGCGCCTCCAGCAAGCACAGCAACAGCTCTGCTGTTCTCTAGTTGGTTGTGTCGACCTGAAGTCCTGTCAAGTTAAATTTATCTTTCCGAAGCTAGATCAACAGAAACGAAACAGAAAAAGAGACACTGAAAGCGCCGGTGCCTTGCACAGAATTGGTCCAGCAATCTATCAGCGAGAGGACTTAACGCTGAATTAATTCAATTACAAAACAAAGTGAAATGTCTTCGGTGTCTTTGTATTGACCAATCCTCACCACATTACAACATTTCAAGGTGGTTTCAAATTGCCGTTTCAAAAACGGTGCTAACGGTTGAATACATCAAGGTAAATGCACCCGACATTCAAACCGAAGACCCCGTCCGACATCTCCAAGGAGCTCGTCAAGATGAGCTACGACCCGGCACTGAGCTGCAGAGCTAAAGAGAGTGTCCCTCCTCCAGGAGCAGCACCGCGGCTTTCCCCTCCTCACTCCATCCCTGGCCTTGGCTGTGCAGCTGTGTCCCGTGGGAGAGGAGGATGGGTGTGGCAAAGCAGCGTGTGTGAGATCTGATCCTCATCAGCCAGCAGGAGTGTGTGTGTGTGTGTGTGTGTGTGTGTGTGTGTGTGTGTGTGAGAGACTGTGTGCACATGCACCAGAGCTCAACTAACCCAATCAGAGAAATGTTGCATGGCAACGGTCCACAAAGGGACACGGTTATGTATACGCATGTGTCAAGTGTGTTTGTATGTGTGGAAAGGGAGTGAGGTAGAGAGACTGTGTTTGTGTGTTTGTGTGTGTATGTGTGTGTGTGTGTGTGTGTGTGTGTGTGTGTGTGTGTCTGCTCAACAAAGGCCGACCTTGAGCAAGCTCTGCAATGGGATGGGGTTTACACTTTACATTTTTACACACACACACACACACACACACACATACACACACGCACACACACACACACACACACACACACACACACACACACACACACACGCGCGTGCATCCTGCAGAACAGAGGAAACAGTGTGTCTCTCACAGAAACTGTAATAACACCAACAGTCACTGGCACAGTCGAGCGCAGGTGGTAAATTGATGAAATTCAACAAAAGGAATTAGCCACAAGAAACCGCCACACATCTTTGTCTCTTCCCCGTGGACGTTGATTCATGGGAGTTGCCCTGTTGCTAAGAAATAGCTGACAGATTGTCGATTGTCAGGGTTTGAGCTACCTGTGCGATATTTAAGACGTCTCCATTCTTTATTTATCCCTTCCTTCCCCCTCTTTATTTATCCTCAGCTGTCAAGAAGCAAAGCAGGCTTTAGACCCCTTGACAAGCCGAGATTCTTAGATTCATCCTGTGACAGTTTTTGGCTTTACAAAGGATGCATGGAGCGAGCGAGTCAGGTAAAATGAACAAAAAGTGTATCATAATTACTCTGGATTTGATGTCCTCGCCCCGATACGCCCACGAGTGGATATTGAGACAAAATGCCCCAATTCGTTTGGCAGTAGGCTTCACATGAGGGGCCACCCTGAGCCAATTTGTACATTATGTACATTAATGCCTGAATCAATAGAAGATGGCTCCTCCTCCCTCGTAGCCCCGCACCATCGCTCCTTCACTCCTTCACTCCTCTTCTTATCTCTCCATTAGAGTCTTTGAGCTGTTTTGTTTTCCAGTTGATCTTCATTTTTCAGGAGTTGTGTCCTTGGCTCGATTCGCCTCCGGGCCTTTGAAGGGAGAAATGTGAAGATACTAACTGCAGAAAATAGTTCCTCTGTCCTACAACGCCTCTAGAGACGCGTCTTAATCATGTATACGGTATTAGAGGGGGAAGGGGAGGTTGTGTTCAGGGCTTTTCCAGTGGGGATACCCGTACTGCTCCCCCGACCCCCCCACCTCCACGAGCCACACCCAGCTTTCCTTGTGCATGTGAAGCACGAGTGTGTATGCATGTGTAACACTGATTTATTGCTTGCACAATTAGCATGTCTGTCTTTCCTTCAGTCGTGTGTTTACTCACCAACAACACAAACACTGCCCCCTCCTTCTTTCTCGTGTGTCAGGGTTAAGAATACACAACAGAGGCCCAGCCACAGCAAAGATGCAATCACACACACACACACACACACCTACACTCCTACACACACACACACACACACACACACACACACACACACACACACTCCTTACCCTCTTCACCTCATGAATCATTCAGTGGTCAGGTTTGGGGGACGGTCTGGTCATGGCTGGAATGAAACCCCGCGACCATGGCAGCCCCCCGAAGCCCCCCCCCCGCCCCCTTAAATCACATCTTGTGGTGGGCCCTGTCACATCAACCATTAAGCGGGAGGCACTGTGTGGTGAACAGCGGCCCTTCTGGGAGCAGCGAGAGGCAGAGAGAGACAGAGGAGACAGGGAGGAAGAAAACAGGAGACGTGGGCGAGGGTTTGCAGACATGGACCGCTGACCAACAGTAGCTTCTGGCTTAGAGGAAAACATTTGACCTGTGCTGCTTGAGTGATCATGGGTAACCCGAACTATCCACCATTTATCATGAGGCTACATGGCCATCTCAAATGTCATTTTCTCAGCTACTGTATGCTAAGTTAAGTCCATGCTAAGTTTGAATATGATTTGCACCCTGAAATAAACAACAACAGACTTTCAGTCGTTGCCAAAGTTACGTGATTATTAAATACTGCAGAACAAACAAAGACATAGTGAAGGAAATGTGCCAAAAGATTCTCAGTACATATAGTAACAATAAATATATACATACGCAGTAAAATAAAAAGTATATTATTGCTAAAATTAAGTAAAATGAACTGTAAAAGTAGAAGAAACAATAGAGACAGTTAAAGTTGTAATTTACAAATGAAAGTGATGTGTACTGGTTACAACGCAATGAGCTGACTGTACAGAAAGATGCATTTTGTTTATTGTTGCAAATATTACAAACTACAGCCATGATTTAGAGGTTAGCTGCCCGTTTCCATGTCAAGTAGACGCCATTTGTCCCGTGGTGGAAAAATCCTCTCCATCAAAAGAGCAAACACAAAGACGAGCATTAAAAATAGTTTGCAAATAAAACCCCGGTTTTAATAGTATTTGAAGGATTTCCCTCCCATGCAAGTCCAGTATGACTGAGGACGCCAGAGCAAACCCTAATTTGTTAGCACACATTTTAACAGGCTTATCCTCAAAACTCCCACTCCCTGGCGTCAGTGGTACTGAAGTTGAGAAACCCAGAGAGCTTGTGACTCTGTGTTGTATAACATCAAACAAAACTTCTTTAAAGCCCTCTTCTCCGAGTGTGGATCTCCAACAGACACACACAGAGAACTGTTGTGTCCCCTGCGCTTCTCAAACATTTCTGTGGAGAACAATGGCAGTGCAGGTGGGCCACAGCAGGCGGGCCTGCTCGGCTTTTCAACTCACTCGAGTGTGGAGACATGACTTGTATAAGTAAGTTATGCGTTGTTAAAAAATGGTGCCCGTGACCAAAAACCATGCACTGCGGCATCAAAAGTTCACACACGCTGACCTCCAGAGTTCAGCTGGAGGTGAACAAACGGACACTTTGCAGCTTCACCGTCCTTTCTGTCTTTTATTTTGCCGACAGCTTGTGCGCTCACTCGGCACCAGGATTGGGCGAGGCCGTGCAAACAAACACTGAATAATGTATCATGCTGGAGCAGTAGGTGTGAAAACTCAGCGTGAGATTAGTGAGAGTACGCATGCTCATGTTCGTTTTATTCTCCTCCCCATCTCTTTTGTTGCCCTCCTCCCCCCCGCCCGCAGACATCCACTATTGCACTACTTTCCACATCATTCACCCTCACCTCTCTAAAAGTTGTGACAAATTTCCTGAATGAAATGAGTGTTAATGAATGGAGAACATTCGAGGGTAGAGAGAGACGCTCGTCAGGTTCAGGCTTCAGGGGTTGTGTGCTCATGAGAGTCAAATTTACACGCTGGCACACAGCTTGTGGTTATGTTATCTTACTTCTTTCCCTTTAATGAACGCGACATGAGCGGGCGTGAATGTGTGTGTCTGTGTGTGTGTGTGTGTGGCAGGGAATGTTTTAATGATAGAATATTGTAGAAGACTGTATAATACAGGGGGATGTGGCATTGCCTCTGAGGGCACAGCTTCAGACGTAACAAGGAAAAGAAAAAACAATGACAAGAAATCCTGCAAGAAACAATGTAATCTCGACCTCTTGTTGTTCATAGTTTGGGGGAAAAAAATCTTGTTTTAACATTCCCGCATCACCTTTGTGAAATGCATCGTCTTCGTTCTTACAAACTTCTGACTCACAAGCGGTCACACACAGAGATCCGAGAGATTGCTTTATCCCAAACCTCACACCGCACACCAAAAGGGTAAGTGTTCGCTCTGAGAGGCGGAGGCTCAAAGCAGGCATCAGCTTTTCCCGTCTTTTCACACATATTTAAAACAAAAATGTGCCACCTGTCACTGAGCAACACATAACTCTTTGGGATTTTTTTCTGCGACAGCTCCTAAAGTAGTGATCTGGGTGAGAAAGAGTGAGGTGTGAGTGGGAAACCGAGGTACTCGCGACATATTCACACCTGTGAGCGACATCCTGCACTCCCTGGGTTGCAGCATCCGCAATCCTTTTTTTCTTTCTCCCCTAACTTCTGATGCAGGGCTCTCTTCCTACACGGCTCTTCCCGTTAAGGATTTTTTAATGAGACATATTGCTGAAACACAGCAACAGAATGGATTTGAAAGTTATTTTACTTCCCCAAAGCCAGTCTTCCATGATCAGACTTGCATTGCAATCAGACGAAATACATGATTTCCGGAATAATCTGATATTCTCTTCTTTGCTGCCGTGAAAGATGGAGCAGTGTTATGTGGATTTTATTTTTCAAAGTTGAAATTGGCTATCAAAACTAACCTAGATTTTAATTGAAAAGTTCAGTTTCATGACATCCAGCTTACTTTGAACAATTGTTTTAATAAGTCCTCCAACAAAATAAGTTGTTTGGTTACGTCCTCTAGTCTAGAAAGACACAAAGTGTTTTCTGATCTGAAGCCACTTTTTCAAGGACAACATCATGTATGTGTGCCTTAAAAAGGTAGGTTCAGTGAAAGATCGTGGTTTGGGTTAAAAAAAAGTGCTTTGTTCAGGTTAGGAGATCGTCGTCAACATAGTTACAGTTATAAACGCCGTCACCGTGACGTCACCCATTGATTTTTAGACTGCGGTTTTGAATCCTTGAGTTTGACATTTTGGCCTTCGCCATCTTGTTTTCTTGCAACAAGAAGTGACACGAGAGGGTGGAGCTACAGCCGAACGGTGAATACGAGATTTTTAGGTGACCAAAATGTTACAATTAACTTTCATGAACAGAAAACACACTGTGAAAGTCGGACAACACCCTAACTGGACAACGCCTTGGAAGCGACCTGTCAATCGAATGAACATCATGATGTATTGAAGAAGATTTGAAGCTGGCGATTGAGACCATAAAATCATGTTTACAATGTTCACTGATAAATCAAGTGAGAAGTAGGGTCATTTTTTCATAGACTTCAATACAATCAGACTTCTTTTTGCAACCAGAGGAGTCGCCCCCCGCTGGCCATTAGAGAGAGTACAAGTTTAAGGAACTTCCGCATTGGCTTCACTTTTCAGACCCAGAGGTTACCGCCTGGTCTGCATCCATCACATCAGATCACAAAACAGACATTCTTGTCAGGGCCACTGTTTATTTCTGCTATTTGTTAATGGAGTCTCAGTAGAGCAGCTCAAGCCTGTTGGTTTGGGAGTTTGGCAGCCGCTATCTTTCCAGTGACGTCCCAGTAAACTGGCACAGTGATTACTGAGAAATGCAGTGAAAACAACACAGCAATGACTGTCACTGCTTAGCACCAAGATGTCTCTCAATGAAAACAAACACACAGCAGATTATCACTTTAAGCTCATTTCATGGAACAGTTTTACGCTCAGCGTAGACACAAATGCTGAAGAAACACTGGTTTAATACATTGTACATGAAGCTATTTCTCCCTGGCTACATATTTTAAGACAAAACTTGGTGGAAACGTGTGTTAGAACAGCATTATTCAACCTATAATAACCATAAGACAAGGTCAACAACCAAGTCAACCTTGCTCCCGAGCGGATTAATAACACATTTCTAAGCAATAAATGCACAAGGGTTGTATATCAAAAGAGTTCTTCCTCAAATGTTATAAATGCATTTGGAAATGACAGAATATAATTTCATATTAGTGTTTTTTTTACACCAATGTTGCACTAAGTGAAGCCATTTAACAAATCACAGAAGCTTTCCCAGCTTTTCAGATCCTGTTTAGAGTCCCGAATTCATGGCTCAGTTCACACAGGATTATATTTTTCAAAAGTGGGCGCAGAATCTTTAAAAACAATAAGTATAAGAAATGTAAACAAGATTGTATTCATTTTTTATTTATTTTTATTTATTAAGAAGAATGTATTAAGTGATTCAAACAAAACACATAATCTGCTTAAAATTATATTATAATTATAATGATTACACTTTGCAACACTAAATGAGCATTTAAACAGACTCCTTAACATATTTCTTGTATTCGAACACATTTAATTAGTGTATGCTTTACTCCTGTCCTCTGGGAAGAGAAAACAACGAGAGGAAATGCGGTTATTAATAGTGAAAATGTAATGATAAAGACGGTGAAAGTCACTCATTTGCTTAAGGTTTTCCCACACTGTGTGGTCGTGAGTGAGAATCACGCTGTGCAGATCATCTGTAGATCATCTGTAGATCGTGCTTAATTTCTTTCTTCTGATTGTAAGTCATGCAGGTGAGACGGATGCAGCAGTGTTTCATTAAAAACAAGTCTCAAAACAACATCTGTCCAGATGTAGTAGGAAACTAAATCAGCCACGTACTTTTGTAGCTATGGCTACAATCTGTATTTAGACTGCTTTGAAATGCCTTGTACAGTATGTTTATCTATTTCGAGGAACAATTATAAAGTCAGTGTGCTTTTTTCAGCTGCAGAAAAACAGGAGAACTTAATAAGTCTATTTTTAGTGATTGTACTTTGAACATTCATTCATTAATTTAGAAGAATGAAACTGCAGGCTACATTTTCTATCCGTCCGTTTTTATTATCGAGTCCTATACTGACTCTGACCATGTCATTATCGGTTAATGACACACCTAAGGGTGCATGTGGATGACATCACATCTGTGATTAAGCTGTTCTTGCCAAACCTGCCGATACACCCTCCAGGTAATTTCCACGATCCTCAGCTGATTGCACAGTAACTGGACACGCACTGAGAAGCAGCTGTCACTCACTCGAGTCTCAGAGGTGTCCATCACAATGGCTCGTGGATCCAGAAGATTCACCATCTGCTGCTGTTTTGCTGGACGTGTAGCGTAGGCCCATATCACTTCCACTGTTTGGTGTAGGAGGAATCTAGTCACTGGCTGACAGCAGCTTGTGAGCATGTTCGGAGCCATATGGGGAAAGATTGACTGCCGCATGCTGGCGGCGAGTGGCAAAATCATCCGTGTTCAACTGTGAGAGTGTAAAACTCAACACTATGCCAGACAGATGCCATCTGATCTATCTGTACATTTGGGACCTTCATTTATAGTTTGAAACAGATACTGAGGAGGCAAATCCCCTTTTGAGCGTATACATTTTTTAAATCAACCTTTGTTCAGTGTTGACACTAATCACATATGGAAGGAATCTACATTTTGTCCGATGCACGCATTGGATGTATTATGAGAACCGGATACCAGACTGCAAGATGGCGCTCATTCATTTGAATGAGAATTGCTCAGCAAGCACATAAGCCAAACATGTTTTCAAGCTTCCTGGTTTGCTGCTCCATTGTGTGGCCCACTGCACAAGCTCATTATTTGTTTCTCTCCCTGGCATCACACACATATTGTAACAATAGCTTTTCTCGATATATATAAAACCTTGACGGTTTCATAAATTAACAATACAAAGAGTAATAATTGACCTTGTTTAATCTCCAGTCCACAACCTTAGTGTCATGTTTGACAGCCAGCTCTCATTTGTGTCACATATCAATGAAATGACCAAAACCTCATTCTTACGTCTTCGCAATATTCCAAAAATAAGACCTTCTGGTCACCTCCTGATGCTGAAAAGTTGGTTCACACCTTCGTTATGTCCACGTTACGTCACTGTATTGCTTTGTTTATCACTAATAAACTTCAGTGTGTTCAAAACTCTATTCTCACATGCACCTCCCCATATTAACATTTAACTCCAATCTCCGTGGATTTGCTCCGGCTTCTTGTTCATTTTCTCATTGAGCACAAAATCCTCACACTGTTTACGCCTGTTTAAAGTGATCATATACCAGACAACCATTCAATACGGATACTGCATGGTCAAAGATAAAGGAGTGATCATAAAGTACATGCATTGAATATCTTAGATATAGCTCTGCCGTGTTCTAAGCACACAGAGTCGCATTCTGCAGAGGAAAGAAAGCTCATTACAACCATAAGAGACTTGAGACTTGACTTGGACTCGCAAAACAATGGGAGCATCTCGGCCCCGTTATCTGTGACCTCGTTCATACCTACGCACCCTCACGTCCAGTCTCCTTAGTTTTTATAAACATGCTCTTAATAACACCTGCTATTATGTTTTTGTCTGTTTCATTGTCTGTACCTGCAATGTTGTGTGTTTTTATGCCTAATGTTGTCCTGTCTGGTGCTTTGGGTCTGGAAAAGCGCTTTACAAATAAAATGCATTATTATCATTATTAAGGTGTATTGTCAACAGTTTTACAGACATCTCATTAGTAACGGTGGGGAAAAATGTTATTTGTACGGTGACCCTGAGAGCTCAACAATGGGACACTAAAAGTAACGCACACGGCTGTAATTAACCGAGCATTATTTTTGCTGATTACTAGCCTGCCAATTCAAACAATCTGATGAAAGACAAACAATTAATTGTGAAACAGGCTAACGTTTTGTTTGCTAGCTATAAGATTAATAGTTACTTTCAGAACCCATAATAAAGAAGTTAAACTACCAGTAGGTTTCACTGACATGACAAACAAAATGATCACTTTGTTTAACTTGTTTATCAGTTAAAAATTAGGTTATTTCACTACAGAAAGGGGGGGGGGGTAGATAGTAAATATTATTTATGCTGCCAAAATGCAGATTTTGACTTGATTTAAATCGTTATTCGACAATTTGTATGTTATTTGAATGTTACTTGTTGACAGTTCTGAAAGTAACTATAGCCAATATAACTCGTTGTCCACTTTGACACATTGACATTAAGGCAGACCAATACATCCATGATCCAAAGCCAAAATCATAAGCAGGCTGAGCGATAATGAAAATAATCATTACTTGAACCCTTAATTGTAAATTGTTTCTCAGGCAAAGTCCTGACTGACTGTAGACTCAGTCTGCAAAGTTCTGAAGTAACGCTGACTCCGCAAGCGCTACAGTCTTTCAGGAGAAAACTTTGTAAGAGTCAAAACTACCGTCTCTTAAGTCAGGGCACGGCCAGACAGGAACAGGGAAAACAAAATGCAGTGCTCAGAAAAATGCCTTAGGCGTAAAGCGGGAGGGGGGGCGAGTGAGTGTATCGATCTTTGGTCGCAACAACTTCCTCTGTCAGCAAAATTCTATTTCTGGATCCACCGTATCTCAGGAAGCCAACGAGACCTGATTTGCGGTGAGTGACATTACATTGCCTTGTCTCTCCTCCCGTCCCAGTGATCTATTTCCATCCAAGCACTCTCAACCATATTGTCATTAAAGTTGAATTTAGTTTAGACGCAGCGACTGAGGGAGACAAAACCCGCATGTCATTTTGTTTTGGAGGCTGCTCTGCAAGCCTATTAATTGTCTCGCCCCTCGGGTAAATTCCCACTCCAAGCAGTCTCATCAACCCTATGACACATTACCTACCCAGCGTGAAGGAAACCTGATGGTAATGAGCAATACTTTTCCTCATGTCAGCAGACATTCATGAGCGGCCTGATAAGGCGGAAACCGTAACTGCACGGCGAGACAATTTGGATTGTTTTAACAAACAAAACCATACTGCAAAGGAAGTGTCAACGCCTTCCTGCCAAAGCTGGTGGAGCAGTGGCTTCTTCTATCGAGCAGGATCGGAGACTCCTGGGGGCTTGTGTGGGTTGGCGGTGACAGGTAAGTCTCATGAGAGGAAGGGTCTCGTGTTCATGCGCTTGGATACCGTGTGTGTGTCTGTGTGAGCGCCGCACCTGGCGACGAGATCGTTTGAAACAACTCCTGCTTTACTGCTTTCACAAAGATGCTCTATTAACTACCTGCAGCAGATAACCCGAGGGGGATGTTTGAACTCAACAAAAATCCTTCTCTGAAAAAAAAAAAACAAGTGATAAAAGCCCAGGACAATCAATGAATTCTGATGAAATTAACAACACCAACGTTGACGCTGCTGCTGCCAAGTGAGTCGCCCCTGGTCTGCCGGGTGATGCGGCGTGATTCATGACAATCTTGAGAGTCATTCATCCCCCATCAGGCAGTCATCGTACCCAAACCTCTGGGTCAGCCCCATAATAAATATAGATGTTGACACGCAGATTCTACCAGTCACAGGAGCAGACAATTCATGTTGTGGGTGGACTGAATCTGGCCCCCGTGTCCGCACCTGACACCCTCCAATTATATGTGACAGATGCTTGGCGCGTGCACACGCACATCAATACTCTGTGGCAGGGAATGAAATCTCCATATCTGACACTGGGCTTTTCTCCCCCCTCTTTCTTCCCCCTTTGTTCTCTGGGTGTATGTGACCAGATGTGGCCCTACTACAAATTTAATAAAGATGCGGAGATGCAACTGTGTGTGTGTGTGTGTGTGTGTGTGTGTGTGTGTGTGTGTGTGTGTGTGTGTGTGTGTGTGTGTGTGTGTGTGTGTGTATGTGTGTGTGTGTGTGTGTGTGTGTGTGATAGACTGTGCTTGAGTGTTACTGCTAATGCAGCATGCTTATATGAGACGATGTGAATGTTTGGCCAAGTGTGTGTTACACAAGCATGTTCTGATCCTATAGATTGGGTTCTCCAAACCGCCTTATTAGCAGGCTCCATGTGTCAGTGGTTAATCCCACTGTCTCCCAAGGGACGCCCCCCCCCCTCTCCCCCTCTCCTCCCCCTGTCCTCCTGTCACCCCCTCATCACCACTTCCACAGATGGGTCCTTTTATTTCCCCACAGAATGCTAATAATGGCCATTGAAGGATTCCAAAGGGGCTGGTTTACCCCCTTTACACCAGCACCACGACTGAATGGTGTAACGATGCAAGTGGTGGCCGAGGGAGGGAGAAGGGAGGATACTACGAGCAAACAGACAACAGCTAATGAAAACATAGATTTTCTCCGCGGATGTTTTAAGTGCTTCCTTTAGAATTCATGAAGTGTTTGTTGTATGTTGACTGTGGACATCACTGAAACTCTGATGATTCACAGGCAGAAAAAAACATTCTCTATCAGAATCGTGAGGGAAATGAATAGGCTGTAATAAAACATGGATATTATTGAGTTAACCTAAACTTCTGGTAGCCATATAGTGGGAAAATATAGCTCATATCATTAAACCAGTAGGGACACCAGCCAACAGCAACCAGAAAGTAATAAAGAGGGGAAATGAGTGAGCTACTACAG
Source organism: Ophiodon elongatus (assembly GCA_016806645.1). NCBI lineage: Eukaryota > Metazoa > Chordata > Actinopteri > Perciformes > Hexagrammidae > Ophiodon > Ophiodon elongatus. Next base: position 2,903,204 of record JACSYO010001668.1, on the reverse strand, counting down.
CTTCTAATTATAGAAAAACATTATTGAATGTCTCAGTGATGCAGCAGCGTATAGCAAACACAGCTTGGAGTCAAGTCACTTTGTCTGTGAGGCAGGGAGAGGGGGAGGAGGAGGAGAAGACAGAGAGATAAAGAGAATGAGGGAGAGCTTTTTAACAGCTTAGGTGTCCCACTGCCAAATCGACTGCTACTAACTCTCAGTTGGACAAAGCTTTTTTCATGATTCCTGTAACGACCCACCAGCCAAAAGTAAAGACAGATAAACTGTCTCAGAAGAACACACAAGAAACAAATGACAGCTGCTCAGAGTAACTTTGCAGGCTGGCTGATCCAGGAGGCAGCAATGAAGTTCAATGCTGGGACGCTGCCAACAGCTGCATGGAATTGCAATCAAAATGAAGACGGAAATGAAGAAATTTCTCCACCACAAATTAAAAACTCAACAGTATAGTTAGACAGGTAAGTGAAGAAAGTGAGAACGAAACTTATTAAAGTATTTGTATTGTGGCCAAACCGCCTTATTATTCGTTTATAATAAGAATCTGTAAATTTGCACTTGAAGACTTTGAATGACAGACAAAGAAATCTGAGCTTTTATAATTGAACGTACAAGACCAGTTACTTCTTCTACTGTCCTTGAGCGAGACACTGAACCCCAAGTTGCTCCCCGGCGCTTCACGGCACTTCACTGCTCCTAAAGTACATACATTTCATCTATGTATTTAGATGACAATCGTAATGAAGTTCAAGGTTTTGTTTTGCTCGTTCAGATCTGGTTCCTGGTTCCTCAGACGTGTCCTCCGACAACAACCGAAATCCAAAGTGTTTATAGTTGTTCCAAACGGCCACGCTCGAAGGCAGCGTGAAAAGCCAGCCGTCGTATAAAAGGGGGTAGAATGTTTTCAGCGTTTTCAGACTCCTGGAAGACACGCATAGTGTTGCACTTGGTGGATCATGTGAAACCCAAATTGTTGTGATTAAAAAAAGGGCAAAACAGACATCTAGAGAGAAAAGTTCAAACTCCTCGTCTTCGTACAGCTGGCCAATCACAGCGTGAAGCGGGTGGGAATGTCGTATCGTCAATTTCTGGGAAGTACAGATACGATCGTGCTCGGCACCGCCCGAATCCGACGTCGTAAAGGTGTCGTGTTAGCGGGTTTTCCGAAGCTATTCGACAATCTGAGATGCACTTCTGACGTATAGCCGACTGGCTTCCTTGAGAGCTATTCTAAAAAGGAGGCTAAATAAAGATGGACATTTGTTTTTGATAAAATCAACAACAGTACTAAAAAAAGCCAGATCTATTCTTGTGTGTCACATTGTACGAAGGTCCCGGTATGGATAGCCTTCCCCCTGGTTGTGGTTGTTGGATGCTTCAATATCATTGAGATCCTGTCATCTCCTCCTTCAGATCTATTGCACAACACAACCCAACACTTTCCCATCGCCAACATAATCTTCAGACTGCTCCTGTTGATTCAGCTGGGAGGTTTCAGTTTTCAACCTACTCGCTACAAAACCACCAGTGTCTAGACACGGAGGAGATCCAATCCTCTCTCCTCTCCATCTTCATGGGCCTATATCGGACCTTTCTCTGTTGGTATGTCAATAAAGAAGGTTTTCCAACCTTATTAGAGTACAAATATATTATGTGTCATTCAATTAGCTAGTAATAGGATCCATTGAATTCTTCTATTAGTGTGACATTCGTGGTGCCTTTAGGACGGAGTTTAAGATAGTTTTAGGTTAAATTTAATATAATAGGACACATTAGCTTAAATGTGAAATACTGCAATACTTTGTCAAAAGGGTAGCGAACATGCCAATTTCTTTTGGAATAAATTTTAAAATCATACTCATTACATACAGGGCTTTGTATGGCCAGTTGTCTGAGAACATCAGTGAACATCTTACTCCCTAAAGGCCTCTTAGATTTGCTGGCTTAGGCCTTTTTCGGGCCAGCTGTTGAAGTTAAAGTCAAGGGTGATGGAGCTTTGGCTGTCCTGCCACCTCAGCTTTGGAAAAGTCTCCCAGTTCAGTATTTGGTCTGCTAGAACGGCTTAACGGGGAACTCCACAGTTTTTACAAATACGGTTCAGTTCACTCGTCAGCATGTGAAAAAGTTTGTTTAATGTCTAACCCTTATATATCTTACCTTCGGCTTGGAGACATAATACAGATATGTCATGTCACCACCAGATTTGAAGGTTCTTTTTATTCTCGTTTATGTGTCAGATTTGTTTCCCCCCCTTATTATCAGTGGTCTTGTGTCTCACTGGGTATTGTCTTTTTACACTCTTTCTCTCACCCTGCACTGGAAAGCACTTTGTGCTTCGTCCTTGAAAAGTGCGATACAAATAAAACGATTGATTATATTATTGTTAAACAACATTCAGTACATTTAAAATGCATCATATGAGCATGCTTCCCAAGAGGACAATCGTCAGCGTCTTTGCAATACAATTGTCTTGAAGGTCAATAAAAGGATGTCTTAAGGATAATAAAAAACGCAATACAATCTTAACAACACAGAAAATTGCCACAATAGCTCACATATTATATTTAATTTGTGGTTGTCTCCTTTAGTTTTCTTTTCTTCTTATTTTCATTCTCTCCAGATTCAATCATCCCTCGATTTATGCATTTGTATGCTAATATCAACTCTAAAAAATCATTCATTTCCCAGACTGAGAATTTTTTTTTCCAAATGCACCTAAAACCAACCTATTTTCAGGAAATCATGAGGCTCTGAGGAAATTGTCGTCTAACCATAACCCAATTTAATTTATATCTTCCATCTATCATGGTCATGTATTGTTGGCGTCCCTTTGGAGAGTCTTTTAGAAAGGATATATTCACTATTGAGAGTTTAAATGGACCGCTCCAAACATGCTCGGCGTGAGTTTACCTGGCAGGTGTTGTCACTAACTGAACTTTAACTGATATCTTGTCTTAGTGTACTCTTGTGTCTCGTAGTTAGAGGAAGTATGTGGCATCCTCACGGTCCTCCAAGGGCCTGAATGGAATAGAGTGGGACATTTGTCTGTATGAATATTACATTTTTTTCCTGCAGTCCAAAGCTAAATTATTGAACAGAATGCACTTTGGAAAACAGTCCTTCTGAGCTGCTTTGTCGATATTGCAAATTCTATCCTTGTGGGTCCCTTTCTTCTTTCGGTATAAAATAGACCTCTGTCTTGAGCTTGAGAGATGGAAAGCATGGTGGAATTCCTCCCTGCTGGCTACAGCACAGGCCGACTCGTCTGTCTGCAGAAGCAACAGATGGCCATGGTCTTGGGTTGCTAGGAAACTGGTAATCAAATACTTTAATTCAGATAGATTTGGGAATCTGAGTTTTTTTTCAAAAGCAGGGTGAAGTCTTTTGTTATTCAGATGGGAAGATGTCTGATTCCTCCCCCTTATTTTAGTTGGTAAATATTTGAATGCCCTCAGAGTTGGATATAGACTTGGCACCGAGCTCTGGACAGGCTGTGGTTGTGTGTTTGCAAGGCTGGGGAAAATAAATGATTGACAATGTCTGACTAACCGTCACACTGGTATGAAAAGAAAGACAATAAAGACAGAAATATCCAACGTTTGTGTTGGTGAATTCACACCTAAGGTGATGTTGGTTCGTGGGCTACTGGCAGCTTCTTTTTTTTGTCTGCATGCCGTTCCTTGTTCCTACGTACTTGTTGAGGTCTGCAGGATTACATGTTTTGCCTTCAGGTCTAATAAAGCATAATTTTCTTAAAAAGGTGAAATTTGCAACTCTCCCCAATTTGTTGTGGAATAGTTGTTGTTGAAAGCTCTGTAGTCTGTTGTTTCATTTTATTAACCCTTTACCAATAACAATTAAAAAAAAAGAGGAAATTCATCAGCTGGCCAAATGGGATACTTCTGGACTTTAAGTGAGACTAATTTGGAGGGGGAAAAAGTTGATTGTATTAGAAATAAAACTCACCCTCGCTCAATTCATTACATCAATGGGTTTTCCAGCTTCAGCTTACTTACTTGTAGTTTATGGCGGCAAGCGTTCTGTCTACTGCTGTGGGACATTAATCCAAAGATTTATTGACTGTTCGACTGTTAGATTACGTTTTAGCAGTAGATGAACATAACAAGGGTTTTTATCCCAAAATGTAAAACTAGATTTAAACAACTGTACAAACTGTACCTACATGGGGGACATGGAGAACTGCATAATGCAACCAACGTCCAAGATGGTGCCCCGTCATTTCAATGGATCTCTTCCAGGTTAGTCTCCATTTTGAGTGTGCAGCTGGACATCCACATTCATGTCTCGGCCTGTAGACTTCATATTGACATGACAAAAATAACTTTTGTAAACTCTGGGAAAGTTGAACAAACATGAAACCTTCATGGATTAAATCTTACTAAACCGAGAGAAATAATTTATCTTCTTTGCACTTTCTCTTTAAAATTTCTGTTTATGGGAAAAATGCTTTTTGGGCAATGGGGCATTTTTTTTATTGTATCGTATTAGGATGACTTAATACATCCACACTGTTCTCCCATTCAGACTCAGTCAGGTTGCATAATAATGATTTTGTCTATAAAGCAGTTGACTAAAGACAATGTTGTAAAATTAAGAGAAATTGAATGTGCTATTATCTTGTAATTCCCACTTGAAGCAAGGTTGGCCGCTGTTCAGCAATAGTTATAAACTATTGCTCTATTATCAAAATTGGTCAACAAGATATGACCCAAAAAAAACAGTTTTTCAACAGCAGAGTGTAAAGAATATCTCTCGCTTTGTCAATGCTTTGGTGACTTTCAGTATTTCGCAAAACACAAATTATTACGTTAACAATAAAATATACAAGCTTTAGTACAGGAGTGTGCAGTCAGTTTGCAGGATATCATTTTAACTTCCTTTCTTTTGATATACCTTTATCCACAGCAAACATGGGCCATATACCGAATGTGCAATGGCTGTAAGGGATCTGACTGATCACTTTTAACTTTTAGATTTGAGGGTCTGGTCACTTATTAGCAGCCCAATTCTGGCTCACTATTCCTGCCTTGAGAGCTGCAATGACATCAAGTAAAAACACCAGAGAGCTAGCGTCTGTATGGGCAAGTGAAGCGGTTTCCAGATGTGAATTGTTCACAACAGAGTTTCTATCAGAGAGCAGATTTGTTGTTTTTGCCAGCACTGGTGCAGGAACAGTTAAGCCTCCTGCGATGCTGCAGTGCTGCAGCCCGTTCCTTCAGTTAGTGGGACAGATCAGAGCTGATAAAACATTTCCCTGGTGAGTTTCTGAAATAGATCCAAACAGACAAACCTAGAGGAAAAATAAACCCGCCGATTGTTGGTGTTGATGCTGATTTGATGTGTTATGTTCTCTTTCATCTAAAAATAAAAAAATAGGATGGTATTCCTCAACCCTCTGTTCCCTTTCTATTTCTATTTCCTGATTCAGATGAATCATTTGTGAGAAGGGAGGAGAGGAGTGAACCCACGAGTCGTTGTGTATATTCAAATGCTTGTCTGTACATACGCTCATGGCGTTTCCACATACACACACACACACACACACACACGGACACATTCTGTGTCATAAAATCATGCAGAGAAGGCACACAACTGAAGAGAGTCACATTTGCAATCAGTCCAACAAAATTGTCCCCCAATCAGCACAAAATAAGAACATGATGTCACAGGTCCAACGTACGTTATAATGAAATACGGAGCAGAGTGATCACAGTCTGTTAGAGAGTCTTCGGTGCTCGTCTTCGAGAGCCGACTGGAGCTCGCAGTGAAGCTAGAAATGGCTTCAATGAAAGTGAATGAGTAACCGAGGGAACGTCCTCAGAGACTCGTGCAAGCGTGAGGGTGTCTTGAGTTAAGAAAAGAAAGCGTTGTGCAGCATTGAACACAGATAAACAACCAGAGATTTATTTGCATTATATCCTCGAGAAAACAAAGGAGGTTAAACTCCTCAACGGCCCCAAAAGTCTCTTTCACGTATACTCCAGGGAATCTTTCCCAGTCCCCAGCCTGATCTGGTAGATACAGCAAAGACTTACATGAGTTGCCTGACTATGATGGTATTCAAAAGCATTGTCCATACTGTCATTGCAAATTGCAGCCTTGTGCTCAGCAGTATTGACCTTAAGGGCATGTTTAGTCTGAGCAACATAGTCTATTCCACACTGACAAGCAGTGTTGTTAGAGATGAGACAATTAATGTTGTACTCTGGCCTTAGTACGGAAGAAAAAAATACTTGGGTCTCCGAGGAGCTGGATCAACTAAGGCATCACACATCTACCTGCCAGAGTTTTGGACAGCCAGGTCGGCTTAATAGGCTCAGTCACTAAACTGTGCACTATGTCTTTTAGAGCTCTAGATGCTTTGGGTTGAGAGGAGTGTAACATCCCTCTTAAATCATGACAGCATCTTGCATGAATATGCTTTTATTTCACCTCAAATGATGTGTGGAGTGGTGAAATTTCAGGGTGAAGCCCACTTGTGGTGAGAAATGTGTGACTATCCTTTGGTTGAGAAGTCCCATTGATTGGGAAGTGGCTTTTCAGAACCAAACTACAAGGAAAGCACCGGCAGAGGAAACTATGTTACAGACCTGCAATGAGACAGCCCGCTACACTTATTGGTAACAGGGGTAACTATTTTCTGTTGACCACAAAGATATATCTTAGCACCCAGAATTGAACTGGGGAAGTTGAGTTTATATGTTAGATCACAGGGCTGCTGCATTCTGGGAAAAGCTACGCTTGTTTTATTAGTCCACATCACATTAACACAGTAACATTAACTACTCAGGATTTAGAAAGAAGTGGGGTACGGTCAAAGTAGTAGCAATTGAGGTCTGAAGGTGAATTATATACAGTATGCATTCATTGTCCAGTGATTGCTAGAAATCAAGGATCATATTTTAAAGTGACTAAAGCATATTTGAGATCTACTTTTCTCTGATAAAATTAAATGGAAGAATACTTGAGGTTGAACCACTTCTAACATCCATTAGAATTTTCCTGGCACAGCTGGAGCTTAATAAATTAGATTTGTTTTTATTCCCTCAAATCAAAGAATAGATGTGGAGAGTTTTGTCTCAGGCTGATTTAATTCTCATCAGAAACCATTAGACAGTATCAAACCCACATGTCTGATCTGTGTGCCTGCAGAGATGTTTCCCAGTGGCAGCACGTCATCAACGTGGTGACACATCCAGTCCCCATCCACCCTATTCATGGACCAGTAATCAATGAGGCAGAGTTTCAAACCGCACTGAAACTTCGGAATATATCATGTCCTACAGATAAAACAGCGGAGAGCCTCTTTGTAAATAGAGGACAAACTCTCTCTTTTCAAGCCCAGGATATTGCCTAACATCCCTCGTTTAAAAGCGACAGAGTACATTTGAAAGAAGGGGTGTTCAATGTGATGCATTTTTCCTGAAGCCCATATGGTGTCTCACAGTGTCTCCAGCCCTGTAATAAAGAGCAATCTAATAAAATAAAATAAAAATACCAAGCAAGATGCAAAGGCAGAAAGATTAGACCGCTGCAGGCGTCTCATACAAAGCCTGAGATGATAGTGACTGACTGAGGAGTTGAGTATGTCTCACATAAGGGAATATGAGCACGGGAGGATCGTGCATACTGTACAAGTGTGGGTGGCCACAGTCCGAAAGAAAAATCCAGAGAAAATATTTCATTTTTAATGAATAAGTTAAAGAAATACTAATACACTATTTAACGTAAAACAAATCATATTGAAGTTATGTTTACGTTTGCTTTCATGCGATGGTTTTAGTACAAAAATACATATATCTGGTGTGTCTTGATCTAACCCTGCTGTTCCTTTCTAGCTGAGCTGTAACAATGTCTCAGCAGTTTCTTTTACACTAATTGTCTTCCAAGTGCAAATATAAATTGACAATGTTTGCTTAAATGTTGTTATGCTCGCTGGAGACGGCTGGCTTTTGCACGGCTCATTTTAGCAAGGATAAGTTGCTTTTTGTTTATCCCGATTTTGGAATATTCTACAATAGCAACAAACTTCAGCCTAATCATGTTCTTCCTCTTTGTTTTCGGTCTTTAAAATTCTATAGACTCAGCATAAGTAAAATCCCCCCAGAAATATGGAATACTGCCACTAATGACAGAGATAAATTCATAATTAATAATGAAAAGTGTCCTTAAATATTAGGTAATAGATAAGTAAGGAGCCATGAAATGGATAGCACGAGTACAAACTGCGCTTTAGGCTTGTTTAGGCTGGCCAGTAAACTAGCATGTTACATCTGTCTTAGTGTTTAGTGTTGTGCTATGTTCAACCCTGACCCCAGTTTGGTCTTAATAAGGATCAGTCTGACAGAGTGGCACACAGTGATCGAATTTGAAATTGACAGACAGCACAGGCTGCACTGAAACAGCCCACCAGGCAGTGCCTTAGTCAGTAGGAAAAAGATGGATCAGACAAAACAACTGACTGTTGTATAACAACCGAGATGACTATTCCTTCTAAATGTGTTTCACTAATTCAAAAAGACATCATTCACCTTTTTTCAAAAGTGTTAGTAATTTGATTACAGTTTTCATCAGTAAGTAACACAATGTCCACTGAGACGACCTGTCAGCTCGATGCTGCACACTCTATTAATTTAGACACAGCTGTTTCATCTGCCCATCTGTTTCGGCTGGCACTGAGCTACCGACAGTGCTTTATTGTGCTGTTTGAATCTGATTCATTGTTCTCTCTATGAATCGTGGGACTTGCCATTAGTTCTCCTCAGTCGAGTCGTGATTGCCTCGATGCATCCAGCGCTGGCAAGTAAACTTCTGGGATCTTTAGTGTGTCCTCTGTCATCTTTGAAGTGTACTTCAGCCATCGAGTATCACATCTAATAGGTCGTAGAAGACACACATGATCGAACACAGAGACAAGTTAGGCTCTAGTTTGATGACAGCGCATGGTGCACGCCGCATGGGGCTCTGTGGCAGTGAATTGGCATTTCCATCACACAAAGCTTTGTTTTTTGTGCAAACTCACCGTGAGCCTGACGTGTGCTGAAGTGGGAGGAGGGGAACAATAGGGGGCGCGTCAGATGTGAAACGATGCGGTGAGATGTTGGTGTCGAGGGCCACGGAGATTTCTCAGGTCGGGTTAAAGGCCCATGTTTTATTACTTCATCTTGTGTTTTACATGACGTGATGCCCCTCCCTACATCCAGTCATGCATTTCATATGCCACTTACCTCACTTGACACCCTCGAGGCTGCTTCTAATTTTGTGTATTCCCTTCTCGTTTTGGTCTTAATTATAACCCGACAGATAAAATATAGATATTCAGTTTTTTATAAAGAATTGTGATCTTCTACTGAGTTGAAAAATAAACTTGCCTGTGCTCTCTGGTGGATTAACTATGTACAAAACGTGTTCTTGTTTTTTTGTTAATGACCAGCCAAGGTACATATCGATATTTCTGTGATAAGCCACAGTAATATTTGCTGACCTCAGTTGACAAACCTCAATAGCTAATTTCAGACAGTTTCTAAATTAGACTTTAACAAATGATTTTCAGTAGACTGGAGTTTCAAACAAACTTTCTCTTCTATCTTGTTTTGATTCTTAATTTTTTTTTTACGTAGGGTGGGGCTGAATGCATGAGAGCCTGTCAATAGTTATGAATCAACATATCATTGTATGGTGCCAACGGGTGTCCAAATAACAACAGATGGCAGACATGCATACCTCCTCAAAGCCGGATGACCAGTGGGAACAGCATGAGCCTGACTGGGTTCTGCACAACACTGATTCACCACTGCATTAGTCATATCGGTGGACTGAAAGAATAGCGAGAATGCTCGAAATATATTTTTTTCTTTCATGAAATAAATAACAAAAAACTGGAGCAGTTTACATTGTTGTGAGTCCTGTCAGAGCTCTCAATTTGTCAGAATACACACACAAAAAGACACCGTATGATCTAAAAGCTGTGTGTTGGTTTACAGTGTTGGGGTTAAGGTAAGAAATAACTTTTTGGGTGGAAGATTTTCTATTTTGCCAGAAAGTAACTCAAAAGAGCTTAATTGCATTGTTATCAGTAAGTCAGACCATGAAGAAAGCGAGCGGATGTGGTAACAAGGTCCGCACTACTGAGAACCGTGGTGATGATGATGTAGGGGAAGAAAGCAGTGGGAAAAGCCATTATCAGCAGCAACATTTAGATTGTGCCAATTTTCAAACAGTTTTTCCTCACATCCAGGAAATAGAGATCTGTGTAGTTATTGAGTTCATGTCTCTTTTTGATTTTTGTGCATGTGTATGTGTAAACATTTATAGCATAACGCCTTGTTTGTTCTTATGTCCTCTACCATCTCGCTGTGTGCTTTTGTCCATGCATTTCCGTCTGCACATTGTCCACATGTGTAGGCGTGTTAAGTCCCTGTATATTATTAACAGGAATCCAGGAGTAGGTCGATAAAGCCCCTGCCCACCAGTGTCCCCCTGAAGTCCTACACACCATCTCCCAGCTTTGCCCTCCTATAGTCATCTATGGTAATCACTGGGATCACATCACAGCACATTCTTAATCATACTGGAGGCGGTTCTGGGAAGCCAAGTACGCAGTCAGTGAACCACTGACCTCTGTGGACTACCAACTTCTTTCATCTTGGAGCAACAGTTTGTGCTTTTTCTCCCCCAAAAGTCTATTTTAGAACACATTGTCCACGTCAAAGAATTTCAAAGGACTGGGTGCTGATATGAATGTGGATCATACAAGGCTAACTTTAAACCCTGTTCTTTTGTAGGGCAGAAGGCAAAGACTTTAGCTCTACAATGTGTTTGTTGCCGTGGTGGAAAGAACCAAGTACATATACTCAAGTACTGTGCTGAAAGGAACAGTGTGTAGGTTTCGGGGGATTTATTGGTAGAAATGGAATATAATATTCATAACTATGTGAAGAATCACCTGAAACTAAGAATTGTTGTGTTTTCGTTAGCTCAGAATGAGCCGTTTATATCTACATAGGCCACGTTTCTACAGTAGCCCATAAAGGACAAACCAAACACTGGCTCTATGAAAGAGCCTTTTGCACTTTTAAGGTACCTGAAAGCCACCGTAGTTCTCCAACACGGAAAGGGAGAAGAGGGGAGGGGTATTCAGTTATATACAATCTGCAATGTCACCACTAGATGTCACTAAATCGTGTACCCTGCTCCTTTAAGTACAATCTTGAGGTACTTGTGCTTCCATGAGCACCACCGCCTTATAATCTTGATCTGGGTACCGTGTGCATTTGTTTTGGAAGTGAGTGAAAGAAAAATGCAACTTATTTTTAATAACATAATTTTTTTTAAACACAGCTGTTTGCAGGTTGCATAGCGATGAGGTAATGTAGCGATGGTGAAACAAAGTAAACTTTGTTTTAGCCACTAACATAAATTCATACATTTATATAATACCATGTCTACTCACTACAAAACCTTGCCTGTAAAAATGTAAATATATATTGCCATAAATCGTTTTGTCTGAATTTGTGGGTAATGGGACCCAGTGACAGGCATGAAAAGGCCAATAATCATGGTGATGGTCTCGTTTGCTAATGTAGGTAATTTAGAGGCAGCAGCATTAACAGTATTGACTGTTTCATACCCAGTTAAATACTCCTTGTAGTGCGTCCGATAAGAATAACTGGGCTTTGGGTACCGATCCGATACCAGTGTTTGAATAATAAGCTGTTTGCCTAAATGTGTTGAAGTGACTGGGATCATTCTTTTGTGCGCGGAAACATCAGGCCTGACTGAAACATTTCTTTCCTCACTTTGTAAAACGATGTGTATGAAATAAATACAGAGATATAAATTCAATGAATTGTTATTGATTATTAAAATAACAAATCATATACCAGCAACTAATTAGCAGGAATAACAATTCAATTGTTAAACCTTTAAATGCAGCAACAAATTGGTTTTTCAAATTCATTATTAATTAATAAAAAATGTTTAAAAAAATTCCGGTACGTAATGCATATACTATACACATATTGAGTCAGTATCTGCCTGATATCCAATATCAGTGACTATTTTTGCTCCTGTTTGTTGGTGCATCTGCAGCCATATTGATAAGTGGAAGTGAGACAAACATCTGTGCTGATGTAGAGATCCCGTTAAGCCTCAATGAGCCTGGTGATGTGTGTGGTCACCCAAACTCCTCTCGCACTTAAGCCCTTGAGCTAGAACTCACTGTCTGACTCTTTCATCACAATAACTTTGATTTTCCAATACAGACAGAAAAATTGCCGACAACATAGGAAACTCAAACAAAGGGATGACTCATTATCTGAAGCACAATACGATCAGAACAGAGACTATGATCCTTACGCAGAGAAATGTGAAACGAAGGTGATTGTAACCAATAACAGCTCCAAGCTCCTGATGTATGCAAAACAGAGAGATAGAAGATAATGAAAGATTAATGAGTAAATCTCTGCCCATGAATATTTGACGAGGGGAAGTCTGTTTAATACATGATCACCCTGTGAAAGGCTTCCTGTACATGCCACCGCCTTATTCGCCGATTCAGAGAGGATGCTTATTAGATTTTCAGGCGGATGGCATTTTCATTGCCCTACTCTCCAATGAGTCTCTTTCATAAATCATTTTATATCACTTTATATTTGGGTTTTATTCCTAGACGTGATATATACAGAGGGGCGGCGGGGATGGGAGACTATAAACGGTGTTTCCTGGTGGCTTTCTTGCTCAGACTTTCATCATAGACAAACATATTGTTAATTAAAACTCCATCCCATACATGTTATTTACAATGCGATGTAAATGGTTCAATCTCGACGACAATAGCATCTATTTCTTCGACACATCCTCTTATTCAGTGCGCCACACAGACACGGAGCCATCCTCTGACCATTTGCATCCCAAATTACTTTCACACTATCGATTCCTGAGCTTGGAGGGCCACACTTGACATAGCATAGCTCTGTAGCTCATTGCTCTAACTGCTTTTGTGACTGACGCACGGAAAGGGATCAATGGATTAGTTTCCATGAGATGGGTGTTCTCGTGGGCCGTAGACGTGCCTGTACATGCTAAGAATGGGATTACAGAAAGGCAGACAGGAGCTCTGCGGGTCCGCCGGGCGCCTGCCATCCCATCTCATGGCTCAAGGCGGTGACAAATGGAGAACGCTGCCAGCGGAGTGCACTCACATCTCCAACTCAATCACATTGAGTCAACACGGGAACTCGCGCTGTCAATCAGGCTCGCGCATTTATGCAAACAAGCGCAAATCGGCAAACATTGGCATTACACTGTCACACCGTTACTTGCCTACTTTCACGTCAGGGTTTCATACATGCCTTCATTCCTGGAGCATTACCTTTGTATACCTGTTACGGCCTGAGACCTCTATGATGGAGGATCAGCCATATTCCTTGCAGCAACAATCTCCATCAAACCTAAGCCTCTCACAGACTTTGAGAAATATGATGAACGAGGGGCACACGTTTTTCATTTTTCCATCACATCTGTTGCCTTGTCAGAATGCTCGTATTATGTAATTACCCAATAATGTACGAAGACATATTTTATCCAAGCTGGTGGCGAGATTTGTCTCTGACAGAGCCTTAGGAGGGTGTTTCACCATGAAAGATATTTATAGCACAGAGGGGAGCTGTGTTTTCTTTTTGTTGGCTGTACAAGGGAAACCCACAGCTATGAGGATGATGAATGGCTTTAATGAATGCATTGCATAAATGCAATACCAGCGGGAGAACGGGGTGAAAATAACATTAAGCTAAATTTGATCATCCTCGCACATGCAAAAGGGAGATTTAGCACACACATACACGCATGGAATTCATGTGCAGATGCACACAATTGTAAGCACGCATTTACCCACGCAAATCTCACCACCCTCACGTAACATCCCCCACCACACACTATGCAGTTTCATTTACGAATCCTGTGTTCAACTTGAAGATCATAGCAGCTGGGAAAGCACATGTGACAGCAGATGTAAGCGGCACAGAGAGTCTCTCCCCCCTTCTTTGCATGTCATCAAAGTGGTGGTGGGGACTTCCGATTCCCCTGTCTCAATAGCAGAGTATGAATAATGCAGCAGTGCGGGGTTGCCTGCCTGACAGAGTGACTTGATATAAAAACAGCTGGGGGAGACCGAGGGAGACGTCAACACACAGAAAAAGGACTGCAGCAGCTAAATATAAGCGCTGCCAAGGTCCCATAGCTTCTTCCATTCAGAGACAAGGAGAGAGGAACATAGACACAGAGAAAGTGTGTGTGGGGTTCTTGCGTGTGTGCTTGTGTGTTGGCACAGTGTTCTCCCCCTTTGTGCCAATGCACACACCCGGGGTGATGTGCAGGATGTGCGTAGCAGCGCCAGAGGCAGGCTCGGTGCACCACCGGCACCCTGTTGGATACCTCGAGAACGGTTTTCCTCATAATGGAGACAAAGAGGTTGTTATACCAGCCAATAGGGTGAAGAGAAACTACAACAGCACGTTTACCAAGTAGGAACGCTGAGTTATGAAACTGATACATGTATTAATTAGCAGGAAAAATAGCAGATGTAAAACCAAAAATGTAGCCATCGTAGACATCTTCAAGATATTCTTTCCGATGGATTTGACAACACTTGAGCCGAGCCTTGGTAACATCGGCTGCATTTTCATACTATCGATCCTATTCAAAGCAATATGGAGCAATTATGGGGTGCATCAGTATTTCTTTTGGCATCTAATCTTTGAAAAAATGATTCAAAACCATCAGGAAACACTCCGACCACTGAATTAAAAAACAACCACGACTGAAATGGGAGTACTTTTAACTTTTAACAGTTCAACAACTTGGTAATCTCTCTCTCACTCTCTCTCTCTCTCTCTCTAAAAAAATACCAATATTATGCACTTATGTGTGACTTCATGCACCTGCAAACTTGTAACCAAGGCTACTCGTTCCAGTGTGGGTTGGATTTTACCTCATTGGTACGTTGCTTCGGAGAAAGCGTCTGCCAAATGAATACATGTAAATATAATTCCCTCTCAGCTCTTCTGCTTCACAGTTGACATGCATCATGGGCGCTGCATTGAAGTTTCACATTTTCATGAATGGCGGACCACCAAGTAATAACACAACAACAAGTTTAATTCATCTTAGAATAATTTAAATTATCACCAACTTTTCATCTTTAGCATCATCAAACAAATCTTTCTGGATGCAGGAATTTGTAACTATTCAATATCGAATTTTTAACAATTCGATATTGAATTTTAGCATTCTATTTTAGGCAAGTGACTTTGAATCACACTCACATTTTTCTTCAGTTACGCAATATGGACTTCACAACTAATGTCCATCACAGGTACTTAACTAAAGACCCACAGTTCTCCTCAAGGCTCCGAGTATTAAAACAATCTATCCACGCAATAATTAAAGTGTTTCCTCAGGTATAATCACGTTACTCTTGTCAAACAGCGCAGGAGTGACATTCCCCCCGACGGACGCTTTGTCTGGCTCAGCGCTTCAGGACATGACGCACACAACTAGCTGCTAATCACACTTTCTCAGAGGCAAGAAATAGGTAAGAAACACTCTTTAAACGCTAGGAGCAAATTGTAGTCACTTAAGCGTGACTTCTTCTCAATGGCGTCATTGAGACAGTCTATTAGTCACTCTGGTATCAGCGATAGAGACTGTGAGGAGCTAGACCAGAACAGCTGATAACACATGACCTGCAGCTCTGTCAGGACAAGAAATGGTAAAAAAAAAAAACTGACTACAGCGCATACATGCATGCATGAGTGCAATCTATATTATGGATTATGCTCTCAGTGGTTGGGCACTGCATTTCAAGTGGAGGAGCTTACAAGGCAATTGGCACGTGTTCATAATCCACAGCGCAGTTTAGTGAAACCAAACCATCTGCAATGATTCAAATAACGTATTCATGCTGCATGTGATCGTCGACAGCTTCCTAATGATATCATCGCAACACGTGAGTTCAGATTATTTCTTTTGCAACATTTTTAGAATGCATTCATTAAACTGATCACATTAGCTATGTTTTCAAAATGAACATTGATGCATCTGTTGGGCCCTATTAGCCCACTGTTTGGGTTTTACAGCCCACACACTGACTGTGCGGTTCATCGCTCTCACCAAAAGACGCGTTCACATGCTCTGAGAAGCCAAGTGTCGTTACGTGCCCTGCTTGAAAACAACGGAGAGGCAAAATAAACCAGTGGCTGGTGAAAACATTCAAGTGTGCAGCGTTCAACCCAGATATCTTTTCAGGGTTTGGGGTACTAAAGCAAAACCTAAAACGTCAGTAAATATTTGATTCAGGCCGTTTTAGCACGTTAGCCGTGATTTGATAAAGTGAGAGCATCTGTGCCTCGGTTTTTTTTCTCAAGGCTGTCTTTCATTGCTCTTTCTAAAAAAGCAATTTTTCATTAAATGGTAGGCAAAATAAAACTGTCAGAAAGTTTATATATCACAGACAGAAATGACCCCCTTAATTCCCAGATGTCCTTTGGTCCAATAATGAACCGTTTTCTTAGTCTGTCCCGTCTTTTGGTAAGAAACTGCCCCTCACTCCTTCCTCTGTGATGTCAAGCTAACGATCAGCCCGTTTGAATTACACAGGACATCTGTAATGCATGAGTCGAATGTGCTGTTCACTAAAAAAGGTCAGCCAAAGTGTCACAAGTCCACATTTCACCGAGCTAACTTGACTGAAATATCTCCAGCTGACTTTAATTTGAATCTCATGAAATGAGTACAAATGTAAAATAAATAGTATTACAAAATGTCCTGAAAATTGTCATTATTAGCATATCAATTCTTAAATTATGGCCAAAAATTGTTTGTCTTTTTGTTCAGGTGGATGTTTGTGCCAAATTGGAAGAAATTCCCTCGAGGCGTTCCTGTGAGGTCACAGTGATCTTTGACTACCAAAATCGAATCAGTTCATCATTCAGTCCAGGTGGACATTTGTGCTAAATCTGGACGTAGGGACACATAATGCCACCAAAAAGTATCTCACATTTCCATTGTGATTCCAGCTTCATAGCTGTGTAACTGTCAAATGATGTATAACCTGAGAGTCGGACAAGAGTTATTTCTATCAGACAGGGAAGTGATAGTCAAAACAAAGCTTTTCAAATAAATTCCTTAGTTACCAATCTCTATGTATGACAATCCAGAGCTTATATATAATATAATAAGTTAATTTGTTTTTTCTTCCTCTTTATGAAGACGGTTGTTTATCTGTATGCGTTCGCCTTGCATTTCCCTCTCTGCTGAAATGTCTCAACGGAGAAATAATTTGAGTAAAACTCAACCTCCAGATTACTTCCGGGACCCTTCTAGTCTCACATGGCTCTCCAATAGATTCCAATGCATGCAGGTTATATTCATTCATCTGTGTGTATACAACCTACAGGTTATTCCAGTGTACCAGAGGTCTCATAACCATATAACAGTTATGACGTACAGTCAGTATAATGTTCCTGTACAACTGAGCTTCACTCTGAGGCTCAGAGAATATATAAATATTTTTTTTTTTTTATAATGCATAAACAGGTACACTTCTAAAATGATTACAGAGACAAATCTTAGAGCAATCTTAGGGAGTGCTGTTTTCTCGATGCTTTAAATTGACCAAATGCCCCTGTAGTAATCAGCTCCGACAATTTCAGGTCCTTCTGCACATTATTCCAGGAAGAATTTGCCCAGTCCTGTTCTAATTTTGGGGACCAAAATCTGAGTGCGGGTCATATTGAGTTGGGCATTTCCACATGTATGTACACCAATGTTTCCTCATACGACGGTTTGTGAAATGTCGTGCGAAAAGTTCCTCCCACTTTTTTCTTCACGTTTTCCAAACGAAAGCCAACAAGACGTGTAACTTTACGCTTGTTACATGCATGCAGTCTTTTCAAAATAAACATCCGTAACAAAACTACTTTTAAGGAAAAGATCGTTGTTTGTGTCGGATAACATAGGAAATGATTTTGTGTGATAACCACACATTATGAAGCATTATGTTTTGTAGGTATCGCTAAGAATGCTGGATGAGACCAGCCTGATGTACACACGTAAGAAGGAAACCAACAAATGACTATGCACGGGCTACAAGAAATCCCTGACCAACAGCAGAATGTTAATATTTAGGCCAGACAGAAAACAACACTGCATTAAAACGGGGCTGCATTGGTTTGGAGATGTTGCCACAGGTACCGGCTGGAAGAGGGAATACAATCCAAAAGTCAAATTTGAGTGACACATTCAGCAGTTAACACAACAAAACACTTCACAGCGGTTTAAGACATCCACGCCCAGCCGACTGAGTCACCTGCAAAATGGCACCGTTTGTTCGGAGTAAGCAGCAGGTGCTGACTTTTTGCCAACATTTTAATTAGTCCAGTCCATTTTTGGTAACTCATCCGATCAAATGCAGGAAGTGATGAGTAACAACGGCAGCTCAATGGTCAACGGTAGCTCGTCGCATTGGAATGTTGAGTCACTTAGTCTTGTGGCCAAATCTGTTTTTTGACAGCATCCTCAACTCTGCGACTCCAGCTGTGAGGATGCAAAGTGCAACGTGGCCTTGTTGAAATGAATGAGGAGGCTGCGCTTTCTGATGGAGAACTATCATCATTCTGATAATAGTTCTTGACCAAACTATGGTGAAGAGGACTGAGTGAAAAGAAAAGAAGACAAAAAGACCTATTTGTGAATGGAGACACATTAAGCAAGTAAACACACATTCACTGTAATCTGGGGGGCATGCACAATAATATTTTTTACAAAAGTGTTTTTTCTTCAGGAATACAATACTTTTTTTTCTCCAATAGGCATATTTTAAGTCAATAATTATTTTGTCTTTTGTAGGCCTAGTTTGTTTTTAAGATTTTTTTCTTTATATCATAAATCGTAAATCAGAAGTGATGTGAAAGTTAAGAGTTTTTAACAGCCTGCCATGAATTCTTGCTTCAATATACTGTGGGTAAAGACAACAAGCAGTGGTTAGTGTAGTGTGATAGAGTACACATAGAATATATTGACCTGTTTATTTTCACACAGGGCCAGAGACCCGCTCCATTGTAAACACCGTTTTGTCCCATTACCTCGGTTGCATAAGCCGGTCTACATCCCACCACGACATACTGTGCAAATCAGCAAACTGCATTCCCTGAGTCATTTTCTTTGTTACATATTCATTCAATATTTGTATATTTATATTTTATAACATCGTACGCCCGGATGCAGTGAGAAAGGCCCTCAAGTTAAATTTGTTCCAGTTCATTTGACACTTTCGCTTTGCACTGAACTCTGCTGACTGCGTGTGAGTGCCAAAGAGACAGACAGCAAAGAGAGGAGAAAGTGAGAGAAAAGAGATAATAATGAATCCAGCTGTCACATGAGCCCACTAATGTGTGGTGTTCTTCCCCTAACATCCATACATGATGATTCACATGTTAACCCTCACCTGCGGGCAATCCCCGAGCTTTCTCTCTGTTAACCCAGCCATCTCTCACTCTAACGGGCACCACTCAATTATTCAGTAGCGTCAGCTGAATCCATTTGTGCACGTGTGTATGTGTGCATCTATGCTTGCACATATACTTGCATGTGCGTGAGAAAAAGTGAGAAATTGAAAGGTGGAGGCACATTGCTGTCGCATTTTCACTCTTGGCCTTGAATTTGCAGTAAAAAATTGCCCTTGCAACCTTTGTCTCCAAGCCCCGCCCCCCATGTGGGAGAAAAATACTTGGACCTTATCTGGCCCCCGTGTGCTGAACCACAGCGCTATAAAACCATGCCTTCTACGACAGCACTCTCCTTTTCACCGTGAATGTGAATGTATCTTCCTCAGGATTTCAATCAACCGACAGAGGTGGGAACATAAAAGGGAGCAGAGCTGAGCACACTGAGCTGGCAGCAGCTTGGAGGTCAGAGAAGAGCGTATCTGAGCAGAAGGTTGCCAGTTTGAATTCCTGAGCCAGTTCGGAATCTGTGTAGAAAAACGTGATGGAGCAGTGCTTCTCTTGTGCCCTTGAGAAAGTTGTTTAGAGTAGCTGCATCTGAATAATGCTGGTGTTGGTAACAATAACTCAATAACAAGTCAAGTCTGGCTAAAAGTATGATGAGCATAAATTATGCAGAATGTCACTTTGACACATAGTAACTTAATTACTCAAAATATAAGGTGATTAAAAATGATATATTTTCAGTTTAGATCCAAAAGTTGATGCCTGGTAAACCCTTTTAAAAGCTAGCATTGAGCCCCGTAATAGTCAGCTCACAGGAGGAAATGCATCAACTTTAATGAAAAGAATGAATCGTTTTATTGATAAGAAATCTCTTTTCTGTTAATATCTTAATATTCAATAGACAATATTCAATTTTATTAATTTTCTTTTTATTCAATTTAAGGAAATTATTTTGAATGGGAGTCAATATATACAAAACTACATATATAAACTAGCAGATGTTCTACTTTATTGTATAGACATAAAAATGATGACCATCATCAATTTATCTCTGGTTGTATAAGAACATGTTGCAAATCAATGAGTAGAGCTGCTTTATGGCAATATTGTCAATACTATTATCACATGATGATGTACTTAGTAGTAAATTAGCCTCAACAGACACTAAACTCCCCGGCGAATATTCATTAATGCTCTTTTATTGGATGTCTTTGTCCATGATGTTTTAATTGTCCGAACAAATTACAACTAAACCGACCAAATATATCTAACTACATAAATCCTGGTAGAATGTTTTATCCATATCTCCTCTTGCAAACAAATACAAATTTGTGATCATATCGTTTGCCTCAGTCAAATCTCTGCATACACGCTTGTACTTCAGCTTCAAATACAGCACACGCAGTAGTTCCCACACAGGAGACATCTGGCCACGATGCTGAATGCACAGCCTTATTCATATATTTTCAGCAAACGCTTCAATTATTTAGCCCCAGTGCTATTTATGGGCCAAATGCCGTCTTCAAATATGCATGATGTGTCTATAAAGGATTTGATGTCTCCTTGCCTACGTTTGAGTGGAAGAATCATGTGACAGCAGGTCACAACGGGCAAGAAAACACAAATAGTACAAGACAAGAGTGAGGTCTGTGTGTCAGGGTCTTGGTTTATTTCTGGAAGAAGTGTCTTGGCTTGCGTGACCCGCTCGCAGCACCGTGTGCTGATGGAGGTAACGCTGCAGACGTAGTCCGTAACGCTCAGAGAGATGTTGGAGGGCACAAAGAAGAACCTGAACTGAACCAGCTGGGTGACACAGATGCATTATATGTGGAGGCTCAGTACGGAGTGGGGAGATTATCTGTGGAGATCAAAGTATATTCAGAAATGTGGCTACTTTAATGCAGTAGCATATTCAATTATATTAAGGAATCAAACTGGAATCAGAGTCCAATGGCTGTCTTAGCACCTCAGGAGACATAACCAGTTTTTCAATTTCTCTCCAAAGAAGAGAAGATAAAGAGTAGACATTATCATGAGATCATTACTTTTTTTTGTCAATGCACCATTTACACTTTTAGATATGGACTTATTTTTGTTTGGTCCTCACTGTAGTCTAATCTAAAATCCCTGAAGTCATTTAAGAAATTGATTTGTATTTTGGTACTCTCTGTTACTATGTACAATTGTGTGGTAAAACATACAATTGTACCTTTCCTCAGTATTTCCTTAGCCCATACTTTAATACAACAAAGGGAGTTATGCTGGTCACACTTCAAGCAGCACCAACACGCTAGTTAGCACGTGAGGCAATACCAAAAATGTCTAATCAGACAAAGAAAACTGAAAAACACATTTTAGTAGGAGAGAATCGCTGGTCTACCCACACTTGAACATAACAAGGTTTCACAGTACAGGTCACAACGATTTGGATCTGTTGCGAGTGTGGTGCAAAAAACACGACAGCAATGACCACTTACCACCACTTAAGATGCTAAGATCAATTCAACATCTCCCAGATTTCCACTTCACTGTAAAGCTTTTCTCACTTCCTCAGCAATAATAACTCCCTGCTATGTGCAGTTAACTCACACCCTGCCAGAATATATATTAAAATTCAGAGTTATTTGTCACATATGTGGCACTCACTCCATGAGCGTTGGAGGAAGATTATTAGATATTCAACCTGTTTTTCTTACATATATATACCCTAATGAAGTGATATCTTGAAAACTAACATTTTTCATACGAGTAGAAGTAGTTGACTGAAGTCAGAAAACCGTTGTCATGCAAAAATTCCACTTCTTCCGTGCTTGTGCACATCCTTGTGAAATAAGACAACCCCTTCAGATTTTTGTGGGCTGCCCGGAGCAGAAAACATGTGATTCAACAAACGATTCAGATGGTGCTTCCCTTCCTATGACACAGTCAGGCTCATTGCAATATACTGCCCCTCCAGCATTAATACGAATCCCATTGCTTTTCTCGGCACGACCCGCCATGCGTAGCTAGTTGGTGCAGAGACGATTGGTTAAGGTTAGGCATTGACCCTGAGTTGTTCAGGTCACGATAGTCCATTTGTCAGGGCATTGGACCTGAACAAATCAGGTGACCGGTACCTCGGTGAGAATGGACGCCTGGCCGATCCTAGGTCTTCAATGCCCCACAGGGCGTGTCTTGACAAGAAAAGCAGTAGGAGTCATGGTAACGCCGCGGCCCATCTGAGGATCTCCACGCACAGCTTTAAAACTACCTTTGCAAAGGTGCGCCATAATCGTCTAACAAGCCAATCGCAGCCAATTCAGAATGTTAAATACAGCTCCTCTAAATTTGTAATGTCAGAAAAAAGAAATTCATAAAATTCTACTTCCCATGACTAATACCAATTAATGCCTAATTTCTAGATTAATGAATGCAATGCCTTTTAAGACTTTTTCAATGGTCCCCGTGAACTCTGAGTACAATTTCTTTGTCTATGTGATAATGTGAGCATGTTTCTGGAAGACAGTCAGATGGAGTGATGACTTCCATATCTGCATCAGTAAACATGACCTGCGAGCTGCATCACAAGGACAGGAACGGCCTGCCTCATGAACCTTAGTAGGTATATGGGATGCTGAGGGCTTCTGAGTCATCCACAAGTCCATCTGAAATGCCTGGCCAGGCTCCTCCACTCCCCATCCAGAGGCTCCATCTGGGGGCCCCATGGGCCAGCTGCTGGCCTCTCTCACGCTCCTTCAGCCCAAGCTGCTCAGGCACGATACTCCAGTCATAATCCTTCCCCTGCCGGCTCAGCCAGCCAGCTCTCTTCTGAGCTCTTCTACCTCTCGGTTTGTTTGCCTGACTTCCTGCATCCCCATCCAGGAAACACAGCTATGGAAAGACATCAGTTAACTCCATAGCGAGCCCACGCAAACCCAGGCCCCTGCAGCGCAAACATTTGTAGGAGAACACGCACCTGTCTAACTCTGTGCACCTCAGAGCATGTGAGTGACAATGTGAAATGGGAAGAAAAAGAGTGAGGGAAAAAGCACAGTGTGTGGTGTGGTGAAAAATATGGGCTTCTGCTCCAAGCTGGTAAATGGGAAACAGAGGAAGCTTTTTTTGAGCTGTGCAGCTATCACGCTACAATGTGAACATACTGTGGCATTGCATAAGGTTGTGTGCTCATTAAGGGCTAAAAATAAGCCTGGACAAGCAGCTATGCTGCAACTGTATTTAAAGGTTTAGGTCTTAGGTCTTTAGGTTAAGGGTTTCCATTTTTCACTGGTATGCTACAAACGAAATAAAATAGAGGCAATTTATTTTCAACTTCAGCTCAACACAGATTTTTTGTATCAATGTGGCGGTGGTACTATATGTAGATATGCAGGGCAGAAAAGCCAAAGATGTGTTTTGAGTTAATTTAAGTCTGCATTGAGAAGTTTATTTTTTTTAATTGTTAAATGTCCAGTTGGTCGCAATTTTTAAAGCTGCATTAAATTGATCTTTTTTTGGCCACTTAGGGGGTGAGCAGAACACGCTGTAAACACAACATTGACATACAACATGTTGACCCTATTAAGTTGTTCCGGTGAAAGTGTTTGCAAACACCTGGAGTCGTGTTTCTGGCGACCTGTAAATTTAAGGTCTGTTTTGGTCTCCACCAACTCCTGAGGGAAATATCTGGCTTGGTAGCTGCTAACTTTCCGTGGCTAACTTTGTCTGTCTAACGTGTGGTGGTGGGCAGGTAGTCTGCGGTGGGTTTTTTAGATCTTTATTCCCCTGAAAATGGTGAGACATGGCTAAAATAGTCAAATTATGGCCAGCGAAATGAGAACAATGACTTAAAAGACACGTGCAGATAATCATCACTCGACTCTGCTCTACAATAATTCAAGGGATCCCTTTCACATCACAATTAGTCTTTTATCCATCGTTAAGTATACAAATATTGATTAGTGCAGCTTTAACAACAAGCTATAGGGAATCCTCTACTAAATTGTTTGTTGATGTTATGTGCCTAAGTCAAACCATGAGTAGTTTGTAATCAGCTTGTTAATTATATTATATATTGAACCTGTTACATTACTTTTAAAAATGCCACTATCATCTATTCAAGAATTCAGGAAGGGTTTTCTCAAGCAGAAGACAAATTAAAAAAACCTCCTTTTCCTTTTCATGTGTGGTATCGATTATCTGTTCACAAACTGATTACCTAAGCACACATTCAACTCCTTAAATGACCACTACATCTTAGTGTTTGGTTTAAATGATTAGTTAAACTGGGACAAACAATTCAGCAGTCTTCACTAGAGATCGAGAACCGGATCAGGCAGATTACAGAGCTACCATGAAGCTTGAAACCTGACGGTGACGCTGCATTTCATCTGCATAATGTCTCCTCTTTCGCTTGGGACCTCCGGTCTGTTGACTGTCACGACTCATCACTCATCCCATATTTACATTTTTATTTCACTTTGTAATTCAGTCTCAAGTTGCCATCGCCAAATTTGTTTTCAAAGATTCAAGAGTTGATTGCTTGCTTACTTTGACTCAAGCAGCAACATTTGATTCCTTCCTAATCAGAGCATCTTTGCAGTTGCAGAATTAAAAGGTACTGCTTTTCCCTCGCGTGTTGGATCGGCCCATTGATTTTGAATGCGTACTGATCGGCCAGAGCAGAGGTTCACATGGGCAAAGTCAACAGGGCCAGACCCGGAATCAATATGAATTATTTATCAGAGGCCAAGTCTAGTGATTTGTGGGTTGGTTCCTGGTTGTGTCCATATCCTACAGCTGGGAGTCTAAATTTAATTTTATGTGCTCATCGTTTAATGGGTTAACTCCTCATCAATGGTGATCTTTTTTAGGGGGAGAAGGAGAGGAATGGTTTGCCCTGTTTTAGCTGTTTTAATAATTCATCAGTGACATGTCCCCAGGAAATGAGTCTTTTTTAATATATTCCTAATGGCCCACTTAAAGGTTATGTCTATCAGATGGCTCTAGCTGAAGACACTCTGGCATTTTAATCAGCAGAAGAGACTAGTCTTTTTTAATTAATTTATCTTTTACAAATGAATTCCCATGTTCCATTGATTACATGGGAAATGTGCTTCTGTCTTGAGTCTGACTATGCAGAGCTGTTTCAAGTGAAGATGAATTGCACCGCACTCTTCCGTCCTTAAATTATTTGGCTACACAGCATTCCTTATGTAACATTAGACGGAAAATCAACTCTCTTACCCGTCACCAGAACCAAGTTGTGTTTTCAAAAGTATATTTGTGATCCCTCGGATGTCTACTTCCTGAGACAATTTCACTCCTTGATTCGGTTTACAAGTACAACCAAACCAAGGAGTGACGTTCGCAGCGCCGAAGTCACGCATAGGGATGCCGGTGTTTCCTGCAAAACTTCCCTGGCAAACAAATCTATTTATTATACATACACTTTCTGGGAGCAAAGGTTGCCACATGAGCTCAACACTTGTAATGATCAACGAACTCACACACATTCATCTCTTGTCATTTGTGGGTGGTCACCTTTGCTGCTCAAGAGATATATACCCATATTTGTTTTGCAGGTAATGAAGGTGCTTATTATTTCTCATGACTTTCGACATCACCACGATTATCGTTATCATCATCCGCATTGTGTCGGCTAAAGTTTCCAAAATTCTAAACTTCTCACGATTTCATTATTGTAGTTTAGTTTGTGCACTTGTTTGTGAACTGCTCTGTGTCTGCAGGTGGTTGTTCCGATGTAGCGACTAAAGTCAATAGGGCACATGAATTTGTAATGTCGCCGGCACCCTCAGGACTGCGATAATGTCAGTCGTTTGATGCCAGAGTTATAGCGAGATAAATCAAGGAATGGTGGTGGTGATGAAAAATACATAAGAGTCTTGTAACGGACGACCTCTCTGAGAAAGGGCGGAAAAAAAGCCCTTGTTTTTGACGATTTCTGCCACTTGGGGGAAGAGTATGTGACAGCTTGGAGACGCCCGGGTCTTGACAGCAAACACTTCCATTTGCATCTTTATTTGTAAAGATAGCACAGGTGCAAATTATGATGAAGTGTTTGTGTCATCTGTGTATTCACTTGTTACATGCTGCAAGAAGAGAGAAAACGAATGCACTTTATATAAAAGAGAGACTCCTTTTGTAAGGTGGAGTACACAGGGGAGAGAAATCCCATCTACAAAGCATTGAGACCAAGGGACGAATGAGGACTGAAAAAAAGTATTTTTCAGCTCTTTCACCAGCTGGGGCTTTCCAGATGGGTAAAGGCAGAGGCATATGCAGCAAGATGTGAAGAGGACGCTGTATTTGAATTGTTAATGATCGCACGCTCTTGTGCAACTTGTGTGTCCATGACACCCCTGCGATGTTAGAGTGGCCTCCTTTAGGGCATATTGACGAGGTAACCCATGGAGCTCAAAAATCATAAATCATTCATAGCCTTTATTATATAGCATTTTATTTCTTAAAAACATGGCACAAATTGATTATTTTGAGGACTGTTGGCAGTATTTTCAGTAATACAAAGAGATATCCAAAGTCAACAAAATGAAACAAGAATGCACATTCAAACATAACATCTTAGAAAACTTATAGTAATTTTATTTCTACTAATAATATCATTATTAATGTTTTTTTTATTAATGTAAGTTATCAACTGGGGAAGTTTCATGGTGATATCTATTAGTTAAAATCTTTACTCCATTCACCTGCAGTGTCTCCCCCTAAAACTATAACAAAAGAAATTTGCTGTGTGTGACTGGGTGACTGACACATCAGCAGAGGGTCCACATGTAAAAAAGAAAAAACTGTCTGAGGTGAGATTTAATCTAAAAGGAGTAACAGCAACGGCATGTTGAAAGGTCATGTGCACTTCTACTTCCTTCCCCATGAGCCACACTGACATGGACAAAGCACCTCATCCCTTCACATGATGACTAATCAATGGATGTCAGCTGTTTTCCACCAGTGAGATGTTTCCACCTCTCTGCCCATCACATATTGAAATATTAATAAACACATCCCACCTCTAACTTGTGAGACCAAGGTGACATAATGCACACTATAGAAAAAAAACCATAAGAATCTGAATCACCATATGAGAAAATGTTCTATTTTTCCCTGAGGTGTTTATCAAAGGCTACCAGAAAGGTGAGTACCAAGAGTCTGACGAGCAAAAAGACAGTTAACTAGTTGGTACGATGGTTATATTTTTGATGATGATAGGTCTATAATCATTTATAGTGACCTGCATTGTAAGATTTGAGGTTTGAAGTTCAGTGCAGCAACCATCCTCATGTACAAAGTTAGTCTCGACAATTTCTTTCCTTATTAGTCTGGATTCAACCTCTCAGCATTTCAGCAATTCAAACAGGTCCGGTAAGATTGTCATTGAAGACTGTTTCAGCAGTTGGCAAATCAATCAAGAAAAAAAAAGAGCGTTCTAGGTGAGATGAAGAGTGAGGATATCATCTTACTATGGACACAAAATTGGTCGAATTAAAGAAACCAAAAGTCTTAAATCTGCATATTTCTTTCGGCAGCTAACAGGGTTCTTTCTGTTCTAACATGCAACGTCACGTCCTCTATCTTAAAAGTGTATTCGACTACAATACCGATAACAACATTAATGCATAGTCGCGCATGCTGGCGAGTGACCATCGCCTGCCGGTGAAAGTTCACCAAAGTTGAACCCCACGCGAAGGCTAAGATGCTAATTTACTTCTCCTTTCGAAGCAAAGTCTTTTTTGGCACCTTCGCTCACATAGCACAAAATTTAATGGGAGGCAAATGTTAATTTTGTACTTGTGTGTGACCGGGCCTTTAGACACCCGAACCTCCGACTGACTGAACTATTGGCCATCAATCATTGTGGGTAATGTGTTCTGTCGAGTTTTCTTAATAGAATATATTTAGTGCATTTCCTTCCTCATAGAAACATTTGCAAATGCGATTTGAATTTGAATGTGTTAAGGGACAGATAGAGATGGATTTTGTTCATATTTGCTTTAACATTGTTTTACTTTGTTTGACATGCATGAAGGTGTATTATAGTTTTTCTTTCGCTCTCGTTATCTTATTGCCCCTGTTTTTAATGTTTGTCGTTTTTTTGTAAGACAATGTGGGCTTGGCACTTTTGGTGCATGACGATATGAAAAATAAAATAATTACTAACTAGTTACTTCGTCAATATTTGTAATAATGGATTGTTCACATCGATGTTTACTTGCAAGCAGTCTTTGTTGGCGCGTTACCGCCGGCAACGATCAATCAATGAAAAAACACATGAAACATGTAAATCGCAAAAACAAAATGGTTATTTAGTCTGATTATGTCCTAATGGTTTATCAAACATACATTCTGGAAAATAAGAAGAAAACAGCAACAAAAGGGTGGATAAATGCAAAAATACTCATTACAACCAGTAAAAAATTTGTTGAGTCACTGACAATGATCACAACCCTGGGAAACCATTTTGTTGTGTAGCGCTGTAAAACACCTCACACATGCCACTATTAAAATGGAAATGATTTGCAGACATTATTTCAGCACCCAGGCTCATCAAATGGTAATAAAATGTTGAACTATTAATACTGCGATCAGTTCATATGTCACAACACATAACACTTTCGAATGCCTGAAAACTGTTAATGCAAAGCTGCATTGTGAGGACAGATTATATCATCATATGATACAGTCACTTCCAGCCATTATTATTCAGATGTGAACAGGGGGTCAAATTGAGGGGAGACATCCACTTGCTTTGCAAAATTGATGAAGGGCACCCTCAAACGAACAATAACACACAGCACTTTCTCACCACTATACATCTCCTGGTAAATTTCGACAAATTGCCTGCAGGCAAGCGTAGCCTCTGCTCTTCGACACCGAACTAACCTGCTTTGAGAGGATGGCAATATTGAAACATAAAGGGGGGCGAAGAGGGTAGACCAACAGACAGTCGCAATAGACCATTTTGTGAGTGTATAGTGAGGCAGCAAGGCAGATCTGTCTTCATTTAAAAAAGTTGTCTCAAGCTGTGATTGTGTCTGGGAGGGCAGCCCTGGACTTGTGCTGGATAAAGGTTATGGTGGCTGCTTCCCTCCTGGGAGGAGCTGATAAAAGGGAAGTCTTGTTGGAGGTCACAGTAGAATCATGACTGTGGGCTGTGGGTTCCCTCTTGGCGACATGATGGAGGGCTTTTCCCATTTCCCATCAGCCTCTGTTTTTATTGCCAGAGAGTTCTAGATTTGAGCAGGCACTTTGAGCAAGTTTATACACAACTATCGGGTGTGTGGTTCTTTGGAATGTATATTAAATATGCTAATAATGTTGATCAAATAATCAAGGTAATGTATTGTGCTGTTTGTGCAAATGATGCACTGTATAGAGTAGAAATCATAAATTGTTTCCATTTCAATATAATGTATTCCTGTAAAACACCATCATCAACTATGACTTGAAACAAGAACTGCACAGTTAAATGTATAATTTGTGTTAAATCTGTTCTATTGGATTGCATTACATTGTATAGATGTCCCTAATAAAGTGGCTGTGGAGAAAATGACTCTGTGGTACACTTTTTTTACTTTTATACCCATAAACATGATTTGTGCAAGTAGCTGTGGAAATGAACAAAATAACGACACTGCTAGTGAAAATGTGGAATAAGCTTTATTGAGTTACAGGACCGTAATACTATCACCCGTTTAGAGTCATATTGATATTCGTAATAAATGTAAAGCAGATGTAAACATAAGGTAAAATACATGTAGTTTTTACGAGAAAACGTTAAGGAAGATATTGTAATGTAAATATGTCTTTTAATATTTTGTCATTTTGTTCAATTAATTCCTTTTAAACAGACCTCCATCAGTTTCCTACCTCTTTAGAATGTTTCTTCTTCTATACAGTAACGCGTGAATTTCAAATCGAATCGAAAGGTTTTTCAATTTACTGGAAACTGTTTTGATAACCGATTAAACAATCTTTCTTCCTATATTCTCTAAGTCCAGCTTTCTCAAAGGTTTTGATGCTTTTCTTTGTTATACACGATAGTAAATTAAAAACATTAAGGTTTTAGAACATCGGTCAGATAAAACATTACATTTTATAGACAAAATGTTTAATTGATTGAGAAAATAATCAGCATATTCATCTTTGATGAGAATAATCATCAGTTGCAGCCTTAGTGATGTATGTGCACTTAATTGCCATCGAGCAATTGCACAAAAATAAATGTATATGGACTTCAGATGTGCACAAAGCAGCAATTAGGATGGACGGGAATGTAGTCCATCTGCTTCTTTATATTATCACTCATCTGTCTTGTGTCAAGAGGCTGAATGAAGCCTGTTGATGAGGGCGGCTCATTTTGTCCTTGGAGAGTTCTTTTATTTTGTGGGCGCTGTACTGATTTCTCTGTGTATCAGTTTTGAGCTATACGTTGAAGTTATTATACCAACTTTACCATTCCTGAGTAGGCACTTGTCATGGGAGAGTGTTATATATGTGTTTAGTCTGTATCGAGTGCCTTTGGGTGTATGTGTCGGAACACCCTCAAGATAAAAAAAATAAATGAAGTCCTGTTTCTAATAGAAGTGGTAGAAAATGTGAGGAAAATAACAATGTACTGGATGTACTTGTTGCTGGACTTTTCTGTTTAGATCAATGTGAATCTTTCCCAACAGTCCCAACAAAAAATAAAAATCATATTCGATTGTGAGGAGTGAGAAAATGAATAGATTTTCATGAACTAAAAGGATCAACATCACTCATCTTCTCTTCCTTCTTCCCACCAATGCTTTACAGCCCTGTTTAGTGTGACAGTGGTCTGCTACAAGCTGAAGTCACTGTGAGTCCTGCTTGCTGAAAAGGTGTGTGATTGTGCACTGCAGCAGTGTGGGAGTGTGACTCATAGCTGTACCCGCAGCCAACTAGTCAGCCATGTTGGCACACTGGCCGGACTGAGTCCCCAAGATAGAAGAGGATGTGCATCTGTCCATCTTGGAATCTATTCTTCATCTTGAGCTTTTGTACGAGCAGAGTGCCATTTCCAATCTAATCCATCGAGCTCATCAGCTACACTAATCAAATGATAATTCAGCACTAATGCCAGAGTAAACATGACAAAGGGCATATTTCCATTAGCTAATTAATGGGCTTCCTCATTACTTTACTCATTTGCTCAATGAAAAATGAGGTAATACATTGTGGTTTCATATCAACACCAAGTTGGAATTTAAATTGCCCCAAGCATGAATATTATTCTTGTGTGGAAACTCCAAAGAACTAATTGTGTATTTCAAGCAAAATCTGTTGTTGTTTTTAAGATTTAGCATAAAGTATAATTACAGGACACTCTTGTGTTTAATATTCATGTCCAGCAGGTTATAGCATTCATTATAAGCTTTGTTTGTACGATAATTAATATTTATGCTGGTCTACAGCACATTGCAGCTCTGAATAGTTGACAATAAGACACCACTCAATTAGAACGGCTTATCAGCTGTTCGAATAGTTTCGGAAACCCCCCAAAACTGGGATCAAACCTGAACCCAACAATTTCTGTACATTTCCGAAACCTACAACCCAACATTCACACCAACTTCCCACAGTAATTGGTCAAGTGGTGACAACTACCCAACTATTTGTGTCACTTTTTATGTTTACAACTGAGTATACACCATCATGTGTCCTCCCTAGCCTCCCCTATGAAGGCTGGTTTTTCAGTCTGTGGATTTCTGAAGTTCTGAAGACAAAAGGTGGGACAACCTAGTTCTTTTCTAGGGTACCCTGGAGCCAAGTCATTATCTGCACATGAGAAACATATTCTAGTTAGTTATGTACAATTAACCAATGCTCTGTAAATAAGGCATATTGGCATTGTGTGAATTAATTCTTACAGCAACCAAATGGAGCCACAACTTAAGTGTGGTACTGTGGCAGCAATCAACATGATGCTAAGATGCAGGAAAGCCAAAATCAACAGATAGGGAGAAAGAAAGATTATGGACACCGTGGTCCAATGCAAGTACTATGTAATACTAAAGCCGAGCTTGGAAAGTCACTTGACTTTCATCAGGGCACTTTGTTACTGAAATAATTGCATTAAACATATGCTGAAACCTTTTCCCCATTATTTTCATAAAAACAAAATGTGTAGCAAAGCATGTGGAAAACTAGCAACCAGAGGGGATATTGGCTGTTTCTCTATCTAATATAGAAGGTATATGGTTGCATCTGCAGGCTTCACTGAAGGTCATCAGCTACTAGCTCAGCATATTTGCTGGAAACCTCGACATCAAACAAGATAAGAATCACTGAGATGATGACTTCAGGCTGTGAAAGGGATAGCCACCAATACAGCACCATAAATGTCATGGATGAACTGTGTGTGTGTGTGTGTGTGTGTGTGTGTGTGTGTGTGTGTGTGTGTACTTAATGCTGAACCACACACAGGTTTATTTCCAAGATCAGTCGCAGAGTGTGTCACACAGGAAAACCCAATGTGCCTATGAGACAGTAGTTAGACGATATCAGTATGTATCTAGGCTCTGTTGGGATCGGACATGAAAAAGGTCAAAGGAGTGTGCTCCATACTGATTTAGTCAGTGATCGATAGAAGAGACTACACATTAAAATGATCTTTTATATATCCTGGAGCACATTCACCCCGGGCAATATAAACCATACGGCAGACGTGGGGAAAAGGGACGAAAGCAACAAGCAATGTAACATAACGTTACATAACATACCAGATTCAAGCTACTTAATGATCTAGTATCAAATAGATAAGATGGATAAGATACATATATCATCCCACGGGTTTGCGATTGTGATGTCTGTAGCGAGCCACAAAGATGCTGTACATTAAAGACACTGTTGTATTGTTGTTTCCATCTATATGCTGAATAAAACACAAGGGATGTTTAATACAGTTATAAAATCTCTCTTTTCATCCCCGACATTGTTTACACTCTTATATGTGTGGGCTTTTTGAAAAATCCTACGCCCAATTTCAGCTAACCTCGCTCACAATTGAGTTTGGTCCTGAGGGACCAAAGCCAAGGTGTAACTTTTATATTATCAGCCTGAGATATTTTAGTTGTTGGTATTTTACAATGGATCCAGCAGATGGAAATAAATTGGACAGGCTGACCCTCGGTTTCCTTTCTACTCACTTGTGGATTAGTTTGTCGATCTCTTTTGATGGATATTCTTTTCCCCATTTTGCCCATTTCAGGGTCTGAGGACACATTGACCTTTCTGATATACATATATGCCTGTCTCTATGCCTGTCTCTGTTTAAAGCAGAAAAAAGAGAAATGTCGAGGGTCCGTGAGCGAGAGCACGAATGCGTAAAATCTTATTAGGCAGTGTTGGTATCTGTTTACCAACTTTCTGTCTGTCTGAGCTCCTCAAGTGATTCAGAGCGAACAAAGCTCTAATTCATACCAAAAAGCGACACCATCACTAGGTTGCTAATGTATTCATCCAATTCAGATATTCATATTAACGAAGCATTCGTCACTTTCAAATTCTTATTAGATTTGTTCTGCAGAGTATTCTGTTCCAAATATCCAAATCTAATTTAGCTTTCCAATTAATCACTTAAGCATTAGACTCTGATTACTTTTACACTGTATAACCCCGAGCTCATATGATTGCAGTGAATATAATTTCATTTGTGCTTAATTTAGCTTGTGGACTGAGTTTCGGCCTGAATTTGGCAATGGTTACATCGTGTTCTCTCTGACCTTGTCCCCGTCACTGGCACTGCATCCAAGCCAGTCCCGCTGGCACTAGATGAACAACGGTGGTCCAGATACCGGCAGTGGCTGCATACCACTGCAGCCAAACCACGCAGGAGCCAAAAGGAGTGAGCGATGACTTCACCATATTAGGATTAGAAGAATGATTATTTATTTTAAAGTGCATGTATAGTTTTTTTTCATTTATTATATAAGCGAGGCAGGGAAGGAAAGCGGAAACAAGGCAACCGAGTGAGTCAGATACACAATGAGAGAACAGTGATTTTATAAGGACATTTTTAGCAGTGATGTAAATAGGTACATTTACGCTCGTACTTTAATGTAGTTAAGAACAAATTTGTACTTTGCTTGTCTCTTTTCTTTTCATGGCAAGGAAGGGCAATGCAAGTTTATTTATATTTATTTATTTCAGACACAGAGGCAATTAATAGTGCTTTACATAAGCATAAACATAGGTAACAAAACAGAAAATAAGACAATTTAATGCCACTTTTGTACTAATTCTCCACTATTCAATTGACATAAAAGTAATTGGCAACTATAACTGATTATCATTTAAAAAAAAAATGCATTCTCTTAATTTCTTTTGAAATATTTTGAGGTCTGTACCATTGGTTGGACAAAGAGCATTGTAAAGGTGTCAGCATTTTTTCAACATTTTCATAAACCAAACAATCAATTGCTCGATTAAGCAAGAAAATAATCTACAGATTAATCCGTAATGAAAACAATAATTAGTTACAGTAAAATAGTTAAAATTACCCCCACCTCAACCAACTCCAACAGTAAATATAATAAATGCTTTTATAATAACGCATGAGTAATAATAATCTAATGATAAAATCCAATAGTATCACTCTAACAGCACCCATTTCTCTGCATGAGTACTTTTACTTTTAATAGTAAAGTCCACTGGAGGTTGGGAGTGATTAAAACATGAATAGAAAACATACAAGCAACAGAACTTTTTCCCAGCAGAAAAAGTACATGTGGAATTAATATATCATTAATGACAGCTGCAGTCCACTTCAGTGTGCAGCGCTCTGGTATGTCTGATGTCCCTTAGCACACTCTAGCAATCATGAATGAAGCAAAATACATGGCAATCAATATAGTTCTTGTCGGACCAGACCAACCAACCTTTACCAATTGACCCTTCGCTAAGTCCCGCCCCCTCAGACACAGACTGGCCAATCATAGCGTCACATCAGCCAGCTCAGACTGGGGTCCAACAACCACCTGGCTGTGCTGCCTAGACTCTCATGCAATGGTTTCAGGCTTTCTTCATTTACAGGTTGGTTTTGTAGATTTCCAGCTCGTCATGGTCAAACGTTGTGTAATCGTGAAAATCGTTACCCGAAGAGGTTGGAACGAGATATATGTGTATGAAACGTTGCGTATCTACGTTACCGGCGGAGCTAACATTACCATCAAGTGTACTGGATGTCTCCATGTGCTGATTTGGCTTTGGAAAGATTGTAACAGTGAATAAAGACCTATACCCAGCTTTACAGGAACAGTGTTGTTCCTTAATTTCACTGTCTTCTGAGTTAATGTGGCGGTTCACTTTTTCACCGTGAGCTGTAGGCTGTAGCTTCTATCTTTATCTTTTCAACCTGTTTGTAGCTGCTGAATCACTTTGACATCCTGATATATCCATCAAACGCATATTATCGACACTTCTGTCTGCTTCTATGTCACAATATCACTTTTTCCTTTCTCCTAAAATAATAAAATATCTATTCAGAGGGTGCAGTTAGTGACAGTGTGGTCTTCATGGTAATGAAACTCTGACACCTTCATGGAGTAGCAGCGGGGGGCTGTTTGAGACGAAGGGTCAATTCTAGAATAAAGAAAAGTCGCATCCCTCAAAAGGTCAATTCTTACACTATAATTGGATTCAACATTTCGAAGCGGAGCTAGCAGATGTTAACACGACATATCAGTAGCACTGGATCTTTTCCTCACGTCAAGTGTGAAGAAAATGAACTAAAATATTCATTACAGCAGCCAGACTGTCAGAATACCTGAACAGGTTGAGATCACGCAGATCTCTTTGATGACAATCTGAAACTATTAAGGCAACCGTGTCTTCACTATCAGAGACTTCAAGGGAAACTAAAAGATGTGGGAGTGACTGCAACCTTGTACTACTCTACTTTATATCCAGTTTTATTTCCCCCAAAGTTTAAAGTTAAGCTGATCAAAGACTCTGAAACTTGTGTGAATATGTATACATACACATGGACATATATCTCTACTGAACAAATGTCTGTGTTTCTAACCATATTTTAGTTTGAGCATGTAACCAGGAGAAGTGCTGCAGACAGATGGTTCTTTTGCATCCTTGCAAGCCAGAGGACACAATACAAGTGGACAAGACATCTGAGGGATTTCACACATGAGAGCGGCTTCGAGAGGTACGATGCACGCTGAGCGGATCCAGACCCAAGCTTACCGCGTCCTCACTAAAAGGCTTCAGCTTCCTGCTGGCCGCTCCGTGGCGTGTGGATGTCAAAGACCATCTCCGCTCCCTTTCACATGTCGTGTAATTAGCCATCGGTAGGCATGCATGGCTGGTGACTTGGAGCTGATGCATCTGAATAAAACATCTGTGGGCCTTTGAAACAGTGTTGGTAAACATCTGAGCAAATTAGCAGAACGTTAAATCTGTTATGTGTCTGCAGTCATCTGTCTTTCTGTCTGTGCAAATGCATGTGTGCGCTGGTTCATGCTTACATCCACACACGGCCCGATTGTTTTGTCTACATGGCAACTGAATAGTTCAAATATAAATAACTGAATAAAAATCCATCCCTCTGCCAGTAACTTTGTCCAGGAGTTTGGCTGCGAGCAGACATTCATTCTCCCGATGCAGCTTCCTGACCTGAGACCTTTGCGGTCCTTCATTTACGAAGCCTAATGAGGCTCAGACTAGTTATTTGAGCGGAGGCAGCAGCAATGACACTTTCGCAAAGACCGCGAGCGTATTTCAATCTCCTTGCACGGAAGCCTGTATACACACACACACACACACACACACACACACACACGCACACACGCACACACACACACACACACACTGCTACCCCCCACTCTCTGCACACATGCACACACACATAGTCCCTAATAAAACTCCACTGCTCAATTATGCTCACAAATACCCACATACCTCACAGCACAGCATAGGCCTATAAATCATGGTCTTCTCTAACAACTGGTCTTGAGGATGAGCAGAACAAGCCTATGGGGCAATTGAGGAATTGAGGGGTGGGGGAGAGAAAAGATGGAGCGGTGGAGGCAAGACGTTAAGCTGAGCTGCGGTCGCACGTGCTTTTTTGCTAACAGACATTTTTCTCAATCTGGCCTGTCACCCGGTGGAATGTTCTAAGCAAGATTAATCTCTGGTTTGGGATGCAGGTGACTACTGTGGCATTTGTCATGTAATAGAAGGGGAAGAAGCTGTGCTATAGAAACACACGAAAGGCACATACGCCATCTGGAGTGGTGGAATGCAGAGATGGAAAAAAACCGTACAATTTCCTCTCTTCTGCTTTAAGAGCTTAAGTGATCAACAGGTAGGGTTAAGGTTTGCTTTATTGAATTGGCAAGTTCTGCTGATCTTTGATCAATTGACTTTTGCTGGCAATATGACAATAACATCCAGTATTTGTCACATAAAAACCTTCAATGGCACATTGATGTTCAGCAGCTTAGATACTAGTGCAGGTATTGTAAATGTAACATTTCCTCATTAGAGTTTTTTGTGCGGAATATTGCTGAAAGCCTGACAAGAAAACACTCCATTGAGGGTGTGTTAACCTGGGTTTGCATGGTGTGCAAGTCCCCAGTTAGCGGCTAACAATTAGGCACGTCTCAACATGAGACAAGTTAAGGCCAAAGAATAATGAGCAGGTCAGCTAACAAGTAGCCAGCAGCCCACATCCTGATTAGCAGAGGAGCCTGTGAAAGGACCACTCAGTAAGAAAGCCATTTAGCATAATTAGATGTCCAGGGGCAAAAAAGTACTCGGACAAAGGGGGGGGGGGGTCGTTTTAGATCGCATCATCTTGCCAGCGTGCCATCATACTGCGGAGGAGGGAATGAGGGCTGTGAGCATAAGTGAGAGATATTTCTATTTTTAATGTAATTTCACACATCATTGCTATTGTGGAATGTATTGAGTCTCACCTGCCTTCATGCTTTGAGTCTCACCTGCCTTCATGTATTGAGTTCCTTACAGTCCTGGATCCTTAGTAGTTTTCTTTAGCCTAAAAATAAACCACTTCATCTTGGACTGCATCAGGGCTACAGCTAATGATTTTTTCTCATCAACAATTAAACTGACAATTCATTTGGTCATGCATTTATCACAAAATGTAAGAAAACTGTGAAAAATACAAAAGAAAAAAAGTTTCCCAGAGTGTCATCTGCAAATGTTTTGTTTTGTCTGTCAACAACCAAAAGGCATTCATTCACTAACTGTTACAGTGGACTAAGATAACTCATTTATTCAAGTAATTGATGAATCGACTAATTGTTTCAGTTCTACTGTATATCTCCTGATAAAGAAACAGAGCTGATGTTACCTACGGTTTGCATTACTGGACAGCAATAGGTTTGCTTCATCAGAGTTTCACTCATATTGGCCTTATTAAAGAGTAACTCCAATTCCAATCGCTGACCTGTCTGTTGTACTTGTGAGCACACCCCGTTGTGGTGTAGCATGGTAAAAACAGTACATCACTGCTGCACGAGCTGTGGAAAAGACAATGTGGTCACCACTAGTTTTAGAAGGGTTATATTTAAAGACTAACTTACATGTAACACCAGGCTGAAAAGCACCTCCCTCTCTGGTGGAAACCACACCCAACAATGATGTTACAGTGTACTGACACGCCCTGGAGTACACTTCTACATCACTGCACCAAGGTGAAAACTTTAGCCACTGGAGGTCAGCAAAAACAAACTGGTGTTACAGGTTGGCTATTTATTAGTCACTGTTATAAAAACAACATTGTTTTATAACCCTGTGAAAAGTGTTGGAATATGAACATCTGCACTCACAGTTAAGTGATGTGCAGTTACCTTAAACATACAAAAAACCATCCCTACAACTTTATATGTTCTCATTTTCATTGAAAGACCTATTAAAATGATTATGGTGTGATTTTTGCAGGTATCTGTACCAAGCAAAGATGTTTTCTTTAGTCTGTAGAATATGATGTGTAGGCCAGGACATCGCTGCAGCATGACAATATTTAATTTGAATTTGCTATTTTGTACACATATTACGCCTTTAACAAATATTGTGCCTCCTGCGATTTGAAATTGCAGTGTGCCATACTGCAATTTCAATAATATTTGGAGTAATTGTTATATTATATTTTTTAAACATTGTTCAGCCGCCGTTAAAAAGCATATTTTCTCATCTAAAAGTAGTGTTTTCACACCTGATAGAATATTGCCATATACATAAATTACCTTGTGGGCTGGATGTAGAACAGATCACAGTTGTTGTTGTGGCTGTGGTGATCCAGAAGTTTAGTTCATGTTTTCATATTTTTTCTTTAAGAGACAGTCACAGAAAGTTGTAAACACAGTTTTCTCACTTCTCGTAATGTGTCATGTGCTCAGGGCATTTTTATCTTACTGTAGCATTTGAAAATAGCGTAGGGATCACAACTTGGATATTATGAATGTCTTAGTAGTGCATTTTTCCATACTGACATGTTTATGCTTTTATATAAAGACAACTGTAGGCATGATGGTTCGTATCTGTTGAAGACAATTTAGGCAATGTGTTGACTTTGTACAGCTTTAAATGAGAACAGTTTCTGGACATCGCCAAGCCTAATGCTGTTATGTTGCAACAGGAAAGATAAGTTTTCCTCAATTGAATAAGACCCATTAAATGCTTTACAAAACCAATATCACTTCTGTGTGGGTTTTGTGGCAATAAATGGACCATAATT
Organism: Ophiodon elongatus; assembly: GCA_016806645.1. Lineage (NCBI taxonomy): Eukaryota > Metazoa > Chordata > Actinopteri > Perciformes > Hexagrammidae > Ophiodon > Ophiodon elongatus. Next base: position 2,862,932 of record JACSYO010001668.1, on the reverse strand, counting down.
TCCTCGAGCATTTTTTTTTTTCAGTGACTTATAAGAGCAGGGTAGTATTTCTTTACTGAGCTGTACAGTATGTTTGAAGTGTAAAAATATGTTAAACCCACTCTGATGGGATGGACTATAACTGCAGGAATAATGCTGTTTTAAACATTCTTAGAACTAACAATGACAGTTTCGTGGCGAAGCCTTTCAGTGAGTTAGCTACTGTCAGCTGAAAAAAAAGAAGAAGGAGATCATGAAATCTGGATCAATTGCACTGAAGGAAAATAGGGAAACAACACTGAGGGAAAGATGAAAAATTAAGAGAAGCACATCAGTTTGAAGAGACACCTATGTGTGTCTGTGTGTGTGTGTCTGTGTGTGTGTGTGTGTGTGTGTGGAGGGTGGGGGGGGGGGGTTCTCATTAGCTTCGGGTTTGTTGCTTGTTTTCTTTAGTTGCACTCATTCAATTTCTGGTGACATCTGCACTTTTTCCCCCCCGTTCTCCAAGTAATGAGTCATCCCCAGCAAAATCCCTGCATTACAAAACAATTAGATCAGAAGCCTCCGGTAATGCAGCAGGGATCCAATGCTCCCTACCTACTGCCGCGGTGAGAAATGGAGGGGGAGAGGGTGTCTAGAAGGGAGGGGCGACGGATCTGAGAAGGCGATAGAGGAGGGAGGACTGCAGGAACTGGAGTATGACTCACAGATCAAAACAGCCACTTTCCAGATACACAAAGTTGTTGGTTTATTTTCATGCTGAAAAATGAACCTTTTATCGTCCGTCTCGTGTTTATTTATGCTCATCAGATCATCTTTGTGTGACGTAAATGTTTGTTTTGTGAGAGTTTGATAATGATTGGTCCAATAATGGTTCAAGGGGAAAAAAAATAACCACACAGTCACTTCGTGTGGCATCTTAATTCATCACACTCTCTTTCCCTGTTTTTTTTATTATTTCTTCTGATACTCAATAATCTGATGCATCAAAGGGTATTTGTTATGAATCACTGGTGTTTTCTAATATAAATTTTGCTAATTCATTTCCCTCGTGGATCTCTTCACAAAGCCTCTTAAAATCATTGACGGGTAATGAAGCTCATTAGTGCGGCTTCGTATTCTGTCCATTTTCCCCTCCGCAGCTTACTTAGTCTTGACAAGCAACACTAACAAGCAGCTGCGGGTCTCATCAAAGATTATGTCTTTTCTTTGTATAGAAAACAACAAAGTGGAGCTTATTATCTTCAGAGCGCTAGAACAAAAGGATTAGAACTGGTTGTTGATCATTCAGCGCAGTTTATGAATGGTATTACTATTTAGTGGAATATGGTTTAGAAATTGACACCACGATCAAGTGTATTTAAATGCAAGTTAATTATTCAATCAGCCTTTTATATATTTAAACGCCTCCTATATTTATGCCAGGATAGATTGAAATCATCCGTAGGCAGGGATCGTAAGACACGTGTCTCATGTGTCGAAAACTGTGAAACGTTATTTTGATTCAAACAAACATGTACCCCTACAAGTGCAGTTTATGTCTTGTCAGCAGGCAGCTAATGAATTCCTGCAGCATTCTGTACTAATGAATGTCAATGTGTCGCGACTTCCAGTGGTGAGCAGGTGTGAAAGCTAATGAAATCTCAAAGATACCCTGACCTAAATATTACACTGTTAAGTTTCTTGTGATTTTGTTAAACAGAACTGCCAATTACATGTGCTTTATGTCTCTAATATCACAGTGTCATTACGCAGATGCAAGATGTAATATGGATCTCCTGTCATATCCGCGCATTTAGCCTTCCAGATTTGCCATATCTAGAGTAGCATTATTTTGAATGGTCAATCACTCCTCCAACCATAATTACATTTTCCCTGAGTTTTGGCCGACATTCTCCCCCAGGTTGATACTGGGCATTTGTCTATGGTAATAATATAAAAACAATTCTATGGCAGCTGAAATTGAGTTTATGCCTTTCTCATTTTTAGTGAAAGAGAAAGGCGGTAACTGAATCAATCCTATCATTTAGAGCCATTTCTTCTAAGAGTTGAGATTATGTAATATCCTATAATAGAGGATATAACCAATATCTTCAGACAAAGAAGCACTGATGTGCTCCACAAGCTAAAGGCTGCTCATTACTCTGGGTTTTCGTCTCCCATGTTTTCCTCCCTTGTGTGAAACTTGCTTTCATAAATGTTTTCTTTGAGTTGACTTTCCCTATTGTGTTTGCCTTTCCACATACACCAACTCACACCAGTGTATTTTCCTGACAGTGAAACTGTCATTTAATTGCCTTTTTCTAGAACTAATCCGTGGTGTAAAAGGTGTATAGGAGGAAGAAGACATGAAGTGGAAAACCTATTTATAGCGTTTCTGCAGGATGTGGGTGTCGAAAGACAAGCATGTGCATTGCAAATTGCTTTTGATGGTATGTGGGCCATGTAAGAGTATTAGAGTATTAGGAGTCACTCAAGGATCTTAGGGTTTGGTATACGCTTGAGGTAAAATGCTAATAATTCAGATGCTTTGTGAAGGGTTAAGCAATGGGTGTCGTTTTTATAAGATAAGATGAGATCAACTTGTATTGATCCCCAGCCCCAATTCTGTTGTTGCAGCAAAACAAGGACAGAAATGAATACAGATAAGTATAGAAAGTAACAGAAATGAAAAAGGGTAAACTAAAATAAGAATATAATAAAAATAAAAATTATACAAGAGACAAAATGAGAGTGTTGAGATTACTAGTAGTTATAAGCAGAGTAAATCTTATGGATCCCTTCCTGAAATATTCCAGCCAATCAAATGGATATTTTCAGATTTATATCAGTCTGCATAAACACCTGACTAATATATGATTAAACACTGAGTACCATTACTTAAGCATATCATATATTGGTCGGGTATAAACTGTTGGACTTGTTGACTCTGCTGCTACAGTTATACGTCATGGGGAGTACAGGGGATCTTAAAGGGGAGATAGCAGGTCAACAGTATATGCCAGTATTTTGGGGTTTATGCCATTTCTTACACAGATTCGGTGCTGAATAGAAATTGTCAAAAATCCCCCAAAATTCCCCAGTGAGATGCAGAGTCCTCGAGGAAGACCATAGAAAAATCCCTTTGGAGATTTCTGCAAGAATTGTATTCTTCAGTGATTTAATTGCAAGCCCTTTTGTTGTGAGAACTGCTCAGAAATCCCTTTATTGCCAATACACCTAGTCACACATCCAATTTGTGTTTGTTAAGTTTCATGAGGCTGTAATCATCCTAGGTCACAACAAGTCATTTTATACAGTGACGTCAAGTTTAATACCATGGTCTCACTATGTGAAATGGCTACTGTGGGAATTAGCATCGTCGCGCATGAATACAGTTGGAATAATTTAATCAACAACAGTCTCAGCTTTCCACGCATGGCATGGTTGGTACCTATGGATTCATTAGGTTGGCTTGTTTCACATGATACAATTATCTTTACTCTGTCTCTAAGACTGAGCCCGCTACAATCTCTTACAGAAAGTAATGGGTCTCAGAGGGTTAAACAAATGACTTGGGCTAATGATTAGCAATGATTATTAGTTATTTTAACAAGTTTAACCTTTTAGCTCTGAGGGATGCATATTGGGTGTCAGGTTTGTGTGCAACTTCAAGGAAGTATTTTGTGCATGAAAATTTATAATCATGAGCCCTGGTGTTTCTTCCAGCCAGACGCCTAAGCTGGGTTGTTAATCAAATCTGTTGCCTGAGGTGAGTAGTTCATGTTGCCTAATTAAAACCAAAGTTAGTTTTTCAGCCAAACTGTTAGGGTTCGTAAACATGTTGTGTCTAAAAAACGCGTGCAAAATGCTAGCTGCACCGCTTTCTTTCTTTTTTCAAGGTGTTTGAGTGGGCTGCGCTACTGTCGCGGATGCCGGTACTAAACAACCAAAACTTGTGTACCGCAATGAAGATGATGAAGTTGCAGTAATTTAGCAGGATGCCTCACTGACTACACTAAACTAAGTTGATGTCCAGCACCGTAAATCCCTCACAGTCGTCTGCGTCAGTTTGGCTGACCTTTCGACCGGATGGTGTGATGTCGTTGGACGGAGAGGGTGAAGCAAGCAAGTAAAAGATATCTGCCAGCTGTAATTGGTTGTTCCTCATCACATGACATGGGGTGCGAGCTGCATCGTTCCAGGAGTTGAACTAGTTTTATTTTGGGCCGCAGCTTAGGAATGCTTGCGCACCGCGATGGTGAAGCTCTCATTTGTGATCATCTACATTGACAACAAATGTGACACGTGAACAGCCCCTTGGTCTGTGGTTCATTTCAATTTCACCGGCACAATGTATGAAATTTAAATGAATCTGCCGCGCTGCTGGGAGTTTCTTAGGATTTTTCTATACATTCATTAGTCTTCCACTGAACAACTTGACTTGAAGATCATTTCAATGTCTTCTACAACAGCAATCAGGAGAGCATATATGACAACAACATGACAGCTGGCTAAGCGTCATTTCACTATCCTTTATAGTAGAGAAAATGCAAGTGTTTATGAGGAGATGACAAACCAGCAAAGGAAGATAGAAAAAGACCAATTTTACAACAAATTTGTATGCAAATCCATACAGCTCAAGCAAGGCATTGCAATTTTCTCCCATGTGGGGGAGAATGTGCAAAACGTAAAGTGTAAAAGATTTTCTCAAAAGATTTGCCAGAATCCCCATCTTTATCTGCAAGTCATCACTCGTGGAAATCAAAGACATTTCTATTGGATTTGTGTCAAGCTATTCAAGCGTCTTCATGTGAAATGCAGGTTTTTTTTTTTTTTTTTTGCACCACAGCGTTGCCAACTACAAACGACTTCTGGGGTAACCAAGAAAGCCTGGATCCCCTTAGCTACGGATGTGTATGTATTGGATAATGAGGATGCAGGGGGAGTGCAGGAGAGCAGCAGTGCTAGTAGATCTATTTCTGGCTGCAGTAATTCCTGTTTTTAGACAGATGCAGTCATTGAGGAACTTTGAAAAAAGTATCATGCTTCCATTCTATTCATAAATCAGAATAAAAAATTAAAAACACACACACACACACACACACACACACACACACACACACACACACACACACACACACACACACACACACGCAACAAAGCTTTCTCTCAGAGAGATGTAAAGCTAGGAAGTCCTGATGCAAATGGGAGCCTGTCGGAGAGTTAATGCATTTTTTAATGAATTACTTTAATTTAATCTGCAAAAAAAAACATATGATTATCTTCATGAGCAGAGAGTCTTTCTCGGTGTTACTGTATATCCTTTCTGCTTCGATTCAAGCGATGCACTGAAGGCCGTTAATTTTTTTAATCACACAGGTGAAGGCCGTGGCCTCTGCTGGACATTCCCCGTGCTGGCGAGTGACCCGTCGTGAAGACTTGTGGCAGCATCATCTGCTGCAGCTCGTTTTCTATTCTGCATCCAAAGAGGAAACACCCCAACAGTCCATCCAAATGACAAGCGCCCACTTTCGCACACACACACACACACACACACACACACACACACACACACACACACACACACACACACACACACACACACACACACACTCTCGCATGTCTATTAAACTAATCTTTGAGCACAGGACAGGATTCATTAGTGAGACCAATGGTGGGCTCCTCACTAATGCAGATTTCCATGTCTCTTTGATACATCTCCCCTGTTATTCTTCTTGACACTTCCCCGAAGGTAACGAGAATGATATTAGAGTGACAAACACTATATTTCCCTCTGTCCATCAGCCAGGTGAGATAATGGAGAGTAATGGGCAACTACCTTTGTAACTTATTGACTTTTGAATTAATGCTAATAAATTAGATTAAAAGTTGAAGTGAGCTGCCTATGAACTCAGAGGAAAAATCTGCGTATATCCTTGGAGGCGCCAGGCCTGAGTCACACAAGAGGCGGGTTTAATCATTAACAGCAGGTTCCGCAGAGAGCAATTTAGACATGCCTATAGAAATTATTTGTACAAGGCTACGCTCACTAAAGGATCAATAGCAATTAGAGGCACTGTCTCCTCTCTCACCTGGCCAGCATTGACAGAAATATTAGAGAACTTTAAGGGATCTCATTAGACTTTAAAGTGCCTCTCCCTCCGTGTTGATCTGGAGGAGTTCTTGCCGTCTCCAATGGGAGTTTGAGAGAATCTAAAGTTGTTAGCATTATTAGTCACTCCAAGGCAACAGATAAAGTGGAGGAAGAAACTAAAATAGTTTGCAAAGGTTTTCTCCGTGAGCCCACAGCCTCATCACGTCCGTGCTCTGGTATCGTCGCTGAACTACCGGAGTCACTGCTTTTTCCAGAAGTGGATACTATCTGCTTCGTTGTCCTGCTGGGATTCCCTGACAGGGAGCTGGAGAATCATTTTCTACCTGCCTTGAAGTAACACTAGAAGCACCGTGGGAGCACAGCGACAGTGTAAACACACTCCAATATGGCCGTAAAGGGAGACACATTTCCCTCAGCAGATCAGGATTTTATAAACATTTTCTGCATTGGAAACCTCCACCAGAGTTCACATTGTAGGTCAAAGATAAACGTGAAACTACCCGTATTAACACTGCAATAATAAACAGCAATCAACTGCTGCCTGTTGATCCTATCAGTACATGTACATGTACAAAGTAAGGTTTTTCCCTTTCTCACTGATTGAAATTCATGTTTTTTACTGTACATTTCATGTTAAAAAAATCGGAGGACTTAAAGCTGATTTATAAACCCAACCGTCCTTGGGACCCAACCATATTAATACTGTCAAATGACCGACCCAAACTTAACCCCAGAGCAGAAGCTATATTTTTGCTTTATTTCATCCATTACTGGCCATTAATTTATCATGGAGGCTACGCTATGCTCTGTCTCCCTTTTTCCCCACATGGCTCTATTTGCAACACGACATGCATGGACGTAGAGTACTGGCACAGTTAGAGAGAGAACTGTCTCAATAACTTACGTTTGAAAAGATTAAACCCCAGTTATAATCAAGAATGGTGGAGGATGCCAGTCCAGATTGAACGTCTAGTACTACAATTAGTGCAAAACACGACAGCAAAGTTTACAGAACAAAGAAAAAAAAGAAGAACTGTAGGTACTTTTACTTTATAATGAGGCATTGTTATTCCAAAGACACTCTTAGTATATTTGCCTCAAGCTAGTCAGTGACCTCGAGAAGGCTGGTTAATGCATTAAAAGACTGAAATGTAACTTAAACATGCAGAAATGTAGCTGGGGAAGGCATTTAGTGTCAGTCATTACATGAGCCCAAAGCTAATGCACAAGATTGTGAAGTGGCTTCTTCTGCCAGAAAAGGCTTTACAATAGCGACGATGCTTCTAATTCGGATTAATTACAGGTTCTGCAATAAGTTTCCTGAAACTGAAGGACAGGTCCCACCCAATGCTTCAATTTAGCATTTTTTGTTTTTTAACAATCTTATGAAAAAAACATACACTCTCTCCTCTACCTCTTGATGTATTATTTAAAATGCCCGTATAAAGATTGTTTGTTTTTTTTGTACACAAGTACTGCCCGAGCATTGCAATCATATATATTTTGTAGTTCACAATTCATTACAATGAGTGTAATGCATCGAAAAGTCCCAGTGACATCTAACTATTTATCTCATAAATTAAAGCTAAATCTTTATCATGCAATACTCAAAATCAAGGCCGCCTCAAGGAAAGAAATTGCAATAGTGGTCTTCTGGGCATTTTTCTCCCTCGCATGGGCAACTCCTTTGATATCATAACTTGGGAGAAATATGTTTTTCTATTAATATTGAGTGGATGCCAGTAACTAATTTACTTGACGGTATACACCACCTTTTATGTATTTTTTCTTAAAGAATGATTGATAGCAAACATTGTGTAAATTTCACGCACGTTTTCATGACTGTGCCTCAAGCAGAACTACATTTTCCCTTCATCTTTGTAATCTGGCGTCATATAAAAGCAATAGCTGCGAGAAACACACTTCCTGGCCCACCGTCATATCACTTCCTTTCGTTCCTCTTGGCTGAGACAATGAGGTTTGTTAGCGCACCCGTGGCTAAGTCCGTTGTATTTGTTGAACAAGATTCTCAATATGTTATTAATACAATACAATGTGAAACCTTTTGATACTGCAATTAATAGCTATACAAAAAAAACTCACTGACTTAATGTGTATTAAAAATACATAGAGACCATTCTCTCACCTTTATCTTATGGGTTCACCCCATTACTGCATCCTCACTCACAGCTCACTCAGCTGTGCATTAGCTGTGGCTGTTATATGTGTAATTAAAAGTTAACATAAGAGCCATGAAGACAAAGTTGAAAAACAAGCTGGTAATAATAATAATAATAATAATAATAGTAATGTATAGATTTTTCTTTTGCAGAACATTTTGAGCAGCTTTTTCATTCTAAACCTTCCAAAAAGCTCGTCCTACATTCGGTATAATTAAACACCTAGAGATTATAATAGAGGGTACGATGGGATTGAACACTGGTAATATTTCATCAAAGCATCAACAAATTTGCCCACACAGAGACATAAATAGACACCATGATCATCATCTCCGAATGTGGGAATCCTCCTTTCCGACTCTCCCCCCAGTTTCACATTGGCAGCAAAACAATACACAGAAAAAAAACAGCTATTTCATGGCAACTTGAATGAGGGTTTTTGTTTACACTTTACCATGGAAACAAGTGGGATTCACTCTGCTGTTTGTTTTTTTTCAGAACTGAATGTTCTTCATGAATCATATTTTGTCATATGTTATTTTGTGAATCATATTTTGGGCAGGTAAGAAGTTGTTACACTGCTGTAGCCTTTTTGCATTGTGTGCATGATTGTTGAATATATATTTATGACATGCACATCTTATGCAGTGCACAGTATGTGCATCGCATACTATACATCAGTTTGCAATATGTACACCAGTATGCACATATTACATACCGTATGTCTGCCCTAAATGCATGTCACTTTTGATGAGCACTTTGTGGTTTTTGATGGAAAAAATAATTTTGATATAGATGCAGCGAAACTGTCTTTTTTCCATAACCTGAGCTTCAAGTGAGAAACAAGTTCCATAGCGATGGTATATTTATACAAAACCATCTTCAAATTTCCATAAAAATGTAAAGAGAGGGAGGTTTCATTCTCTTGCCTCTGGGCTACAGCATTTAGGATAGTGTGAAGCTATTAGAAACGAGAGTTTAGATGGGCTCAGATAGTTATTAATGGAAAGAACCAGGAAGAGATCAGCCTCGGAGGATGAGTCACACATGCAACGGCCAATCCCTAGAGGCCTCTGCTGGGCAGTTCTTTATTATCCGAGCCTTCCAGTGGTTGGGTGGGATCTAAAGAGCTACCACAAACTGTGCTTTTTAAGGCTTTGCTGCGCCTGATGTCTCCTGCTTCTCAACTACTCAGTGTTCAACACGCCAATAGCTTGTTTGCACAAGAGGCGTTGTTATAAATAAACATGTCTGGTGGAGGTGGCTAGAACAGAAGACGAAGAAGATACAGTGGGGAAAAGAACAAGTGGAAAAGGGTCATCTATTTTGTATGTTTTGTCCAAGGAAATTTAAAACAGGAGGAAGTATGATGATGAGTATGCGGGAAAAACATTTCTTGTCTGCTTTATGGAAACATCCATACAAGATTTGCATTTGGTTGTCGGTTCCTGTAAAGCTATTAATATGTATTGTTTTCTAAATGAATCTATTAATTCAGATGAGTCTTTCATATTAGGGAAAGCAGTACTGGCTTCAAGGACAAAAACGTCTATCAAATTCATGTCTCCTGAGATTATACAACAAATACTTGAAAAAGAGATTGTTACCAGACTCAAGAAATGTCAAGGCTAAGGCAGTCATTCTGGGAAAACGTCAGAAAAACTTTTTTAAGTTAAGATCAACTACACATCCTAAAATAGGTATACTTTTGTCTGAATTGACCCAGAAGATCAGACATTCTGTTATTATCTGGTATAAAAGGAGATATTTGGTGTAAACATAAAAAAAGACAGACTTTGCAGGACTTTAAAAGAGCTTTCTGTAGTGAGACTCATTATTTATAGAGTTTAGGGGTCAAAGGTTACATATAAAGGTTGGAGAAGCAGGCTTGTAAAGCCCTCTCTGTCTATTCAAATCCTCAAACTGCCTCTCCAAAAAGCCAGAGCTCTCCTTGAGCCAGGCTTAACTTCCAGCTGCTGCTCAGCAGCAAACAGCAGACGGCAGGCATTTATGTCAGAATAGTTCCCATTCAGTACAAAACCCACTGCAGAGAGAGCAGACTATTTGGGGCAATTTCTTTAAATACCCAAATACCTTCATGTAGTCCTTTGCTGGAATTGGGGATGTTACAAGAACAAATACTTTGGTACCAAGTCGATGCAGAAATTCTGAAACGATAATGGTACTCATTGTTCAACAGTACCACAGGGTACTAAGTCAGAAGTGTTTAAATCTGAAAGGACTATTACACGTCCAGGGGATGCACCTCATTGTTTCCCTGATAATGTTACATTGTGAACCACAAATCAGTGTTGAAATTAGCAGGAGGAGAGCTAGTTTACATCAGCTGTTAGCATATAGCAAATAACGGTGCTAAGAGCTAAGAGCTAAGAGCTAAGAGCTAAGAGCTGAGAGCTAAGAGCTGAGAGCTGAGAGCTAAGAGCTGAGAGCTAAGAGCTGAGAGCAGTTAACGGAGGTTATACTGAGTTACATTATGATGCATTCAAGCTTCATCCTGTAAAAATGAGAATTGGGCGGAGGTCAAATCTAACATTATCATGATGTGTTTAAATGTAATCTTGTAAAATTTTGATTTGGGCGATATTTTTTATTTATTTTCACCATGGTATCCAATTTGTTACCGGGAATTGTGCAATAGGGCTGCACCGTACCATTTTTTATTGATTATTCAAATTATGATTTTTTATCAATTAATCTAACAAATATTTTTTTGTGATGAATCAATTAATGGTAAATGGTGAATGGACTGTACTTGTACGGCGCTTTTCTAGGTTTCCGACCACTCAAAGCGCTTTAACACTACATGTCATCATTCACACATTCATACACTGATGACAGGAGCTACCATGCAAGGTGCCACCTGCCCATCAGGACTATCTACTCATTCATACCCATTCATACACCGCAGGAACAGCCTGCGGGAGCAATTTTGGGGTGAAGTGTCTTGCTCAAGGACACATTGACACGGACTAGTAGAACCAATCGAACCGCTGATCCTCTGATTGAAGGACATGGTAACTATGTGAGGACAACATAAATTGAAATTATATGATAAATTATAAATATGTTAAATTGATTTTGCATCAGTGATCCTCTCAGGATCCCTCACAGGGCAACACGTTTAGGTAATAATGCAGTGAACCCTGTTGGGGTCAGTAGCCTCGGGACAGTTGCAGCCTTGTTGGTAATCCAGCCTTATAACTCAACCAACCCACTGTGCTTTTCTATTTACAACTGCCATAAACTTTCTGACATACTTTTCTGCGAGGTGATTGGCTATGTGCACACTGTCAAGACACGTCAATGTATAGTGGCATTTCCCTATTCTATATTGTGGATTGTTTTTGTTTTTTACTGAGGTTAAGTATATATTTTAGATACACTGTGTCTATCCCTCAGCCCCAGTGTGCAGACACAGATGCATCCATAATGTGAAGCAGGACCTTTCTGAACAGAGAGAACTTTTCTAAAAGATTCAAAGTTGTGAACTCAAGATCCCCGAGGTGCATTGTAAACCTCTGTATGCCATCTGTAGCTGAAAACATAATTTCCTGACCCTCGACCGCGCCGCTATCTGGCCTAATATGTCCGTCTGGAGCTCATGAGACGATCTGGCCACACAACAGCTCTGCAGATTTATTCAGCCTCACCGAACTGCATTTCACTTGTGGTGTGGTGGTTTCGATTATTGGTCCAGCAGCGCAGGTGTAAGAGGCTGGCAGAAGCTGCAACCTATTCACCACTTCTCAGCTGAGCCTAGCACTGCGCTGACACATCAGATAGACCAATTAGGTTTTGCCGTCACTCTGCTGTCACACGCCGGCTCAGAAAGGCTGGATGTTACACCCAGACACCACAATAGACCCCGTGGAGGTTGAATCCAAACCTATGGCTTCAGTGGAATTCATTCATAAATTCATCAAGTCTGCTTGAACTGTGAGTTGATGTGTGCACACTGGCAACATGTTTTAGATTCAAGGTATCATCAAAAGTGTGTATATGACAGTTCGTGCATGTATAGTAGTTTGTTTTGTTGCTTTTTCTGTGTGACATTTTTATGCGACTTTTTGAGGTACAGATCATTTTCTTTAAATATTTAGTTTTTTAGTTAGAGTGAAAAGCAGCAAATCTTCACGTTAAAGAAGCTGAGACTGCTGAATGTTTGGCATTTTTTGCTATTGATAAATTAATTGATCATCAAAAAATGTTGTCACGTACTTTTCCGTCAATTGAATAATTGATTAACAACAATTAATTGCAATCATATTTTTTATACTATATCAATCTGCTGATGCTTAGTTCAAACATCTCAAACTAATGATTCACAATGGCTGCAACAATGAAATACAATGAAGATACATGAAAAATCATAGTAATATTTTACATAATAATAAAATAGATTTTTTTTCTGCTTCAAGTTGAAATATGAAATATGTGAAGGCCATGCATCAACTGTGTGCACTATAGGGCACATTATATGAACACCATCTTATCTCATGATCCTAAAAAACAAGTGCATTTCTTTTTCTGTCTATTTTTGGAACATGTTATAGCGAGGAGAGTGCCTTATACAAGAACATTTCAAAATGTCAAAAACTGAAATCTGTAACTTTCCACACACAGCAGTGAGAAGTACCTGCAATACAATTGCAACTTTGGCAAAGGTGGCAAAGTTGTGAAGAAAACTGTGTTTCTCTGAATCGACCTCTGGAAAACCTGAAAAAAATCATCAGCGAGTGTGTTGCTATTAATGGATGTACTATTTCTCAATACCTCTGCAGTTCCTCGGCAGGTGAATCCCTGCCATCTTTCTCTCACTCCCTTTATTACATTTTCTGACCGCTTTCAACTGAATTCAATTTCAAAGCAGACTCTAAAAGCTTCTCTCATTCACAAAAAAAAAAAGTCTGCTGTTGGACGCTGTTCTTTAAATACCACACTGATGTCTGTCTGCCTTTCAGACTGAATATTGTGAAACTCTTCACCTCCTCCATCACCATTAATATCTGTACATCGTCTAAGGATATTCAGTGACGTCAACATTCCTGAAACGCTTCTCTGTAGCTTTAAAATCGATATAAATTTGATGTATTTTAACTTTAACTCCTTTTTGAGTTAATCTCAGATAATGATGATTGATGTTCCACTGGCTTTGACTCAATCAGGACAGGTCTAACTCAACACACCTGAAGATAAAAATCACATTAATGGTGCAATATATATCTGTAAGGAACAACATGGGTGATATGGGCTTCAACATTCCAAAGTGCCCACATCCTTCCTCCATGTCCCTCTGTTGCATAGGGAGTGCCTCGTGTTCTCCACACACGCAGGGGGAACCAGCAAGGAAAAACAAAAACAAATAGGCTAACAACGCATAAATAAAACATGAGAGCGAACTAACCTGGAACCAAAGGCGGAGGTTTGCAGCATATTCAGCAGCAAAAAGATCTTTGGAGTAATTGGGTTTGGTTGAGGTTACATTTGGGGTTATGTAATGTAAAAAGACCAAAATACACTACCAGACAACAAAGACGACTACAAAGACAAATACATCTGGGCACATTTACACATGTGGGCACATTGCTCATGGTGACATGGAGAACAACTTTTCACTACTTGAGGTCACAAAGTTAATATATTAAAAATGTTGTTGGAAGCCGGGGATTATTTCCAGTACAATATGAATTTCAAATCTGTCTGGAAGCCTTTTTGTTTTATCTTTAAATATTCAAACAAAGGATGTTTCTTCACCAACATTAAAATGTTTCATATAGAAATGTTGCCGTTGTTCAAATGCTAATCGAGATGCAACATATCAAACACCTTCATCCCCCATCTGATTATTTTCCCTGTAAATTATTATGTTGACGACATTAATCAATCAGGTAATAGTTTAACCGGTTCTACCCTAACCTATTTTTGAGGCTTCCGCTCGAAAAAAGCATGCCCATACTAAAGACAGTACAACTCTGCAACCACAAGGTCTATTTGAATACTTTTGGTGTTATTATAAAAGGTAATAACTGTGAGATTTGTAAATAATGTGTAAATATCAGTATATATGTTACTGGTTAAAACTAAATGAAGATGGCACACAGAAAAAATGAAAAGATTTCAGGTTCGCCTAAAAAAAAAAGAAGCACTTTCAGGATGATCATCCCTTTGAAATGATGTAGTTGCAGGTTTAAAACACTATGAAATCCTAGCACAATATGTGAACACTCTCTCTGCAAAGTTTGAGTTTGATAAAGTGAAGTGAAGTCCACAAAGTACTAAGAAAAACAACCGTAAAGTTAGTTGCACGACGCTGAAGAAGCTGGTGCTGATTCTTCTCTTGCTGCTGTAGGTGCAGTGCGTACTCGTGCCTAATGAAAATTATTTTCAGGATGGCTCATAATGAATACGCAGGGCAGTTTGCACGGATTGGTCGATTTGAGTGATTGACACCTCTTTGGAAAGCTTAGAGCCTATGACATTGAGAGGCGTTTTCCAAAACGTGATTGACAGCACTGTTAGCCAATGAAAATCCGAAAGGCGCCATCATGTGTGAAGCGTAGGATCCGATAGGCTGAGATTATAATCATTTCCCCTGGTCAGGCAATATGAAGTATACGTGTGGAGTCTGTGTGGAATCGGCTTGCTTTTTGTCATCTCGTTTTGTCCGCTAGCACCTAGCTACGATCGCTAGGTCCGGTGGCGAGTGTGCTCACTCTTGTCGAAATATGAATATGATATTTGGGAAATTAATTTACTTGGTGTTTTAGTTGTGTTTGGAGCATGTCAAAATGGTTTATATTTTCTTGTAGCCCGGAATTTTCTGTTAATCTGGTAGGTAAAATTTAAATTTATTAGTGCACGGTCTCCCACTTTGAATGACGAGACAACCCGAGAGTCCCCTCACGAGGGGGCTCTCGGGTAGAATTAACCTACAAAATGTCAGGAAACAGAAAATATAGTTTTCACAATTTTCAAAAGGTGATGATGTAAATTGTTGATTTGATAAACCAAACTACGTTTTACTCAATCTACAATGGGAAAACAGAGACAATCTGCAAATTCTCACATTTGAAAAGCTGGAAACAGAATGTTTGGCATTTTTGATTGACGATCAATTGACCGGCAAAAGCATTTTTCAATTCATCCACTTCAGCCAGTCGTTTCATCACTTACTAAATGATGAAAGTTTTAGTTTGTTATTTTTAAACATGAATTACACTCTGAGGCAGTAGAGACAAGCTATTAACACAACACCTGTTATGTTGATATGGCAAATTTATGCGCAAACAGTTGCTTATTTACACCTTACAATCGGTTGGTAGAGATGCACCGATTGCAATTTTCTTAACCGATTCCGATTTTCCGTTGTTTTTTTTTAAAGTCTGACCAGCCCATTCTGATTTTCTTTCGAAAATCTTTTTTTCTGACCGCAAAGCTCCGGATCAATTTATGGTTCGAAAGGTCTTCAGTTACATAACATTGTTCTGCTTAAAGTGGCGATCGTTAAGGTTTCAGTCCTGGTTGATTTCAAATTTCTATTTTAGTAAAAACAGAGGAATTGTGCAGAGAGTTTAGCCGTGTGGGTCCTAAATTCTATACTAACATGCTATTTTTCAGAATTGTGTGCGTAGTTAAATTTTTTTTGTGTTCAATGGAGAAAAACTGTAATGCAACACTTTTTCCTGCAGTGTTGCTACAGACAGTTCGTAATATTGCAAACATATGAATATTGCAATACTGTGATTGAGCCTCCTTCAGTGATATATGGTGACTTACCAGACATTTATTTAAATCAAAACCTAAAGATTGCTATTTTAACACAAACTGTAAAATATAATTGTATGATATATTGCCTCCTTTGATATCTTTTTAACAACATTGTTTATAAACCCACAGGTCCAAGTGTATTTTAGCCCGGCTGCCAATGAACTGTCACATATTATCCACTGTTGCAACCACTATTCATGCTTGAGTTCTTAGGAATCCATGTGATACCAGTAAAGCCCATTGGAGACAGGTTAAAATACAGTGGTGGAGATCCAAGGGGCCTGACTCTTGCAGGGAAATCAAAAACCATGGAAACATATCCACATGGGGCCATCGAACGCCATGGAAACAAATCCATGTGACGCCACAGATTCTAGCTGGGTTTAGAAGTTTGCAAGCAGGCAAGGTGAGATTCTTCCTGCAGAGAGGAATACCTTGTGTTTTATCCCCAACTACACACACCCTTTTCTCTGGTTCATTCAAAGACACAGAATGCATCGTTGCCACACTCAGCAACACCTCAGATCAATTCAGTTTAAACAGTTTCGCTATCAATGCCAGGATAAAGTATGATATTCGCAAGTCTTTTCGAAGGTGCCATTGCCACTGCTGATTGTTGTGTGCTTGCCAAACATCCCACATCCCTGCAGTCAGAGAGGTCAGAAGGACAGAGGACCAGGGTGAAGCCACAAACAAGCGCTGTGAGGCATACTGGTGCCCATGTTTGTCAAAATTTATATATTAATCTTTCAGATGCTGCATTACCTGTTTACATGG
This sequence comes from Ophiodon elongatus, assembly GCA_016806645.1. Classification (NCBI taxonomy): domain Eukaryota; kingdom Metazoa; phylum Chordata; class Actinopteri; order Perciformes; family Hexagrammidae; genus Ophiodon; species Ophiodon elongatus. The sequence continues at coordinate 2,846,111 of JACSYO010001668.1, read as the reverse complement.
AAAAACACAATACTGCAATGTTGCACAACATAAATTCCTTTAAATGTATGTGAGAGAAGGATTATTGGTGGGGTTATTTCTTTGTTGGGGAGAAAATCAATATACACACACACACCACACACACACACACACACACACACACACACACACACACACACTGTGTGTATATATATATATATATATATACACATATATATACACACACACACACACTCTGTGTGTGTGTGTGTGTATATACACACACTCTGTGTGCGTGTATATATACACACACACACACAGTGTGTTTGAGTTGTCTTAACACCCCATTTTAATCCAATTCTGCCAGTTAATTTGTGTCTGAGGATGTGAGTATTGCTCTATGATGCAGCAGTGTGTTGGTGTCACAGCAGACTGGAGCGATGCGGAATGTGATATCTCAGAGCCTCTGTTTTTAATGTTTCAGTGCTTTGCCAAGACTGAGTGGGCTAAACGTGAAAATAGAAAGGCGTTTATAGGAGGGTTGGAGGGGGGTCAGATCGCTGATATCAGCAGCACTCAACAGTGTATGAAGCCTTTCATCATGATATTCACTACTTAAGTTATCTCTCAAATATCTCAACAACACTAACTAAGTACTTGTAAATACATTTAGTTGTGTTAGTGAAAAGTTGACTCGTTTGGAAATGTGGAGCAGTTTAATGGAAGAGAAAGTGACCAACATTTAAAAAACATTACCTCCTAATGTGTAACTGATGATGGACTTTGTTCATCGTTTATTCATTAGTCAATTGACAAAGAAACAAATGTTGGGTTTTGGAAGCAAGCTATTTGAAGGCTTTAGACAATTGTAAAGGGCTTCCTCAGCCACGCTAGCTGGCTACAGGGATCACAATGTTGGTGTTGGCCCACCACTTTGGTCCAAACTAAAATATCTCAACAACTTTTAGCCCTCTGAGACACGCAGGACCACCTCCGACCCATTTTTTCAACACCAAACGTGCAGCTCTGCTCAGAATAGACACTTAGTGATTCGTCACGGTTCACGTTTTTTTTTAGCATGGTGAAAAATACGCAGCGCTCCCATTGCAAATAATTAATAAAAAAGAAAAAACTTGAACATAGCAGTTGTGGTGGTTGTCAGTTGTTCCCTGTGGCTGGCTTGTCAATAGACTAGAATAGAATGCCTTCATTATTAAGTAGAAATCCTGACAGTGAACACATATCAAACAGAAATGCAAAGAAAATAAAAAATAGAAAATATGTTGCAATAGCGCTGTTATTGCAACAGCTCTACCTGCTTGTCTCATCTGAAATAAAGGAGCTTCTCAAAAACAGACCTTTTTTCTACCTCAAGTGGGAAGCAGTCATGGATCTTGCAAGTCAAAGTGTAATAGCACTCCTTTTGAGTTTTCGATTGGTCAATACTGAAGCTACTTTCCGAACAAAGACAAAAAAAGTTCAGTCCTTTTAAGCCGCGTTTTCACCAAGCTGTTCAGTCAGAATGGTTGTTTTCGTGTTTCCATTAGCACCAGTTTTGGGTAGTAACTGGTACGGTTTTTGGTACCATCATAGTCGAGGCAACAAGTGAGCTGAGCCGATACTAAAAGGTGGATTTAAACACTGCAGACCACTGATTGGTCAGAGAGAATAGTCCCTAGCACGATACAGGACATCCTGCACAAACCACAATTTTTTGTATTCACGTGACCCAGATTTTTGTTTAATGGTAGCCTGCAAAACGAGCGGAGCCGTACAATGAAGGGGCAACACTGCATTGGTGCATTGGGCTGGGGCAACTCATCAACGTCTATTACACAAATATGTGGATTTGCAGCTAAAAAAAACCTCACCAACGATCCTCTAAAGTGTGGAGGTATTTTAGAGCGAGGCCCAACTACGTGGTTTGGACTTACGTAAACTCAGCCAATTGGAAATGGCGCATCACAGCCGTACAATTGTTATACACGAACACTCAAACCGGAAAGCTTCTCGGAGCATTTTGTCACATAAACATAGATTTTTCTAAATGTTTCTTCATCTATACTTCTCCATGTTAATATTAATGTCTGCACCGCTGCTGTTATGGTAATGTAACCTTACACCCTGCGTCATCCAACGTTGAGATTCATCCAGTTTATGTTTTCCGTTTACTTGAACAGCCATGTATGAGTGAGAAAAGGACGTAAACTAACATTACAGACGGTTGTTATACATTCTATAATTTTCTTCAATTATTTTCCCACAGTGATGCAAAAATAAATTTGCCAGTGATGAACTTATCTGCATATTACTCCAGGGATGAAGACAATCTGTGTCATAATCATTTTACGTTTTTAAAATACTATATATATATATAATATAGTAATAATACCGGTTCTCCAGTTCAGGGAAAGGGTTGCTATGGTAAACAGTGATTCAATTAGTCTGTGTCACAGAAATCCTTTTGAAATTGAGGTCCAGTATTTTTTCTCATCAGGTATCAGACATGTTTAATTACATATTTTGGAAAAAACATAACATAAAGTTTTTTAAACGATAGCCATTAATATAAAATATTAAACGCTATATTCCACGCATACTGTATATGCATGGCATTGAAATGACTGTATCATTATGAAATTGATGAAAAACGCACCAGTGCGAATCTAAACAAAATTGTACATTGTGAGATTTTTGTCATCACACCTGAAAGACTATAGGCCTTTGGTTGAGTGAGCCATAAAAGCTGAGCGCCTCAAGAATAGCAATTAAATTAGTACAAAACAGCTCTAGTTGTCTGGCAACACCAAGGACACGCCATTCTTTTGCACTTCAGCATTCAGCTGCTTTGTAAACTCTAATGACATTAAAGTGAAATTCACAGCCAAGGATGATTAGAAACCTTTTGAAAAGCTTGGATGAACCGCAATCCTCACCCACGTTCTCCTTTGTTTGATTCAGCCAATTGATGCGGAAAACCGGGACTTTTGATTGGACAGCACCACCTCGATGACGATGAACACTAAGAACTAAGTTGGAAGGTGTACGAGCTGTGAAGACAGAACATGTACTTTATTCATACATACATTTGTAAAAAAAGGTACGGTTTGCAGACACTCTCCCTTTTCATTGAGTAGAACATTGAAAAGTTACGCTAAAAGAAAACTGGTTCTGGGCTAAGTCAAAACACAAGGCTTTTACCTGAAGTTTAAATCAAAAACTAGAGGGGATATTTAACAGAAAGTTCTAGCACACTCTAATTTTCATTGTTGATCATTTTATTTTCAACCCAGAACAGAAACACATTTTGTTAGTCTATGTGTGACATACTTCTGACCAATTCTGCACTCGCATGAAATATGCATGGGTCAGTTCATCCATTTATTCTCTGTGCCAACTAGAACAGGGTCACAGGGCGGTTGGAGCATGCACTGGGTGGAAGGGTTCACCACGGGCAGTTTGCCAGTTTATGAGTCGATCCTGTTACAGGACATCCTTCTAGTAAGCCAATGTATGTATGTATGTATACGTACGTACATACATACATACATACATACATACATACATACATACATACATACATACTCTACACTGATGCTTAGAGGTGAGTGGTCTTTCACCACAAAACCAGAAACAGCTTGCTTTATTTGTGAGCTCATAAAGAAGCTCTGGTCTTTTAATAAAGGAACAACTAACATGTAATGCTTAAATTTGCATGCCAAAAAGAGAACAAATAAAATGCCAAGTTATGTGAAATAAACATGGAAAATTATGATACTGTAAACCAGACAAACAATGCTGCATTTGGGCTTTAAGCCCATTAACCACAAATCCCATATACTTAATATGACTTACAAGAGGTTTTTTTTCCAAAGCTTCCCATACACATTTAGATTTAGGGAGTGCTGAGGGCTATTTAGAACCTTAGAGTTCATTGGATGGCCAGCAGGAAGTTTTTGGGTTGTATCCAGACGCTGACTGCCTGCATTAGCTACTGTTAACGTTGTCAGTGCCAGGAGCATTGGCAAGATGCACGGTGTGCAAACGAAATGTAAAAATATAAGATCATAAAGATCAATACAAAATAAACACATTGGCACATGGTGCCCCATAGTTCCAATGAGATGGTTACTGGCAGCATGTTGCAGTCATTCCGTGTCTACATGCAACTAATAAAAAGCTCTGCATCAACATCTTGTCAACAACTTTACAGACTACTTGAGGTTCTTGGGTTACTTAAACCTCAATGGATTAATGACAACAAAACACACATTTGTTCTAGCTTGCTTTTTATTCCTGTAAAAGTACACACAGCATAACTATCCAACCTCTACCCTACAGAGCAGAAATATCAACCTAACCTCTGGCAAAATTGACCCTGCAGGGTTATTCTGCCAGCACTAGGTGCAGCATTTTGCAGCAGCTATGACATACACTAAAACTACTGTACTATATGGTGAGAAGAATTCATCATTTAAACTGTTTCATAAATAAATTTAATTTCCTAAATTATTTTAAAACAGACAAAAGAATACAAGACCTTTTGTCTCCACTTCATCAGTGAAATGAATAAATAAAAAAAGGCCCAGATAAACTGCCAACACCTGTTTTATAGTCATGTTTCTAGGCTGTGAAAGAGTCATTTCAATCCCAAACACTGTAGACTACATACTTGAACAGGGGTAAACAAAGACAAAATAACCAGTGTACTTTAACTTGACCAGACACTTTCCGGTTTCATTAAATCCACACTCCTTTGATCAGCCATGCCGTCCCTTCGGTGGATCAGCCAGTTCTGTTTTATTAGCTCAGCCGCTCGTGGACAAACATGGAACAATATAAACCGTAGGTGGTCTCAAAGACCAATAACAAAACAAGGTGTTATGAGTAATGATGCCATCCCAACTTTTCACTTGTCCTTTTCACTCCCTTTTTCTCCTGACAACAGCTTGAACAGTAATAAACACGAAACAGACTCCCACACACACATATGACATCTGATTCTTCTGACACTTGGGTGTACTTGTAACATTTACCATAATGTCAACAGTCACAAGAAAAAGTCTCATTTCACTCACTTTGCAGGCGTAAGTTCAGGCCACACTTTTACTATGAACTATACACACAAACTAACATTTGCTTCATGGTCAGCTCGATGAATAATCCTCTTTCGGAGGAAAGCTTTTTGCCGTCCTTATTTACAGGCGATCAAAGATGATGTCATGATGCGTCTTCAAATTGAGAAGCTGAGGTTGCTTTAAATGGATCACTTAAAAAATATAATAGAATCTGGTTTGCTTTCATTAGCTATGTGGAAAATTGATCCTTTGTGGCATCTTGATTGCTAATGTCATTCATATGTAGAGATTCTGACCTTTTTTGTTTTTGAGTGATGAGAGCATTTATATTTGTTCTCTTATACCTTTCATTATATTGATGTTGGTTTAAGTTTAATTGTATTTATTTTTATTGTATTCCATGTCGCTCAGCCAGCGGGCTGTGCTTGGTTTTGGCTGGAAGGTTTTCAACACAGCGGTCTCGTCACAAACCTTCTCATTTTACATCTAAACCGTACACTAAGACACGGTTCTGAAAACATTTGGGGCGAGAAATAGGCAATGAAGTAACTAGTGCTGCACCGTAGATCGGGACAATTGTAATAGTTATATTTGTTCTCTTTTTATTTTTCTGTTGATGACTCAAAACCGTGACACAATCCGGACCATCGGTTTTGTGATCTGTTGCGCCCCGAGCAGTAACACAATCTTGATTCATTTTTCAGCAGTGCTGCCTAGTTCAACAGTTTGAATGTTATTCACGAGCAGTGATTGACAGCTGCGTTAGAAACTCCTCAACTCTGATTGGCTGTTTACCTATCAAATCTTTCAAATGCCAATCGGGGCACTGAAAGAGGCAGAGGAACAGATTATCTGTCTCATGTACGACTGCCAAGATATAGTGACAGTTTTATATATGACAAAAAGTTCCATTCCATTATCGAAAACCGCTTATCCTATTTAGGGTCGGGGGTGCTGGAGCCAATCCCAGGTAACATTGGGCAAAGGCAGGCTCCACCCTGGACAGGTCGCCAGTTTATCGCAGTGCACATATAGAGACGGACAACCATTCACACCTATACAGGCAATTTAGAGCCTCCAATTAACCCTAAACTGCATGTCTTGTGGGAGGAACCTGGAGAACCCACGCTGCCATGGGGAGAACGTGAAAACTCCTCACAGAAGGACCACCCGTGATCGGGGATCGAACCCGGGTACCTACTGTAGTTTTAACGCTCGTTGGCTTTAAGGACACGGTGTCGCCCTCCCTGTGGTCATCATTACGGTTGTTGTAGAATTATTTCATTTACATCAATGACTCCGTGTGTGTTTGTGTGTGTGTGTGTAAATATGTTCTGTTAGAGTTGTACAAAGTGAAGCATTTTAAGTGATGGAGTGAAGTGTTGGTGAGTGTGTGTGTGTGTTGCTTTAATTAACACAATGCTTTGATTAAAGCCTGTTGTGTGACCTAAGCGCTTACTAATGTAACTGAACTCCAGCATGATTACAGGAACATCACATTAAGTACAGTTAAATCTTGCTGTTACCTTACCCAGGAGGAACACTGTTATTATGTAATATTGTAAGATGGAGGGTTAGGTCACCTCCTCACTGGCGAGGGCTCTTACAAAAGAAACTTAGTAAAGACATAAGCCTGGAAAACAAAGGTTGAAGTGCCTTTTATACTGCTATCAACTGAACAGTGTATATGTATGCAGGTCAATAAATCAAGTCTGACAAGTGTTTCCATACAGAAGTTTTTGTGCCCCTTGAAACTTCTTCACCAGTACATCTATTTAAGTGAATGGTACGTCTAAGTTACTCATCTGGCAAGTTAAATCAACAGTATAAGGCTTCTACTAATTATTATTTTCATTATCAGTTAATCCGCAGATTATTTTAATGATTCATTGTTGAAATGTTTGGTCCTTAAATTCCAGAAATAGTAAAAATAAAAAAAAAAAGTACCATAAGCTATGCCATATTCAAATTACCTACTTTTTCCAATCAAAAGTTCACAATCCAAAAGATATTCAGTTTACCACCATTGAGAGGGGAGCTAGATTCATGAAGAGCTTTGTGCTCTTGTACAATTTAATCATAAACATTTGGGTTGTAGAGCAATATGGTTAAAATATTTTGTCACGATATAAGTCATACAAAAAAAGAAAAAAAAGACACCAGCAAAAAAGTTCCGTCCACACCGAAGGGGAAGTGAATCCATTTCGGAAAATAATTCGCTCTCCTCTGACTTTGTATTGCGTGAAAGTCCTACGTCACGATTTTGGCGTCACCTATTGTTTTGTATGATTCCTCTATCTGATGATCTACTGTAGGTGTATAGTACTGTACAACTTGTACAATATGGTGCATTTTAGTCAAACTGTATAATATAATATAATAATATTAGTATAAAGTATCCTGACACCAATACTGGGAGCCTCCCAATACAAGTCAATCAGTATTAAAACACAAAGCACACATATTCGGGATGTCATGTATGTCTCTACACTAGTCAGTGAATGTAGAACGCTCTGGACTCATCACGCCTTTGAAACTGGTTGTTCTGAGAAGTGTTGTCATAGATACAACTTTGATTTCTCATCCTTAGTAGTAATTTGTTAGAATATTGCTTTCTCTGTTTGGCTTTAACCATCACATTATAATTAGAAACCTCTACTTGTAAAAACCTGTAAGCATTCATCTAACCTCCTGCTGACTGTCATGGGCAGACAGGAGTAACAGTATGGGATGTATTTTAGTTTTTTAATGTTGTAACTCATCATTTGATAAGACACACTAATAATAATAATAATAATAATAATACATTTTATTTGTATAGCTCTTGAAAAAGGTACTCAAAGGCATTTCACATGGTAAAAACACTACAATTGCTACTATTAAAAAATAATACAACACAAAATACATTAATTATTTCTGCAATTTATTTTCAGTTACAGCGAGTTATCAGGGTTTTTCTTTATAGGATGGCTTTGAAAAAAAAAATGTACTTTATAAAAATAGATAGATAAGCTATTTCTTATTTAAAAGTCTCATCCAGTCTGCATCATATGCTGTGAGAATGCTATTAATGTTAATTGTAACATACATTACCCAGAATGATGACTGACAGAACCACTGTGGTCTAAACATTAGTCCATTTCTCAATTCATTTCCAAGAAAATCTGTTATGACTTCCTGCTTTACAAAAATAATTTTCTATCCCCCAACTGTGGCTCTGACAAACAATTTTAAACCACATTTTTAAACAGGAGGACTGATCCTGCCAGCAGGGCTCATCACGATCTGGCCCACTGAACAGATTTCAAGGTGATACTGAGTCCTGGCGGAAGTTAAGTCAAGGCTTTTCATCTATAATTAAAGGTGAGTTAATGAAATAGTCATTACGTGGGAGTTGGGGGGAGGGGGAGGGAGGTGTAGTTTGTATCTCTTTGCATGTTTGAACCTGACACCATCCCCTTTCAGCGGGCAAGGTCTGTTTCAGTCTTGCACAACGTTACCCAGAAGTCACCAGACCAAAACCGCAAGGGAGCTTGTGGATGATAATTTAAACACTGGCCTCACCCCTGAGAAACTAATTCACCAGGGAAAGCCATGTGGTTTGTAAACAAGAGCAACAGGTGAGACGGTGAGTTCATCTTCAGTAATTCCTGTATTTGCTGCCTTTACTGATTGCCATTCTGTTTCAGTCTTTGCCTTCAAAAATAGTTGGGACGAACACACTGATCTCTGCAAGAATATCTTCGTCAAGTGATTGACAGCCTCTAAAACCTTACTGCTGTCACCGTGTACGCAAGCAGCTCATGGTGGAAAAAACAACAACCGTTTGCCGTAAAGCCTACGTCCAACACAGAGCTTTACTCACTCGGGAGCGATGGAGGGTGGTGACAGCTGTGGTAGTCACCGTGAATGATGGGATGAAAAACCCTCAGGTGTGTGTGTGTGTGTGTAGTGATGGAAAAGTTGAAGAAAAAATCCATGCACAGCCTCATGTCTCTGAGTTTTGTAAGTGCGGTGGGATTCATTAACCCGGTCTAATAAGAACTAATAAAGTTGTTATGCCGTTGTTTGGTATTGATTTCTTTGTTTTTTGCCCCGCTTGATGACTGTGATGCCAGCCCTTAGAGAGGTGGGTGGATCCATATGTTGGTTCATATGTCTGTTACAGCCGTGGCTTTCAATGCGTTTTCATGGTGAGTTATTGAATGTGATGCGCAAGGCTTTTATTAAGGCACCTGTGTGTTTGGGGAGATCTCTTCTCAATTGACCTGTGGTAAGTTGAAGTTATTAAAACAGTCCCTTCTCGCCTTTTTCTCACCAACCTTGTCCCTTCATTCCCATACCTCCCTCAGAGCCGCACACCTACTTGATCACTTTCTTTCCGGTTTGACAGCTCCCTCCCACTTGCGCTCATTCATCATTATTACTCTTCTCCAGGTCTATCTCTCACCCTCTCCCTCTCCTGCTACCCACTACCCACACTCTCCCCTGGGGTGTTCTTCAACTCTGTGTAAACTGCTTTCAACTCATTCTCTATCCACTGTCCTGTCAATTCACCTGTCTTTTGTTGCTTGAACTTGCCGCCGCATTGTAACAAGGGATCGTTTCCAAGGGTCTTGTGACAGCTAAAGTGAACACTTGTCATATTACTTTCGTGACAGAGGGACTCTTTCTGGCTCAGAAGTGTCGAGGCTTGCTCGTCCTTGTTCCGTTTCCCATGGCGTTCCCGTCCAACTCCAAAAGACTGCCCCCGAATTCACAAACACCTGTACACACCAAGAAACAGAGTGTTTTTGGAGAGTATCGCTATAGCGTTATAATACTTATATTATACTCCGTTTTGGAGCAGAATCATCAGCATAACTGGATCGAGGAAGCAAAGATTGTCTATGCTTCAAGTGCAACGCAAAGAATTAAACTTAAGAGGATTAGCAAGTCATTTGCAGAGACGTGACTCAAGCGTTTTGGACTGGCTTTGTAAAGATGTCTGAGAAAACAAAAAAACAACTTTTGGTGGTTTCAACTTTTCATGAAAGGTTACAGAAATAATCCAAAGTTTTCTGCTTGTGGAGGAAAACGCTGCAGTCAAACCTGGGCAGTAAAAGCACTTACAAAGCACTAAACCTAATAGCTACATTAAGTAGCAAGAGTGCTATTAAATGGATCTAAATATAGTCGGAGGCATCATGTTCCCAAAATTATAAATGCTTCTCCATGTGTAAGCAGATATGTTAAGGAAACAGGGTGTAGTGCTGTTTTAGAGACGGGCAAGAATAAGATTACACTCACCGAGTGTATTGTTCTGCTTAAGAGTGAGCTCTAGTGGCAACATGCTGAACCACAAAGAGGTGGCGAGTTGTGCATTCCCAGATATATGGAGAGTAAAATGCATCACACGACCAAAAGCAAAAAATGGCTTCACTTGTAGTCCACTTGTAAAACAGCATGGATCTCTTCCTGTTGGTATAATGAGAATGGTGGTGATTTTTTTTTTACCTTCCTTTTGTAAAAGAAAACTCATCTTGCAGATAATTGCACATTTTAGTCAATTTGAGTGTTAACAGTAGCGTTACATCCCCCCCTGCACTGTTTCCTGCCTGCAGCCTCAACACCCACTTGAATTTGGATTGACCACGAGTAGGACCAAAAGACATGAACTTTCCTTTATTCTTTGTGCATCTAAATTGTTTCATGAATAATATATTTATCACCTTCTTTATTCGTCAAGCTCATACATTGTCTTAAATAGTTTTAGAATTTGTTATAATTTGTCTGAAATTACCTAGTATCCAGGGTTTAATGCTCTTAACTCATGCTTTGCCGCAATGTGCTGCGAGCGCGGCAAAAACCGCGTGTGATTTTATGCTGCTGTATGTTTCCTTCTCAGACTGAAATAAATGAAACTGAAACCAACATTCATCCTTTTTTTTTCTCCCCGCTAGACTGCTGGATCCACTTTTCCAAAACTAGATTTATGCCTTTAATAATTGTGCGTTAAAGTTGCTTATGTTGAGAAAACTGCAACCATTTCATGCATAAAGGAACATTTACAACCTTCCTCAACACCAAAACAAACATTTCATTCTCTGACAACGAACATTAAAACATCCACTGACCAGAAAACACTCATGAAAATGACTTGAAGAAGGATTCTGGTAAAGGAAATGGTACTTTAATGGCTCTCACAAAGTGCTTCGGAGATCTCAATCTTCCAAAACAAAACAATAACCAGCAGTGTGGTAGCCTGGAGATTTTGCTAATGAGTAGAGATAGCGAGATAAACTATTTTACTCATATTGCAGTCACAGCTGAGAGCACTTTAACTGCTTTCACTTGGTGATGATTGTGTGTTCAATAACTAAGTGTGACATAAGTTATTATGTGACTGCTGCACTGTTGCCAGTTTCTTTAGAGACAGACTCAGGAGCAATGTTTGATGATCGACAACAGTGAAATAAATCCATTTCGAACTGCAGTCTTATCTGTTTAATGCGTTACATTTAGGCGCTTGGATGCCAGGTCTGACAAACAAAACACTTTTTGTGATGAGTAATAAAACAGAATTCCGCATGAACAGCTGAACTTTGTCTCCTTGTCCCGCCTTGGTAAACAGAAACTCCGACTGGCGCAATTCAGCAACAGATCTCCTTCCGATACGATGCTGGACGCATCCTGATTGAACTTTCAGAGGTTGGTCAAATCATTGTGGACGCTCGGCTCTCTCACTCCCTGTGTGTGTGTGTCTCTCTCAACACTGCCTCTGCAAGAACCCTGTTTATTATTCATGTTTATCATCACACCATGTCTACTGTTTGCAACCAGTTTCATGGATGGACTGGCAGCAATTTGGAGTTGCTACATGAAACCCAGCTTTACCGTCAACACTGAAACGGATCCCACTTAGTTCAACACAGCCAACCACATTGATGTGTGCTCGCGGAGATGCTTGCACACACACACACACACACACACACACACACACACACATACACACACTGAGACCAACCACCCACACACACCAAACATTCACATACAAACACACATCAGTTCTGGGAAATGCCTATCATAGCACCATTTGAGTTTATGTGTTTTCTCAACACCATGGGTTCTGGCTTCTCAGTCATCATTCAGCACAGTAGAGGGAAGAGAAATGAGAGTGATACCGCAGTTATTGCAAATCTACTGAGATGGTGGCTAATTACCTCACGTTGACTTCCTGGCTTATTATGAACCTATTGAGGGTCTGATACCGTTTTCTGGATGCTGATATTATACATGACGAGATGAAACACAGAGGCAGGTGTGCACCATTATCCTGCACATTCCCACCACAACTCAATGTTTCTGAACATCCGGTGAGCATCTGTTTTATGGTTTTATAGCCGGCCTCTGCAAACTTTCTGCAAAACGTTCCACAGACTCCTGTGATTTAAAACATCCTAAATTCTGAGACAGGGCTCTAACTTTCCAATGAGATGCAATGCGACAGCATGAGAAAGTCAAGGTCCAGTTCAGAATCCAGACACAATCAAAAGTAGCCCTGATAACAAAAAGCCAAATGCAGGAGACATATTTCATTTTGACATTGATTAAGAGAAGTCTGTACACAAAATGACTAACAGCATATGTCAACTGCATGAGATCATTAGATCTGATATTTCCAAATATAGACAAATAAACAGTCTGAGGACTTTGACTAATGAAGGTTTGAAAATGTTATTATAATCCGTCTTCAATCGAATCTTCTCGAGGAGGATCGTGACTACGCTAAAAGCTTATCTTGTCGTTTCCCAACTTTGGGGTCAAGAGTTTAAAACTCATTGTTCCCTGCATTTAGTGCTCTTGTTTGTAAGAAATCAGTACTGGTTCAAGCAAGCATCTGTTTCAACGTACTGCGCTTTATATCTTATTTGTTTAATCAAGGTGTAAAACAACAAGTTGCCGTTTTACAAGAGGTTATGTACCAAAGTATTTCTTGGCCCAGGGGCAGTGAATTCCTGGAGTCTCGGATTTTGTGGTTGGCTAACGTGAAGCGCTAGCATTAGCTAGCATTATGCGTTTGTTTACCAGGTGATATTTGTGACTTTAGCCTGACGCCGATACTTGCTGCTACCCTCAACTTTGACTGAAACAAAAAAAAAGTGTTAAACTGTGTGCCAGGCAAGCCCCCTTCAGCTGCTCATCATTTGACACACAATGTTTATGAAAGATTCATGACTAATACAAAAAAAACACAGTGCTGCGCTGCATCTCAAATTAAATCCTCAGGATCAGAGCTTTCAGATGATGTACAACACTTCAATGTGGCATATACTGTTGACCTGCTATCTCGCCCTAAAGATCCCCTGTCTCTTCTCAAAAAGATCAAAATGGGTGCATGGTAGCGAGAGGGGGAGTGGACGAGCCCATGCTAAAATTACTGAAGATGTTTTCTTGGGGTTGTAAAATATGATGTGGGCCAGGACATTTCTGCAACAGGACAATATTTGATTCAAAATGGTATTTTGACACAAATATCGCCTTGAACAAGTATTGCACCTCCTGAGATTTGAATATTTCTGTAGGCCATGTTACAATTTGGATAAATTGACGATTAATTGTTCAGCAATAGTTTTAGCGCAATGATGCGCTAAAATTATGTCTTGTTTCATCATTCAAAACCTGGAGGGAATGTGTTTACTACTATGTTAGCCCTACAATGTTCAGCCATTATGCATGTACACCTTCCAACACTTAAAGCTGAAAGTCAGAACTTTACCCTCACCAATCACCAATTCAATTCACATTGCAATAAAAATGGTGTCAGACTGGAGGAAATATGCTGCTTACACGTCTTGAAAACTGTGACAGGTTTGGTGGAGAGCAGTTGTTTCCGTATTTACTGAAGTGAACAGAGATTGCATTTCGATTTTAAACAATCAAATTCACGTAAATGCTTGTGGGCTCACTGGGGACAAACCTCTGCCGGGATTCATCAAAACAAAACATATTCGAGCTCGAGTGTCGCCACCACTCTCATTCACATACATGTCATCATCATCACCAGAGAAGATGTGGCAGTGATAAAAGCATCACGCCTTTCAAAACAAAACAGGGCTGTCAAAGATATTGCTACATCTATAGCTGTAACCCACACTTGACCAATCGTGCCGCAGCCTGAGAGCTCAAAATAACCAGCGTAAATGAGTTGACCCCGTATGCGGCACGGTTTAATAATAATGCCACCTCTCACTATTCCCACTCAACAATAGGGAGCAGAATTTCTCACACACACGCCGTCTTTGTCCAGCCTAAAGTAATTTCCTACTGACAGGAATAAGGTTAATCTATTCAGTGAAAAGCCAAATTAAAAGTGTTGAAGATAGGTCATGGTCACTCTATGAAAGGATATTTTTTCGCAGTCTGAATAAATCCTGTTGTTGTTGTTGTTGTTGTTGTACGATGCCGAAAGTCAGAGCACATCTGTACTGGATCAAATAGATCATTTTCTTTCCTGGAACCGGGCAGCAGCATCAGACTTTTAAAATGATCCTCTGGGTGGGAGGGTGATTTTATTTTCTATCACACAGATTTATTTCATGATGCCCAAAGAGTTCATGTTTCATCCAGCTGATGCGGATCTCTCCAGACCCTCAGCTCACATTTCTACCTGCAATTACCATTCACGGCACACCAGCCCACCCAGGACAAAATGAGAGCCTGTAATTCCTGACAAGCACCGTGTCTTACCAGCCATCTCCTGAATCTGAGGACTTATTCCCCCAACAATCCCTCATCGGTCTGTTTCTTTCCCTCTCTGTCTGGTTATCTAACGGCATTATGGCTGCCTCTCAAAGGCCCATGCCTCCGAATACTCTCACTCCACCGAGGAGTGTTTGATACGACCACTTTCCACCACTCCACGAGCAGGAAATGAGATGGTGTCATGATGAATGTGGTCGATGTCTATTTTACACTGATGAGCTCAAGGATGACTGTGGCTTTACCGCTTCCCACATGTTGAGTATGATGATGTCAGAAAATTGAGTGCGTAGCAAATAAAGTGGCAATCAAGGAGAGAGAAAGGGGTATTTAATAGCACTACCGACATTAGACATCACCATCAAGGTTTGACTTTTTCATCTTTTCACAATCTGTTCCCGTATCATCTGCGGAGTAACACCTAAACGCACACACACACACACACACACTCTCCACACAAGGCTGGACTTTTTTACAAAACTTTGTCACTGGGGAATTACCCTCTTCAAGTACATTACATTACCCTTTCTTGCAAATCTTTGTTCCCATACAATTTGTACTCCCAAAAGAATAACTATGTATGTACCTAAATGGTCTGCACCAGTATGAAGCTGGGAACAATGGTGGACAAAAGGTAGTAACCAGACATGATCCCTCACTGGCTTCCCAGCCACGCACACTCACAAATGGGAACTGTCCTTTCAAGAAAAATGTTAGATGTAATTTCAGGTAATTTTGTAAAAACAGCTTTAAATGGCTTATATTTACAATTCAATGAACAGTGTTGTTAAAGTTTTGTGATAGTATAACTTGCTAAAAAGCAAATGATTTTGACAAAACAAATATTATCTTTATTATCAGTGAATCTGTTGATTATTGTCTTGCTTAATAACTTCATTTTTTGGGCCAGAAAAGGTCACACAAGTATATTCAGACTGACAGTATGAGAAAATGTATGTTTTTTTTTTATTGAAAGCATGTAAACATTCCAAACAACCCAAAATACAAGTGTGAACCTGAAACTTAGCAAAATGTATTTCTCTATAACTGAATTTAGTAACTGTACTTTCTATTCAGGCTGAATCGTTACACATTTTAATCTTAAAATACTTTGTACCTTTAAGATGAGTGATGAGATATGTGTTGTGGTAATTCTGTGAGAAAAACAACTTTTCAGTACAAAATGTACTCCATTTCTCACCCACAGCTACACACTCATGAGGTGGCAAGATAGTTTCGCAACACCACTGTCTATGAGAAGAATTCTAATTGAAAAAAAAGAGCCTGGTCAGCTCAGAAGCATGTATTTTCTCTGCGGAGATGAGACTGTCTTATAATACAAACACACACCAGCACATTGTGATTCTAAATCAGACAGTCACACATTGCATTGATGTGCTAATGCCCACCCACATCTACACATCTACCGGCACAGAGATAGACAATCACAGAAGCCATTTGAGACCTGCCTTCAGCAAATCATTGTATGATTAGAATTCTATTTAGTGAGTCAATGTCTGTGAACTTGCTCCATATAATGAATTCATAATGGACAAACATGTGCAAACACATTAGTCCGAACATCCTCTTTTCTTTCCCTTGCCAAACAACTTGATTCGCCGTTGGACGGTCATGGCATCAAAAATGCATTGGTAAGCATACCCCGCGGACCCGTCCACCATGTCACCACCGCTCCACATCATTCTGAGCAAATTGGCTGCAATTGCATCAGGAGGTAAAGCAGCTTTCATTCAACCCATTATCCTTTTATCTCTTGCGTAATGATATGAACTAATCCTCACGGAACATGGTGGCAGGCTGGACAGGTTTTCAATGACCTGACAAAGTGAAGCAGGAACTTTTTAAGCGCCGATCCTCTTAATGGCGTTGTACTCCGTGGAGGAACATCTCTGCCATGTGCTTTGTCTCCAACCACCGACTCAACTAACAAGATAAGGAAGCCACCCTTTTCTTAATGTCAGCCTAAAAACCTTTCCCCAGAAACCAATTACTGGCCAGTGAGTTTGCCTAATTTGTCGTGACATGTCTGGCTGCGCAAAAACACAAGAAGCCCGAGACAGAGTTGTGATGAGGGATCAGAGGTTTGGGCCACTGTGAGATGAATTGTCTTCTCTTTTTTTTTTGCACCCCATTCCCATTTCTGTCACTGCATGGTGACCTTAAGCTGTAAGCCAACTGGGTCCGGTGCCTGACACCAGCAGCTTTAGTATTCTGCATTCAACCCGCTCATCCATCACATTTTTAAGGTCAGCTTCTATTTCCAGTCAATCTATCAAATCATACACAGGCACACTTACACATGCACAAAGCTAGTTACGCACACACATGACAAGAACATGCAAGCAGATGAGGATTAGGTGGAAATAGATAAAGCGTGAAAAGTCACACACTAAACCAAACGACTCATAAATGACGATGCAGAAAATGGTGAACAATCACAATAGGCTCTGGTTTAAATTGCTTTCAATAGATGCCAAGTAAATGAGGAAATATTCCCATCACATATCTAGCAACTCCTCCTTGTACCTTTTTATGTCTTACTGAAAGCATTATCTCTGTACCAGAAGAAAAAAATTAAATGTTTAATCAAAAAGGACATTTTCAATTAAGTATTTTGACAAAGGGAATGCATAATAAATGCATAATCAAGTATAAAACTTAACTCTCCCATAAGCACCTGAATTATTGGGGCAGACTAGCAGCAATCTAACAGCACCTTAGTTGTATACAACCACAATAACGCTAAATATTTTAATTTAAGGTGATAACATTATAAAATATGATTCCTTCAAAAACTTTAATAAAAGCTTCCGATGTAAAATAATGACATTCAATACAGCCTTAGTAATTACAAACAGCATGAGATGTGGGCAATTCTAGCAGATTGATAAATTATTTGATATGCTGCAAAAATGCAGTGAAGCATAAAAAAAAACTAAATATAGCACAAAATGTTGCACAGATGTTGCATAATTAAATGTCTTTCTCTTATTGTGGACACATGAGGACCATTATCGTGGCCAACCACTAATTAATATAGTTCCATTCATTTTTCACAGTAAAACATTTATTTTATTGTTGTTTTAAACTAAAAGTTTATTCAAACTTATTTGCAAGCGACCTAATTCACCACATGGCATATTTCACATTGTTTGTATTTGACAAATCATTAAATTTCTTCGGCAAATTAATTGATAGATTGATTGTTGATGCTAATTGTATGGTAATATGTTTGTGAACTATCTGCAAAGGACATGGTAAATGCAGCCTACGCAAATAACCCCTTTTTTCATTTTATTCCAGTTATTACCGCGGTAATTCCCATAAATTCCTTTTAATTTCCAAGGAAAGTTTCCAGCTTAAATATTGCCAGAATATTGCAGCTCTACTCCGAACCTTAGCGAACTGAATTGCATGAAACATAACTGCTGTTAAGCTAACTGGTGTTGTTCAATCTGTCTGACAAATAGTGAAAAGTGTTCCAGTTTCCTGTCTTTGTAAGAATAGTGAAATGAACGTGTAATTTACGGGCCACAATATCGGACAGATATCTTTTTAAAAGTGGATGGTATATGTTCTGCATTAAGGCAGAGAAAAAAGGGGAAATAAGCCTTTTATAAGTCAAGAATACCACAAGAATTGTGGTATATAAGCATAACTCTTATATGTGTACTTGTGTACCTGTGCACTACTCTATATACTGCATATAGACTGCAAACCATTTCCATGCCTTACAGGGTTACTTGGGGTAGCAGCTGACGCTTCACCCTCCTTTGTCTCAATCTAACCCTGGGGTCGCCTCGGGATATGCAACTAAACAAGAAACCTGGTTTCTGAGCTTCAGTGTGCCCGTCCCTGCTGCTGGGGCTCTGTCAGTGTAAACTAGCTGTTTACTCCATCTCAAAGGAAGTGAAGGACACGTTAAACAAATGCCTGCATGTTTGCAGAAATGGTCTCTCAAAAGTATGTCGCGGATGAAGATTTGTTGTTTTGTTTTAATTATTTTCATTTGACAACATTTTAGATGTTATATGCAGCAATCTGGGTTACATCTGTAACAGAGGGAGGAGAACGTGTATTAATATCTCCACAGCTGAGATGTTTCCTTGTTTAAAGCAAAGCAGGACAGGCATGTCTCATTAGCGACAAACCAACATGATTGGAGGCGGATACGTCCAGATTAGTGGGGATATGAAGAAGGAGAGTGTGACACAGCGTTAGCGGGCTCCATTAGAGAGCATTGTCATCCTGGTTTTGTCCGTGTAATAAAGCTAGCTATTCAAACTGCTAGCCAAATGTGTGTGTGTGTGTGTGTGTGTGTGTGTGTGTGTGTGTGTGTCCGTGTGACATAACAGGCAGTATACACAACTGCCATCCATCACCCACACACTGTCAGCAGGGGAGCAAAAGAGTACACACATATGCACACACACAAACACACACATACACACACACAAATACGCAGCCTGTGTGCTCCAGCTTGGCACGGATCGGAGACAAACACACAAACAGTCAGAAGAAATAAAAAAGTTCTCATCATTTCTCAAGGAATGTTCCTCCTCACAGTCTCAGACATGCTATTTTTGTGATAAGTTAATACCAGCGACTGACTTCCAACTCTCAAGCCCTAAGTATTAAGAATCGATTACAAAATTAATCTCTCGTCCCATTGGGGGCATTGAATTAGAACGACAGCGGTATTCCGCTCGGTGAAACTCTGGATACGAGGCAAAACTAAGCGTTAATATTTTTGTCACACTGAGCTGGCAAACCCAAAGATGAGATCTGTATTCGTTGTAAGCAGCGGTGAGCGTTAACTTCCCATTCAGCCATATCATGATCATTCCACTTTAATTGGATACACTTTGTAACCTTCTGCTCGCACTGGCTGATAATTTACTGGAAGTGAGATGTCTGTATTTTAAAGGTTTGTTTTGATTTTGTGCGTAGAAAACTTTGCAATGGTGTCCTCAGAAAAGAGAAAATAGATGGATAAATAAATAAATATTGAATAAATTAATCTAAATATCACGCCATGTCTGCCAAAATGTCTCTTGGTATCTCACAGAGAAGCCATCGTTAGCACTTTTTGGGCTCTAATTAGACTCATGAGTTCCTTTGTGGTTGTTGTTTTCTAGGAAGCAGACAGGCATGAAAACAGGTAAAAAAAAAAAGAAAAAGAAGAAAGACATGCTTTGTATGGACTTATCTAATGGCTCGTTGCCGATGTTAAGCAAACAGATAAAAAATGACTGCTGATTAATATTGACAATGCACATCAGGAAGGGGTAACTAAATTACACAAGAATAACACTGAAATGTCAGGCTCGTATTGTATTATCTTAAATGTTGGGATGTCAATAGTGTCAGTTGGGTCTTTTTTGGAGGATGCGCCTTCCCAGAATTTGTTTGTGGTGCTAAACCACTAAAATGCTAAACTTCATAAAGTGCCAACGCTAAATTCCTGAAGCTAAAACTTTAACACACACACACACAGATCTACAGGACAAAGTTGACTCATCTCAATTTCACTGTGAGATATTATTATGCAGATCATCTTATTGATGAGGGAGAACTCGCTATACCTCTCTGGTATATGGATTAACATCTTCCTCTCGGAATATTTATTCTATGGTGGGTCTTCAAGCAATAACAACATCATGCAAGAAACTGAGGAGTCACATACTTGAACTGGGTGCACTTGCTCCCAAACACATAATCACACTTTCCACTTGCACTTATAGCTCTCATTATCTTTCATGATCTCCTTTGCGATGCATCTCTTCAGATAAAGGTCGACTCATGTTACAGTGTCACAAGGTAGAATTTCACCCGTACACATATAAGTGAAGAGTGCAGAGCCAGGCAGGTGTCACGGAGAAAAAGATTTCTGCTCTTGACTAAATATCACATGTTATGTCTTACCTCCGCAATTTAACGCCTTTGGCACAGCGCATTCAGTCATTCAGTTTAAAGACGACGACAAGAAGTAGGCCACATTCATGAAGCGCTCCAGAAACCTGAAGCTGGGATTTTATGAACGGGATGACATCTGCAGTATCAAAGTTTTTACGGCGAAACAGTTATCCTGTAAAATATGTTTAATGGATGTCAAAGATAACAAACAAGAATATCCGCGTGTCTCGGTCCAATAAAAAAATTAATAAAAACGTATTAAATTAAAGCGATGCATAGTGAGAGTATGAAGGATGATTGCGTAATGATATGAAAGTTATTTTCATACGGTTATTGTTTGATACAGCAAAATCAATTTGACAGTATGCAGAGCGACAACAAAGTGTGTATTGTGTATTTATTATCTGGCTCCTGTTATCAGACATGCTGGATCGTCACAAAGTGGAATTTTACCCACTACATTTTAAGAGCAATGCCAATATTTCGTCAATAAAAGAACTCTAAAGTCCTCCGTTTCCTGCGCTAAAAAAAAAACATACCCCTCTTTAAAAATAAAAAGTGCCTTATTGCACTAGAAGGTGAAAGGAGTGCAGTGCATTGCCCTCGCTCAGGATGCATCTGGGCACCCTGACACCTGTCAGAGTTTGGCTGTCTGACTTTTAGCCTCGCGGCAGCAACAGTCCCATTTTTAATGAGCTCATTTGTGGCTACCGATCTACACGGGGGTGGACTGTCAAGAGGCCATGGCAGGGCGTCAGAACATGGTGGTTTATCCTTGGCCAACCTCATCAAGACACAAAACCACAATCGCACTCTTATTTGTCCTGTTCCCAGGTCCTCTTTCGATGTTTTCAAAATCCTCTAGGCTGTTGTTTTAATTCTGTCCGTGTTCGTGCTTATATACATATTTGATATGGGCGCTGCTGCCGCCAACAAAGAACTTGCTGGTTATTTTTGTGAGGAAAAAAAAGTTTAATTTAATCATCATCATTTCATCATCCGACCACTGATCATGGGTTCTCCATGCAATAGTAATCAGTAGTCATGACAACACCTCTGGTCGGCTGGATTCCAGCAGGGCATTCTGGTGGAGTTATGATTGATGACAGGCTTCTCTCTCCATCAGTGCTTCTTTGGTGTTTGATGTCTCAGCCCTGCCCCAGGCCCTTCCCCAAGCTCTCGCCTCAAGCAGATCATCTCATTGCCCGAGCAGGCTAAACTTAGGCCAAAGGGAGGCTGAAATGAGAAGCATCAGATACAATACAAGCCACTGGCCACAAAGAGTGTCTTCTGGTGTAACAGAAGATGTGATTAAACCAGCTGTGGGCAGAGAGCCGAGGCGCTTAAGGGATCAGAGCACAGGGGTGAGCTATCTGAGTGTTCGGAGGA
Source organism: Ophiodon elongatus (assembly GCA_016806645.1). Classification (NCBI taxonomy): domain Eukaryota; kingdom Metazoa; phylum Chordata; class Actinopteri; order Perciformes; family Hexagrammidae; genus Ophiodon; species Ophiodon elongatus. The sequence continues at coordinate 2,824,008 of JACSYO010001668.1, read as the reverse complement.
AAATAAATGTTGGACTCATTTCACTGTTAAAGAGTGTGCTCTTTAATCTTTCCTTCCTGGAGGATGGAGTGAGTGCTCATCTACTGCCCCCTTGCTGCTCAGTACGAATCTAAGCATGAGCAATAGTAGCTAATAAATTAAAATATACCCCAGGTTTATACTGTATTTATACAACACAGTAGTTGATGTAGTGTTGTAAGAATGTCAAAATTTGCATCAGGTGTCAATAGAAATATCTGAATGAAATTTGTTTCACCAGAAAAAATACTTTTTGTTATATAAACTTAAATCTACGGCCAAGACCTTGGTTATATCTGAAATATATTTTCCTGTGCTTTCAGGGGAAGACAGACATAGGAGCAGACAGACAGATGGAGCTCTTAACATCACGCTGAAAGAGTTGTGATTTGTTGAAGGTCAAGCTTTCTTGCCTTACAGGGAAGTCTTTGTCTGCGATTTCAATAGCAAAGTATTGACATGACAACATGTGGTCCCCTATTCAGATGGAGACATGGATCATTTATTTTCCAGGAGCTCTTAGTGGCCCTGGCCAAATGACAAGCAACAGCTTGGCCTATGAATAAACCCCAGTATGGTGCATGTGAGAATCTTTGATCACTTTATTTCTAAACACACAAACACGCACGTACCAACTCACTTGCTTCTTCTCCTTATTATTTATTTATCTCTACTCCACACATTCTTCATTTTCTTCTAGTAGTTTATTTGTATCAATAGTTCCACCTCGTACATATATTAACAGACAACAAAACAATGACATACTTGGCACTCAATATATTAGCTTTTCACTCTTGCCATTTCGTTAATATAGGTGTTTACTCTGGAGGGCCCTGAAATGGCAATATACTTCAAAATGGCATGAAAGGCGAGTCGTCATCATAGGTGGAAATGTTCTTGTACGGCAATTGATCCGATTACTGCGATTCATCATAATGCCAAGACTGACATTTCATCATCCATTAGGGAACATACAATTGTAGGGAAGCACTTTCATGGAATTTAATTAAAAAACAACAAATATCGCAATCCTTTATGTTTGGCTGAAGCTCAGAGTCCACACAAAGGGAGTTTTGTGTTTTTGAGAACCCATATGAAACCAGAAGAAGAAAACTTAATATATCATATTGCATTATGTCGAATATATATATATATATATATATATATATATATATATATATATATATATATATATACATCATACATCAATACATCAAGCACAAATACCAAACATTCACTGTCCCATGGTTTCAGTTTCTTAAATGTGAGGATTTGTTGCTTTTCTCTGATTTATATTATTGTTAATTTAATACATTTAGGTTTTGGTTTGTTGGCCGGACCAAAACAAGACATTTCAAGAAATAATATTGGGCTTTGGGAACTTGAAATCAGCAATTTTACACTATTTTTTGACAAAGATTAAAGGATACAGCTGGTGATATTTCCATTTTAAGCCGATGTTCAGCAATGCGCAGTGGGCTTAATGTTGCCACAGACAGGGTAGTGAGTTCAGAGAGCACTGAGAGACAGACTTGTTGCTTTTGGTACTTTTATTTGTTCGCATATAAAAAATATCTAAAAACACCAGCCTTATCTTTTGAAGACGTTTACTGAATAATGGTTAAAAATAAAATGTGTATCTACTGTTTAAGCATAAGTCCTTTGCAATCATGCTTGTACAATGTTTAGGCTATCGGTATGCAGTGTGAAACGCTTCACGTTGTCAATATGTCTGAACACCAATGTCACCAAGACAAATCTGTCCCTTATTTCCTCTCTGTGACTAAAGCACATCAATAAAGGCGAAGGAATGAGAAGACACTGGACACTCTAATGTGTGTCTGTACAGCATGTGTGTGTTTGACACCTCCACAGCAGACTTCTCCTTTTAGATGAGCACCCTCAGCTTCTTGGTGTTACTTCACTTTACTCTCCACAGTGAACGCGTGGCCACGATCATTGTGTAATTCGCACATGTGACGCCTCTGACACATTCACAACAAAGAACAATTATCATTGCTTCGATATGAAGCAAGAGCAGATTACACTCCAGTCAACCTTTATGTTTGCCAGGTGAAAGCTCAGCAGGACTGATATGATTGTTGACCTTTGGCTCTCATAACCCCACCGCAACAGGCACTTAATGCAGAGAGTGGAGGAAAGTTTCACAGGAAGATTAAACGATAGTGGAAGATAAAATCCTGTTTTCTTCTTTCGCGCTTTTTGTTCGGCTCCAGTCGAGAAAGTGGACTCACCTCTGCATGAGTGCGCTATTAAACTAGCAGAGATATTGGCGTTTTGAGCCAGCCAGCTCAATGAATCTCAGCATCAACCGACGAGTGTTCACAAAACAAACAAAACCCAAGCTGCAGCCTTCAAGCCCTCTTGTCCCTTTTGGCTCACATCAACCCCTACTCAGACCCGAGTGGCGTGAGGGAGCCCGCTAATCAAGCTGACCATAATGCTTTCAATCAGCCCTCTCGCTCAGCGTTTCGACTCATTTTCCTCCCTTCCCTCCCCCTCGTGGCTCCCACCGCTCAGTTTCTTTACTTGGCTCATTCTCTCCTGCCATCACTCCCACTTAAACCCAGCACGCAGGAGGCCTGACCGAGCGGATTGATTTCCAGTAAGGCGGTGTCTGGAGCGCATTCTGGAGCTTTCCGGATACGTTCATCCTCCTTTATTGCACTCTAATCTCAAGGGGTGACCGTGTCTGCTTCTTAGGCTTTGCTGTAGACACACACACACACACACACACATAAAATACATAAAAATGTACACACATAACCACATCCACGTGGAGCCCACTGTATAGTAATTTTTGTATTTGGCACTTCCCTCCCAAGGCCCCTGCTTAATAGCTAAGCATTGTTATTGCCTTCTTTGTCTTAGTGCTTTCTATTGACCTTTCACAGTCGAGTCAATCTTATTGAAGAATAAATAGGCATTTCATTTATAGCAATATATTATACCTATATCGGTATTAATGTTCCAATACGGGAGGCTCATACTCAGGTCGGGTAGCCTAGGTGTGAGAGAGAGGATGCAGTCTCTTTTGACCCATGCACGGCATCCATGAACCCTCATCCCTCCGTCCTCCAGCTGTCGAGGATCCTCTCAGCGAAAAATCCCTCGCCCTCTCCCAGTGCAAGCACCCACCAAGTCATGCCCAATTAATGCCGGGGTCAAAGTCTTAATACACCAGACAAACGTAGTTGCTATTCAGTCCGGTACCCCGAGATCAGGACCCAAGAAAATGAGATTTCGTTGCACCTGGTGATTACACCGAGCAGCCAACCAGAAACCAAACAGAGCAGGACGGCAGGATATGCCCACTGATGGTTCTATTGCGTCAATCGACCCAAACAGCCTTGTTCTATTCTTAGCCATGTTCTGCCTGCCATTTCCTCCAGGTTCAGGGTTTTGGGGGAGTATCACAGAAGTCCTGAGTTTTTTTTATGCACACTCTGAACAACAATTACCAAGAAGGCTAGAAAAAGAAGAAAAAAAGGAGGACTTTTACTAACCCTCGTTTTCATTATTGAATATGTTGAATGCTTTTAAGATTGATAAATGAATTGTGTGATCAATACAATGTCAAAAAAGCCCCTCCCAACTTCTCAAACTCCAAGTTGATATCTTCAAATTGCTAATTTTGTCCAGCCAAAAATCTAAAACAAAAAGCTCAAATGAGAACATTAAATTTACAGTGACGTAAAAGCTGAAACTAACAGTTATTGTCACTGTTGATTAATCTAATATTAAAAATGCCCATTGCAGTTTCCCAGAGCCCTATGTGACATCTTCAGAATTCTTGTCATGTCCAGTCTATATCGCAACGATTGTCAAGTCACAAGGCAAGGCCAGTTTATTTGTAGAGCACCTTACAACAATTAAAAGTGCTTTACATGAGACAGAAAGCTGTATACAATTCGTGCTGCAACAAACAATTGTTTTCATCATGGATGAACCTTATTCAATAGATTAATCTATTAAACCTTTTGTCCAAAACAAATGTAAAATGTAAAAAATAATATAAAATTACTCAGAGCCCAAGTTAACCATCCAAAGATATCCATCTGGAAGGGAATGTTTGACAGTTTTGCCTAATAAATTACTTAAACAATTAATAGATTGTTAACATTGGTGTGGGATATTTTTTGTTGGTTGAATGATTGATTAATTATTGGCTCATGGTTTCAAAACTATAAACGTTGAAAATCAGCAAAAATGGTGACATTTCCTTTAAAATGTCCTTCAATAATTAAACAAGACCTCTTTTCACTAAGGCAACACATCTTATTCTAACAAAATAGTGTAAAAAAAAAATGTGTGCTGCTTTCTAAAATCCAAACCTGGGAGACAAACCTCGCTATGGATTCCATACAAAATGTGAAGAGGCTCTCTTCTGTTGTCCTTGAGTGAAAATGCTTGCAGTGTGACACGGGCTGATGGGATGCCGGTCTCGGCATCTCAATAGTGATGAGATAGATGTATGACAGCCACTCACAGGAGAGTGTCAGCCTATTTGTCTTTCTGTCTCCCCAGAAAGATGGATGACCCTTCAACCCTGCACCGGTGGAAATATTCACAGTGCTGACATGTCACAAGAAGCCCATCATCATCCCTCACCCTCACGGCGGTCGCCCCTCAACTTGTTAATACTGCGTTAGTTGGTTTTGACGTCTGCTGTGAATTTAACCAGTCTGTGAGCTACTGGCATTCAATGGATGGGGATTAATCATGTTGAAATGACAAACCCAAACATACTGAAGACTAATGAAGTGATGCTTTTATGAAATCATTACATTTGACAGTTTACATTTCTATTTCTTTTTGTTTGTCTTGTTGCTTTTTTAGAAATAATCCACATTGATCTGAAGGAGACCTCACTGGCCAACTTGAGGCCTAAGGTTTCTCCCTCATGAATGAAATGAAAACCATCTGAAAAATCATAATTTGCAATTTCAATTAAATGTTTAAATGTACATTTTACTAGTGAATTTATATATTTGGTACAGGAACTTTTCCATAAGGAAATAATAGACAAGTAAAGTGTAATTAGTGACATTTTATTATTTTCAGTAATAGTATCATCTGCATGTGAATGTAATTCTACCCTTTCTATTTTGCTTCATACATTTGGTTAATCAGTAACAATTAATTAGGATTATGTAGACACATCCTCACACACAAACACACACACAGAGACACACAAGTCTCAGGGGATCAGAGGTCATTCATAGATGGGACGCAGAGGACCAGGACAGAGGGCCGGCCGGAAGATTGGAGGAAATAATTATCTCCATACATTTCAGCCCCTCATTTCCCTCGGGGAATGCATCACTCATGTTCCCAGCCCCCAAGATCACATCAGCTGTATCGCCTTCCTACAGCGGGCAATCTTTTGCAAGTGAAATCCACCTTTGTTTAAAAAGGACAATTCACTCCTGAACTTTCCACATGTGCAGCTTTTGTCACTATGAGCATAAAACTCTGAGACGGTCATGTGATCGACTTCAAGGACGTGCAGCACATTGTTTGGTTCAGACTCCTTTGGTGGTGCATTACACTCCGATGGCTGCCACGGTTACCTTGGTAACAGCAGGTTGTGCTGGGGAGTTCAGAGAAGGTGCGAATTGAGTTTGTTGATGCAACAGTTGTTAATAAGTATGGGCGGGTGCGTTTCCTTGTCAGATCTCTGGAGCCTTGACATGCCATCATTGCATCCAGTACATCATATCCCATGTGGTTATTCTATGATTACATTCATTCATTCCGTCAATCAAATTCATCAAATATAGAATTCTGCATAAAAGGCGTACAGTTTATTTTCATTCCATTACCCTCAAAAAAAGTATCAACTCATTTACATTTCAAAAGGATGAACAGTGGCACTCCTAACCAAGACTTTCAGCACAAAAGCCATTTAATCCCGCTTAAAATTCACAATGCATTTCATCATGCACACATTAAGCCCTTAAAGCTTGGGTAGGTAACACTCAAGAAACTAGCAGAAGAACTGTAGTGTTTTTTAAATTATCCTACAGAAAAACCCAGCCCATTGTTGCCAACTCTTTTCCGATGAAAGTAGCTAGCAGCACTAGCTACGAAAGTCGCTAAATCCAGAGAGACAGTCGCCAACTCTGCAACACTGACAGCACGTCCCTTCAGACCTCGTTTCAAAGCCACTCCCCCAATATGATCATGATGAACGTAAACAACAGACATGGATATTGTTAGTACTCACAGCTCTCAAGCTAGCAGTTTAAGGAAGACTCCAGTGAAGCGCAACGTGCGCACAAACAGAATACGTGCAGTCGGTAAGGTAGACGGACTAGAGGTCGACTTCACTAATCATTCATTTTTATATTAAGTGTGGATGATGTCCAATTTATCCCAGAGATGAGTTTTTGTCTACTGTGTTTTGTAATTCAATGAAATGTAATCTTGTTATTGTTTACTGTGTGATGAAAGTCCATTGAGTTTCTGTTCTCACCTAAGTGACTTTTATAGCCACTGTGGGCTTGAAAAGATTTAGGTTTGGTTATGAGGAACATGATGCCTCCTCCCCATTCTTACCTTTCAAGCCACACGGTTCATTTGGTTATCACATTTTTGGGACTTTGGACTGAATTTTTAACACTTAACGATAAATTATAGTCATAGCAAACGCACAGTAGCAAAATAACGGTAAATTTCATTTTATTTACTGTAACAGCCAAAGCGTAAAAAAAGTCCATTCTGTAACACCAGGTAACAGCAACCTCAGTGCTGTGTTTTAAAATGTTGCTGTATTTTCTTGTGGTGGATCCACTGGAAGTATACTCTTCACCATTCCCGGAGACAGCTTGATGGATGTGGGTTTACAACTGAATGAGATTTGCTTTACAGTTTATGTGCGGTGTCACTGCCTGTGGAACAAGAGGGTAAAGCTGTGGTTGAAACACTGTGGGAAACTGCCATCCAGGTCCTGCTCAGAACAACAAGAAAAACATATATGGGTATTGTTACCTTATTTTTTTACATTATTGTTGATGTTTGTTATGACTTTACCAATATTAAGGAACGTTTGTGACAGAAAGTTGTCTCAAAATCAAACTTAGAGCAACAAGCTTTGACATTAAAAAAAATGTCAAGCTCTTATGTCCAACTTTTTCCTGAAAAACTTGCGCAAGATGACAAACTACACTTATTGTCTGTGAGCTAATGTAGATTTATAGTGTTGGTTAGTTAGTTGTAGAATAACATCTAGATAATAAAAATGGAAAAATATGACCTCTGGTGGCATCAGGCTTTAAGAAACTTCCCATTAAATTGCAACATCTCCAAAAACTTACTCACAGTCTGACCCCCACCACTTCCAGACATACTGTAAATGCTGTGTATAATGTAAGTTAATCAAAAGTCAGGACAAAACGACACGATTTTGCAAAAACATCCATATCTTCTAGGGGATTGTCGAGTTTTAGATTATTAAAAGGCATAGCATAGAAGACTAGAAAAACACAATACAAGTACAGTCCATTTACCATTTACCATTTACCATTTAGCAGTGGCACATTCCTGGAGCTCCTGAGCTGGAATTTATTGATAAGAAAATCACTGCAGGAACTTCAGATGAATCCTTCCATCCCACTCCCACTTGCCATATAGAAACTCACTCTTATGAACCTCTGTACAAGTGTGACTCGTGACAGTCCATTGCCAAATAAAAATGAAAGCTACCTTTCGCATGACAAATGAGTGCTTTGACAAATCGCTTCACAGGGCTCAGCTACAATACCGCTCTGAATTCCAGAGACATTCAATTATCATATGTCCATTGTCCACTTTCTTCCTCACAGTAATCAAAAGAAACCAGTGACACATGCAACAGAGTGATAGATCTGCTCTGAAGTATACGCAAAGGTACCTGGAACTAAAAATGTCTTAATGCTTTTGGTGATAATCAATCTTGTAGCAGAGATTTTTTAAAATAAAAAGGAAGTGATGAAATACTGATGCCACCTCACAATAAATCAAAGCACCAACACACAACCAACCAACACACATTTATTGTGTTACAGTATAGGTAACATACTGCTTCTCAGACAAGTCGTGGCAACTTGGCATTTTCTGAAGATGATTAGATGTCTTCCTATTAGAGTTGCAGCAATCGGCCACAGGACGGCTGATCGACTGAGCGGCCTGCCGATCTATCTCACGCATCCAAATTCTTGGAAAATGGTGTGGAATAGCAATGCGCAGGTCGGGCGGGTTCTGGGTAGCGTACCTACTGGAAAATATCACAGGTTCGGACGGGCAGGTCGATAAGGAAAGCAACGCAAGTACTCTGATCACAGCAACAGATTGCCTGCAATAGTTCACTTTCCTCCTTCTATCTCAAACACACACGCGTTACTCTTCCACAAGATATATCTCCGTATAATCTATAAAGTGGGCTAAATGTTCAGTTGTAAGCCACATGTGAGACGTCACAAGCACTTTAATATAAACAGCTATCATATCATATGACATGGTTAAGCTACGGTTGAGACAAATAATGGAGGACAGTTTGAATTTGATAAATTCAACAATCATACTATTTTCAAAAAGTGTCAGTTCTGGATGACTCGTCTAAAGTGTTATTGTGAAATTTGTGTACTTTGTTAAACAGACCAAAACTAGCCTAGGTTGCACCCCATGGCAATTCTGAACATCAAAGTGCAACATCTCTGGGCCAGCAGGAACTTGCAGGTATAGGGCTTAGAACAACTAGGTTGTCAATGTTTTATTATGAAGAATTTCAATTTTACCTGAAAAAAAAAGTTACAAAAATGTCTGCGTACATGCTGTCAATCATAGTTCTTAGAAAGAAAACCGGAATCAGCAAAAATCGTAATCAGCAAGAAAATTGCTACCAGTCGTCTTTACTTCCTATCTCTCCACTCCAAAGCGTTGCACAGCACCTAATCATCTTGGGAGGGAATCTTTGGCATCCCTTCAGGCTGAACGTTGAACAAGACATCTATAAGGCTGCAGTCAACCTTGTCTCATTTCTAAAGCCTGATAGATTTTTCTTCTACTATTTTTCTCTGAAAAGATAAATAGATAAATGTCAGCCGAGGGACGCAATCTCCTCCCAAAGTGTTTGATCACAGCCTAACTGGGCAATTCAATAAAGGAGTTTGTCCCAGCTGGAGTCTTGCCAGACTTTTGTATTAAAATGCTATCCCTCTGAGTCAGATGTGTTGCTGTCATTGTTGCTCCAATACCTTTCACATTTCCACAGCCCATACAGCAAAAGCAACCCTGCTGGAAGCTATGAAACTATTATTGGCAGCACTGTTGGCCAAAAAGACATCAGTGATCAGAAAATTCATTTTACATTAACATTTACCAGCCTTATTGAATGGATCGTCACTCGTCAGAGGGAGGGCAAACACAGAAATAATTGGTTAGGTTGGTTTAATAAAGTTTCTAAAAGTACAGCTTGAATCTGTTTTCAGACTCTGGGGAAATATTCTCTCATTACGCCGGGTGTGGGGGAGGCGGGATGCAGTATTAAGGTAGATTTCATCCGAGGCTTAGGAAAAAATTAAACCTTCCAATGACAGTAAAGCATGTAATGTTTTCATTTGTTCCACCCATAGAGGAAAATTAAACACAAATTACTGTTTCATGTTTGTTTCTTTCCTTTACTCACTCTACTCCGTGAGTGATTGTTTCCTTCACAACAGCTCAAATAAATGGTGTAATTCTTAGTCTTTATCTTTATGGAACTTGTACAAATACCTGTTGCACTTTGAGCTATCTGATCTTCTGCCTTTGTGCAGAACATGTGAGAATAGTCTTACAGTTTGCTCCCATTATTGAGTAGCTAACGTAGGTAACAGTGATTTCTCCAGGCTACTTTGACAAATTTGGAAAAAATGGCAGTGAAATACTACATTTAAAAAGGAAGGTTGCAAAACCACGATTTTAGATTCACAATTGCTGATTGTTCAAATAATATATAGTTGCCGTTCAAGTTATAAAGATCTCGGTTTTCGTTTTATTTAGCGGCCCCTATGGTAATATGCCGCAATTGCAGGTGAGTTTTTGGATCTAACTTCACTAACACGGGAACGTCACCACATACACTCAGTTCATAATACGGCAAATGCGAGGGCTTTAATCAGTGGGCCATAGGCTCAATCGCCATTGTGTTACTTTATTTGGCAATGGATGGTGACTTAGTTAACGGACATTTATTTAAATGAAAATCTTTGAGATTATTACTTTAAAAGTCAAACATTTCCAATTCAAAGAGATGCCAGACAAGCCAGTATACAACTTGTTATATTTGGTGCAGTTCATAGGGAAATATTTAATAGAAAACATCCTGGAAGATACAATTGAATGGAAGATTAATATTTTTCCTCCGTCTCAGAATGTCTTTTATCAGTCCACAACTATTAGCATAATTCTATTCTGGCAAACGCAAATCAAAGCAATCCAAGGCATCATTACATGGCTTCTACTGGCTCACAATGTATCCAGCTGATCCAACTGAGAGGCTTTTTTTGGACATATTTTGCATATCAATATAGGCGTCCTGAAATTGAAATCCCTTTCTATTTTAGGAGATGGCTTTTCTACAGCGTCTCATTACAGGGATGTTGGCTATGGCGTCAAATGAAACCGTCATCACAGGTTGTTCAGGGGGAGTCCTCTCCAACACAGACAAACATCCCTTTACAGTTTAACCTCCTTCACCTCGGAGGTGATGAATCCTAGAACCCAGCGGAGAAGGTGCTCGGTGACGGGAGGGTGAACGAGCGTTTGACGGGGTGCCAGTCAACACGTTTGTGACAACCTTACACGCTTCCTCCGGTGTTACTCACCAGCCATAATCACTTTAAGTCAAAGGGTTACGCTCAGGCTTGTCATGCTTGCTTCTGGACAAGTTGCCTCTAATAAATTAAGGAAAACTGAAATGATACATTGTAAAATGAGAAATACCTTGTTCCTTTGGCAAAGTGTAAAATGATTAGACGATTCATTATTGGGGTATTGACAGAAAACATCAATGCAGAAAGTGACTCAATAATAATAATAATACATTTTATTTATATAGCACTTTTCAAAATTCTCAAAGGCACTTTACAAAACATTAAAATCATCATAAAAGAGCTATACATTAAAAACATGGAACATACATTAGTCATAAATTAAAAGCACTTCTGAAAAGGTGGGTTTTGATTTCTGTTTTGAATATCGAAAGGTCTGTGCAGTCTCGGATGTGTTTGGGGAGAGAGTTCCAGAGGGAGGGGGCAATGAATAATTCAAACCACACCTGCTAGATATTTGACGGTCAAATTATGATATATCAACAACCAGCGTAACATAAAATATTTCTGAAAAGGATTCCTTAAATTCATCTTTTAAAGAATGCTACAAAGCATTCATACTTCAAAACATAAAAGTTGGTTTGCTCAATTAAATGTTACGTCTAAATTCGGATACTTCCATTCGTACACTTCCATGTAGTACACCGTGTACACTATTTACTTGCGTAGTTCGTGAATTTCGACAGGGTAGTGTCTCAAATCCATCACGGCTGTTGTGCACTTACCGGAAATGGCATTTGCAACAAGTGACCGCTTCTTCTTCTTCTAATATGAAATGGCAAATTGTAACCGGACTGAGAGTTACCGCCAACATTTGGCCGCGATTGTCATCCATCAAAATGAACGTGCGTTTACTTTTACTTGCTTGTGTGTTTCCACCGTTCCACACGAGGTGGAAAATACAGCGTCATCTCCGTCATTAATGGTCCCTCACGTTCCTCTCCATAGCCAATATGATGACCATCGAGGGTGAGAAGTGTCCAGCGTACCAAAACGTTTTGACCTTTATGAGTGACGCCATCTGGGTACTCATGGTGCACGGCATTTTGACATTCTTGTCAGTGTGAACACAATTACGCGCTCAAAATAGCAAAGGTAAAAGGACGCGTATCGGCACACAGTTTGAATGTTTAAAGATGTTTTTCTTACATTTTTAATGAACTGACAATTTCCCCACCTTGGTAGACGATAAAGTTGAATTCTATTTTATTCTTATCAGGGCTCACTGGTGGACAATGTATATGGAGACATTTTTTTTCTGAACTTCCTCAAACATATCATTTGCATGTCTGTCCTGTAATTTGTGTTACTTTTGTTACTTATCAGCTGACACATACACCAGTGTCTGCAATAAGCTAACATTGAACAACATATTGGCTAGATACAGATGATTTATCTCAAACTATACACCCATGAGGAGAAACCAAATATTTGTAAAAACCAACAGGACATTATTCTAAATTCTAACGGGCACCTCAAGTTTCCAAAGAGACGACATATTTCATGGTTAATTTGGGCAACGTCTTTATAAAGTGATATACATGCTATATTTCCATTTCAACTATTTTCATAATAGATCATAGACATGTTAGGATATTAAACATCTTTGGAGAGTGTTCGCTGAACAAAAGAAGCACTTTGATTCTGATCAATATTGATGGATCAATATAATAAATTAACTGAAAATCAACAGTTGAATTTTTTATAAAAAATATTATTATTATCATTTGCAGCCCTGAATAATTAATTGTAAACATATATTAGCTTCAATAAACAGCTGGAACAAGATAATACATAATATACTTTATATGTGACAGGAAGATTTTTACAAACTGACGGTGAAGGGGTTAAAACATGTACCAGTATAAAGCAACGGTCCATGATATTTCCAAGGTGTAAAGATTTGGCTCATTGAGTGTTTTGAATGGGGTTACACGAAACAAGAACACAAAACGCTGTCAGCTTGACACACTCTTTCTCAATAGACACGGACATCAGCTGTTCGTATCTCTTGAGCGTCACATTTAGCTGCATCTGAGTCGAGGTTAAGAATCAATGCATTTCTATGATTTCACCTGCGTCTCCGTGGTAACACATTGCTATAACCTCAACATACACAGCTTCCTATTCCCATCCTGCTCAAGAACGGCAATGTCTGTATCCTCCATATAGTAGAGAAGGCTAAATGCCACATTCAGACTTTATAAAAAAAAAAAGCACTTGTGCACCCAATAAATACATTTGACATACCAGGAACTGAGGTGGATACGTTAGCTGATAACACTAATGATTATAATTCTGTAAAGTATCAGATAAAACCCAAACTACAAATAATTTAGTTTCATTGTTGTAATAAAGCTGTCATTCTTTTTGTCACATTTTCAGTATCAAGCGGATGTATAACTACAGAACGACACAAAATATAAGATGACTCAAAATGGCAACCACATTTTGAGTTTAGGCATCCATCAAGTTAGCGTTGAGCCCTGAAAAATACAAAGTTTGTGTATTTTCTTGATGAATCATTGCTTTGCCGTGTCCATGTCATGATGAGCAGGAGGTCACAGTCGGTGATGTTACATGGGAGAGCCAACAGAGCCTGGTCTTCACGCCGCAGCGGTTTAAGCTGCGAAGGGAGAGTCGAGCAGTAACGAGCAACCTGTGGCGTCGACGGGGTCTGCTTCTGGAGAGTCAATTCAGTAACCAGGTTTCATTCAGACAGAAGCTGTGTCAGGAGGACATCGGCCCCTTCGTACGGACAAACATCTTTCCGTCTCAATCTGGAAAACATGTTTGTGTATTTGTAATGATGAGCGGCCTTGGAAATGAGACGGAGAGGTGGGGGGTGTAATGAAGAGGGAGCGAGGCGGGGGCAGGAGTGTAATGTGTGTGCGTGGGTGGGTGGGTGGCATTCAAAAGAGGAAGTGTGCAGTTGTTCCAATCACTGATTAATGAAATCATCATACTTCTTGTGTGTCTTTGTGCGTGCGCGTGCGCGCGTGCATGCGTGTGGGTTTATCTAGTATTTCTGTAGCTGAGGTCAGCGCTGGCTGACGTGGTGCTAGTGTGCTAATGCAGAAGAGGCATTAACCCCAATCTCTCTGGATGAGAGACCGCTTGGCGAGCATCCGTCCCCAGAGACTGGTGGCATGCTTCTGTCTGCCTGCCAATCTTATTTCCCGGATAGCTTGCACACTTATTTCATTTTGGCCTGTTTCACAGCCCCATATTGATTTTTGAAACATCATGTTGGTACGAGGATGAAGGGCTCTGTAATAAGCTTGTTGTGTGTGTGTGTGTGTGTGTGTGTGTGTGTGCGCTGCTGTTTGTGTTTCTTTCTCATAATCAATCGAATAAATTCCATTGTGTTCATGTCATTATCACAAAGGATCTTGATATGCGGATGTAAGGGAAATTATTCATCAAAATCTGATTTTTTATTTTTATCCTGTTATTTTTTTTGCTTTACCTTCTATAGTACCTGTATGTTGTTTTTCTGTGATTTCAAACTCTTTTATCTCTATTTGTCTAACCTTTCTCTTCCCCGGCTTTTATTTCCCCTGTTGCTTTTCGTACCTCGTGTGCTTGCTCTGTCTGGCTTAGTGTGTCGAAACCAGCGGATATGAGACGGCGCGCTGGATATCGGAGACGTCGCTGTCTGTCTGTCAGTCCCTGTGGTACATTAGCCGTCCCTTACCATGTATTATTGATTTCCCTCTCTCTAATCACCAGTCCAGTGTTACAGATGAGCCTTTACTGCCAGCAGCGCCTGAACTCTGAGGAGTTTCTGCCAGCAAAAATCCTGGCTGAGGCACAACTCTGAAAGATACTGCGGTTTTTAAGTAGCAGTAGCAGTAGCCGCAACAACAATAACAACAACAGGTGAGGTATTCAGAAATCACTTCTAATGCAACGTTCACACCAAACGCGAAGCAAATTTTTGCGTTGCGTTTACTAGCAGGATCATTTGTGGTTATTCGCGTCATTGGCGCTAGACGCGCTGGAGAGAAGGAGTGGCTTATCTCCATGGAAACCGTGTTTTGTGGGAACACAGCATAACACTTGACATTAAATGGAAGTATTTTCCAACCTGGGACAAACTCTCATAATTGTGTTCATTTTGACTAATGGGTCAATGGATTCAGGAAACACATCTCAGGCAAAACAACGTAGCCAATATCAAAGCCACCAGCCTGACTTTTTACTCCCTAAATACTGATTCATCATTGCAGATCGATGTTCAGCTTTACACGGTCTGTGTTGGTGCCGATACAATTCCACTGGATCGGCCCATCCAAAAGTAGACCACAAATGCCTAAATAACCAATCAATGGAGCCATGTGGTTCTCTGGCTCAGTAACCAAAAGGGCCAGGCCTTCTTTCGGATAGACAACCTTCTATGTTCGAGGATCAATATGTGGAACTCCTAACCTGCAAAGCAGGTTTAACTAGAATATGGACCTTTTAGACTCGGGTTAAAACTACTTGTCAAGAGAGATTAAGTTGTGTACGTGCAAAATATTATATACTTTCTAAAAAGTGTTTCTGGTATTTGTATTGTATCATGGTAATGTATATTGTTCTGTACGTACAGTATGTTCCTGTTTTCCTACTGCTAACTAGCTCACAGTAGGCTATAAATGTTGGCATTTGGGGTATAGATCCATACTATCGCTTGTCCCTATAAACATGAATTATTTACACAACGTTTCTCCAAAGAGACAGCTGTAATGAAGCCATGATAGGCATAACACAGCCATGTGTGCTATACTGCTATACTGTGCATTTGACAGGGATAAAACGGATATAGACAGAGCTGTGAGATAAAGCCCAGATTTTCTCTACCCTTTCAACTATTCAGTCAGCGTTTGTTCTGTGATTCTGAGAGACAGATTCCTCACAGCGGGAAATCAATTACATTCACACCAATATGGATCAGAGACCATTGGTGATCTGCATTTCCCCCCCCTCTTCTTCTCTTCACTCCGCGTCTTGCCGAAGAACAGATAACTCATAGTTTTTTTGAAAGAGATGACTACTTTTGTGTGAATCCCTGCTGCGTGCGTTGGCTCAGAGTGAAACACTGCACAACGGGGGGGGGAGTTGGGGGGGGTGGGGGGGGGGTTGCTGCATGTGGGAAGAAGAGAGTAGGGACACTGATGGAATATGTACAGTAAAAAGGGAGTTGGGATTGAACTCATCGAGAAACTGGTCCCTTCTGACATCATGCTGACATCACCACCCATGACCCATGGCCCCACCCGCCATACACTCGACACAAAAGAAAAATCACTCTGAGTCATACTGCGGCATAAAGTTGGAGAGAAATACTCTTCTGATGTCACTCAGAATTATTTAGTTTTATATCGTAACGGCAACGTACACACTGAAAAGGTTCACACTAAAGTTCGAGGTGAAATGAAACTTGAGCAAGTGCGTCAGATTTTTGGAAACCAACAAACGCTGAGGATTTCAAGCCAAAGCTCAGGGTTACTTCTTTCTTCACACTTCACACAAAGAAAGCACAGACGGGAAAGTGTTTATTCCATTTGAGCAACAAAAGGACAAAATCTGAAAGAGGGTTACATCACTTATATCTGATTCAGAGTAGTCCTTGACTAAATTATGTTAGAACGGAGGCGACTGCTAGAAAAAGGAGTGAATAGAAAGATAAAGAAGTTATAAAATGGAATGAAAGGGGAAAATCGAAAAAGGATGACATGCGGAAAGTTGAGGTTGACTAATAAAGTGCTTCTTTTGATTGATGAAAAAATTACTTGAGCTGTTGAAGAAATGTCCAAGAGACAAATCAGATTTCATGTGAGAGAGGAGGATTAAAACGTGGCTTAGAACTTTAACCTTTTCACAGTGTTTTTTTCAGTTCATGAAAGTTATTTGTAACATTTTGGTTGCCGAAAAATGCCTTATTCAGAAGAATTAGCTGTTGTACTTAGCTCCACCCTCTTGCTCCACCCTGGTTGCCAAAACAAAAAGTTGGCAACAGCCAAAAACTAAGATGATGACGGCTAGAAAGGCCAAACCCGAGGCTTCAAAATGGCAGTCATCACACCAATGGGTGAACGGTGACTAGGTCCACTTCTTACAAACAGTATTGTCAAAATAAACCCATAATTCGCTGATTTCGATGTAAAAAGAACGAGCGGCTACGTGCGCTCCTCAAAGCCACAGGACTGCATTGATAGAAATATAAATTTGATCTTGCTGGTTGCCGTTGTAAAACACTTTTTTCAAAAACTCAACAGGAACTTTGTTAGTCTTTCCACTGTTACAACAATCACCAACTCTGGTTTGAGGGTTTGAAAGAGAGACTGAATAAATGCTATATTTCACTGCTTACTAACCCTGTCTTCCAGCACATACATTTGTGACTTGACACACACCAGAAAAAAACAAAACAAAGAGGCAGACTCGTCTACTGGCAACGGGAAAAGAGTCCATCACCTACTTTTAAAAGGATTCTAAAGAATTTAAGAATTTAAATGTTGTCTTCACAGCCTCATTGTGGACACGTGCCATCATGTGACCATTGTATAGTTTGTTTACAGACTAGCGTTAGCTTTTTACCTCAAAATCATAAATGTGGTGTTCATTTGTGAAGATTATCTTGCTGAACAAAATATGTAAGTATCATAAACTTGTGTTTGTCACAGAGCTTTTTTTCTGCAACAAAGCTATTTGTCGAGGGAACTAGTTTGAAGCTAACTTCCAAGGTTGGCCTGCAAAAACACTTTATCTCTACAGCACTCTGTTCGAATGGTGAAGTAATAGGTTGTATTTTACAAAAGGGTTATGAAAGGTGGGGTTTTTTCTAGTCTATGTTAATCACATGAAAGTCCTGTTAGGTTGTAATAAAATAATAGTCCATATATTGAAAGAGCTTTTATCCATTGTTATCATGCATACATGTACATACACCTGTACATACTACAAGTACAGTATGCACCGATCTTATGTCAGACTTCGGCCTTGAGCAGCCATCATGTGGCCATTCCCCCAACAAAGCGCCTTCAAATTCAACTACTGTGGGAAATAATACTATCTGGTGAACGGAGTTGGATGAGTTCAAACACAGCCATCCGCCTGATAGTAGCAGTAGCAGCAGCCAAGGACACGTCAGCTATGCAGCAAATCATTCACTCACACAAATCACAGAAATCCCAAATCCACCCATCAGTACATGATAAAAGCCTAATGCTGCCACTGAGTGAAGCTGAGTGAGCTCTGCAGTTTACTTTTTTTTTTTGTGATACGAAAGCAGCAAGGAGTCTTATAGTCCCAATGCTTTGAGTGGAAACATTGCTGAAGCTGGTAGAGAAGTGTGTGAAGAAAATGTGATCGTGATTTTGAGTTATAAATGACTCAAATTTGCTTTGAGCCAAAAGAAAAAGGACCCAAAGAAAGAATTGCTGAAGGTGGATTTGAATGCACTGCACCATTATAAAAAAAGAGCATTTATAGTACAACACTGTAATAACATTATGGTGTAAATAAACAGAATGAAAGCATAACATGCCACTCAATAGGACCAGCCAGTCCAAAGCAGGGATTCACACCAATACCAATGCAAAGGCTGCACATAGATAGCATATCGTGGTGCAACAGAAACTAGCAGCTCGTAAAACACCAACACATAAACAACAAGCATATGACGTCACTCACAACATGCGTGTTAGCATCAACAGCAAACACTCACCTGGGCCAGGTGGAGGGAAGCCACGAGCCCCGGTTCCGAAGTGCGGAGCTCACGTTACAAGCGGCACGTGATTGTTCCTCCACGAATCCGTCACGAAGCGACATGGTTGAACTTTCAGCTGGCCGGCTCATGAAAAGCAACATTAGCCTCGCAGCAGTGTTTGAAACAGCAGAGTTAGCCCGCCTTATTGTTAAAGGGTGCGTTAGAAATATGGTCTGTTACAGCCCGAAGAGTCTCAGTTCCACTCTGCGTGCTTATTCTAAGCAATGGTGGGAAATAACTAGATCGCATACACTTACTCAAGATCTGCACAAATTTGAATGTACTATATTTATTTTTCATTTTCTGTCACTTTATTCTTCAAATATTGCACTTTTTAACTTCACTACACTTATTTGATCATTTAAATTAGGCTACTAGTTGTGGATCGAGATGAATAATACAAAGTATGATCTAGAAATAGATTATGATGTGTCATTATGGGTTAATGGTTAATATAATACTTAATTGATTCCTGAGCTGTTTGGATTCACAATCTACCATGTAGTATATAATGTAATTAAAATAAGCCCCACCAGCTGCAACACTAAAGTGATGTTATTATTATATCAATAATTATATTCCACTAATATACTTTACGCTATGGTTTGGGTGAATACTCGATTTTGATTGGCTGCAGTGTGTCCATTAATTCCTGATAGTGGACAACTGCTAAGCAGTTGCAATTAAACAGTTTGTTCACTGTTTGAAATGAATGCGCTGGCTGCATTAAGTGAAAGAAATAAATACATTTGAATATCTCATTTAAAATAATCTTCGTGGCTCAGATTGCACAACACGTAGTGCTGGGATGTTGGATATACAGGGACTGAGATGAATGCATATGGTGGTGTGTTCTTTTATATAATTCTTTATACAATGACAGCTTTCGGATTTAAAAAAAAGTCGTTACATCGCCAGCTTGCAGTTATGCAATATATACTCCAAATATTGAATCGTGACTCCCTATATGATGATAAGTGTCCCTGATAAGAAGTAGTGAGCTGCAACTTGACCGGCCACAACATTAATTATGATCAGTTAACTAGACTTCTCTCTCAGCAGGCACTTGGACTTTTCAAACACAGGTGTATTTAATTAATAATTAACTGGCTCATGCAAACATACATGGAAACGAGTCGTCGTTAATGTCGCTGCATGAGGTTTTTATGCTGTGGCAAGTCAAAGCAGGGTTTTTTTAATTTATTTTTCATCATTATAGTTGTTAAAATAAAAGTCCCATTATCATTAAAGTGTCATTCTTTGGTGTTCAAGCTGCGGTGCATGACCAATAATACAACTCACCCACCAAGGTGCACCACGGAACGCTACAGGAAGTCTGTACTACTCCTCTCTCAGTGCTGCACACTCCATTAAGAATCATTTAAGAATAAATATCATGCACTATTATCATCAGTTATTTTTCCACCAGTTTGAACAAGACGGTACAGATGTAGGCTGAGGGTAAAAATGGATTATATCTATCACTCAATTTCACCATATAACGGTTAATTCCCACACCGATATTCATTAATTTAATTACTCTATGGCCCAATGGGCACGACCCATCTCAGGTGCCTTCGTTTCTTATTATAACGTGTGGGAGGTCTTGTGGATGCAGCTCATCTGTTGTATTTGCTCAGTAGTGCACCGAGACCTCTCAGACAATCTCACCTCATTAACATTTTAGGTGACGAGTCTGTCGCGACCTTAATTAACAATTCATGAGCGCAGGGCTTATAGCTTTATTAACATTTTATATACAATAAATCAGCTTTCCTAATCTGCTGTGTGTGTCTACACGCACAGGCCCATGTGTTTGTGCATGTGAGAGACTCAGGGGGGGGGTGGGGAGGGACTTTTGAGTGGGTGGGTGGGTGGGCGGGTGCGTTATTTGTGTACATCCACAAATATAGCAAATCTCTCTCTCCCTTTGTCTCCAAGTCTGTCTCCCCATCTGTCTCTGGCCACGACATTTCTTTGAACTTTCTCTTAATCTTATGTTCTGATCATGACGGTGTAGTGAATCATTCCTGTTGTGCTTTTTTTACTCAGCAAAAAAAAAAAAAAATTCAATCTCCAATCTGATCCTGAGGAGGTCATTCACAGTGTTATGCCAATTAATGACCTAAAAAGATAAATCCGACTAAGCAAGTGTCACCCATAATGGAAAGGTCGACTAATTAGGGTGCTATTTTCGATCAGTCGACTATTACAAAGCGACAACGCTACAAGTCAGTCTCTGTCAAGACTTTTTTTTTTTCTGTGGGAAGCGAAATAAATGAGAAGGGAGAGGAGACTCGGGGAGACGAGAGAGAGATAAATCTGAAATAATGGTTGAAAACAATCTGGTGGGGTCTATTCTCTGAGGTATCATGATTTCTGCTTCTCTTACGCCTAACACATATTCAAAAAGCCTCTGAGAGTGGGCGTAACAGCATGAAATGAGACCAAGGAGTCTTTAGCTGCTTCACCGTGCTATGAAATGCTATGAGCATGCGTGTGTTCCTATAGTATAGAATAGTATCTAAAAGGGACAAACAATCCAGAATCATCACACCAGGAGTGATAGACAGGAATCCTAAATTTGTAGACTATAATTTAGGCCCAAGGCCTCTGATTTTTTATTCACTTCAGCTCAATGTCTTGCAATGAGTGAATAAAGTGGAATATGTGATCAAAACACCACGTCTCATGCTCTCTCTTTCAGTCTGTGGAACTAAAGGAGAGAAAGGTGAAACTGAAGTCACAATCCCACCGCAACACCCCTAGGCAGCCCCTTGACCCCACTTTGAAATCTACCTGTGTGTGAGCAGTGTGTGCATGCCTTGGTTCCCCCACTGACTCACCTTGTGTAAGTGCAGCGCTGTCAAAAAGCCAGGTTTTCTTTTCTTTTTTTTTTTTTGGTGAGTTTACAAGAGCATGTTTACTGTAAGGAAGACACAATGCCGACAAAATCCACACTGCACCCACATGAACAGTTATCATGGCTGAATTTAGTTTGATCCACGTGATGTGAAGCAGAGTGTACCAGGAAATATGTAGCTTAATGACTATAACACAGCACAAAACTGGTCCTTTCAAAGAAAAACCTCCTTTGTGGTGCCTCAGTAGCGACCTTGAACGCCCCCACCCCACTCCAAGGTGCACCTGCACATTTATTATAAGTTAACATAAAGATCAACGTCACTGCTTCAGTAGGAGCACATTGGATTCAGAAGCAGTCTTGGTGAGGGGTGGCCTCGCAAAAGTTCATGTCTCAATGACAAATGTATTATGTGCTGCAAAGGACCCACCCTGGTTCAGTGCAGGCTATTCCAATTTCAGTCAGTCCTCCAACTTCTGCAAAGTCGAAAAAAAAGAAAAAAAGAAATCGATCCCAGAGAGGTGAAATGAGGAAATGTCCCCTGGATTTATGGCAGAAATCAAAGGGTGTTTTTTGTTAAACTAAAAGACATGGCTGGGTGTTTTCCTTCAGCCATGACCCACTCATATTCCCTATTCTGAATTAATATCAGGGCATATATGAAATTAAAGTCTATTTTTAAGTTGAGCAGGTGCCGCATAGGCTTCATGTCATCATGGAAAATAAGTAGAGAAGAAGTAAAGAGCAAGGGGCTTTAATCCTGCTGCAGTTAGAGCACTGAAAACACATCGGGGGGCTTTGCTTGTGATTTTCCACACTGGGGACAATACTCTCTAAATATTAATTGCAATGGTACCTGTGACAAATAAGCAAAGACAGAAATAGAGTTTGGTTGATGATGATTTAGCCTGAGAGATAACATGGTTCCAATTAAATGTACTGTACTTATAATAAGGGAGGATGAATTCAGAGTGTATAACACATTAATTGACATGAGCAGAACATGGCACGGTGATGGAGTTGAAGAATTTTGGGCGCTCATACTGCCTCAGTAATGAAATGTCCTTTTCTCACTCCAACAATTTTGGAAAGGAATTGCCATGACTACAAGAAGACATTTTTTTTTTTGCTTTCTTTACTGCTGCTGTGCTGCCCTCTTCTGGTGACTAAACAAGCAGCCATATACGGTCACAGATCTGGCTCCCAAGAACCCCATTAACAATTTTGTCCTTTATGAATAGCCTGCAGATGTCTAGGTTTGCATAATGTATAATATGAGAATTATGTGTAAATATAAAAAAGTGAGAGGAAATGAACAAAAGGAAATCAATGAAATTGTCCCTAATCTCCTTAAAGGATCCTGTGGGTGGGAGGTATGGCTTGTATTAATGAAGTGTCAAGTTTATCTGATGCTCATGTTGATAAAACTCTTGAAAATCAAATCCCAGTAAGCATCATTCACTTCTATAACCACTTGGAGCATCTCTCATGTGGCCGGCCCTCAATGCACGCTGCCTGCTGAAACAGTGCAGGCTTATTTTGGGACGTGTTATCTCTGGTCTGACACCAGTTCAGATAAATTGAGCTTGTTCAATGGTGAAATGGGGGTTCTTTTGGAGGAGGGCCCACATATGTGTTTATACATCTCCTTCTCCCATAAGGCTTCACAGCATCCCTCTGATTCATTATCACCACATCGAGTACTTGACTTCTCCCCCTGTCTTTATCTAAGTCTCTTTACGTTAACTGACAGACTCTATCTGATCGGGAGAAAGTCATCCGGTATGGCCCACGACAGGGGAACTGGAGGAAAATGGCCTAAGGCCATCTCACCAAAATAATTTCCTCAGCACTACCGTGTGCTTGGAAACTCTCCTCCTTCTCACACTGTCACACAGCTCTAAAGCACAGACAATGAATTCCTGCCTTGACTGCTTGTGTAACTAATGTGCTACTTTCTGTCTTCCTTCACAGTAAGATGTTGCTCAGCAAATTAATCAGTTTGGCTTAAGAAAAAAAATATTATTGCTCAGAGCAGAGAAGAACAGACTGCACACTAATATATATATATATATATATATATATATATATATATATATATATATATTTTTTTTTTTTTTTTTTTTTTTTCCCCATTCAGCAACAGAGCAGAATGCAAATCACTACCTCGCCATGAATATCATCAACAGTACACACACCTCTTTCAACTCAGGAGTCTGTATTCAAAAGACATTATCCTGTCATGCTCATCAGTGAGGTGTGAATTACTGGCTGTTGGCAGATAAAGAAGTAATCAATTCCCAAATCCTCTCTGATGGTAGCAACCTCTTCCACATTAATTACTGACTTAATTAAAGGAAAACATTAGCACAAAGAAATGCTTTTGAGCAATACAACTTTTTTTTTTAAAAGGTTGGGGGGAGTTTTTGGGAGGAGGGTGTTGGCCCCAAACGTCATTCCAAGGGAGTTGCAGTGAATGTGGACTTCCCCAAACTTGGATTTTCATCAGTCACTGGGGCAATGTGACTGTGGTTTCTGGGAACGTCGCGCATGATAATAACAGAGTAGCCTCTTTTTCTGCGTTAGGAGTATTTATTTTCAGGATTTTGTTTAGTATGAATTGCAGGAGTGGAGAGATGGACTGGCGGTGGACCGTTTTCACACTGTTTTTGAACTTTCAGTTCACTTACGGGTCTCCCTCCTCTTATGACTTGTTCCAAGGGGCTGCATACACTGGAGTGGTACAGAGACACAGAAACAGGTAAGTTACGGCTCTTTACACTTGTGTGGCCAACCATTTAAACTCTTCTGGGTTTTTTTTTTGGAGAAAGTCATAATAACAAATTCAGCGCGGCCGTTTCGTTAATCCCACTTTTCCTGAAGGTTAAAGCTGCGTGTCTTTGTTGCCAATAAAAACGCAATGAAGTCCAGACTTCTCATTAATCGGAATGACCTCAGACCGGTGAAGATTTAGCCTCTTATGGTCATCAGGCTTTTATCAGCCTGCGGCTAAATTTGGCTCGAGTTGGCCAGTGTTGCTAAAAGGCGATAACATTTAGATAACCGCTGGAAGAGAGATTACTTCAATCTCTCGCCTGAAGGCCATCAGTTCATTTGCAACTCTTATACAGATAAACTAAAAAGACGCAAAGGGGAGGCTCAGTAAAGCATAAGGACCGAATTTGGATGTTTTATTATTATCTTAAAAAAAAAAAAAAAAAACGCCCAAAACACTTTCTATTCGCACAGAACTCCTCCAAAATGTTTCTGATAGTTCTTGGTAAATGCATCTTGTTTATTCCTGCCTCCCTCCCTCAGGAACTGGTGTGCCTATGTGGTGCGCAGGAACGTGAGCTGCGCCGTGCAGGGGAGTGTGGAGAGCTTCCAGGAGCCCGTAGTGGCCCCCTGCCCAGCCTACCAGACCAACTGCCAGCAACAAGTGACGTGAGCATCCGGGGGACGAGGCCATGGGGTCGAGGGTGCATGTTCAGATGTATGAGATAGACTGGAGTTTCGATACAAAATGTTTCTCTGAGAGAGACCTGGAGGCAGATATATTCACAGTGGCAGAAGAAAGGCTGTTGGCAGAACCATAAGCACAGCGTTTTTTATAGCAAGTTAAAAAGCCCACTGAAAAGGCAAAGGCTTAAACAGGAAATGGAGAGTAAAGCTAATGAGCACTAGAACTCTCTTTCTATAGCAGTTCAACTGGTTACCTGAAATAACCTTCCAAGTTACAGGCTAGTGTTAACAGCCAATAGCAACCAGCGATCACCTGTGGACACACTCCACCTTTGAACAACACTCCTGCAATACTTCTATTTTCTTTCAACCATAGTTTCGACATGAAACTGTTCTCAACGAGGTCTGTGGATTATCTTGAGTAACAGGGTCATGATCTCTGGAGTTTTTGAGTTTTTCAAATGTATGTTTTGGCTCTTTGAGCACCACAAGAGTGTAGTCCCATTATATTGGAGAGAAGACAGACATATGGCCGATATCTCCTAAACTAGGCAACTCACATCAAAACAATCTAGATTGATAAAAGTCCCGACAGGTAAGAGGAAAAATATGTATTATTGCTTTTGTGAGCAGTGCATGGGAGTTGTTATCAGAAAATCTGAAACTGAAAACTTAGTCATAAGTTAGATAAACAAAGAAATTAGTTCCTCTGATGGAGTAATTGTGTTTTGTAAATAAGAGTCTCTACACCAGTAAGTGATCAGCAACAGTTGCTATTGATTCTTTACTGGAACATGTTGTGTTTCAATTTAATATATTTAGCTTTGTAAATCGTTAGTTGTGAAACAACACATGCTATCTGTCGTTGAGCTATGTGATCCAAACACAGCCACAAGAGCCACTGCGTGCTGGAAAAGATTCCTGGAAACAGATCATTCTTAGGTCACGGGGAAACGTTTCCAAGTTTCTGCTAAAAGCAAAAAGAGCTGGCAGTGAGAAGAGACACCTCTGGATTTTTCCATTTCTAAGTGATCACATAATGTATTGGCTTTATCTCATGTGCGGAATGAAATGAAAAATCCTCTTCTTACCCTTTTAGATCACACGCTGGGTCATATTGTGCACTTATTTAACAATATATGCAAAATGATGACAAAACATGAATTTCTTTGTATTTTTATATCAAAATACAATCATCTTTTCTTCCAGCAAAACAAAATATGAGGTGGGCTTATGTAAGCTAGCACCAACCATATTCAACCAATAATATCAAGACATAAATATTCCATTTCACTGAAGCTAAAGGTGATTTAAGCTGTTTCATTGGGACTTTAAGCAAACATAGTTGACTACAGTTCTGATGTCAAGGATTGTAGATTCCTTTCTTCTATTTGTCAAGCTGGAACAGTGTTATCAGTGAGGGTGTCAGTTAGGAAATGTGCAGAGATGATTGTATCAGTCATCAACTTTCCAGATGTTCTGCATGACATGACCCCTGCCTTCAGGGAAGTGATGTCATCTATTGTTTCTTTGGGAACTGTTTTCCTTGGCTAGAAAGTAGAAATGTTCAGTTAATGGGGTAAAGTAGAGAAGCTCAAAAAGTGTTCACAAAGGCAGATGTTTTGGTGATTGCAGGAGTCAACAGATCCCCCAAAAAATACACGGTATTGGAACAGTTTCTTCTTTTTGGAATGGCAGAGATGTAGAATAGCATCCCATAAATGGTCTGGATTTGATCTTGTTAGAGATTTTGAAAAATTGGTTACTCTGCCCTGTTTTACAGATACCAAAATCGGTTTCGACCTACGTACAAGATTGCCTTCAAGACGGTCACAGAGTTGGAGTGGAGATGCTGTCCTGGTTACCATGGTCTGGACTGTAAAGATTTAAAACCAGCCCTAGACCGACAAACTGTTCAGGGAATACAGCCTTACCTCCAACCAAATCCTGGCTATACAACCAGACACACACAGAGTAAGACACCATTTTTAGAATTTTAAAAATTTCTGCAAAACATTTATGTATTTCCAAATGTAACTAAGTACCACTAAACAACTAATTTGAGCTACCTTAGTGTATTAGGAGATAATGTAAATAATAATAATCTAATAACTTATTATCTGATCATAGGGCCAGAGCGGAGAGAGACAGGGCACCATGAGATGAGGCATGGTGGGACAGATAAGGTGCGTCTTCTCGAAGGGGAAGTTCAGCGCTTGTCTCAGACAGTCCTGGATCTCCAGTCCGCTATGACCGGGTTAACTGCCAACCTCCGCACAGATCTGGAGGAAGACACAAAGAAGATACTGGTAACACTTCTCAACAACATGCGTCCACCAGACAGTGCTACGGCTGCAGGCACAGAGGAGAGCCCAGCAGTGCTGGATGGTCATCAGGCTACCAGAGGTGGGATTGCTGGAGACAATGCTATAGAAAAAATAGTGACCCGGTTGGATGATATCAACAGTGAACTGAAAAGCAAGGATGAAGCTTTGGAAGACCTAAGAGGAACCATGACAAGTCATGAGGGGCAGATCCGCGTCCTGATGGATGCCTCTCAATCGCAGACTCCAGCCATATCGGAGTTTGATGTTATACAGATCTATGTTGATGGAAAATTTGAGAAGCTGAAGAAGGAGCTAGACCAGAATGTGGAGGAACAGATGGCCAAGCTGCAAAGCTCATGCAACGACAAGATCAAGACCTGTGAAGACAGCCGTGATCAAGGTTTGGTCAGCCTGACTACGCTGGTGGATACCAAGGAGGCTGATCTGAGAAAAGAGATCCGGGCACTACGCCTGGACATGGCTGCAGCAGATGGACCTATACGAACTCAAAGGCAGACTGATCCATCCAAAGCGGAAGAGCAGCGTAGTGACAACAAAGACCTGTGGCGTGAGATTGACCGTATTGCAGAGGCTCACCGCATCCTGAATGTCCGCATTGACAACGAGCTGGCGCACCTGTCTGCACCTCAGGAAGACAATGATTTCAGCCTGATGTTTGAAGAGCTGGAGTCACGCATTAACGTCACGGAGCAAAATGCAGAGACTCACTGTTTCTATATCGAAGAGAAGCTGACCCAAACGATCTCGCAGGAAGTGGCAGCACTCCGGCAGCTTCTGGAGGAGCGTCTGGACAGCATGGAGGACCAGTTTACGAACATGCTGGTGGAAATGAGCAACAGCTCCTTCCCTGGGATGTTTGGTGAATCCATGGATGGCATCCACACAGAAGTCAACAACAATAATTTCCTCCTCCAAGGTTTGGATGATAAGATCAATGCTGTTGGAGAGTTGTGCGCTGTAGGATGTTCAGGCTCAGGAATTATTGAAGGTGAATTGAGTTTCTTGACCACAACTAAAGGTGTAGAAACCATTTTGAAGGACCTGAGTCGGTATAGGAATGATTTGGACGTTCTCCACACAGATGTCAATGCCAACGCGGACAAGCTCAGGCAACTGGAAGATCTGGTTGGACGAGAGTCAGTCGCGAATGAGAGACGTACGAAGACGATGGATGACTTCCAGAAGGGATTGATTAATCTCCAAGATAATGTGCGTGGTCTAGCTGGTGCCGTTACCGGGTTAAGTGACTCTTTAAGCAAATACAACCAGGATATGCACAGAATAAACTCAACATGCTGCCGTGCAGAGCAGAGCGGCATTGGGAGTCCAGCACGGGACAACTGGGCATCAGTGAGCGCAGTACCCAGTAACCAGGCAGAGGACACCAGGCGTCATGTGGAAGAGCTGAAGACCAGGCTTGATACCCTCAGTAGGCAGGTGTCATCGGAACTGAGTCAATGTAAACAGAACACGCAGGGTGTTTCTGATGGCATATCTGCTGTGGATGGACGTGTGTCCAAACTTGAAAAGGTGTGTGGAAGGTTAGATGGGGTTTCTGCCAACATCAAAGAGCTGAAAGAGGGACTGGAGAGACATGTTGGTGGTCTGCGGGATGGTGTGTACAGGATGAACGTCACCTGTGGAAATCATGGCGCCGACATCATCGCCCTGCAGAATTCCCTGCAGAGGTTCCAGGCGCAGCTGTCTGCGATGGCCAAACATGTCTTGAAAGACGTCGCCGCCAAAGAGCCAGGTGAGTTTTGTGGTTTGGTGATGGTTTGATGACATCATTGGCTATCTGTGGTAATGTTTGCATGAAGGAAATTATCATTTGGCATTGTGTAGTCATATTTATCAATATTTCTTTGGCGCTTATATTCAGAGGTTTTATCACTACAGATATTCAAGGGGTGGAGGAAATGTATTCCAACCAAGGGGAATGTAGACTCAGAATGCCTACAGGTGGGGCAGGGGGTTATGAGATGCAGCAGCAGTAATGTGGCAGCAAGGGACAGCAGGTGACCAGTGTGGCAGCCGGTGTGGCGGCATAGTGAGTGAGCAGAGCGCTGCTTAAGTTCACCACAATGACAAAGAGTGCACTGCATGCACGTTGCAATAAGAAGAGTATTTGATGAGAATGTAAAATGAGACTGACTACCTGCACCATGTTGCAGTCTTCACTTCATTAGTAAATTTAAAGGAAAAGTTCAACATTTTGGCAAACAAGCTTATTTGCTTGCTTTTTGTTGTATTCACCATTCTGTTGTAAGAGCTCCACCCTCTCTTGTCACTTCTGCTGGAAAAAAAGCTAAGATGGCAAAGACCAAAATTCCAAACTCGAGGCTTTAAAACGTGTTATGTGCTCGACATTATAAAATACATTTTGGAGAAAGACAGGCTAGCTCTTTCCCCCCGATTCCAGTCTTTATACTAAGCTAAACTAACTAGGGGCTGTCTGTAGCTTCATATTGAATTTCATCTAACTCCCAGCAATAAAGCAAATAAGCACAATTGTTACTTTTACCTATTACATTTCAGTTTACTGTGTGACTAATTAGTTATAGATTATGGCACAGTTTCACCACTCAAAAGTCTATGGATTCTCCCATTAGCATAGGCAGGCACTGAAATGACTAAAAACACACACTCCTTTGTAGTTTCCTCTCTAATTTCCACCATATGAGTTTATCAAGTGTGATTAACATCTGTGTAAACACTAACTTTTCCTGAAGATAATCCTCCATATAATGCATTTTGCTTGCTTGGCTTACATGGAGGCTTGGTGGGAAGGATCAGATCCCATGAATGGCCGCAGGGTATTTCCCGGAGAGGGAGGACACGGGTTCACTGGGCCTCCCGTGCTCGCCTTGAATATGTCATTCAATATGTCCCAGCACCAACAGGCAGAGGCCCACGTTGGAAACTTCCTGCGACTTAGAGCCATGTTGCCCTAAGAATTCCCACGTTTTTATAGAAGGAATTACATTTTTTGATGCTGAGGTCTGCCCCTCCTAACTACTCTGATGATTTACTCGCACTGTTTTGTGCCTCAGTGCTCCCTCATGTAAATGTCAGAACACCCGAGCAGACTGGTGCATGCACGTTGAGCTGTGAGGTATTTTTTCTTGCACCATGACGTTGCTTTTTTTAGTCATACCACAAAACTGCAGACGTCAATCTCAATTCCCGGTTTCTCAGTACACAATTAAACACACACACACATGCTCATACACAATACACCACCCCCCCTCTCGTTCTCCTTACACACGTACACGTACCAACCTCCAGAGATTCCCGTAGGGTGACCTCAGCCTGATGTGCAGAGTCTGGTCCTCATTAAGGGCCCTGACTCACTGCTGGAGCCAGTCTTGATGGAGAGGGGAGAAGCAGGGCTCCACACCCAGGACCAGATGCTTTGACTACCCTCAGCTGTGATGTCATGACTGGGGCCCCATCACCGGTGCCTCCCTCTCTCAAACCATCCAAAACAATGGTATGATAGGGACCTGAGGAGAAAAGGAGAGTGGCTGGATTAGTGGTTGTGGTGGAGAGACACTGAGAGAATTAAGGCATTTTCTATTCCATTTCACTCTTTGCCAAATATGGGCAGTTATTTCCAAACTGTGATATTTGATTTCATGATTGTAGACGTAATAGTACACTGTACCTCTGCCCAGTATTAAATCAGACAGGGCTGTGCGTTCTGTAACAAATAGCCAGGGCCTCTTAATTAGTTGTTTATCCCTAATCCCTGTATCAGTTTCTAGCTTTTTTTTTTAAATATGAGAGAGCATATTTAAAGTTGGACATTTTGGAAAATACAATAGACTGGATATATGTAGTCACCATGACGTTACCCATTGCTACACGTAAAGATAATGCCAGGAGCTGGCTAACTTAGCTTAGCATAAAGGCTGGAAACAGAGGGGAAAAGCTAGCCTGGCTCTGTCTAAAGGAAACAAAATCCTCCTACCAGCACCTCTAAAGCTCACTAATTATATTTTTTTCAGGCAACCAGTCTGTCAGATAATGTTTTTGTACAGATTAAACAAACAAGATACTTGTTAATTAGTGAGCTTCGGAGCTCTGGTCAGCAGATTTGGTTACTTTGGACACAGCCAGGCGAGCCGTTTCCTGTTTACAAGTCTTTGTGCTAAGCTAAGTTAGCTTGATGCTGGTGGTAGCTTCGTATTTAATGGACAGACATGCAAGATGTTTCATTCTCCTCTTCTAACTCTCGGCAAGAAAGCGAATAAACATGTTCCCCAAAATGTCTCCCTCTTTGTGCTCATAGTCTGAATCCCACGAGAGAGGGAGTTGGACTGTGTGGCTGAGGTAGCATGAGGATTTTATGTTTTGCTCAAGTATGGGAAGGAGATAAATTATCTAAATGGAGATAAAACATTTCCATGAAAAATCTCAGCTCTGTGGGTGTGGTAGTGGTGGTGGAGAGCCCGCGGAAATGTTTCCTCAGTCATATGAAGACCCCGAGGAGGGTGCGAACAGATGAGATGTTGTAATAACATAGCTGAAAGATTAACTGGAATAGCTTTGCCCTTACTCAATGTGACTGCTGGATGGAATTGTGTGACTTCAGTTGCAAAATGTTGGCACTGCTTTGCCCACAGCAGCAGCTGCTGCAGCTAAAGTCTGCTGCTACAGCCTGTGTTTGTTTCTGGCTGTTTTCTCTCCGATAGGGAGTCGTGGTTCAGCAGCAGTGACTCTGAACAACACAGGTGTATCAAAGTGACTCGGAAATTAGACGTGATGAAGCTTTAGCGTCTGAAAGGGTGCAGACCGTTTGATATAGGTTATTATGAAATGTAGAAATCTGGGAAATGTTTCTGTTTTCCAAGAGCTTGAGCTTGCTGTTCTTCATTTAGACGGTGACTAATCCACTTTCTTGTTCTGAATTTTTTCATTCGATTCATATTTTTTTCCCTCCTTTTTTTGGAGGTGATCCCAGTCTAGCTCAAATTACTTCCCTGTTTTTTTTCTCCCTCTTATCTTTGAACTACTCTCCCTTTACTCGAACATCTCCTTCTGTCCAGTTTCTTTTTTTTGTCGTTACAAGAATGCCAGAGGACTTCTTTTCCTCCTCTCTATCTAAACCTAAGTGTTTCTATCGACAGACGAGGCCTTCAGAAAAGAAGAAAAAAAAGGTTTTATTAAAGCAGGGATAAATTGAAGGCTTTGATTTCATGGATCAATGCTTTGCAATTGATCATTCTGACTTTATATAGGAGAGACAGGCAGTAAGATTAACTGTCTACAGTGATGAAGGAATACAAGAAAAAACAAGATATCAAAGGCTTTTTGAAGTCAAAGGGTGTCTGCTGGGAAAGAATGGAAAATTGAACTTGACACCACAAACACACACACTGTATATATTTAGTGCGCGGCAGAATTTTGAGGTGGGGGCGCTTTGACTGTAACAGTCTCCCCAGAGAGATCTGTGAAGCCCCGACGTGAGGTGTTTCCATCTCCGACCAATGAGCCCATCTGGAAGTCTTCAGAGGAGAATGGACCCAGATACACAGGGAGAGTCCCTGAGGTCTGCCATGCAGTGCACAATTTGAGCCTCCCATCATTAATATCACTGGAGAAAACTGGGGTGGAGGATGAAATTGTGTCCATGTGCACAGCAAGAAAAGAAAAATGTATGGTCAGACTGTGAGGGATGCGTAATTGTAATGCGTAACCACCCCTCCCTGCTCTGTGCCCCTTGACACCATTTTCCATCGCATGATCCGCTTGTCTGCTGCAATATTGCTCCACACTTTTAGACACTTTTGAACACTCACGCATTGTCACCCGGATCTGTGCACGGCAGCATCCCTCCCCTCGGGGTGTCTCAATCTGCTTGTGAGCAATAACATCTGGTTTTGGTGATGCTCTTCTTGGTTGCACCAGCACTGATGTGTGCGCCAGTCTGTGTGTGTGTTGCTTTTTTTCTCGACTTTGTGGTTGCCCCCTTAGTGAGACACAGGCTGAGAGCTCATGGGAAATATGCACTCAGACAACCAACGTCCTGAAGGAGGCACGGGGAGGAAATGAGGAAGTGATTTCTGATTATCTCAGTACAACATGATTGCTGGGTTTAATTTGTTTTTGATTATACATGTGGTTTCTGAGTAGCCTGTGGTATCACTTGCAGTAAGAAGGAGGAGTTTTCATGGTTGCTGATGTTTTATTTGATAAGAACAGAGTGGATTTTATAATCTGGAGTAACAGGCAGAATTTGATGTAATACCATTGCTCTCAGATACTTGGATTGATTGCTTTTCCTCAGTACAAGACTGGATGTACAGTTGACTTCAGCTGATTTATGGTTCTAGCTAAAAAGTTATTTAATAGTACCCTGTGGGTATGAGCGTGTATGTTCATTCATGATTTATCAGTCAAGATTGTTTTGGTGTGAGAATCCTAGTTTCAGAGATATCGGCCGTAGAGATGTCTGCCTTCTCTCTAATATAATGGAACGAGATGGCACTCGGCTTAGGTGCTCAAAGCGCCCCAAAAATTATTATTATTATTATTTTCTTGAATAATCAAGTCACGCTTTCTGGAAAGAGACATTGCTGTTGAGTTTTCAAATGTATTTCTTTCACGCTTTGAGCCGAGTGCCATATGGTCCCATTACATCGGAGAGAAGGCAGACATCTCTATGCCCGACATCTCCAGAATTAGGCAACTCACGACCAAACAATCTAGATTGATAAATAGAAAATTGGTAAATAGAAAAATATGTTATTTTGATTTCAGGGTTCACAGACCAGCTTTTCTCCAGAGCTTTCAACTGCATTTTGTGATCATCATCAGCAGATGGAGTTAAAGCGGAACTCCATCCGCTAATGAGGCATGGTTGAAAGCTTTTAAGTGGATCTTAAGATTAATTTGTACCCAAGTACCCAGTGGAGTTCTCTTGTAATATAAGACTATTATGTTTACGTTAAGTATTTTTCAATGAAATACAGGATACATTATCCTTGAAGGGCCAACAAAGTGGTTAAATGTATTTCCCAGCTCATTAAACTGCAAAGCCAATTTTGGAAGAGGCACTTTCACCAGTTAATCGGCTCTCAGCTGTTCGTTCTTGCTTCAGCATCTTTTGACCTATTGTTATGACAGATGATCATCTAACAGATAACAAGTAGAATCAGATTATTAGCCTACTTATGTTTATTATAACATGAAACGCTAGCATGCATTCTGTTTGTTTAAAACCCCAAAAAACGAGAAAGGCCATTAATTCCACCTAAATGCATTTATTTTTTCTCCCATTTATATGTGTGTATATTTTCAATATGCATAAAATGAAGTTGTGATTTATCAAACGTAAATATCTCTTGGAAATGGCTGGTTTACCTATTCAAGATAATATAAGGTGAAGCGGAAATGGCAATAAAAAAATGCTCAGGAACGTTCTTTTACGCAAAAATATGCTTTATCCTTTAACGTAGAAACCCCTTCACTGAATCTTAAATACAGCTTGTCACAATCTGCCTGACACCTGGTTGCGAGACGGCGCTGACACA
This sequence comes from Ophiodon elongatus, assembly GCA_016806645.1. Taxonomy (NCBI): domain Eukaryota; kingdom Metazoa; phylum Chordata; class Actinopteri; order Perciformes; family Hexagrammidae; genus Ophiodon; species Ophiodon elongatus. The sequence continues at coordinate 2,789,149 of JACSYO010001668.1, read as the reverse complement.
AAGTAGGTTCTGTAATTATTTTTTGTTATTTGTCCTCAGGACACTCTCACAGCATCAATATGCCCACCTCAGAGGCCCAGGTGATGTCTGTGCCCTCGGGGGTCTGGCAAGCAGTCCACTAGTTTCCGTTCAGATGGTTCTCGTTGCCTAAAACTCACACCGACGGCCTGCTTTGCTTTTATGAACGGCAATAATGGAACCGGTTGAAAAAAAAGAAAAGCTCAGAGGTCCACTGAAAGCCAGTTCTAATTTGGCATGTCATCAGAATTCAAGCCGTTAAAGGAGAATTCACAAGAGAAGGGAGGGATGTGGTCTGAATCTTAGAGAGGAAGTGGGATTTATAAACAAAAAAAGTCCTTTGGAGGCTTGTGCAGAGAAAAAATGTCCATAACTTTCAGTTGTCGTGACCAGATGGCAACGCCTTTGACATGGTCAGAAAGTGAACTGTAATTTGATTTATTTACAATCTCCCCACTGTCTGTTTTTTCCTTTTTCTTTCCAAGGAATGACCTTAAGACCAGAGAGGCCCGCTTCTTTGCCAGATTCCACCAGAACCAGAATCCAACAAATCCACATCCCTCTCATCATCCCACTGCTGCCATCCAGCCCCAGGCAGCCGCACAGTCCCAGCCAACCTCTGCAGCCCAACATGCACACGATCAAGATCAGTCCGCCGTCCAGCCCCTGGCAACCGAGCCACACCACTCTCCCGCTGGCTCCCAGAAGGCCGGTGGTGGAGACGGGCGAGGCCGGACCTCCGGGTTACAGTCGCAGGGTGACTGTGCGGAGAGGGTCTGAGGACTCCAGCATGCCTGTCAAAGGATTTGCTGGAGCACCAGGTGAGAAGAGTTGATATGGATGACCACCGTCACACCGCAGCTCTAATTTGGATGTTTTTGTTAAGTGTTGTAAACCTGTGTGAACACAAAAACCTGATTTGGTAATTATAGCCACAAATAAAAAATGAAATACATACTATAGGTACCTCTTGGTATATGTACAAGTTGACAAAGTCGATCAAACTTTTTTTGTATAGCACCTTTAATACAGGTTAGTGCAGTTCAAAGTGCTTCACAGATGACTGGCATGCCAATAATAAGATAGAACACGTGCGGATTGTGAAAAAAAATAAAACAAAAAGAAAGTTAAAAGAAATTACGAGTAAAATATTACAATTTTAAACCACTGCACACAAGACATTAAAATGATATGTAGCCCATCTAGTAAAATATTCACTCAGTAAATATAAATACGACATATTGACATCAGTCATACAGACACTAGAAAGGGCCCGCCACACTATTCGTTATACTCTTTGTTGTTCAATAAACCACATCGAAGTTTGTTTGAGAGTAAAATATGATAAAATGGTTTTAAAAAAAAAAAAAAGTCTTCAGGTTGTTTTCAAACATCTGTTTTGATTTTCAAATGGATCTGACTTTCGGTCTCAAACCTGCATTACTGCTCCCCAACATTTTAAAAACATATACTACAGCTTCAGAGGCCCATGTGTAGCCTCGTGCTCTTTGTTCCCCAGGCTGGAACCTAAAGCGTTAATCCAGATTTGTATGCACAGAGTCTACGAATGTATGAACGAATGCTGAAACTGTCATCACCCCTGTGACAAGAAGGACATTTTATGATGCCGTGTCATAATTCTGGCACCCTGGAGAGCGAGGCTGAGCGAGCATTACCACATGTGTGACATAATACATGTATGTTCCTCTTTTCAGCAGTGCTGTCAATTGCCATTTATATCAGATCTACTCATCCAAACCACATCAGCATTGACAAAAATTTCGAATTGCGCTCGGGGTCCATTTTGTTCTTTTCAGCCATTTTTTTTTCACACATGGAACCCATAACATACGTTTAATTATCCATGGACTCTGTTTTTTTTTTTGCCATCCACACATAGGAATGCTGTACTTAAAAGGCTTTAAACTGGGGCCAACTCAAATTGCACGGAAGAGACAACAGATAGTCACAGAGTCAGTTCTGGATTGAATTAATAGGACTGCATATATATAGGATGATTAGGGAAAATATCATAGGCTTTGTTTTATCCTCCCCATGGAATGTTTTGGCAGTGAAGTAACAGAACGTTTTTTAAATATGTTAAATATGAGATTCTTAACCTGATAATCAAACTGTGCATTCAAAATCCATGCAACTCTTCAGGCTTTAATATAGAGTAGTAAACGTTTTTAATTACTCTGCACCACTGAAGGGTCACATCATCATTACAGGGTTGTGAATCCTTGTGATTGGTTTATTGAACGTCTGTTTTATGATCGTTGGTCTTATTTGGAACTAAAAGAGCACAAATGTCTTTCGGCTTAGATCCATTTTAAGGCTCAAGGAATCTACTTATAGATCCCATTGTCCGGTAACAGCTAAAACAACATCATACTCATTCGAAAGGCCACTTGTAAAACCAAAATGATGCAGATTACAACCTGCTTTGTTTGAATTTATACCTTCTCTGGGAAACTATCCCACAATGTGCAGATGGAAAACCAAACGACTGCCTCTGGCAAGAGTATTCAGTCCCTCCTCTCTTCAGATGATGATAAAACATGATGTGTTTGTCGTCTGTTTCTTTTGCAGGCTATCCTCCTCTGCAGCCTGTGTCTTTCCAGCCTCAATCAACCGGCCGTCAAGGTATTGTCGCAGTTCATTATCTGGTTACAACGCATGCATCTGCAGGCTTTGCCATTCAACTACATCAGTGGAAAAAGAAAAAGAAAACTGGAAAAGCTGTGAAGAATTTGTTGCCTGAGAGTGCGAGGGAGTGGGAGCTGGATGTGTTTAGTTTAAGGCGATGTGGGCGGACTATGGAAGGATTTTAGTTCATCTGAAGGCACTTACCAGAAAGTTTTACCCAGGGCAGCGTGGTGTTGCATTTGGTGACGTCGGAGACAATTACTGAAGTAGATAATAGCTTAGTCACTGAAACAAAGGCCTATTTCTTTCTTCGTAGCTACTTACAAACCCAGAAAAGCCCACACTTAAGTTGATTCTGCATTTTGATTTTAAACATATTAGAAACTCATATAATGAAACATCTTAAAATCAATGAGTCAACCCTTGAGCTCACAGCCGGCATAAATACACAAATAACACTTTCTTCATTTGTACCACGTAGTTCCCGAAGCAGCGAAGATGCCTTGGAACCCCATGTATCACGCTCCAGTTGAATCACCAGGTAAAAAATCTCTCTAAACTTTAGTAACTGCATCGATAAAGAAAAAAGTAGACAAATCATCAGCTCAAATATAAGGATTTGTGAAGCGTCAAGTTATTTTTAAATTTTTTTATTATCAGTTACTGTATATAAAGTGAGAAATGTAGTTTATCTTTGAATTGAGACACTGATGGACTGACACGTTATTGTTCCAGCTCCTGCCGACATCAGCGCGGACCCCTTCTCCTTCTCTGCTGGCCTCACACAGCAGCCGCTCTCCGGAGACTTTGGCTTCATCCGCTTCAACAGAGTTCTAGTCAATGACGGAGCACACTACAATCCCCACACAGGTGCACAACAACAGCAGATTTAATATTTGTTGCAGTGCCACTAAGATACTGTACATTAACCTTTGACATTTCATTATAGTCGCGCAAACAAACATTCGAGTTGCATAGTAACACCAGCTTGTTTCTTTCGAGTCTTCAACGCTTGCGGTTTCTTTGGTTTATCGTCAGGGCGCTGCCCTTCAAATTTAATTTAATTAATCTCTACTGCTAATGTTCTTGTTCTTTATTTTGTGCATATAATGAAACAAAACAAGAGAAGAGATATACAGTAGCATAAGAAGATGCACAGGTGGGTTGAAAAAAAAAAAAAAAAACCTGAGGGCTTGAACCAATCCATATTTAGTTTGTGGTACTGCAAACTAAACCCATACACTTTTAAATACATTTTTGTACAGAATGAGGACTGCGGATTTTGTCTCTTCCATTGGAAGGCACATTAGGATTTGGTGAAATGGAACAGAGGGAATTATTTCACAATATATGATTTTTTTTTTTAAACTCGTGAACCTATCCTCAAGCCTAATCCATCTTTTAGGCTATGAAACCAGGACCCACGGTAGGAGTACGTGTGACTCTGGTCATTGCTCTTACCCACTCGTTCCCTTTCTCATCTCCTCAGGGATCCTCACTGTGCCTCTGGACGGCCGATACCTGATTTCAGGACTGCTGACTGCAAAGCAGGGCGACCGCGTGGAGGCCGTCCTGTCCGTGTCCAACCGCAGCGTCCAGAGGCTGCAGAGCTCGGCGGGGCCCGCGGCCGGTCAACACGGGGCCTCGGCCGGCGCCGGCTGCGGAGGCTCGGTGTCCTTCAGTCTGATCCTGCCCCTGAGGAAAGGAGACCGCGTGGGCCTGGTGAGGACCGGAGGCCAGCTGGCCACCACCGGGGCCAGGGAGATCCTGTCCACCTTCAGCGCCATCTTCCTGTACGCACCACAGGACAAAAGATAGCTGGAGCTCAGCTGAGGCTCAGCTGGGCGGTAGCAGCACGGACTAGTTTGTTCCCAGGTTGTTGGACTGGAGGAAAATGTTGGAGAAACCATAGTTTTCACTGTTTTGCTGTGATGCCGCTTCTTTGCCACGCAGTGCCACTGTATGAAGATCCTCGCTTATAAAGTCAGTGAAGTCATTACATTGCAATGTGTAAGCCATTTGCCAAATATACCTGAATACAAGAAGCAGGATTTGTTTCTAATATATTTGATTATCAAGATGCCTTTTTGTACCTATTGTGAATGTCTTGTGTAAATAAGTGTTTATAAATTAACATACAAATTCATAAAACGTTATTATTTTAACAAACCAATCTCAGAGACTCAGTATGGAAGAATATGATATCACTGGTTCGGTCATAAACCATGATAAATCACAGCATGCGCTCACTTCCTCTTTCTGTGTAATCCACATTGTAGAAGGAGAGTATGATTAATAAATACACATGAAGTGGTTTTGCGACACAACATGCTTTTATTAAATGTTACAGACTTGGCTGGCTTCACAAACTGCATTGAGAAAGAAGGTTTGAAGGCAAAAAAAGCCATTTGTGTCATTCCGTAAAAAGTGGGTGTGGATGAAAAAATAAATTTCCCCTCACCTCACTCCTGAGACTTAAAAATATTCGCGCAGCAAACTAAGAACCAACAGGAGTATTTAGCCTTCAGTTCAGCCTCTCTTAACCTTTAAAGAGATGACAAATGCGGATTTATATTCACAGTTTAACAGTAATTCAGTGGGCTGTTATTTGGTTGCGTTATTCAATAAAACAAATTTGATATTTCCTGAGGCATTTGAACTGTATTCATGCATCGCTACTTCTCGAAGCCTGTGGTCACCGGTGAACTTCTTAACTTAAGACTGGAGACGAGAAAAGTGCAGCACACATTTATTCAGTTAGAAACTTTATTTCAATACAAATGGGACCGCAAGCCACACTTTGTTAGCTTCATTAGGCCTGTGTCTTTTCTTCTTACAACTTATTTTGTTCTTTAAACATACTTTAAACCACATTCCTATACAAATCAAACACAGCATACACTTAAGGTATTTCTGTTGGTCAGACAATCAAAGAGCAAGCGTTACCTCCCAACGGAATGAAACAAACCCACAAAAGATCAGAAATAAAACGATAAGGCATCGAAGACAGAAGAATGTGGTGATCAGCACACATACTGGATCATTTTCCACAGCAGTTGAGTGAGAACAAACAATATTATATATGTATATATACACACCACGATCATAGAGGATGAAGTGTGATTCTTCCACACAAGATGCTTTACTTTCATAGAAAGAATGGAATTAATTTTGTTAATCATAAGATATATATATCTATTTGACTTCACCAAACTTTGTGGCGCACGAGCAATTAAATCAACGCAAAACACGCATCTTAGATCACCACAAAAACAACGGCGCTGCAGAGTGACCGCGGAAACACTGAAGCGTAAATAATGACGTTAATAGTGACAATCTGGATGTAGCCATGATCGTAAATTGTGCTTCTTTTATTGAATAGCTTTTAGTCTATCAAGTCTCGATCCGACTCTTTATTTTTAATCCTCAAGAGCACACACACACACACAACGTCATGATACTGTTACACTTGTGCTGGAGGTCTGATCCATGTCAGTGGAGTGGCACATCCGTCCACGAGTCTGATCCTACAGCAAAACACACATAATGCCAGTGAAGCGCTTTCAAAAAGCTTCCTCAAGTATTTCCTGTTTATCTCCAAACAAGTCCCAATGGCTCTTCCTTTGGCTCCTCCTCACCAGAGGCACAGGATCAGTCTTTTGTCTTTTCCATCACACACACACACACACTTTCTCTCCCTCTCTCTCCAACACTCACACCCTTTCAATAACTGCTTTTATTGGCATATTTTAGAATAGCTGCGTTGTTGTGGTGTCAGAAGGTCACTCGCATAATAAAAACTAGAACTCTTCCACCCTGCATTGATTGCATACTCCGGTCTCCCGTCTATGAAGACCTTCAGTGAAGTGCATGTGGGTGAGAGGTGCTCCGAGTTGCACCTATGGGTGCAGCCGAGACAAAGTGTGTTGGATGAGTCTTGGTAAAGCCACTGAGGGAACATAAGCAAAGGTTGAATGAATCATGTCACCCCAACAGCAGCAGCACTCGTGATTACACACACACACACACACACACACACACACACACACACACACACACACACACACACACACACACACACACACACACACACACACACACACACACACACTTTTAAGCCTCCCGCTCTCCATCTCTCTCTAGATCTGCTCACTGCTCCAACTCAAGCGTTACCTTTTACATTTACACATATTTTAATACTAAATCTGCAGATTCTGAGGTTTGCTGAGGAATGTGTATGTACCTTGCACGTCGAAGGTTTCACTGTAAAACAAGGAATACAGATCGTTTTGAAAATGGGATACAGATCTTAAAAAAAAAAAAAAAGATAATACAAGGCCTAGCAGTTACTGTTAAGTGCATGTTAACTTATGACCAACCATACAAAATACCAACTGGAAGTATTTCCACATCGTATTGATGATAAATTACTTTTTTCAGACAAGCAAAGGCATCACGATAGAAATCAATAACTTAAACATACCAATTATCATAAATAATGACTGCATTGTTAACAAAATACACTTGATTCGCCAGAGCTCATATAACAGAATAATCAATTTAAAATAACAGCGAGACAATACACCACGACGCTCCTTCATTTTGCTTTTAAGTCACATCTAAATGTGTATCTTCACATACTTGTTGGCAATCCCTGGTATGACCGTGAATATTAACAATACCAACATGACGCATTCACTACAAACGTTGTGAGCTCTCTCTGGCGATCTGGAATCTGTTCCAGCAACAGCGCACGAACGACCAGTCAGTCAATCCAGAGTCGAGAGTCAGGAACAAAACTGAGCACCTACAGTAGCTTTCTTAAACCTGCCGAGTGTGGTTCGTGGTCCTTCATGTTTTAGAACAGATTAAAGACTAGATAACTGTGTGTAGGCAAACATAGCAGCCACAGCTAAATATGACCGGCATGAGACTCGTGGCCAGTGTTGATTTCCTACCCTGTGTGTCTTTTTTTTTTTTTTTTTTTTTTTTAATAGCTTCGAAGGTTTCATTTCACTACTTCATGGCGCTCAGGAAATGTAAAAAAAAAAAAAACTTGATTCAAGAAAAAAATGATTTTCCTTCTGCACAGCTTGGGCTAATGCCTCGTACGCGGCTTCAGTCGAGTCCCTGATGGCAAATGCAGACCAACCTGTTTGCTAGAAGTCAGAGAGGAAAGATAAGTCTCAGATCTTTATCCCTGTACTTTGATGGGGACTACATAGCGCTCGTTGGGTTAGGATGCCTTCACAGGCATGAGGAAAGATGATCATTTAGTTGGAGATTGGTCTCTCGTCTCACAGGGATGAAAGTTTCCAGGGATTATTCATCAGAATTTACTGTTCTGGAGATAACTTCCACTCATCTTGAATGGGTAGATACTGTTGGTGTTGATGGTCATGGTCATAACCCCGTTACTGTGTGAGCATGTTTGAGTACTAAATAGGAAATTTTGAGTTTCAGTCCATGTGTTTCCTGGAGATGCATTCAAGTGTACAGTCCAGCTGCGTGTATATGAGCACCTGGGTATCCATATGTGCTGGATTAGAGGAGTTCATCAGGGTCGATGTCTGGGATGGGCTGTCTCCAGTAACAGAAAGAGCTGTACTCCGGCAAGACAAAGGCCTCGTTCTGCTCTTTACTCAACAGAGGGAACACATGCTCCACCAGCTCACTAAGCCTGCAGTAACTGTGGAGAAATGGGGAAACAGTAGGGACAGACAGAGAGAGAATAGAAATATTTATATAGAGTTAAATAAGTATATTAACAATTATTTCTAGCTAGTTAGCAATCCAGCTAAAAAAAAATTAAAAAAAAAAAATCAGTAATCAGGGAATTCTTATGACGGTTTTTAGAGAGTTGTAGATTTTAATTAAAATGCGTAAATTAAAACTGTACATAATGCTTAAATTTGACATGTTCCTGGAAAGCTGACAATAAATTGAACTCTCCTTTTAGGTCTGTGTTGGTCTCCACCAACTCCAGAGGCAAGTATCTGTCTCTTTGGCTGCTAAATGCTCCACTATGTTCAACATCTAGTCACTAACTAGTCAGTAAATCAGAGGAAAACAGGTGCCTTCTGTTGCTGGAAACAAGGAGTTGAAAGACACTAGAAGCTCCACTCTGCATAAAGCAGAGTGGAGCTTCTAGTGTCTGCATAAAACCAGGTTTATGCAGAGTTGCATGATAAATCTCTGTGGGCTCATCACTAGCACATTCAACAAAGTATTTTTAACTTCTGTTAAAATAAAATAATGATGAGGGCGGCTTTATGCTTATATTTCTATCTCTTAAAATATCCCACTTGGTGAGTATTTCGTCAGATATTACATAGTACAATGAGTGCACATATTTTCTGGAACCTTTTCTTTCCATGCCAATGTCTGCTCCTTGCTATTGGGGATCTCTACGAGGAGACAAAGAACCAGTCAGTTAATGTACTTACGAGGACTTGTTGCCCTTGGTCTGCTCCTGGATCAGCTCTCCCTTAGGGTTGACTGTGAAGATCCTACACACTGGAACCCCCACCTCCTTATAAGCAAACACATCCTGCATGGAGACGAATAATCAATTATGATTAGTTAAAAAAAACACATTAAAAGCAAATCTTCTTCTTAGATAAAAGCAGGAGACAGAAACCAATTTAAATATGATGATAAATTAGCAACTGGGCATTTAAAAGCCATCTGAGATCATGTCATTTTCAGAAAGTAGCTCTCGTACATAATACCCACTGGGAACAAACCGACACAAGAGCCTTAATAACATTAACCACAGATTTCCTGTTTGTGTTCCACCTAATGCACGTAATGGCAATATTGCTAAATGGAATGTTTTGATGAGCAAGTGCAAGACTGTGTGTTTGTTATATTTTCTTTTCTTTTCTTTGGCGAGCGTCAGAGACAGACAGAGGGTTGATGGCCGACCCAGTGCTTCATCTGGGTGTTGGTGTTTATGCAGCTGAAGACGGGACGCTGTGCCCGGCTTGAGCTTTTTTTTTCCACAGACAATGTCACATGGGACCATACTCCGCCAGTGACCTCAGCTCAGGTTCAGCCCAGGACTGACTTCATATGCCTGCGTCTGCTAATTGATAGCCAACGTGTCATGTTGATCTTGCAATACATCATGTCTGCATCGACTTCGGGAAAACACAGCTCTCCGACATGTAAAAAGAGAGCGCTTTAATGTCTGTGAGTCTGACATCTTCAAACATTCATTAACTCACATTAGCTCTATTCCCAAAGGCGGCGTGGAATGGCTGCTTGTTATGCTGGAACAGGTTCTTGATATCTGTAAGGCATTCAATCTTGAAGATCTCTGGTTTCTTCTCGATGACCTCCCTGAAGCAAACAGACAGTTTGATTAGAGCGACACACAGATGCATGTCCTTACCACAGGTCACTTCTGAATGAGACTCTCAAATGCATGTTAGGTTTCTCTCTTCTTTCTTGTTGTTATCTCCTTAAGATTAGATTCAACTTCTGGACTTGTATAGAGCTTTTCCAGTCTTCCAACCACTCAAAGCGCTTTAACACTACTTCCTATAAATACAGTAGGTATACATGTGAAATACTATGCGAAGCATCTAAAAAATATAAATATTAGTTTAGTCTAGCTTTCCTCATGAACCTCCAAATACAAGAGAGTTCTCTGTTACATGCAAACTAAATCAACAGGGCCTTGTAAATAATGCAAATACTGTATGCGCAACTTAAAAGACATGGCACAAAAATCCCCATGCTGAACTTGAGCCGATACAGACTGGGTCTATTCCTTGGCATGTTCTAGGCAAACCAAACCGCCAATGTCTGATGCACTAGTAATCCATCTCTATGGGCTTTTTAAAACCATTTTGACATCGCAGACAGGGCCAGCTTACGAGCTTTGACAATCAACTGGAGATCAGAAGAAGGAGAAACCAAAGGAGAGCTGTGGCATTGGTGACGGATTTTCCTGTCACATCCTTGTCAGGGACGCATTAACGTTAACACTACTAAAGAAGTGATACGATTGGCAGAAGTGTAAACAGAGTCTATGATGCAGAGGGAAAGGTCACAGAAGAATCTCATTGAAATGACATGATTAAGATGAAAATACAACGGAGCAGCTTCTTCTCCTTTGACAGACAACAGTACAATTGAGAAAGAAAAAAAAACTTTGGCCGTGTTACTTGCATTAAATAGAGTTAAATTGAATGGGCCTGTCTGACATTACACTGTTTGTGAGTGCATACAGTATTTAAGCCAGAGGGTGGGAGATGTAACAATATGTGTAGAGTAATAGTTGTTTAATTAACTTGACATTAATATATGCCATCGCAAATTATTGTTGCATCCTGTACTACATATTGTTAACCCAGGTCAATAATGTTTGCATCCATTACCAGCTAAATTGTGCGATGAATACAAAAATAATTTTTCGGCATCACCTTCAGTAAATTGCTTGGATTCTTTATGCCTATAATAATCCAGCCACAGCTCAGTGCTACCTGGAAATCAGCTAGTTGCCATCCTCTTAAGTCCAACTATCTAATTAATAAACATGTCAATCGCACATCAAAGGCATTTCCTTGGCAGCTGACCTCGTCTGTGAAGACACAATTCTCAACAGTTCAGAACAAACTGTGGAAACCAGGAAATAAGAGACGGTGAGGAGATGAATGCAGAGTATATTTCTAGTAGCTGATGGCAAGGCTACAAACACAGTTAAAACCTTTTGAGTTTTCTGTAGCCTCAACAAACTCTGCATATGAAAGGCTTATTATAATGAATGAGGATTTGGAGTAGAGCTATTTAAATGTGAAATAAAGTTTTCAGACAAAAAGGATTATACTTCGCGGGGCGACATACGAGATGGTTTTGAAATTCAAATTATGATTCGTGATAAGGAAGATTTAATGTACGTGATGACTTTGGGAATGTATTTGGCTTTATGACACTGAAACTGGAAGACATTTATTTTTTTATATATATATATATATATATATATATATGATGTTCTTATACCTGTGGAAGGCAGAGAAGAGGCTGCTGGGAGACAGCATGAGAGGTCCTCGGGGTAGAATGGTGCCTCCATCATTGACCCACTGCAGGTAACCTCTTGTCATGTCCGCCATGCCGATAGCCCGTGCTGAGCAGTACAGGAACTTGTAGCCATTCCTGCCAGTGGAGAGAGCGGTGCTCATTAACAGCTGTTCCAATGCAGTTTAATATCACCACCATCATCATTAGCAATTAGTAAGAATAGCACTTTAATAAGATTCACAATGTACAGTTTTCATACCTGCCACTCATTAGCAATACCCACTTATCCTTCAGGATTTCCATATATTCCCCGTCAATTTCTATTAATTCCCATTCCTAAAAGATTCCATCTTGAAAATGTTGCTACTTGGGAGTTGGGTGGGCTAGAGCCAGCCAATCACAGGGGTGACACATAGATACAGGCAAGTCACGCTCACATTAATACCTACCTGTTAATAATTAAGTTAACCTGCATCAGGGTTCCCACTCTTTTTCTACAGATCATTTTCCAGGATATTTTCAGTGATGATGTAGCTGGTATGGCAGTCAGGGATAAGTGTCATACACCAATATGTTCCTCTCGGTAGAAGTCTAATTTAAAAGATGCGCAGTCTATGGCTATAACGTCTATGAAATCATCACATACACGCTTAGAAATTATGACAAATTGATCATAGAGTAATGCAAACACCTTCAGATGTACAGCACCTCACTTAATTGTGTAGCTACCGCTACAAAAGTGAAACATTTCATGTCCATTTCACATTAATAATGCAGCATTGCGTTTGTAGAGACAATGCCATCAAAGTACCGTTAGCCAGTATTTAGCCGGTGTTTGACTCAGACAGTTGGGCTGCCATTCATTGATTTCACCCTGAAAACTCTACACACAAGCCGGTCAGTTCGAACCCAGAACCTTCTGCAAGGCGACAGAGCTAACCACTGCCGCCCTGGAAGTTATGCCAATTCAATGAAAAGTTTACTTCTATTCATTATGACAACTACTAATCTCACTACAGAGTATTTCTATTGTCTGCATGACTAAAGCAGAAAAGACAGGTCGAGATTAAAGTATCAAAACTCACAAAAGGAGCTACGGTGGGAAAAGTGGTCAAACACTGACGTGGTGTTTCCAGAATAACTCGGTCTTGATTTTTAGTCAAACTTCCAGAGTCATCAACCTCAAAGCTCCCTACGCAAACACTGCGAGAAAATATCCACCCCACAGAGAGACTATTGGAAATCAAACTCAGACAGTGCCAACACACAGACCAACCATTCATCCTTCCTCTGAGATTAATCAGTGTAGTTGTGCACTTACTCAGCTACTGAGTGGTAGAGCTTGGCAATGCCCTGGTGGGTCCAGTCCTTCCCCAACTGTGGCAGGATCTGTCCAAATACATCCGACCTAAAATATTAAGAACGCATATGGATATTAGTGACGTAAAGACAGCTATATCCCCATCAGCCAGGTACATCTCTGAGAAACAGGGTCCGAAAACGTAGCAGTTGTAAAGTAACAGAGAAAACAAAGAAAAGTAGATCTGTAGTACAGACCTTTCAGAGAAGGTCACATAAAGCACCATACCTACTCAACCATTGCATCATAAACAGAACATTATAGACTGATTATAGACTGATCTCAACTAATGAGGATTACGGGGGGGGGGGCACCATCTCAACCACGTCTTGTAGCTGTGTGCTTACAGACTAAAATGTAAATGAGCTCATTATAGTCTGTGTGCTCTTCACCCTGTTGCTCAAAGAATACCACGTCACAGGTTGGCCTAAAGGGTCACAGAGATAATAAGCTTCAGTCAGTGTGGAGCCGTTTGACGTTGACCACCTATGAACCACATAGAGAGGGCTTCAGGCAGACAGCCGACTAACGTCAAAAGAGATGGAGTTAGCTTTAAGCTAATCTATATAAAAACGGATTCTACATTCATATGGAGAATCTTTAGGCAAAGGGACAAGATTTGGGCATCAGAAACATTCAGGTGTCCGTTTGTATTCCAAGTAGTATTGACCAATTGTGTTTGAGCAGTGTTTGGTTGAAAGCGCTCTGCATGGAGGGCAAAAGAGGTGGAATTTATTGGCAGAAATGCAATCTCGGAACCCACCATCTACCTTCCGACGATGATTTAGCTTTTTTTATTGGTTTAAAATGAGCTATATCTGCTGGCGACACTGGAACCCTGGTAACATAGCCCCTTGCAACCAGAGGCTTATCTGTCGTCAGACCGATAGCTGATGGGATCCAAGATTGGCTTTATGCTAATTAAAAAGATTAACACAAATAAAGCTGGATTATGGACTTAATATCTGCTATTTGGAAAGGACTTGAATTAGTCGTGTCAATGAAGTTGCAGAGAAAACTGCACAAAATGTCTAAGAAGGGAAATTAAATATGAAGTCATTCATCATCTGTCTTTCACTAATTCAATGTTCTACAATAACTTAAAGGGAGTGTTTGAGTTTTTGAAGTGGTGTTGTATGAGGTACTTATCCATAGTTGGTGTTTTACCTGCAGCAGATGGCGCCCCCGACATGCCCCCAGTTTGGAGAGACATGGAGTTGGAGCAACGCAACGTACTGCCGTGAATGGGGTCAGCAGCAAATTATTTTAACCGTATTTTAGCCACCTAAAGAATAATCTATATCAGTTTAAGTGTACGCTGTATTCAGAATATTTTCACTGCTATATCTTGCTTTCAGACCGCCATTTCCATTTCACTTCGATGAATCCAAACTATCCCTTTAAAACTAAAATCACACATTAACACAAGCAAACTAAACGATCAGCAGCAGATCAGCAACTCCAGAGTTCTGTGCGGTAAAATGATTGTTTTTGTCAACAGAGTCTTGTGCCTTTGATGAAAGCCTCGATAACGGCTTCAGTTCCCTGTCGCTAAGGGCGGTCTGATGACTAAGTAAAGCAATTAAGATATAATTATATTATTAAAATATAGTGTACACTTAAACGGATATTGATAAATCTAGGTGGACTTTTTTTTAGGTGGCTAAAATACGTTTTGCTGACGTTCCTGTTCACAGCAGTAGATTGCTTTGGCCCGGTGCTGGTACTCCGGTCTGTTTCTCCAAACTGTGGGTGTGTTGGTCTCCATATACAGTAGGTATAACACTGAATATGAATAAGTATCTCACACAACCCTACTTAAAAAAAAACAAAAAAATATCCCTTTAAAATCACTAGTGTGATCACGGCAGATGAAGGCCTTCAGGTGAATGAACAGTCACCAAATAAGGATAATTATTTCACAGCACATGACATGAGAGACTCAAAATAGCATTGCACCTCTATATATGCTGCCTTGCTAATACATTAATTAATTTCGTTCATGCAATATGGATGCTTAAATGTCATGATCAAAGACGAGCTTGCATCACATGTTACACAGGTACTGTTGCTTGATTTCACACTATGTTACATAAAGTGCAAAAAGGTCACGGGAAGAGTATGAGTAACCGGTTACTTCACATATGTCTATATATAAATATTTGGTATTTATATATATTATTATATATTTATAAGAGTATATTATGAGCAAACACAAGCAGCTGATATTATAAGCAACGTAAGGGAAACTAAATTGCATTCACTGGTGGAGAACCGATGAGCCCTGGACAATGTTAAGTATTGTAACAATAACAGTAATTTACTGTGTTGTTCAGTACTGATCACAATCAGTGTAGCTAAAAGAAAGTAGTTTTTTTCGTTACTTTCACTAAAAGCTGGTTTGTGACAAATTCTTGTCTAGCATTTATGTGTTCAATCATGTGCTATGCAGTGAGATAAAAGTAAATTAATGCCTCAAAAAAGTTCAGCGCCAGCACTCTGATCAAAGGGGTTATGAGACTGTTGCTGTGAGTGACTTGGAGGCACGTACTTGGTGATGGTGCCATCAATGTCAGAGATAATGACTTTGTCGTCCCAGTTCCACAGGTAGATTGTGCCCTCGCAGCGGCATGTGCCCTGGTATTGGGTGGTGATGCTAAACGTCACATCATTAGGGCCTTCCTTCAGTTTCAGACTGGCCTGGTAACACAAGGAAGACAATCAAAACATCTGGGAGGCACAGGCCATTTCATTCACTGACATGTGTTCCAAGAGTATAGGCATTACTCTCCAGTATGATTTGTTTTGCCACAGTACAAATGAACATATACTGGTCTTTAGCGCCCCCTACAGACGGTAAGTGGGGCAAACACTATGGAGTTCATAGCTAGCCAGCAGAGGGAGCGCTAATCTACAGCAAAAAAACATTAAAGCACAAATCTCATTGGGTGCTATCCACTCCAGTTTGTAATCTAATCAATCATCCATTCTGAAAATCAGCCATATTTTAACAGAAAATGTAACCATAAAATAAAAGTACAGTTTAATAATATCATAAAAGTGCTATGCCATACTGTTAAGAAGTTGGCTGGATGAGTTTGAGGAAGGAAAACACGTGTGTCAGAATGTACTTACTATCTGATCGGAGGAGAGGCGTAGCGACTTCCTGTAAGAGTGTTGGGTGGGGTGGTGCTGACCATCTACTGGCTGCAGTCTCTCCTGACAAGATGCAGCGCTCACTTCCTTGGCCTCTTCATCACTGGATGAGTCTCCTGCTTTAGGACTACAGGAAACAACAAGAATCAGTGTTATATCTTACTGTATATTGATAAATTCCTTGGAATTGCGAGTGAAATTTATGACTTCTGTTAACAAATTCATGCTTGCATATGTTTTGATCCTATTTGATTACTTTGTGCAACTTCTAAACCGTATAAGATCTGAAGCTCATTAAATACATAAAATTAACATACTCAGCCTCTCAGTCTTGTAACCCTGCCAAAAACACCTTTGTTTGTCGACTTCAATCTCTAACAATATATTGTGATCATGCCGAGTCATCATAAAAACAAGATGTATGAAGCTTTGGATTTGTCATTCCAGAGTTCAACATGTCACTGAACTCACTTAGGTTTTAATAAACGTTGGTACCACTTACGGCAAGGGCAGTTTCTCCTGAGACATGGAGGGTTCTCCCTCCTCCAGATGACACTCCTCCTTGGTTTCAAGCTTAGTCTCTGACTGCAAGAGTAAAAGGGGGAAATATTACAAGATATAAAGTAACCATAACATCTAAATACCATACACATCAATGCAAGTCCTACTAAAAAAAGAAAACTGCAGGGTGTCTTTAATATTTATGATAACATGCACACCTGCTTGATCGTACTATCTGCCCTTTTTCGCCAGAACCACCAGCGGCCTGACTTCTTTGGCATTTTCTCCTTCACCCAGGCTTCCTCTGTAGCCTAGGATAAACAGTCAATGATGAGCTAGTTAAAGATTACAATGATCCAAGTGTAATGACAACAAACGGAACAGAAAACCAAGATCAGTTACCTTTGGTAAATTCTTCTGAAATGCTTGTAGACTTAAAATCAAAGGTGCAGCTAGCGTCCAATTATAATATCTAAGAAAAAAGGCATTAGTTAAGAGATTATATTCACCACACACTCTCACTCACACTAAAAAGGCTTACTTACCTATTTCCTATCTTTACTACCAGGTTGGGGTTATCTATAATTGCTGGATTTTCAGCAAATTCAAGATACGTGATGATATGCTCCATGAACCTTTCTGCAAACACAGAAGCAAGTGGAACATTAATTAAAGTCAGCAGTTGAAAGGTCAGTGGCGGTGAGCCATATCATCTTACATAAAGCCACACAGATCAGGAAACTTTTTTTCTTCCATTAGCCACATCAGCTGAGGGCTTCTAAGAAACACTTCCAGAAGAGTGTATGAGACACAAGAGAGACAGTAGGATTCATACCTATTAAGAGCGACACTTGTGGCCTTAAAAGGGCAATGTGGGCACAAGCATTGTTACAGTTACACACACCAAGCTGATCTTGTATGGAATAGAGCTTCCACCAATAGTGGATTGGACGCCTTCTAATGTGGCCAATAAAGTAAGGTAACTTTGTAGTTACAGAAGGAATTCAGTACGTCTCTACTGGCTGAGGTTAAGCTTCCGTCCTGCATAAAAGTACTAAGTGCACTTTCGTCTACATTTTTTATGAGAGCCATTCTAGTGTACCTTTGGATATTTCAGCATTTTCTGTGAGGCCTCCGCACAGAGAAAGAGTGACGTCGGGGAGGTCACTAGCTGAGTCAGAAAGACACTCTGTCCCGCTGTCAGCTGCTGCACTGCCCACCGACTGCGGAGACTGTGAACCAGAGTGCATCTCTGAGTCCATCCAGTGCTTGGTCGCTGCCTCAGACTCACTGAAGCAACAAAAGAGAACACCATGTCACGATGCTTCATTTGGTTATAAAAACAGACCACATTTAGATTTCCATTTTTAAATAAAACAAGGTCAGGCAGTGATGTAATTAGGTGCCGCTTTCATAATCTAACCTCTTAGGAAAATATCTTGCAGCAACATCAGGTTCAAGTACATTCAGGTCATCTAGGTAGATGTCCTCAGGACCCTGATGCTGGCTCCGCTTTGGGACACCTTCATTTCAACAACAGAAGAAGTATTTATCAGTAAATGTGCGATCACAGCTAACCAGGAGATGACTGGAAAGGAGGCCACCAAACATACCTTTCTTCTTAGAGGGTGAATCGCTCTGTTGGCTGTTGAAAGGGGTGGAGGTTGCCACATTGGGTGGCAGGACATCTATGGGCTCTGTGGGAGTTAGAGGACTCCCAGAGTCTATGGTGCCGACCGATGCGAGAGGAATCAAAGGTGATACAGTGGTCAGAGGGGTGCGTGGCTCAGGCTTGACAATGGTACACACTGAGGGGGAGGCGACATCTCCCCTTTCAATCTCAGTCTCGTTCTCCATGGCCTCAGAGCTGAGGATTACACGGAAGTGGGTGCTCTCCGATGGGGTGATGGTCACCGTCTTTAGAAGCTCTGGTCTCTCTTTTTTGGGGACCTGGATTTTGGATAACAGGGAGAAAAAGTTACTAAGAGGAGAGTATACGAAGAACCATCTGCCTCTCAATATTAGTGGAGAGAGGTGCTTACCCTGGTTGTTTCTGGAAACTCTCCCCACGTCCACTGCATGTGGGACTCAGCTCTGAGCAAACTCTCTGAGGGCCTGACCATCAGTTCAGAGTCACTCTTTGGGGAAAAGGCCTGAGACAAGCCGTGACTAAAGGGACAGTAGAACAAATGCAAACAACAAATAAGATGGAGTCTATTTACGTGTCTCCGCCACACCCTTGCTGATGGCTCTGTGTTCTTGTCAATACATACCTGTCATTTGACGGCCAGTCCCCGTCAGAAAGTGGATATCCATCAAGGCTGTGTCTAGCTGCCGGTAATTTGGGGTCAATGTCTCGCATGGTGGTTACGGAGGGTGACCTAAATACAGGGTCAATCATAAAAATAATAATTAACTCATCTCTGCTAACAGATCTCTGCTACAACAGTGAGCATTGACCCTGAACCTACCTGGAGACATGTGCTGCAGCATCCTCATCAGAGCTTAGGTCCATCTCAAAGATCTCTTCATTTTGCCCAGAGCTGGACATCGCAGCAGACGGAGCAGCAGGTGCGTTAGCAGCAATAGCATTACCAGTAGTGATGGACATTGGCGGGGTCAGCTCCTCCCTTCGAGGGTCCCCTTTGTGCTTCTTCCTCCGTTTCTTCTTCTTTTTTGTGGCCATGGTGCTCGGGGCAGGAGGCTCAGGTGGGTCCTCTGGGTCAGCGGGGTCATCCTCCAGATCTTTTAGTGCCCTGTGCTCAA
This sequence comes from Ophiodon elongatus, assembly GCA_016806645.1. Classification (NCBI taxonomy): domain Eukaryota; kingdom Metazoa; phylum Chordata; class Actinopteri; order Perciformes; family Hexagrammidae; genus Ophiodon; species Ophiodon elongatus. The sequence continues at coordinate 2,769,672 of JACSYO010001668.1, read as the reverse complement.
CCTCTGAGATCCAGAACAGGTGACTCTCGGTGGGGATTGGGGAGGTGGCCAGGTGGGCAGGGACAATCTGCTCAAGCATCAATGAGAATCAGGAGAAGGCAGGACAACAAGTGCAAACCAAAGCAGCATTACTGATTCATAGTGTCTGTTCCTAGCCTACGATGGAATTCCACGAGAACAGGGTCGTTGTCAGTGCTTCGTTGTCACAATGAGAGTTCAAAAAGCTTGAGCAATAGGTCACCTGAATGTAGCAACTACAGTTGAGTAAATAGTCCCTCACACAAACACTTCTCTACTCCGAGTCACCGTCTTTCTTGTGGAGTGTGTACAAAACCATGCTGAATCTGATACGATCATCCTTATGTATGACATTTCCATTGAATGACATTTCTCATGGAATCGCCATCGAATTCCATTGAATAATAAATATATAAAAAAGGATGAGAACATTGGCTGGTAGACACAAAACACTGTATTCTAAAAAGATCTCTGCTTCCCGAGCAACAACAAATCAGAAACATTGACACATGCTGTTGTCAATGTATGATCGAAAAATACTATTTGCAGAGCATTCAATATCTCACTTAACTTTAGCTGCTTTACACAGTACAAAAAAAAATGATTAACCTGCAGCAGTATTGTTATTTCAATTTAATTTTTCAAAATGGTGGGCTTCAGTAATCTGTGGTTAGTTGGGTACTCACATTCAGCTGTTCGGCTTCCTGGACAAAAAAGGCCTCTCCATTGTCACCAAGCTTCATGTGCAGCTCTACTGGCTCTCCATTCACTTCAATGTCAATCTGGAAGAGTTTGACAGAGGATTAAAACTGTATAAGGATACTTTTAATTAGGAAATCAAAATCATAAAGAGGACACTGAATATGGTGTTTGCCTGATGTCTATAATTAGCATGTATGCATCCATCTATATACATCTGATTATGCCATTTTAATTGCTAACAGTTTGGGTCTTGTTTCATTATACTTTCAAAATGACATGTTAGGCCACACTTGAGCTACTTAGAGCCCCATCTTTCGCCCAGGGCTTTACAAAACTTAATAACTGTATGGGTCCTCTGGGCTGGCATTCAGTCAACCCTGCCAATAGAGCAGGGCCATTCATGTTTGTCGGGCAGGCAAACCCCAGTGGACCTGATGCTGCTCAGAAACTCGACACCAGAAAAGCAAAAACCAGATCACGTCTGGCAGAAACTACAGAGGAGGCAGAATTTGACTCACAAGTGACCAGCCCAGTCTGACAACCTGAAACCAAATCATTAATATTAATTCTCAACCAAATGGACAACAACACTGTCCATTCCATTCTCCCCCCGCGATACGTCATGCTGTAGGTTTTCCTTTTGCTGATGTCCTTTATTGCTGGTGTGGTTTCTCAACAGCCTCAAGATTCAATTTCAACCCCTCAGGGTTGCTAAGGGCAATTTATGTATGGTGAGTGATGCCTGGGAATTTCAATGTCCAATTAATAATGAGCCAGAATAAATGAGATTCCTTTCACAGCCAGAGACAGGTTACATTCACTTGGCTGAGTTGTGGATTTACAAACACCATTCTGGACTACTGGAGGCAATGGCTGCCTGCAGATGTTCAAAATTAGGGCACATAATTGGGTTGTTCCCTCTGACAGCACTACCCAAAGTAACTTTTGAAGTTTGTATTTACTTCTGACCACAAGAACGGAAGATCTACTTATGCATAACTGATTCTTAAAACATTTGGAATAATAAGAAAATAAGTCAAACATTACTTAAAAAAACATTTCTGGTTGCCAATTATAGTTACTAGTGTATGGGCACAGACACACCATTCACAGCCAAAAATATATTAGCATTTGGCTGGCTACTAGAATTTCATTCCCACTCTGAATTTTTTAGAAAAAAAGAATAATTATTCATTCATTCTACACACACATACACACATACATACATACATACATACATACATACATACATACACACATACGATTGTTGTTTTTTTAGCAGCAGCCCTAAAAGGATCTGATAAGTGGTCTCAGGGACACATGCATAACTGTTTGTTACACAACAGCCCTTCATGTTAAGGCCTTCTTCTTCACGTTTCTTCCCCCTCCCACACATTCAAGTTGTAGAGCTGTTGCCATAGGAACCAGTCATTCAGTCCTCCCTATAAGCCCATCAGCATTCTGGGTAGGTGGTGAGACAGCGTCAATCCCCCACAAATCATCACCCACTCTGATCCTCAAGCAAGTAAATAAGCTTTTTTTGAGTCAGAAAGCATCATTACTGTTCTCAGAATAGAAGTCATGGACAAGTTTATCATTGATACGGATGTGGTTGAAAAACACATTCAATTATAATTTCTATCTTATTTTAGTCATTACTAAACAGTAACTGAATACCAAGAAATATTCAGAATCGTTATACAAAACGATAAACTCAAGTAACCTCAACTTTGCACAGAAGAAAGGTTGTGTTGACTAATACTAAAGCAGCTTACAGACCTTTGAGTAGATATTTAGCTCTACATTTACTTACTACAACATAAAAACAGGCTTAACTTGCTTAAATGAGCTAGGCCAACACAACAGTGCTCCAAAAATGGAATTTTCTCAGGTGAGAATTGAACTCTAAAAACAAACAAAAAAGTGCTGTTGTTCCTGAACCATGATTAATTGGATCTCATCTCCAAGCTAGTAAATATATTATCAAGTCAACTACTATCACGGAGGGAGAAAAGCCCAGAACATCTCATCTATGTTCTGCAAACAGAACCAAACATTTCCCTGAATGGTTCAAAGATGATAAATTGAAGCTATTAATCGCTGCAGAAGCCCCTCGACATGCGGATGGGTAAACTGACTGGTAAATGAGGCAATCTATATTCAGCGAGGCATCCAGATGACCCAAACCTTCGATCCCTTTTCATTTAAACATTTCGAAAACTTATGACTCTGAAAGAAATCAGAACTTAAATTAAGTCTAGTTTGCTCAAAGACAAATGTTGATGGCCCGGAATACACAAACAGGTGTTTTTAGTTTTAGGTCACCAATAACAATGATAAGCGAGCCATCGTCCTTGTTTAGTACAATATTACACAACAGAGGAGAGTTTTTGATCATAAATAAAAAAGTAGGCACATCCCACTTCTGTTGAAAAGAAGGCTAATGTGACATTATGTTCAGGGAGTTGGCATTCAAACACAAGCCCATAGTGTCTTGAAAATTGCTCTAATCAAGCAATTCAGTGAAAACACTTGTGTTGTGGACAATTGGAGTGTACAGCCTTTAACAATGTAAATAACCTTGGTCCATACGAACGCACCTCAAAACGCATATCACGTGACCATTCCCATATACACTCGGTTGCAGAAAATACTATGGAGAAAGAACAGCAATGAAGACAATTAAGACCAGAGATTTCTTTGTTTGGTGGAAACTGTTGCTGAAAGTAAGACAAGTATATGGCGGTCAAGGCAGCAGTAAACATAGATTGGGAGTCGTTGCAAAGCAATTGTGGTGACTTATTTGAGCAATATCGTGAGCATAAGCCCTTGATGGAGGAGGCCATGGAAATGGGAAAGGAGTACCAACACAAGAAGGATGAAATCACAAAAGCAGAGAGCAGAATGTACCTGCACAATGGATGATCGCACAGGTAACAAGGTCAGCAATGCCTGTAATTTGTTTTCCATGTTGAATTTACCATTGTTCGAGGCTGATATTGTTTGTTTTCTTACGGAAAAGGGTGACACGATAGTGGTGCAACGAATTAAGGGGGTGGACATGTCATGACTAATAAGACCCTGCATTCACAAAAGGTATAAATAGTTGTTTTAAACACACACACACACACACACACACACACACACACACACACACACACACACACACACACACACACACACACACACACACACACACACACACACACACACACACACACACACACACACACACCTTGGGTCTTTGAGTCATCTTTTTCCAAAGTCTCAATTTCTACCTGTCCAGACTAAAACATAATCCTGGAGTTTTCAAACTACAACAGGGTCAGGAGCATTTTCAGAAGTCTCTGTATTATGGGGTTTGCTTTGTGTGGATGCTAGGTGCAAATGTAGCAAAAGTTATGTTATGTTTTAGTGTGGACAAGAAAAGCTTGAAGTACTCTGGCTTAGTTTGGACACAACCTCATACAGAAATATTCTTCACGACAACTTGTATATCAGTATAGTAATTGTGGCTGAGTTCTCATACAGCATAATAAAAGTGGAAAATTAAACATTTTGTAGTTGGCACACGTATGTACTCATTCCATCAATTGCTTCTTCATGTAGATTCACTAGCTTTGACGTGTCTTCATAGGGAGCATTTGTAAAAGAGCACAAAAAGAATAATCAAAAACTTTTTCCAAACTTACCACTTTCTCTTTGGAGCGCAGTACACCCAGCTTTCCAAAGCGCACATGGAATGGTGAGCACTGGTAGGTGCCATCTCTCTGGCGGACCACCACAACATCAATACAGCCCGACAGCGTGGCCTGATTAATGCCCTTATACAGTTCTTTGACGGTTACCAGCACCTGACCTGCCAGCTGGCCCACGTAGTTCATGGTGTTTGCCTGGATGGGGGAAAAGTACAAAATATTAGCTGAGTTAGGGCAAAGACAGGATGAGGAAGTACTGTTCAGCAAGAGTCCAGAGAAGGAGACCGTTTTGGCTCATACAAGTTGTGAAATCGAAAAGGTTTCCACTTGATTTAGCACAGTCTCAGTCTATTCACTGTTCTCTCTTCTTTTAAGTATCTTCTTCTGGACAGTCCCATTTGTCGTTTGCCATTATTTCTCAGATCCCTCTCTGCCTGCCTGTCCTGTGGTGTCCGTTATCTCCTGACCTGTATACAGACTGCCAGAGTGCCACTGTTACCCCGTCACTGGCCGCTGTCCCACATGAGCAACATCAGAGGGGGAGGGGAGGGGAGGGGGGGAAGATGGCTGGGCTGAAACAAAGAAGAGACAACCTCACAGAGTTCCCACTGCAACGAAAGCAGCTGACTTCCTGTTTTCAAACACAATACTAAAAGTCGTACTTCTATGGCTATAATTAGATGGACCAGGATTGACCCTGCATATTTACTCAAAGCACTTTTTGTTGCTGGGGAAAAGCAGTTTCTAAGATTGTAAACTCTTTAACAAGCAATCTGTGGAAGCTACTAAATCAAAGAGAAAATTCCACACGGGCCTCAGCTAATCACACAAACTTTGCGGCCTCCCCGTGGCCTCATTACTGGACTAGATTAGTTTCAGTCATTTTTGTGCACTGCGTGCAACAGAGTGCATATTACATTAACTTAGCAAACATGATTTTGGGTTGTTCAGGTCAGGGTCTTGTTTAGCGAGGCCTGTAAACATGTCCGCCTGTTGACTTCATTGGGTTTATGCAACATGAAATGTCCCCATGTCACACTGACCTTTTGTTCAGAGTCTAGCCGTGGGGGTGTTGTTGGGTAGAGAATAGGGGCATTTGTGCAAGGGTGGCATCATGCAGTATGGGAAACTGGCATGATGTGTTTTACCAGAGCAAGCTAATGAATAGAAAGCAATAATATAATATGTGGGCAAGTCAGAATAATTCCCACATGTCTAACCACACACAGGCAGCTAATCAGCATCAAAACAAACAGCAATCACTGTAAGTTGTCAGTTCAAAAGGGTTGTAGAGGGGTTTAGATTATTTAAAATGAGGCCTGTCAGCAACAGGAAGCTCTCATTTCTCTCAAAGAACTTCACCCCACATTTCGAGACAAAGTGGATGGAAAAATACCTATGCCCGAGCCAACGCTCTTTGTTGACATTCACTACAATGCCACTCTTCTGGAAGACAACATGCAATTGTACAATTTAAACAAAATAAATAAACCTTTGGAAGTTCTTTTTTTTTTTTTTTTTACTTCGACTGCTGTATGGCGGAAGAAAGTTCTCAACTAAATACAAATGTTATTGTAAAGCTGGATTTTATACAACCAGCTACATGGTTCCTTCAAATGCCTTGAATGTATTATTCTGAATGAAACCGAAAACTCAAACTGAAATCTCAACAAGCCGTTCAGTTTGAAATATGTGGAAAAGTTTTTAATCTGTCAAAAGACACCTAAAATAAACAATGAACATGAAAGAATTCTTGATTACTACTGATGTCATTATTTGTATAGAAATATGAATCACATCTCTGAAACAAAAGCAGTGTGATTACAACCATCTGAAGCTTTATATCTACTAGTCAAATATCAGAGTAGTCAAAAGTTCATGTCTACCTTGTTTCCCTTTGTTGTACTTGTTTTATGAAGATCAATGCAGAGAGGACTGGTACACACAAAGTTACTCAAAAGGCATCGACCAAGTAGATGAGAACTGTAATACACAGATGTGGCCTTTAATCTCAGGAGGGACCAGAGAAATCAAACAGCCTGGAGCATAAAAAAAGCAACACACCTCAGCTGCAAAATAATTCCCCTGTGCCAATGTCAGGGGTAAAAGGTTCACATGTGGCATGCTGTTTGTCAATTATTTGCACTTTTTTTTTTCTCCCTTATCTGTATTTCTGAAAACCTCAAACACTCTTGCTGCTATCAAGCAAATAACCAATGGTATAACTTTGGGGCCTTATGTAATGAACTTTCACTTTTACTTTGACACCACAAAAAAAGTCACATTGTAGGGGCACCAAGTGCATAGCTCCTGTCCTCTCGACTGACGATGTTAACATCAAGTGCAGTGATACAGAAAGAAGTTTGTCATAACAAAAAGACTCCAAATACCTATAAAAAGGTAATTCTATAAACAGGGAATATTCTACAGTAAAAGCAAAAAACACACAGGAGCTGTCTGGCAAGGCGCCACTGAATTCAGTTATCTAGAACACAGTCCCTAAGACAAACATGCTTTACCTACTGCTACACATGGTCTTTTCCTTACTTCAGTGTCAACTCATAAGTGGAAGCACACAAAACAAGTAGCTGACCCAAACTACAAATTACACTGGACAGGTTTGGCATTTGGATAAGAAATTACAAACTGATTAGACAGACGATGCAGGCTTCATGACCCTGCAAGAATAGACCATCTTAAATACAAAACACTTCAGTGTCCCAACCTCTTCTTTCATAGACCAGAAAAAAAAACGGCATGAATGTAGCCCTAAAACAATACAGGTCAGGTATCAAGCCACTAGGCTTGGTCCCAAAAATAAGCCAATAAATCCAAGCAACCTGCCAAACCAAACAATACAGTACAGGATGTATAGAAGGCCCTCCAGCATCAGGCCAAAGCTGTCAGCGCTGACTCACCAGGGACCAAGACAACTTCAGAGAGGAGGACTCATCCTGTTCACTGTTGTCATCCGTGTTGTCGTCCGTGTTGTCGTCCGTGTTGTCGTCCGTGTTGCTCCTCAGGAGCTCCCTGTCCCCCCAAGATCTCTGTCTCTTCATCACAGTAAGTAGAGCACCAGCTCCTACTTAACCCACCTCAGGATACTCCACTAGGACCAATGTTTTCCTCCCTCAGATTATGAGGATAGTGCCTTCTTGCCATCCTGAAGCCAATCTCAGATGTGGCCCACCTAGTCATGTTCGAACAACCCTCACAAGGGTAAATACCGGTACACTGCTATCTGATACAATTGTGCAACACTGTCATAAACTTTGTCATCCCTCATCTGGGCTATTCTTTGCCGGATCTGCTCAATCCAGTTAACCGAAAGGACACAAAGGGTTCAGCCAATGGGATGGCCTCTTTAAGATGGCGGTGTAGCGGTGATAAGGGATAGCCAATTCCTGTGAACGGCCACTCAATGTTTTTCCCTGATAAGAGTACAAGCTCAGGGGAAAGAAAACAAGCAGTGCTCTGCAACGTGACGTCCTTGCACAGTCGGTCACATGTACGGTGCGATCGTTGCTGCGTGTGCTCGTTATTCTGCGTGACTAATCTCAATGATATAGATTGGCTGCAGGAAACAACCAACCAATGGGATACATTGAACTTCAACATGTTGCTCATTAACCTTGAACCTTTTGACACTCGCAAAAGTGAACAGGGGAAAGTTCTGTAAATACCAAAGGGATAATGTCTGTGGGCAATAGTAGATATTAAATATCAATATTGCTTGCTGAAATTAGGAAGATAGCTGAAAGTGCTATTTAAATCATATCGATATTCATTACATGTGGAATGGGTACACTCATGAGACTGTAGTCGACGCAGTGATGAATTCAAACATATTTGTGTCATCAGGAGGTTGCCGCTGGTCCGTTTTCCAGCATCTGCCTGCCTAGTTTATCTTCTCAATGAATGCTAAGATGAACATAATGCATGAGGCTCTTCCAAAAAGGCCTCATCCCGACTGTCCCATCTGCTAAGCCTTTAGTAAACACTACCAAACAAAACACATGGGCCTACTGGGTGAAAGGCGGCCGGTTCATCCTCCCCCTGTGCTTGAATATTAAGAGAAGAGCCACGAGCAAAAAGACTAATACTTTCCTTTTAGAGAGAACCCTCACCAAATAACCCAGAAGGGTAGAAACCCATGCCTTCAGTAAATACACACTGTGCATGTACATTTAAGAATCACAAGACCAGGCATCTGAGTATTATGGTCCTAGTTACTTTCACAACATCATTTTGGTCTTCATCTGGAATGATCATGTGCACATGGCTGTGATCGTGCGACAAAAGAATCAGTCCTGCGACTGAGCAGGTCAACCAGACAACACAAGGTTCATGTTACACTCTCTCAAGTATTAGGTTACATCAAACTGCACCAAAATGAGCCCGCTTGTTATGTGTGTAACATAAACCATGACAACCCAAGACAGACCGTGTTGTTTTTTGTGTTTATATGTGATGCAGTGCAGGAAAAACAAAGCTTTTTGGATCGAGGTTACCGAGCAATAGTCAGAAAGAAGCAGCCAAAAGCCCAAAAGAGCCTGTTTTTGCTTTCAGTGAAGGTAGTACCCTTATTTTACAATTTACTGACTGTGTACAACTCAAAAGTTAAAATCAAGTCAGTTAGTTTGGTAAGGTATACTCAGCTTATGGATGTTTAACAGCCCTGCAGTAAATCCTTCATGAAAATAATAATGTTCAAACTTTGCTGGTCATTTTGGAGGCTGTAGTTGGTGGTGCTGATGCACTGTGTTATACATATATAGTGTTCTTAATATTTAGTCTACATAACACAGTACAGTGTAACATCTCCACAAACTACAGCCTACAAAAGGGCCATGAAGTAAACACCTCTCTAAAATAGTGTAAACATGAAAAACACAGGATTGTCGCCTGCCTTAGTTTAAGCTAGTAAACATAATATACAGGGGGCAAAAGAGGTCAAATGTACTGCTCATCATGAGCGGTCATTGTATACTTATCAAACTGAGTCAAAGTATTTGGGTTTTGTCAGGTTACCTTGGACAACAGGGTGGTGGAAGACTAACATGAAAGTCCATAACAAAGGGACAGTATCAGTGTGGGACTATCTCACATTACATACGTAAACAAAATGCCTGGGGGAAGAAATACCAACACTGACATACTTGGAAACAACGGAGGTTTTAGTTAATTGTGTTATTTTGAATAACGCCACCACCCACAGGCAGGTCGTTCAAGTGGTGAGGTGGTATCGCTGCTTACAAGACAACAACAACACCAACAACAACTACGACTACACAACGTGAACCAACACAGGACACGAGACGGCTGCATTTCGCACAGTTTCTGCAGGCTGAAAATGCTAATTTGGGAGATTAAAAAGCTGCCATATGGCTCGAGTGAGATGTTACACAAGCGTTGTAACGATGAATGGAAAACACGGAAACATGAACCACACATTTAGTTTTAAACGACGTTAGCTGGGTAGCGAAATGCTGGGGATTCAAATGATGGAGACGGTGGGACAGAAAATGTCGACAGGGTAAAAAAAAAAAAAAAATGAATGGAGCCTGAGCTAGCTGCTGACTGCTGGTCGGACCGCAGCTAGCTACGTGGGGTTTCTGTTAGTAGCAAATTAACGGTAACAGGCACGAGACGCGGCTCAAGACAGGTCGCCGGTGTTTTTAAATGAAAAGTGTTCACGTACATCTGTTCCCGCTACGTGGTGAATGGCTGTCCGACCCCGCAGCTGCGTCCCCGGGTTAAATGAATCCACCGCCGCTACAGACCCGTTAGCCTGTTCCCGTCGGCTAGCTAACGTTAGCCGACAGGAACGACACGAGCCTCCAAACGGGCTGAACTCATCGCGAACTGTTTACCTCTCGGTTGCTCCGGAGGGATCCTGCCGATGAAGGACGCCGTCTTCAGTGAGTCCCCATGTTGGTTAGTGAGCGTGGAACTCCCCAGAAGCCTCCTGACGTGCGCGCGCCGTGCCCGGGACCACCGAGGCTGACTGGTTTCAAACCAGCAGGGCGCTGGAGTTGATGGGACAGGGCGCGCGCAGAGTGGCGGCGCTCTCGCGCAGCTGGTGTGGCTCTTCTCTTTTTTTTTTTTTAACCCGGGTTAAATTAGCTTCGTGCCCAATGTAGTCATTTTGTTGAGTAATAATTTGCCCATGGCAATTTATTGACAGATAATAAACTAAAGGGTTACGCACGTGGGTGAGAGGTAACCTCAGCCTGATACTCGGGACTCTTGGCTCCCCTTTAACGACCTATTACGGGCCCAGAACCCCACTTTGGGAACTCCTGATGAATGGCACCAGCAATGAATGCAGGCACAAATGAGATGCCACCCCTTCGAGCAGCTGTTTTCTAATAGGCCATCATTAAGCCCCCAAACTCTTGAGCGTGCTGCTCTAATGAAGGCATTTTTCTCAATAAGTGAACTTTGAATATGGGAAATAATGTAAGGACAAAGGGAAACCTCCCTAAAGCATGTGCACCTTTATTACAAGGAGTGACCTGAAGGGGAAACATGTTTAACTTGTCACACAGCCCAACAATGCTGCAGGGAGGGTTTATCTGTTTGCATTATATTGTACTTGAAATACAACATTCTCCCCCTCTTTGAACACATTTCTATGACGGTGTCTGACGCTCACAAGTTCTGTTGAAAGACCTCCAAAGGCATGCAAGTTATGTCATTATGACACATGTAGGTTGTGTCTAAAAACCTTAAATGAACCAGTTTCAATTGTGTGTCGTATTCTGCTCAATATCGGGGTTTACCTGTGCCGTCTCTCCTACAAACTGTTCTAATCATAGACGCTTTCAAACAGCACATCGACGACAAATAACATACATGCACACAATACTATTTCAACATAATATGTAATCAGTGAAGCATCTGACATATCCACTGACACGTTTCGTCCAATCTCTCACAATACAAAGCAAATAGCAGGTAGGAAGTTCATGACACCAGTTTTCTTTTCCCCCTTTATTTTTTTACATTACATAACTTGACTTGGTTTCAAAGGTCAAAGGTTTTCCAAATGTAACACTGTAATAGTTTAATAAACACCGTGTTTTGTTTTGCTGGCTAAAACAAAGATTAATGATTCAACATTACATTTACCGCTGAACTCGGACAGGAGACAAGTCAAGCAACTACGAAGCACACTATTACCTTCTCTGTTTCACATTCATTTTGTTTTCTTCCGTGATAAGCAATGCCCAAAGCTCTTTAGCCCAGCATATGAAAGAGGCACGAGGAAGCAGTTGTATTAATCATTTATTTAAACTGCTCAGTGCACCGGCATGTGCCGGGGTAAAATGCTTTGGAGATAGCCCAGTCGTCCACCCTTTTTCTGCTTTTATTTCATCACACTTCATTCTCCTTTTCTTTTTTTTTTCTTCTTTTTTTAGCCTTTCTTCTCCTCCTTGCTCTCCTCTTCCTCTGGGTTGTAGACGCTGACGGTGAACTCTCCGGCCTCCGTGCCGTACTTGTTCTTGACCAGGAGGGCGTATTTGCCAGAGTCAGTCGTGGTGACGGCGGCGATTGTGATGCTGGCAAACTTGCCGTGCTCGAACGTGAGTTTGTAGCGCTCGTCAGATACCAGCACCTTCTCGTTCTTCGTCCAGCTCACCTCAGGCGTGGGCTCGCCCCAGACGTTGCCAGTCAGGTTCAGGGACTAAAGAGAAGAAGAGGATTGCAGGGGGTTTAATGTGTGCCGTACGAATCTCGATTCCACAGGGTTCAGAGGAAAGAGACGCTCCAAATCAATGAGGCAATGAAAAAGAAAGAGGAAGGTGAGACGGAGAGTGAATATCTAATTTATTTACCTTGCCCTCTTGGATCGCAACCACGTCTGGCAAGCCTCCAACAACACGAGCGCGATCTAAACAAGAATACAAGAGTGAGCCAAGAAGCAAATGTCAGCCATGAGTCAGTCGGTCAACCTGTGGAGCATTTGCCTGTTGACAACATAATATTAACAGACACTGACTGAACCATCCTCCATAAAACGTATTGTAATATTTTACCTCTGCTGTATGCATTATTTTATATTTTAAATAAGTTTTGGCTGGAAATGTCCTTTCGGCAATCCAACATTGCAGAAATATATTTAAATAATTAAATTTCCTGAAAAATAATTTTCCTTGAATGAGATCTTGATAATATGATGACCAACACACTCATGCATCTTTAATGCCACTGAACCCGAGTTTAAAATGATAGTAAAACTGAAACTGAAATAGCTTCTACGTTCAAAGAAATGTTACATCATGTCTCATGGGAGTAACCCTGAATAAATAACCACTTACTTCTCTCGGCAATTGCTGCCGCCCTGCGAAAGGAAGGAAGGAAGGAAAGAAGGAAGGAAGGAGATGGACATTGTCAGAAGAATCTTAAAATTATATCACAGGGCAGAAAGCTTGCAAACATTTTGTATTCTAAAAGCCATACAATTCCAAGCAATGTATTTTGAGTGCCTCACAAAGTACATAGAGTCTATTTTAAGTTTGTGGTGACTGTTCATATTTATTTGTGTAAACATCCTCTTCAGAATTACACAACAGAAGAATTGAGTCTGATGCGTTTATTTACTTACTTGAGCCTTTGGAATTCTTCAAATGCCTCTTCCCATGCTGCACCAGAAGAAAAGCAACAAATTATTATTAGTTACACACAAAATAGCCAAAGTAAATGGGACTTTTGTTTGCACAACAACGAGCGTCTTCCTTGTTTGACTTTAACGGTTTCACTCACCCTTGCCAGTCAGATCAAAGGCTCTCTTTACACCGTCCTTGCCATCGAAGATGTCCATGGAGTATTTGCCTTTGTCCTTCTCAGTGGGCTCATTGATCTTAAGCCAAAGCTGCTCTCCTGTGACTCCAGACTTAACTCTCTCTGAGGCGGCAATCTTAGCATCTCTAATGGAGGAAGGGGTAACAGAGAGATCAATTAAAGCTGGTCTGTTCACTGAAAGTATCAAGTACACTGAAATGCAAGATTCAGACAGGAGAGCAGCAATCACAGTCGACACTTAAAAGTCTGCACAGTCATCTTCGTATTATACCAAAAGGAGAGATTTGATACATCACTAGCAGTTGGTGAGATTTGGTGCCCATCTGTGGATTGTTTTCATGTAGTTTGTGAGAGTATTATACGCTTGGGCTGACAATTATAGTCAAAATTCTCCAATTTAGTCAATTTCTTAATGTGCGATATTAGTCAACAGATTGGAAGTGGACATTTTCTTTTATGAATGCAATGATTCTCCCTCAATTGCTTTCCTAATTGGTCACAGACATGTAAAACCACCCTAAAGCCTTTTGAGATTTTATATATAAGGTCTTTGACAAAAAACGTTTTCTTTCCGAGCATCACATGGCTGGAAAACACTAACTAATTTGAGAGAGACTCGGTCTTGAAGAAACAACTATACCAACATGATATTTCATATATTTTGTGACATAATTTGTGCTTCACGCTTCCTTAGTGACAATACATCGTTCTAGTCCTTTGTGATGTTTGTTGAGTTGTAAAGTTCTGACTGTCTGTTTTTTAATTGATTTTACTAAGTTTTCTTTACAGTATATGTGCTTTGATGTCGTTCTGTCTGATTTTTGTACGTCTTCTTTTATTTGAATATATAACATCAACCTACCCAAAAACTGCAGGGAGAAATCAGCATTTATTTACATCGTGTTAATTTGTGTTGTCCCTGGTAAATAAATGAAGCAAAGCAACTATTTTATAACACCGGTGAAAGTATTTCACATCGTGTAAATACAGGCATATTTTAATTTATTTTATCAAATTCAGGATCCACGTTTAGTAACATTTGCTTTAAGCTACACACTTTAAAATGGTTGTGTTCATACTTTTTTGTGCCTGTGTATTTCATGACAAGTGTACCGTACATGTGTATGCCAGACAGGAGATAAAAAAGGATTATTTTTACATACTTGTGGAGCCAACTGACACGCAGTTCCTCATTGTAGTACGTGACATTGGAGTAGAGAATGATGCCATGTTCAGTACTGATGACTGTGATATCAGTGGAGGAGGTGGCTGGAGGGAAAAGAGTAAAAGGCAGGCGTTTATCTTCAAGCCATGGAAACCATATGGATTCATGGTATATAATTTAATATTAATTAAATATTTAGTTAAATGTTTCAGTGTAGCTATTAATAGTTCATGCGGTGGAATAATACTGTGAATGTGCACATTCTGCTAGTGCTTTTCTAGGTCTGGTGCTTCTTTGCTGCTTGAAGTGTGATGTTTAATGACTCACCAATAACCCTGAACAGCTCATTCATTACAGCTTGGTATCCTGGGGATACAAAAGGATGCGAACAGCAATTAATCACCTTTTTTTGGGGGGCAAGACTGACAACACCACTTTTTCACTCACAGAAATTCATGAATGAGACTTCACCTGCGTCCGTCAGATTGAAGATGCTCTTATCTTTGCCTCTGTCGTCCCTCAGGAAGACCTCGTAAATACCTGCATCCGCCTTGGAGATCTAGAGTTTGAAATGAAAGCAATTTTAGCATCCTTGAGGCAGCCATGAATTCCCTTTTAAATCAAACACAGAGAAATACAGTATAATTCTTGGGACAGATAATAGACAGTAGAACATCCAGACAGAGACCAACTAGGCAGAAAAGGCAAGCTTTTCTTCTGCCCGGGATGCTGCAGGCGTTAGAAGGGAAACATGAAAAAGGTGACACGTGGAGGACACACAGAGAAATTAGACAACTTATGGCAGCAAAGATTATATCCAGACTTTGGGTCTTGGTGGCTGGGAAACGTCCTCTGCAGTTGGCTTTTTTCCTTCTTTTCCTTTCGGTTTCTCTTGCTTAATAACCCACTGTGAATTAGACGGATAAGCCAGTTAATGCAAGGGCGATTGACAGGAGTGGCAATGGATGGGCCACCTCTCCTGAGCTCATGCAATGACACCAACCCTCTCTTTATGAGTGATTTTTATATAGTTTCAATGTACAGGTACCTTGAAACATCAATATAACTGCATTGGCCCTGAAACTGACGGACAGACTACATGAATACCATAAAAAAAACAAAAAACAGCTCTCCAGTTTTTAAATGTTTGCGTAAATTGGCCAGAGGAGTTAAATTGAATATAGTGTTAGAAATGAAATGGATATGAATGAAACACACAGATAAACCATATAGAGTATTTACACTATATGGGCATAAATGTTGAAAAGCATAACCTGTAAGTCTATAATATTAAAATATACAATATCAGCATAAGAATTAAGGGCAAAAGCTCAGAAACAGAGTCAGTTGTACCCAATACGTCTACTCTAACTCCCATGTCCGACATGCTGACGTGCTGACTCCAGCAGCACTCCAGCAGGACTCGGGAACGTGAATATTTTTTAAAGCGTTTCATCATTTATGATTCTGTGTGTCAGAGAGGGATGGTTGGCAGCGTAGCACCTCGTCTAGGTCTACGATGGAAGCACAGCTGCATCAGAAGCGACACTTTTAGCTCTTTACTCATAAAGCTCACGACTCCTCACAATGTACAGCCTGCGTCTAATGGGCTGACCTTTCCGATATTAAAGGTCAGTTCGCTGTCCTTTCTCTCGATTTTCTTCGCGTCCTCATCATCCTCTGCAATCTCAATGCTGTCCTTGGACCAGGTGATCTCAGTCTCTGGTCTGACATTTCCTATCTGCGGAGGGAAAAAAAGAGAGATGGGGTTAAAATGGTGTCGCCTAGAATGCAACCATTTTGGAATGCGCCTTTAATAGTACAACTATTTACAATCACTTTTCTTACCTTGCACTTCAACAGCACGTTACATTCTGTAGTAACAGTGAACCCAAGGTACTCGACAAAGTGAGGACCTGTGGATAGTTAATGAAAAATGATTACGAAACATACTCGTGCAATTAGTGTTTAACTTGTGTCAAGGGAAAGTAAGATCCCTTACCTTGTTTCCTGACCCATTCTGCCCTCTCAAACTCAGATTTCTTTTGAAGCTCCCTGAACTCTGGATAGCGAGAAGTGCATCAGAAAATCAGCTGACAGACATGACAGTAAGGAAAGGTGGTCTGCTGCTGCCCCTCAATGGACACATACTTTAACTGCAGCAAATGCAACACACCCAGTAGAGGAAGGCTTTGAGTGTGTAGCCTTCAAAAAGTGATCTGTTGCTTGGGGTGTCTATTTCATATCCACAGTTAAAACTAATATAATGGAAAATCTGCAAACATCAACATGGAAGTACAATCTGCATTTGAGGACTCACCATCTCCAATGAGCACCAGACTGGTTGTACCCTTAGCCTTGCCATCCACCAGGTTAAAGGTGAACGTTCCCTCATCGCTGACCTCCAAAGAGTCCATGAACATTTCAATAATGCCGGTGGACTTGTTAAAGTTCATTGAATATTTCTGGAAGCAGAAACGTATCGACAAACCAAGACGGATCAGTTTGTGGAAGACGATTTCCAACAAGAAGTGGACTCACAGGACGACATGAAAGCAGGTCATGATTCCTACCTTTTCCTCAGTAATGAGGACATCATTAAAGACGTAATCCACTTGGCAGGCCGAGGTGCATTTCTCCACCTGAGTCCAGAAACGCACGCGACCCTTCTCCAACAGCTCCATGGCCATTTCATTCTTGAAGGGAATAACTGATAAAAAATATTTTTTTTAATTATATAAATAACAAAAGCTCGGTAAATACAATTTCTGAGTGAAACCTGTGTTCCTGGAGCGCATCGATGGTTATACAAATTCCTCAACTATATCTAAAAACTGTATCTGCGCTTGATGAATAAAATCTAACGTCTTGATAAGTGACAAAAGAAAACATATAAAAGGTATTAGCAGTTTATGTGACGTGGTGGGATATTCACCAGGGAACTTGTGGTCATGGCTGATGTCCAGAAGACGCTTGAGACCTGTCAGGTGACAACAACAACAACAACAACAGCAGCAACAAAATGGGTGAATGTCAAAACCCTTCAGCATCAACTTCTCCACTACTAGTCTGACAGTATTTTATAAGAGCACATTATTAATGCCGGCAGAAATACTCATGTCAAGTACAACCTTGGCTCTGACAACAACTTGAACAGAAACTCACTGAACTTTCCAGACAAACACACACATACACCAGAGTGTAACAGAGGTCAATGTGATGCAGCTGTTGACACAGGATAACAGAGACAGTCCTTCAAGACCTCCTCACACTTTGAGCACTAACGTCACCCAAACAAATAACCAGTGAATCAAGTTTCAAGCGCAAAGGAGCAGAGAGATGCCAACAGTGTGGGCGGGACTCACCCTCCTCAGTGAGTGTGTAGCTGGAGGAGATGCCATCAGTGTTGGTGATCATACAGGAGAAGGTGCCCAGATCCTCCAGGGAGGGACTGTTGAAGATAGCTCTGGACCTGGAGATGAGGACACGTGGGGATGACAAGGTATGAGGAAAACATTGCCTTTGCACACAAGCCTGGAACAAGAGCGAGACAGTCAATTCGGTCCCTGTGCGTTGCATCTGAAATCAGGCACATAAATTATACTGACCTGCCCTGTTCAGTGATAATAGTCAGACGAGAGGTGTCTGTTATAGTCTTGTAATTCTTGGACCAAACAAACTCAGAGCCCTCCTTCATCTCGGAGCACTCAAATATCATAGAGATCACACCATCATCATCAACGTCCACATAAATCTCTTTGTTGTCTGAGGAACGGAGAGCAAAGGGTTACAGTGTGTGTGCATCACTGGCATTACAGATTTCCGCTCTTAAACTCACGATTAGAGTCATTACAGGGGAACATAATAAAACATAAGACACGATAGTCTACTTAGAGCTATACAAAAAGTTAATTCATCTATTAGTATCGAGAAATAGACATTTTCCCTACTTTCCCGGACCTGCGTAGGAACACGATGCGACTGAATGTGTGAGTTACATAACAATCACACTCACCAGGGCGAGTCTGGGCCAGGATTGGACCCAAGACTGCAGAGGGCTTTCCAACTCCAGCAAGATTTTGAGCACGCACGCGGAAGACGTAGGATGTACCCGACTTCAGCCCGGTCACCTGAATCAGCACGAGAGGAGTCGAGGGGATGGATAGTTAAAGTAACGCTGTCCTCATTATTTCACATCCATATATCACGTGGAGATGCACGCATGTTGTTCAAAAGGTAAATAACTGCATTTCAGCATCTATTCAGCATCCTCACCTTCATGTATTTCATCCTGTTGACCTTTTCGTGAGCAGCCTTCCAGCTTTCCTCTCCGGCAGAGGCCTTCTTGGCGTCCAAATAGTAGCCATTGACGGGAGTGCGGCCATGGAATGCAGGTGGCTCCCACAGGACCACGGCGGAGGTGTCACGGACCTCCAGCACATGAAGACCAACAGGAGGACCTTGGAGCATAAATGGGGATAACGTTCTCAAACATGCTGTCATGATTTTCAGTACAGTGAGCTTTTCAAGAAAGGAATACAAATCCATGTATATTTTAAGACAAACATTTAAAATGTATTAAAAAAATATATTTGAATGTATTTTTTTTTTTTTATTCAAATATATTTATTGTAAGGGATTGCAGGTTACATTATTTTCTAAAGTATATTACACATTTTGGCATTGCACTAAAATACATTTTTAAATGTATTCTCATGATCCCATGAATAGGCTATTACTCCCTCTGAAATGCATTGTGGTCATCTTGTTTCACTGCAACAAACTATTTTTTTCAATGTTGATTATCAGACAGTTATTTTCTTGATTAGAATCAACAATCACAGCCTAACAATTGAAAAGCTAGAAACAGAAATGTTTTGCATTTTTACTTAAAAATAGCTTAAAAGATAAATTGATCATCAATAGTTGCCAATTAATTTGCTGTCAATCTGCTAGCCAAATAATCATCTAATTGTTTCCTCTCTTACAACTACTGACCCAAAGTTTTGGGGAGCATATTGTCTCTCATACCTGCCACAGTAATGGTCCACTCCTTGCACTCCAGAGCTGAAGTAGGCAGAGAGGCTTTACTCACACCTGCCATGTTCATAGCGCGCACCTGGAACTGGTAGAAGACGTTCTCCTTCAGGTTCTCAGCCTAAAAACACACAAAATGCAGATAATGAGAGAGGATTAAAATACCTGTTTTGGGCTGGCAAACGTAACATAATCACCAAGTAGATAAACTCATTTGAGCTTCATCAAATAAAAAGGTTTAAACTGCCTGCAGGCTTGACAAAATGCCGTGAATGATGACATTACGTTTCTTTTATTCATAGAAAAAGCCAAAACAATTTAATTGGAATTTTGATTCACGGGTGTTTGAAATAAGCAAACTTACTTTATAGGAGGTAGTAGTCAATGCCTTGAGGTTCAATTCATGCCATTTTCCAACAACGTCTCCCTTCACGGTCCTGTAGTCCACAAAGTATCCCCTGATGTCTGCTCCTCCTGTGCTAGCAGGCTCGGTCCAGGCCAGCATCATGTGGTCCTTTACGGCCTCCAGCAGGGTCACACCGGTGACCTTTCCAGGGACGGCTGTGAAGAAAGGTTTTATTTATTGAAAGAGAAAAAATGATGAAGTGTGTTGAAGAAGATCATTTTCAGCTATTCAGACCCTATTTGTTTGTTTTCCCTTTAATGAAAAATGCAAGCATATACACGATCGCATACAGATGGCCTGGCATTACCTGAATATTGCATAGATCTTAGTTCTCATTAGTGTACAGTTGAACATGCGCCATGCTTTGGACACACAAGCAACACACTCTTTTAGTGTCATTGTAATGGATAAAGTACTTACACTCGAGGCCAGAAGCAGGATAACTTTCACGCTACGAAAATCTCCGAAAGCCAGACGAGTCTCTCACTAGGCTCATGCTCTTTAAGAACATAATGCTTTAGCCTTCACCTTGGCAAAAAGCAAAACAGAACTCAAGCAAAAACAAATCCAAACAGAAATCAATACCTGCATTAAGCATTGTAAAGCATTATCTACTTTTTTCTTTAACGTTGTCACTAAGAAATGAAGGGATGAGGAACAGCAAACTGACAAAATCCAGTGTTAGTGATGAGTATGTGAGGCAGGCTCATGCAAATATATCAACCAGCAGTCACATGTAAACATGTGCCACCTGCATTCATTAAATTTCAGATGAAATAGAGAAGATATTTGGGTGACTAATCGATCAGCATATAATCTTGCGTACTATTTGTAAAGTAACTAAGAATAACGACTCCACATTTTTGATTAGGAAAAGAAAAACAAGTGATGAAAGTTATTTCATGAACAAAGATGAGTTAAGCGGGTCGCAGCACAGGCCTGCAGGTCATGTGTGTGAATGTGTTGAAGTACATATGAGTGTACTGTACATTCTCAACGATCATTCCCTGGATAAATAAATGTTTAAAAATAGCTGAGAGGAAGGAGCAGACGGAGAGAGTATAGCTTGGCTGCTACAGGCAAAGTGAATAATGGAGATGAGTTGAGAGGACACTCACAGATGGCTGCCACCACAACCACGGCCTCAGAATTGGAGGAGCTCTGACTGTATCCAGCAGCGTTGACTGCTTTGACCCTGAACACGCAGTTTGACCCGGTAGTCAGGCCGTGGCACACAAACCTGGAAGCAGTGCAGAGCAAAGTGTAAAGAGTCATATTATCTTCACACAAGAACTAATAGGAGCCAACACTTGTGCCTTAGTTTCAAAAAAAGTTAGAGGACAAACATATCTGGGTCAAAAACCTGGCATGAAATTTCAAATTAATATTCTTTTCAACTTCAGTCATGATCATCACTCGCAAATATTCATTCATTTTCACCCAACATTTGCTACAACATTGGTTTTGATGCATTGGTATTTTTTGTAGCCAGGGCTCTAGATTGAAGGCCTGATATAATAGAATGTGTGATTTGACACTGGAACGACTGTGAGATCAAAAGATTTGGTTTTAATGGGTCTAAATCGGGACATTTGTGTTTTTACTACACAGTTTATTATAGACTTATTATGGGAGCTGAGGTTGAACTTCCAAAATTTGAAAAAATTAAACAAAAAAACACACCTTTGACAAAATGTATGCTATACAGTATATTAACACAGCCAAACTGATCAAAAACAAATAAATAAAAAAGACAAAAATGTCCCTAGTGAGGAGTTCCAAATAAAAAATAAGTCAAGGACATTTATCATTGTTATTGTTATCATTATTATTATTTTTATTTAACCAGTATTTCATCTTTGCTCCTCCAGATTGAAGTTATCAAATTTTAACACCAATACAACACATCATGAGCAGCAACAATAAACGTTTAAATACAATTCTGGTTTACTGCAACCATGAGTAAATTGTGGGAGTGTACTTTTGAATTCAATTAGTTTTTTTAAGCACTGAATTCATGAACCCAGAATTTTCTTTAACTGTACATACCTGGTCTGCTTGACAGGTTTGTTGTTGCAAGGCATCCACTCTTCGGTGCCCACCATGCTATATTCAATATAGTAGCCGGCCAGGTGTTTAACATCCTTGGAGGCCCCCCAGAAGACCACCACTGAGGTGTCGGTGTTCCTGGTGGCCACTGGGTTGCCCGGAACTGAGGGCAGGTCTGTTAAGAAAGAAGTTTGGAAGAAAGAAATTAAAGAAAGAAAGGAAGTAAGTAAGACTAATTACAGTGAGAAAATTGGAGACATCGTGGATTGGAATAAGACAGAACATAATGCAGGAAGGACCAGCAGTCTCTAAATTAACTAATGCGGCTGGACAATAAATCTGTGATGTCATGAACTGTAACACCTGTACATAATATAGATGCAGGTCTTGCCAGCTCACCCAGTTTATCTCCGACTGTGGTCTCTCCTGTGGATACAGAGGACTCGCTTACACCAGCGGAGTTGCAGCAGCGCACGCGGAAGTTGTAGGATTTACCCTCTTCCAGGTCAAACAGGGCAAAGCGGGGAGACTTGACCGGCATGCCAGTGTTCACCCTCTGCCAGACGTCTGTGCCTGAGATACACTGTGGTAGACAGATAGCCAGTAACGTGTCAGTAAAGCAGCAGATAACACTGTACAGTCAACAAAGGAAAGGTGAAAGGGTGCTCAGGCTTCCACAAAACAGTCATCACATATCAGTAGTAATATAACCAAGCAATAACTTAGAAGAGGCCCTAGTCACGTCTTTACCCTTGTTATGATGTCCTTAGAGGACAAAAATGTCTGTCAAAAAACTGCCATAAAAATATATATTAATATTATTTACACTTTCACTGAGTTAAATCAATTTAACAACTTCAGTCCTGATCATAACATCCACATATTCATTCGTTTTCAGACTCAAACCCTTTAAATTCCAGTTTGTTTGCATCATTTTTACTTTAGGAGCTAAGTGTATTGGCTTCAGAGTTTACTATGGACTTATGATAAGAGTGGAGGTAGAACTTCCAAATTTGGAGTAAAAAAAAATGTCACACCCTTGCCAAAATGAATAGTATATCCATTAACACAGACAAAATAATTGAAAACAATTAAATAGCCCCTACTGATGCATCAGGGTTAAAGCAGTGATTCCCAAGCTATTTGGGCTTGTGGCTTAAAATGAGGCAATGTGTGCTTGCATGTGGCAACTCCTCGTCACTGGTTGCATGTGTCTACCTTTTCTACTCACCTTCTCAATGTAATACATGACTCCTTCATGACCCCTCTGGACTGGAGGCTTCCAGGCGAGCACCACGTAGCTCTTGGTGGCCTCAGTAACCACAACATCAGAAGGTTCTCCGGGGACAACTCCCACTGAGGAGTCAAGAGGAAGTCGCTTCAAACAGGTGACTGTACTTAAAGTTAGTACAAGTCATTTGGGCTGGTTGTCACTCGAAAAAAATGTCATACTGATACCAAAACAATATTATTTGAAGTACCTTATTTCGAGGAATATTATGTTTTTCTACATTACATTACATTTAGCAGACGCTTTTATCCAAAGCGACTTACAATAAGTGCATTCAACCAAGGGAGTTCAAACCCAGAACAACAAAAATCAAGAAAGTACAATTCCTCAAGAAAGCCAAACTACCAAGTGCTATGAATACGTGCCATTTAAGTGCTACTAGAGTACTAAGAGAGGTACATAATTTTTTTTTATTTTTTTTTTATTCCAGGTATAGTCGGAAGAGATGCGTTTTTAGTTTGTGGCAGAAGATGTAGAGACTTTCTGCTGTCCTGATGTCGTTGGGGAGCTCATTCCACCAATTGGGAGCCAGGACAGCAAACAATCGCGATTTTGTTGAGCGGTTAGCTCGCAGTGACGGAGCTACGAGGCGATTGGCCGATGCAGAGCGGAGTGAGCGAGGTGGGGTGTAAGGTTCTACAAAACCCATTTAACAAAATGTGCCAAACTTTTAAATTAAACAGTGTTCAATATTCTCTCACACGCAGAACTTTGCCTGAATAATATTTTATTAAGGTTAGTAAATTTCTATTCAAAGAATCAGTGAACTAGATCAGCTCTAAATCATAGCTTTTGATACTTCAGTTTTTACGTGATAACACCGAGACATTCCAGACAGTACGGAGAAGGTATTGAGGTTCAATGCCTAGCCTTATTAGTTAGTATAAAATTCCATGTCACTTTTAACTGCTGACACATTTGGAAATTAAAATATCTGACATTATGACACTATTTAGTTTTCTTCTGTCATTGAAATAACAGTTTGAAACTGTCGTACCAGTGGGATCCTCCTCTGTGAACTTGATAATCCCAGTCCAAGGAGCTGAGGGGCCGGCTGTTGGGAAAATAAATGAATAAATATATATATGTATAAAAAAAGGACAGTTGTTGCTTGTTGAAGTGTGTCGGCAGGACTCCGGTGTGTCTCTCACCTCTGAGGCGGGCTCTGTCGGAGGGATCCATGGCAACCACGGCCTCGGAGACACGGGACGCACGGCTGACTCCTGCCATGTTCAAGGCCCGCACCCTGAACACATAAGAACGGCCCTCCACCAGTCCTGTGACGGGGAAGCGGGCGTACTTCACTGGGGCGTCATTACACTGAGCCCAGTGGTGAGTGCCCACCTCGCACCTGCAGAGAAAACACATAGAAGAACATAGATTTGTGAACACCACAAGCAACATTGTAATTCACAGTGACTGACTGGCAGCTGCAATAGACAGGTCGGCATGCGCGTGGGTGTTTTAGTTTCGTATCCGTGGAGATGGCAAGTTGGACGGAAATATAGGAGGAATTTGGAGTTGTGCCATGTGCCTGCAGATTATTATCTAACAAACCAGTGTCTGCATGTAGGAGTGTATCATGGCCAAAGTAATCCGATGAATCTGTGTAATAATTTCTCCGGCAAAACAATTTCCATAATAAAAGGAAGCTGTCCAACCTGTCGATGTAGTATCCCAGGATGGAGCTGCTGCCCTCCACCGCTGGCTGCTTCCAGGTTACCACCACATAGTCCTTGTTGGCATCATGACAGCGTACATCCAGGGGGGCCACGGGAACGCCTTCCACCTCCACATCGGAATCTGGCATAGCAGGACACACATATCCAAAAAGGCACACACACACACACTTGTGAGTAGTGCTGTTTCTAAATCAGGCTGATCTCCATTACATAGTCAGTTTCCATTTTCTGACCTACTTACGCCTTTACAGTGCAGCATGTGTGGCAGCAGTATGAAAGATTAGTTTATATCTTAGTAACATTAAAAGGGGATTCTGAATATTCCCTGATGTGCATAAACCTCCCAACTATCTTTTCAGATCACACTTTGTGTCAACTTTTCTGACACGCAGACAGATATAGAAGCATTCCTCAGTGGACACCAAACACCTCATAGGGAGCGTTGTGTCACTTAAAGACACAGCAGAATTAAATGGTTCCCTACCAGGTGTGTGTGTGTGTGTGTGTGTGTGGGAGATGATCTGTAATACGTTGCTTTACCTTGCGCATAATTCTGCTGTTCAAAACTGCATAAATCAGCGCAGACTTTAGGGTCAATTTTCAATGGAATACAAAACAAAAAAGGCTCAATTTCCAAAGCTTCAGTTGAAATATCTATCAGGCACCTTACCTCTGACAAACACATAAGCAGAGTAGGTATCAAAGCCAGATTTGGTGTTGACACGCAGCGTGTACATGCCCTCGTCTTCCTTGTTGAGGTGGACAAGTGTGAGAGTGGCTCGTTCCCCGGACCAGTGGGTGTGCACCCATTTAGAGGGCTTCAGGGGGACGGCTGATGGGAGAAGTCAAACACAAAAGACGTGTGATTGGATACATAGAGTGGATTCATTAAAACAGGCAAAATGCTATTTCCATTATTCTTTGTCTACTTACAGTTTCTGGACCACACGACCTCGGGCTGGTATTTTTTCACAGTGGGATAAATGATGACGGTGCAGCCCAGACTCATTGTCTCGCCTTCACTGCCAAAGGCCACTTCGAATTTGTCAATGATGGTTGTTTCAAAGGTGACACCATGCTCAGCGCAGAAACCATCTGCAGAGGGAAAAAAAAATAATTAAAAACACTACTATTAAAAACATTAAACCTGCATTCAATTACTTTTTGAAACATAACATTGACATATTATTTCCTCATGCTAAACATGTTTTGTTTTTTTGACATGTCCAGCAGACTTAATCATTTGACTGAAGCTGTGCTTTTGTCCACCTGATGAATGCAAGTCCAACATTTACTCTCCTTTTAGCTCTGTTTGGGTCTCCACCAACTCCCAAGTAAAAAAATAACCGTCTCTATAGCTTTAAATGCTAAACTGTGTTCAGCTGCTAGTCGTTAACTTCATACATCTGCCATTTGATGTTGAGCAGGTAGTTAACAGTGGAAAAAAGACGCAAAAACACTGAGGCTGAGGGGGACTGGAGTTTGTAACTATGAGCAATTCCTTTTGATATTTCACATTGTTCCACTGTTTTGTCTAAAAATGTTGATTAGTGAACTAATCACGTGGACTCACGTGGTTTGGGATCGAGCGGGCCTGCTGCCTCGCCCTCCTGGAACCCTGCAGAGAAATATATCGTTCATCAATCTTGTATCAGTAACAAGAGACTTCAGTGACACGCTGGACAGGAGAAAACGGTTCCCTACTTTTGACGACGATCGTAGCCACAGAAGAAGCTTCCCCTTTCACGTTGAGGGCAGAGGCGTGATACTGAGCAGTGTCGATGAAATCACAGCTGAAAATACAAACGTGGAAGACATGCTGAATTACCGGCATCTCATTTGCATTTATCACGCATTTTTGGGGCACATCTCATTAATTCTAACCGACGCCGTTCCATCTGAGCTTAATGATTACCTACTTCTTGATCTCCAGGGAGTGCATGTTGAAACTGTTCTCAATTGTGTACTTCTCAGGGTGGGCCTTGGCATCAATGAGCACATTGTTTTTGTACCTTGAAGACAGAAAAAAAAAGACAGCCTGTTTCTTTTTACCGTTGTTTTCAGCGTAGTGTCATTGCAGAGGAATGTGTGTGTGTTAATGTCGCGGCGGTGGAAAATAGATTTGGCCGATGACGAGAGCTTTGGATGGAAACTTCTCGATGACACACACATGACTGATCGCCTCTCATCAGTCTCTTTTTCTTGTGACTCAGAGAAGGTGGGGACCAGTGAACTTGGAGCGTCTCTTACCAGGCAATCCTGGGTTTCGGCCATCCGGCCACAGTGCAGTGCAGCTTCACAGTCTTGCCCTCCCAGACGGTCTGTCCACGGGGCTTGATGATGAACTCTGGAAGGTGTGTCAGGCTGTCTGGGTTCATCTTCTTACGAAACTCTGTCCACTCCTCCAACTATAGCAAGAGAGTGAAGCCAGATTGTCACATAAAGCTCATGGGCATTTGTAGGCTTCATGTGAGAGACCTGATTATTTGGGAAATGGACACAACCGTGTTATTGCAAATTCACAAAGAAATGAGAAGGATTTACCGTCTTGCTAAATGCCATATGTTCGGCAGATTCCCTGATATGGGTTGTTCTGGTTTTCTTCTCCACTTTAACGTCCACAACCTCCCTGGCCTCCCTGACAAACAGGTTCCTCATGGCCACATAGTTAATGCCCTCCTCCGTGACCTCCTCCTCCTGGGCCTCCATCAGACCGCGAACAACCTCATGACTGGTGCACAAAAAAAAACACCAACATGTGAGAGCAGCTCAGACTTGCAGTGAGATTGGAAAATATCTTAATTTAGTGTCAATTACCACAGTAAAAATGTAAATCATCAATGTTTAGCCCCAGTGGTGTTGATTACTTTGCGTTTAAGGACGTCAAATGAGTTGTGTTTTGCTGCGACCTCACTCACCTGGCTCTAAATACGGGAATGACATAGCCGATAACTTCCTTGTCCGTGTCCATCGCCAGGTAGGTGCGTTTGGCTCTCTTGGGTAGCGGGCTCAGTTTAACCACCTCCCCCTTCGCGGTCTTCACAGTGGTCTTCTGGCTTCGAGGTGAGAGACAACAGTCACTTGCACTACAAACACCAACATACATCATACGGTATTTCCAAATGGTGAATGGTGTACTATGTTCTACATAAAAGCCACATTGTATCTCAAAGGATAAGGCTAATGATATTCTGTGTTTTTCCTTGTTATTATTAAAGCCTATGATTGCCAATGAATTAATCCTACTATTAGTATTGTCTGTATAGCCAACGTCTGATATAGCTTATACCTCTGCACTATAGACATCCATTGTTGTCCCCTGGGTGATAGGTTTCATCATTGCCATGGACACGAACACTGAGGTTTATTTTGAGTCAATATTACATCCACAGTTCTGCTGCTATAATACTGACGTGTATTAATCTGCAGCTAAAAACAGTCCCCAATGAAATTTACTCTTTGTTCTTGTTTAATTAACATTTGCTACAAACTACAATACCCAGCTGTTTTAGAAAAAAACAATATATTTGTTTCCCATTTTCAAAGATTTATGACGTCAGTAGTAACAAGTAGGCTTGGTGCTGAGGGGTCGTACTCAGGGACTGATATATTTTTGGTCATTTTATGCTTTTTGTGGAACTTTAAAATGTTGCCAGTGTTATTCTTTGATTGAATATACCTTCCTGTAACTAACTAACTTTATTTATTAATTAAACTCTTGCAGTCTAAGCAGATAAGTGCCCCTGATTACCATCTATTTAACTGATTTAGTTCTAAAAAATCAAAGACAGTATGCACCACATTTGCTCATGACAAAAAATGAGGTAAAAGACAAAAAGACTCAACATTGACATACTGCCTCTCTTCATTTATAGAACTTTAGTACTGAAGTGTGCTGATTATATAACGACAGGTTCAGAGGTCACTCAGAAATGGAAGATGTATTTCTGTCCATCCTCAAAGGACGCTGACCCATATTACACTCTGACTCATTTACCCATCAGCCTCTCAGGCCTCTCTATTGTCAGCTGGGTTTATAAGTGGAGTCGGTACTGGTAGCTATGCAGCAGGGCGGAAAGGTTCATTTTAAAGCTTGGCTTTCATTCATAATCTCTTCCAAGTCTGCCCTAGTTTATCCACTGGGCCTGGAGGAGTAGTGGCATGAAGTGGCTTTGATTAACTCTATTCCTTACTGGTGAGGCCGGATCGAGTCGATGGAAGGGGCTGAAGGCACAGCAGAGGCAGACAGATGGAGAGAGTCTCATGAAGGATCTCTGCAGTGTCAAAAAGTTATTCATATACTGCTGACTCACCAGATGTGGTGAAAGGTAGTCTTTGTTGAGAGTATAGGAAAGTCAAAGGTATGAAAAGTTTTACTGCTGATAAAAGCAGTCTGAGAAGCTAAAGTAGGTGTCAATCTTAAGATTTCAATAATTCAAGTACCATTTGGAAACTTTCTACCAGAAACGAGGTGTACTAGATACAAATATGTAAAAGGGAATAACATTGACTCATAAAATTGACTAGTAAGTGTGGATACTGGCCCAAGATTATGACTAAGACCAAGTCTTCCAAAAGTTATTAACTATTAAACGTCTGTTGCAGATGCAGTACGACCGTTTGCAATTTCATGACTTCCATACAATGTCTTTACAGTTGGCCTCATGGCAACGTCTCATGTCCTGACTACAGAAATAGCTCGGCTGTCCATGAATATATCTGGCAGCCATTGACTACAGCTGACATTCCTTCCCTGACCCCCGTTTAGAAAGCTCACATGGTTCCAACATGTACACTGAGCTCTGCAGCTTGAAGGACAAATAGACTCTGACAATATTACATGTTGACACCACATACAGATGAATGTAAGGGGCTGTGTTTGATAGAGAGTCCTCACTTATACTGGACTTTACTTTGATCAAGCCTCATTTGATTCTAACACAGAATGTCACAAAACAAATCTGACTAAACATGAGATTCACCGCTAGTTAGAAAGTTTGAAAAGCTATTAATTTATTGGTTTTGCACATTTATTCCTGCAGCAGACCAGTTGTCTAAAATGAAGGCTGGAAAGTGTAAATAAATCTACATGTGTATCTCTCTATAACAATTATTTATATTATTTATTAATCTGACAACTACTTCTTCAATTAACTGATCAAACTGTTTGGTCTCTAAAATATGATAAAGCAGTGAAAATGCATGGTGCATTTACTATGATGACGTCTTCAAATTGCTTATTTAGTCCAATGAACTGTCCCAAAACCCAGAGATATTAAATTCAATAGCATAGAAAACAGACAACCCAAAAAACCAGCAATACTTATGATCAATTCATCATAAATAATAGTTGCTGGTTAACGTTGTTGATCAACTTCCAACTTACTGACTAATTGTTTCAGCTCTACTTTTGTATTGTTATTGTCTTTGTGCATTCACTGGGATTTGGATTACTGTATTTTAATACAGCTGGTAATTATCTTTAGATTAAAGTAAATAAACATAGTGTGCTCTTTCTGTCAAATATGAGCACAATACTATTGCTACGTAGAATTGAATAGTGACCAACTTGAGACTTGGACTCGACTAAACTAGCCTTGACTCGACCACTTTGACATTTGACTAACTTAAAACTTGATTCCCTAAAAACCTGAATTGACCCAAGTTTTGAAAGCAAAACTCACAGGTCTCAAGTTTTGATCTGGTTAAATCCTGGAAGAAGAAAAGTGTATAATTGTGTAATTGTATACTCAGTTATCAGGCCATTGCATTGAAATGACTTTCTTTAAGCTTGGTAGAAACACACTTAACAGCTTGAGATGACGAAGTTGAACATCAACTGTCTGAGCGGATGATGAAGAAGAGAGTCAGCACCCGCTCTACATAAAAACACACTTTGAGCTACATGGTGCTGAACACACTTCACTCCAGATGCCAAAGTACCGTGTTGAATATTTGAAAGAGGTCTGCTTGAATGCGTTCACCACTTCCGAAGTTACGGAAGCGGCAGGTTGCTTTCTTTCAGCGGACCCCATTTTTTTTTTTTATAGTTTTCAAATATCAACCGTCTTATAAGTATTTTGGATCTCTCGCCTGCGTCACTCCCATCCTCTTACCGACGGCTGGTGGTCTTGTATGTGGAGAACGACTGTTGTTTAACAGACGACTTGGTGCTCAGGTAACTGCTGCTCTCCTGGTGATGCTGCCGCTGCTGCTGCAGCTTCTGGGTCACTTGTAATGATGCTGACATCTTGAGGGTCACTCCGCCAACTTTTATGTTGACTGTTCTTTTATTTAACCAGCTCTGTAAATTAATCTCATTGTTACCATTACAAATTGATTTCTGCATTTGGGGGTTAGTTTAAGCCAGGAGATGGTGATTAAGGTATTAGAGATGGTGAAGCGATGGTAAAGTTGTTAAGATGGCGTTGTGATTTTTTTCTTCTGAGGGAGCAGTTAAAGCGTTGGTTAAGATCTACTGTGTTAAGTGAAGAAGCAGCAGGGTAATACACGTTGATTTCCTTTACACTCCACATGTTAGTTTTGTGTCTTTAAAGATGAGAATTTAAAGGACAATCACCTCCAGAGGTGGAATTATAGAAGTGATGAACTTGTGATGAAATTGAAAAACCGCATGTGGAGTGATGTAATCCAGCGACGGATGAGAACATCCAAACGTAAAGATATGTTGTGTTTGGGAATATCTGAATTTAAGGCTTTAATCAATAGTCTTAAATACATATATTTGTATACATGTAATACAGATATAACACTAACAGATCTACCACTCTGTTAGGTACTAAAGCTGTTCATTATTTCGTTGATGATTTTGTTGTTGTCGTTTGGTTTATAAGCAGTAAAGAAAATGTCCCCCATACTTTCTAGAAGCCAGAGTTGACATATTCAAACTGCTTGTTTTGGTCAACCAAAAGTCCAAGGCCCAGAGGTATTCAGTTGTCATGACGAACAAGCAAATATTCACATTTGAGAGGGAATTTCTGGAATTATGACTTAATTTAATTATCAAGATGGTTGCAGATACATTTTCTGGGGATTCACCAATCAATCAACGAACAATTTCAACTCCAAGCTGCTAAAGTTATACAGCTTGAAAACATGAGCAGCTCACACATGGGCACAGATCCGTCATCATGTCAACTCAGATCAATCAGGTCAGATCTGCAGTTTATGACAATATGATTTGTGTCCTTGACTCTTACAACAGGCAGCATGTGGTGTGTGTGATTTGTAAAGGGATACAAGAAGTAAACTGGACTGTAAGCAATGAGGCATAGATGCACAAAGAGAATATCTGAGTCATACAAACGTTTAAAGTTAAGTGAATGTTAATGGAAAAGTTTTGCAATACTTTGGGGATTAAATTCCACTTCAATGATTCACGCAGTCTAAACTAGAAGGACACATTTGATATAAAGGACCAAAACCTGGTTAGTATAACGGAAAACAGAATATCTGAATTAAAATCACATTATTAAAACAAAATAATAACAATAAAGAGGTTAAAAGAAGGCCTCGGGCCTTCCCGATTCAGGATTTTAAAATATGACCAAATTACATAAACAATTCTTCAGTATTAGAGACATACTTGTTCATAAAGAAATATACCTATACATATATATCACTCACCACAACTAAGAATCCACCAATCCACAGTCGTTGAAAATGAGAGGAAGGGTGTGCTATTCCAAAAAGAGCTAAAGCAAGTTCAGATCCGGGGAAAGCGGCAGGGTGAGGGCAGTGGACAGGACGGCAGTCCACTGAACAAAAATAATGCTGCCACTCGGCAGAATGCTCAAGACACCGTCAGGACCTTTTAAGGCTGGGACAGCTTTAAATTTAGACCATGAGACGGCCCTGCAGAGGCTCCTCGGCTCGCCTGGCCCTCCGCTGCCTGCGGGCTGTGCGTGAGAAGTAAAAACTACTGAACCACTGAGAACCTACCAGTTGAGTGCGATGAATGTGATTTGTCTTCATTTAGACGTCGTGCAAAAGTCACTAAAGCATTCTGGTCGCCTGTCTGAACCAAAACCCTGGCAATTCACTGTCGCGCGGCCAATTTGGCTGCACCAAAATGTGACCTCAAAGCGCTTTAGACGTCTCCATTTTCCTAAACTCACAGTTCAGTTTCCCAAATGTACTTGTTTCTGTGTGTTCTGTGGTGTGGAGGTCACTCACTCACACTAGTTTGGTCTAACTTACACGACAATTAAATATTGAGATAGAGAATTACAGCAAAATGAACATTGAGGTTTATTAGTAATTGCTGCCACCTGGTGGTGGAACATATGAACTACAACATTTAGTCGTGAAGACAAATATAAAGATATTATCAAAATAAAAGCAGAGCAAAAAAAAATCCCCAAATGTATTTTGAGTATGGTTTCTCATCGCTATATAACTATAATCTGGTTTTATGTAAGAACATAAACAAACGAGCAGAGGCGAGGGGGACCACGTGGTACAGTCCGGTCCGGTGGCTCCGTCCAGCTCGGCTGTGATTGGTCACTTCGGGAAAGAGGAAATTAAACATTAATGGTCGCTCTCCATCAGGCTGTGGATGCTCTGCTAGCTCTGCGTCACGCTTACACACATTTGGCAATAACGCTTGTATTTTCTGAGGTGGGTGATTTTATTTCTACCGGCCACATACAGTTAATGTGTTTCCTTTGCATTGATGTCGGTTAGCTCACTGAAGCGACTCAGGTCGGTGATTTAATGAGGTCAACATTGGACTAACTGTTAGCTATTAGCTCAGAACTCTAATGTGTATTTATCTGGGATTTTCTGAAGTAACGTTACGTCGGGAGGCAAACATGTACAGTTGTGATAGGTTTCCATGTATTGTCGTTGGCTAATGTGTGGTAGGGCCACGCTGTCATCGTTTGTTGTGCACACCTCATGACAGGTGACAGGTCAAAACACTGTGGTTATTTCACCAACGTGAATTCCCTCTACGCAGTTATCAATAAGTAGTTCAATAGCTAGAAAGCCATATAACGAAATTGACAAATATCAACTGACAGCCAACCATTGTTCAGTCGAAAGTCCAGTCCAGAGGTCCACATCTTTAAACTGGGCCCTGCTCTGGTCTACTTTGGCTTGATTTGACACAAACCTGAGTTTTTATGTTCATAGATGGTTTAAAATGAATCAGAAGCATGACCTTTACGTTCGAGCCTGTAAAAGTGCAGGCTCATTCATAATTAGATGTATGATGATGATGATGAAACCTTCTCAATAAACTTGATAAGTCATGCAGCTAGATTTCAGATGACAGCCTTCATATCGTCTGCATTGCAGGAGGGTGGGACCCACTGACCGCCATCATGTCGAGCAAAAGGGCCAAAGGCAAGAACACCAAGAAGCGTCCCCAGCGGGCCACGTCCAACGTGTTCGCTATGTTCGACCAGTCTCAAATTCAGGAGTTCAAGGAGGCCTTCAACATGATCGACCAAAACAGGGATGGCTTTATTGACAAAGAAGACCTTCATGACATGCTCGCCTCATTAGGTAACCATAACCGTGTATTTACACACATTTAGACAGCAATAGGAAGGGAAAACAATATGCTATAAGTAAATGTCCTGCTTTTTAAAACAGTGCGAAATGCAGTTTGTTCAAGTGAGATTAGAGATGGTGAAATGAAAGCTAGGAGGAGAAATATATGAACATATTGTCATAAATCCTAATGATTGTGACCATTTTTAAAGGTAAGAATCCCACAGATGATTACCTGGAGACGATGATGAACGAAGCGCCGGGCCCAATCAACTTTACCATGTTTCTGACCATGTTCGGAGAGAAGCTGAACGGCACGGATCCTGAGGATGTGATCCGAAACGCTTTTGCCTGCTTTGACGAGGAGGGCACAGGTGAGTTAAAGCTTTGTGCTGGCGTTTCTCACCCAGACCCAATGTTGTCAGGATATGGTTTGGTTTTATTACTTTTCTATATACTAAATTCACAAAAGGAATTGGATTTATATCCTTTGGTCTAGAAATGTCAATGTGCAAAAAAAGATGTCCTCATTAATAACTTCTTATTTATTTAATTGTACAGATGTGCGGTTGGAGGGGTAATTGGTGTTCAATAATGGAACGTGTTTGAAGGAATGTCTGTATTCCTGTTGCATTTTAACATTTGATGTAAAAATCCATTTAGAAAAAAAGAAAAAGATGAAAGACTCCTCATGACCGATGAATGGACTCACCCCACAGGTATAATCCAGGAGGAGTTCCTGCGGGAGCTGCTCACCACGATGGGCGACAGGTTCACGGATGAAGAGGTGGACGAGCTCTTCCGAGAGGCGCCCATTGACAAGAAAGGCAACTTCAACTATGTAGCATTCACACGCATACTAAAGCACGGCGCAAAGGACAAAGATGACTAGTGACGGGAGCCGCTCTAATCAAGGTTTATTCTGGACCTATAATGTGTATCATTATGGGTTTCCACTCAAGTTAGAACAGCTACGTCCTGTTATTTGGCTCATGGCAAGCTTCACTGTGGTATAGCTCACTGAAGGTCATTTGTTTAAGCTGCTTGTGGGACCATACTGTACCTCTGGACCCCCCCCCCCCTCTCCCTCCTCTAACTCATCAACCCCTTCCCTCAAAGCTCATTTGCACATCTGTGAAAACACTATCGGGTCTGTATAAGCTAGTTAAGATGTATGAAAAGACCCACATGGATAAAGCTGGAAATAAAAAGGAAACAAGGAGGTTGTTGTCGTGACTATTTTATTTTGACTGAATCAGTTGTATTCTGTTGGAAATTAAAGTTTCAAGATTAAATTGTGGTCTGAGCTGAATAATCAAGGCTCCATTCATTTTTCAGAGGCTTTATTTTAAAACAAAGTAACACAGAGGTGATGGTTGAAAGCAAAAACAATTCCACAGTTCACACTAACTTCAAAGATGCGTGGTACACTGGATCAGTCCCTGGATTAAACAAAAAGGTGCTGGCTTGGTGTTGAACCTCCATGTAGAATAATAAATACACAACATATGGCCAAAGGTTTGTGGACAGCATTGTGTACTTTTTCTATTTAAAATGGTGTGCTAGGGTTGCAGTTTTCATAATTCATTTATTTAATTCTTTGGTCTCTAAAATGTTGTGATAAATGCCCTTCACATTTTGTTTAGTGCAATTGCTTAGCAATGCTGCAAATCTCTGACGAGCCATTAAATGATTATTAAAATAGTTGCCAATTGCGTTGATTTAAAAAATCAACAAATGTTTCTCGTTTGGGGTTGACCCCTTAGTTCCAATCTTTACAAAAGGTATATTAGACAATAGTTGACGAAGGATCCTTTCCGGTTACAGCATAAACATGCCTGTGTGCAGGTCTGGGTCCATGCAAAAATATTTTTTGCCCCCACTTTGGTGATGAACTCAACCAACATCTTCGGGATGAACTGAAACGTTCTTATTTCCCAGATCATCAGAGCCTGACCGCACCGACGACCTGGCAGCCGAATTAAGAGCAGATCCCTGCAGTCAGGTCCCACGATGCAGTGGAAGGTCCTCCCCAGAGGAGCGTGAAGTGGTCGCGTAGCAGATTAATGCTCATGAATGTCATCATACTTTTGGCCATGTGTGTGCAAACTAGCGCACGGAACACGCCACAATGAGAAAAAACATGTTGTCTCTACGTTATTGTGCCGTTTTGTGCGATACTGGGTGATTAACCAGGGAATGTTAGTCACAGATTCCGGACATTGTCGTTGATAATTTGAAATTTGAACTCGGCAGTTCTATTCAGCACTATTTTAGGATGCTTTAAGAGAGTTCTACATAATTTGCCACAAATCAAAGCACCTGTGAATCCTTTCACATAGTGACTGTGGTTACAATGTCTTGAGGAGCACTTCCATATCTCTTTAACCCAGAGGATGAATCCCAGATGTACCCAGCATCAGCGCCAATAACCAGCCTCCTTCTGTTCACAGGACTCTCTGTGATGAGGGCTCTCTCATACACATCAACCCAACAATAAATAGACAAGGATCGCATCCACACTTGACGCTTTCTGTACACTTTGCAGTTGCTCACAGAGCAATGTATAGCACACGTTATGGGCGACTTTGTGACTCTACTCCGCCAGGGCAAGATTTTTCGACTGGATCTTTGATAGGTGGTCTGATATACAAGCCTCGATCTTGTCACACTGGGCCAGGAAGTCCTATTGACAGATAATAATCCCACTTAGTAATATTCACAGTGATTTTCAATTAAAACATGTTGGTGACAAAAAAAAAAAAAGGTTTACCTGCACAGCCTTTACAAGTCCCTTTTTCTTCATTTTGCAGTCATTGAAATTATCTGGAATGCTCTGTTAAAAAGAAGAAACAATTCTGGGTTTGTGACATAAAAAATAAATAAATAAAAACATGCACGAAAAAAAATAAACACCTGAAAAAAAATATTATTATTTTGAACTGCAATCAATAAGAAACCGCAACTACATATGAAAAAGAAAGGTCACCATGGTATCAATCTGCTCCAGGATCTTCATGAACTGTTCAGCTGCTATTTTCACTCTGTGGTCGAGTTTACCCAACGCCTCTGCCTGCAGGTCTTTGGCCAGAAAGCCCTGTGGAAAATATGGGTGATTATCAAAAATCTGAACTGAAATTTCTCCAAAATATATATTGGAGATGAACAGATCTTAGCAATGCTGAAAAATTATGAATCTTAAAAACCATAATTGATTGCTTACATTCTTGAGTCCAGTCAACTCCCCGTCAACCTTCTCCAGCTTTTTTGCCGTCACTTCCACAGATTTCTCGATGTCTTTCAGCTTCTTCAGCTCAGCCTCTTCCTCAGGACTGTTCTGTTTGTAGATTGTTGGCAGTATTTGATTAAATATATAGTCACGCGTCAGAGAAATCCCACATGTAAAGAGCTTACCCGTTTCCCAATCAGCATGAGCTTGCAGCCTTCTTTTACTCCATAGCTGGACAGACTCTCCTCCACGTCCTTCAGCGATTTTCCTGGGATGTCAGGATGAACCAGGCATGGTTAGACCTGGGTATATAATACGATATTTAAGCTTGCCTGCATTTGAAAGAAACAAAGGGACCCGCAGCCTACCTTTAAAGATGAGCTTCTGTGAGGTTTGAGGAACTCCAGTAGCTTTGGTGAGAGCCTCTGAGAGGTCCTTGACAATGGGGCCCTTGCCTTCATCCTGACCAGTTAATGTGATGCTGTGCTTAGTGGATCCTGGAGTGGGACATTTGGCCTTTATTATTTATCATTTGCACCCAGGCTTTGCAACTGAATGTTAGTAACGTGAATCCTAAATGTATTACGTGAACTTGCTAGTAGCCTACATTTTAGAGTTTGGGAATTGTTAATGTTTCGCCAAACCCTTGATTTAGAAAGATATTCAAATGAGAAATACATCCTTTCTTGAAAAATCACGTCATGCAGCTATGAAACAACAACAACAAAAAGACAGCGAAATATCCGAAGGCAACGTTTCAGTCATTTTAAGCGAATTAAGGCATAAAATACAATCAACTACACCAAGTTAAAGCTAGCTTAGCTCTAGCTACACTAGCTAACCAATTCATAGCTACTTCAACGTACAGTTTTTACATCTAACGTTATTTATCATCTCGCAACACTCGTGTGGCATCGTGCAAAGTCGTATTACCGTATGCGACTGTCACTGTGATCGTTTGCTCTGACATTTTGTTTTTTTAGCGTCCTTTAATCACAACATCAATCACACGGTTGGTGCTATCTGCTATAACTGTTGCTGAATGCTAGCTAACTACTTCCGGTACAGACCGGAAACAGTTCTTCTAACATCGGTCTTAAAAGCATTTAAAACATTTTTTGTCGAGAGTCAACGAAACGGTCCGCTACATACAAACAACATATATTACATATACATTGGTCATGCAGAAATTAGTAAACAATTTGAATCCTTAATGTAAATATATATATATATATATATAAATATATAATCTATATATTAATATATGTCAAACTAAATGATTGTGATTTTTCACGACTGCCGTTTTGTCAAAGACAAAGTGTGTTTACTTCCGCAGTCAATCTCAGTCTATCAAACCGGACCAATGGGATCAAAGATTTGACGGATGTGCACCTCTTTAGGCTTCATCCGGGCTCTGTGGCGCAATGGATAGCGCATTGGACTTCTAGCATATGTGACATGGGGAGGCATTCAAAGGCTGTGGGTTCGAGTCCCACCAGAGTCGGACTTTTAAATATTTCAGCTGATACTCCTCCTCAAGACCAAATGGTCCAAACGGGTTTATTGTGACTATGAATAATCAGTAATACCTGAAAGACTACCCTACCCCCCCCCCCCCATGTAAATGTAAATTACTCGTGTTAAATGTTAAATGTAATATACCAGATGGGCGAATAAGATGGTTCTATGGAAATGTCCAAAGATTCAAAACTTCTTGAGGGATGTTATAAAATGTTTGTCAGAGAGTCAAAGTCTCTTTAAAAAAATCTTTGTGTTTTTGGAATAGCTTATATCCGGAGGACTTTATACAAACATTGAAACATTGAAACAAACTTCTGCATTGATCCCTGCCACCTGTTACTTTTCCATCTGCTACCACAGATCTAACAAGATTTGAATGCCTTGGCCCATCAGTGCTCGTATCTCTACAAGAGTTAATCTTAGTTTGGTGTGTTATCATGCTAACATTTTGTAATAGCACTAATCTTAAGTAAAACTGAGGCTGATAGGAATGTTTTTTTTTGTTGCAGGTATTATGTCATAGATCAGAATATTGGACAAACTGAAATGTTGCCCTGATGATGGAGCTGTGCCTCGTGGCAGGCCTGGCCTTCACCTGCAAAATGTCCCTTCGAAGAGACACGTACCGACCAGGAAAATATTACACAAGAGACAAAAAATGACCCCAAAGAGACACAAAACAAACCCGAGGACACATAAAATGATCACAAAATATGCATAACTACAAATATTTGCAAAATCACCATGAAGAGATACAAAATGACCACAAAAAGACATAGTGATCACAAATTAACAACAACAAATTGACAAAAAAAAGGCCACCAAGAGACCAAGTGACAAAAACATAAAAGATGCAGAACAACTTCAAAGAGATTCAAAATCACCACGAAAAGACACAAAATGACCACAAAACTTAAAAAAAAAAAACATACATGAAATTTGGCCTCTGCATTTAACCCATCCCTTAGCAATTTAGGGGCAGTGGAGCACAACTGTGGATTCAGTATCTTGCTCAAGAACACCTCAACATCAACACTATGGGGAGGCCAGGGATTGAACCAGCTACCTTGCAGTTGCAGGACGACCACACTACCCCGTGAGCCACAGCTTCCTTACGAAGAGAAAAAATGACCACAAAGTCACAAAATGACCACAAAGAGACACAAAATGACCACAAAACAACCACAAACAGACACATAATGACCACAAAGAGATACAAAATGACTACAAAGAGATACAAAATGACTACAAAGAGACACAAAATGGCCACAAAGTCACAAAAATCCACCAAGAAAAAGATACAAAACCACATAAAGATGAATTAAGACATCAGAAAAAGGCCTTTTGCATGTCTCTGCCCACGGGCCCATATATCATAGTCCATCCATGCCTTTGACAGTTAGATAGATAGATATGTCAAGCTGGAGCAAAGTGATGCCGCTTGCAGGACTAAAGGCATGAGGCTGGACTACAGAGAGTAGTTAGTGTATCTCTGTATCTGGAATATTTATAGAATTCTATGGACACATTAGAATGTTCCAATTCCAAAGTGTTAACTGATGTCATCACAACAATTCTGAGAACCCTGTCTGCTCATCACCTCAAACCTAATGGTAGTGAAGGCATCAGAGTATACTAACCTCGTAAAGAGAAAGAGCATAACGATGAACCACACTACAAGACAACACCTCCTTAAGGAGCTGGAGCTCGTGAAAAGCCTGATGAAACTGTCCCCGGTGGAGAGAAGGCAGGAGGCCAGAAGACAAATGTATATAGAGCTCAAAGCAGTGGAGATGGAGCGCAGGCAAAGAGTTGCTCTGGAGATCAAGGAGAAGTGCAAGAGGGACAGAGAGGAGAGGAACAAAGTGATAGAGAGTCGGAGGAGACAGAGAGAAGAGAAGGAGAAGGAGAAGATGAAGCAGGAGCTCGTGGAGAAAATCAAACAAAGGCAACGAAAGAAAGTGAGGCTTCGGTGGATTGAGGCGATGATGGT
This sequence comes from Ophiodon elongatus, assembly GCA_016806645.1. Lineage (NCBI taxonomy): Eukaryota > Metazoa > Chordata > Actinopteri > Perciformes > Hexagrammidae > Ophiodon > Ophiodon elongatus. The sequence goes on along the minus strand of JACSYO010001668.1, from coordinate 2,728,554 downwards.
GGGGGAGGTCAAAGGGCACGCGGATCCTTTGAGCGCTCCGAAAAAAGAGCCTGAGAGGAGGCAAGAGGAGGCCAAGCCCTGCCGTCTGCCAGCGGTGAGAGACAAAGCCGACCCCGAGAGCTGGGCCTCTTACCCGGGGTCAGCCAGAGGGAGAGAGAAACCTCTGTGCAACAACTGGGTTAGAGACAAAAATACAAAAAGCGAACTCGTCTATTCCCTCTTTGGCGCAAAGGACAAGCCTGAAGGTTTGTAATCACATTCCCTCTATTCCTCTACATTTACCATGCATGTATTTCAAATGCTTTATTTTGCATTTAAATGTTACTAAACTTTTATCTTCTTCCGTCTTTAAGAAAAACCAAAACCACCCAACCGCGAATACATGGTGCAGTGGATACGGGACAGACTGGACGCTGACAAGCTCCAATGAGAGGGGCAAGATGCGATGAGGATCGCCTGCGAGACTGAGGACAATAGTTTATGTTTGACTGGAGGAGTCGCCACGGACTGAGGATCCAGTTTCTGACCTTGTGTATTCAGCCATAATATAATTGTGTTGAGGTGAAAACATCAAGTTGTACTGGTTACTGTCTTTTGTTGGGGTGAGAGGCAAAGATGTGTTTAAATATATTCAAGTGATTCTCCGATACCTTTCGGGACCTTTAAAAGCTGAACGAGATTTCACAGAAATCCATCCAATAGTCGTCAAGTGACTTGAGGAAGTCAATGCTCCGCGCCAAGAAACATAACTTATATGAAACCAGACCCCGTTTATTTCGTACAGAGTAAAAGGAAAGAGATAATAACTTGTTGATTTTGTTACAATAGCCGTTTCCCCGCTTCTGGTCTTTATGCTGAGCTAAGCGTCTTCTGGCCTGATATTAAATGGACACATATCAGAGTTGTATCAAGCTTCTCTAACTCTCTCTAATTGTGTGCAGCTCAGTTAGAGGCCCACGACTTCATGTCAGGTGATCCTGGTCCTGGTTGAAACCGTTGCAAATAATAATTACCCAAAACACGTAAGGTTAAATTAAACCACATAATTTATTTTGCATGTTTTTAAATAACTTGCAGACATTTGAACAGGCTCTCGGGGAATCGTTGTCCACAAAATGACTGAACAACACACAAAACTAGGACACAAGTAAGACAAATAAAAACGAACTTAGTAATACTGGTGATGGACGAGACTGACAAGTGTTGTCAGGACAGAGGGAAGGAAGGGGGAACAGTGTTTTTAAAAAAGGTTCAGTATGTTACAAGGCCACATGCTAGCAAGGTAGTGGTAACAGTACACAACCCAACACCAGCACAGCTTCAAAATCGTAGTGTTGTCAGGTCAAATGTTTTGCATGTATAAATGTTACTCTACATATAAAAGTGTTTTCAGTTGAAGTGCAGTTGTTTTAGTCCATTCCTTGTTTACGAGGCAGGAATCTGCGGCAGGCCAAACTCATCCACCAAAACGCCATCCTGAAAACAAAAAGGGGGAATGTTTAAGAAACCGCTTAAATGACGGCCTTCACGTGCAAACAGACCTCTAAACACACTCACTCACATTTTGTGTACAAAGCTCGAGAGACCATGGCAATTAGTTTCACACATTTTAGCCCACTGACTACTTAAAACATTTGCGTGTGATGAATTCCGGAGGTTTTTCTGTCGTGCAATCGTTTTGCAAAAGTTCTGACGTCAGAAGACAACGTTTCTTATTAAACAGACTCCTGAATTTACATCCGCACCTTGAGAAGCAGCTGTGAAACCGCAGCGCATGGACTTGCAAAATGCCAGGTGACAACCAATAAGACGCACGGCCTTGGATGTGTTTTCAGGGTATGAAAATGTAATGATGAAAGGGGTTATCCCTGTCAAGTTTCCCTTTTGTGAACTGAAACAAGTGGCTGCCTGGAATGTGGGACAGTTCTGGTTTGAAAAATGAAGTAGACGTGTAACTTCCATGTATTTTTCAATCCTGTAATTTTCCAATCCGTGGTTACGATGTCAGTTACAGCGCTCCAAAGTGCTCTGAAGACCGTTACCTTGTTCGTCTTGCTGTCACTGGGGATTCCCTCGGGGATGGACGGGGCCTCTGAGGCCTCATCCAGGTAGGAGCTGTCGTCGTCCAGCAGCAGCTCATCACCCAGAGCGTCCAGCTCTGAAACCACAGTTACACCGTCACCGTCGTACTGGAAACACTTGAGTTATTAGGACAATACAATTGTCATTTCACTGATTGTAATTGACCATTATCCGCCTATGTTACAATTTCTTTCATATTTGCGCCGGACTGTTTGATTCCAAATTCGACCGATAGTATTTTGAACCCAGTATTTCAGCATCAGAAAGGCGTGGGCCACTTTTAGAAATCCTAAAAGAATACGGCAAGGATTTCCCTCTCGAACTGAGTAGTTCTTGGATTTATCCAACTCACTGTTGCTTTGAAGAAAAGACGTCTCTGCTCGTTTCTCCATCTAAACTTTCACGTTGGTCGCAAGAGCTGTGTCCCAAATAAAAGCATAACCCTGTGAAGTCTGCATTTCCAAACATAAGTGGCAAAAAAGGCCTATCTGAGTTCGAAGGCTCCCCCCCAGCAACCAAAAGAACCGTCTTTTACTCAGGTTTAGAAGACAAGGCTTGGGTATCCATCATGTAATTCAGATAAACAGATGTCCTATGGAAGGATGTGCCATTCACCTGATTAATGATGAATGAATTTGCCTTTTGTTCTTAATGTGATTTTTAAAAAGTCCTAAATTGTACTTGAACATTTTTTTAAATATAAATTAGAACTCGAACAGTTTCAGGTCTAATTTCAGACAAACTTGGAGACGTATGACGTTGTTAGTTGCTGAAAACTGCCTGAGCTTCATATTTGCACTAATTTCTGTGTGTTAAATGTTGGTGATTATATACATTTTAAGTTGCTCCATCGATGAAGGTGTCTGCTCAGAAACTAATATCAAAATAAAGATGTCAGAGACAGTCAGCCGTACCTGCTTCAAGATCATCCTCATCTATCTCTGGAGTGCCGTAGCTGCGGCTCAAGGCCTCCTGCACCTCGCCGGCGTCCTCCATCATGTCCTCCAGCTGGTCCTGTAAATCCTAAAAGTTCAAATACTTGGGATTACTTCATACGTCCAAAATCTCTGACAGGAACAATTGGAATATTGATTTTTATTTAAGACCAACATTAAGATGCGAATACATCTGTTTTATTTAATCTGTGTGAGAGTAATTTACCATTTGGTGCTATGCATTCGCAATAAATAATAATTCGTCAAACATACGTCAATCTGATCAAGTTTGACGTCCTTGTAAGCCCTTTTCATTTCCTTTGCACCGATCTTCATGGCCTCCACCTGGGAACAGAAATCAAATTGTACAAGGTATATTTCGTCACTGGTAACAATAACTCTATCAGCACTGGAAAAATGATCGGTTTTGTGTCTTTTCAGGGACAGACACGTTAACGTGACCCGCCGGATGGTCTATAGCACAGAACCATCTGAGAAGCCGCCTTTGGAAATTGTTTGGACAAGGGCAAAAAATATGTGGCAGGCAATTGGATGCATCATCTGTCAATCAAACTCTCACTGTCGCCAGTCGGGAGCAGAGTAAAAACATGCCCTCAGTGCCATTTCTTTGCCACATGCCGATGAGGATCTGGAGAGCAGTACTATGTCCAGATGTCTAGATTTCACTCAGTCTCAGCCACTTCTAAGAATATAAAGTCAGACAAAAAGAATCCCTCTCAATCATCTTATGGCCCACGAGAAGTAAGCGCTCAGCCTGGATTTGCTCTTTTCTTATTAATTCGCTGGGTGCTTGATGTTTTTCTTGGCGTACGGAAAGAGCCTTTTGGCCCCAGACAGGAAGTAAACCCCAGCCAATGACAACGCACCGGGTGTGCAGCCCTTTCAGGTCATCGGCCGCCCCTATTTAGTTATTTCAGATACAAAGCTGCCGTATTTGACGGATGACGACGGGTTGTTACGTCTAGTGTGCAGAGGTGTGGGCGTGTTCATTCATGCTAGAATGTAACGGCCGTGACACAATCAGAAATCATGTTTTATTTCTCAGATTCACTGTTTTGTTTACGTCGCTCTCTCTCTCTCTCTTCAGTCACTCTATAGCTCGCTCGACCATCGCTGCTCTCGCTTGCGCGTGGAACCAAGAAGGAGCGGCTACATTTGAACGCTGTGTTTACAAACAGCAACCAACTAATGTGACATATTGCACCTTTAAATTGCAAAAAAACCAAATCTAAATGCTTTTAGGTATAGTAGACAGCATGCATACATTTTCAATTAAAAGCTGTAGTTTTGAAAAAACAAAAAAGTAACTAACATTAACCCGAACTACTTAGTGTTTTTACCGAGTCGTGTGGCTCTTACTGTTGTTTTGGTGTCCTTTAATGTCTGGATTGTGTAGTTTGCCTGCTCCATGTTAAAAGACTGCTGAGCCAGCTGCTCTCGTTGACCTTCATACCTGTGTAAAAGAAATGCAGTTGGTTTTTAAAACAATGTATTGTGCACATAATCGTTTTTTAAAGCTCAGTTGTAATTACTATGCTACCGATACTGGATACTTGAGGATGACAGAGGTTGATATTTGAGCGTTAAAAAAAAAATATGATGACATTTTATCGGCTAATAAGGAATACCCCCAATTTGATTTTTTGTTTTTTTTATTTATTGAAAAATAAATCTGTTTGTGCTCTTTAATTGACGAGCTATGTAATGGTGACACATATCTGGTATTGCTGTACAGAAATATTATGATACAGTACATATTGGCCAACATATACCTCGATAGCGTAAACATTGTGCATTGTAGGACTCACATTCTCTTTTGCTTCAGGACTCTCATCGCCTTCTGTTTCACCATGTTCTGCGTTTAAACAGGGAATAAATAAAGCGGATGTTTTTCTATAGTCTCCAAAACAATCTTGCAACCTTCACAGAGTTCAGCGGACGCGTTGATGCGAGTGTTACCTTCGAGGGCCCATCTCTCATCTTCTTCATCTGATCCTTGTACTTCACAAGTTCGGTGTCTAGTCTGCCAATCTTCTTTTCTATGGACTCTGATCTCGCATCAACCTGAGAAAGGAGGAGATTAATTAGAGGGGTAATGGTTTTTTTCAGCATCCTGGCAGACCAAACACAGGGATAAAATGCTCTGAGTCCATGTTCCCCAGGGTCCCATGTTCCCCAGTTTAATTGATTGATAATTGATAGATACTTTATTAATCCCGCAAGGGAAATTTCTTTCGCTACAGCAGCAGCATTTGTACATACAGGTAAGAGCAATACATACAAAACATAGAATAGAATAATAAGAAAAACAAGAAAAATGCACAATATATACAACAAATAGAATAGAATAATAATATTAAATTAAAAAACAAAATGAAACAGTTGTGCAAAGATGTAGCCAACAAACAAACAACGGTGCTACAGTTGAGTGGTTGATTTGGCCAGAGGTGATTTATTGTAAAGTGTTATTGCAGTGGGCAGGAATGATCTCCTGTAGCTCCTGGAAAAAGTGCTCCGCTGTCCCTGCGGTAGGTGCACTTAATACCATTAAGGAGACATTTCAAAGGCTTTCATGTACTCAGCAATGCTGTTTTTCATGCATGTTCAGACCCATGTTCAACGCATGTTCAACGCATGTCCCTCTAGGTCAGTTGTGTTGACATTACCCAGCATGCTGATGTTATACTCCTTGAAACCTAACGCTACGCCCTTAAATCTGCAGACAAGACCGTTTTCTTGACTTGAGACATTGACATCTCCGCAGTGCGTGAACGGATTCGTACCATTCAAACCGCATTTTGAACGGTGAACACAGGCACGTGCACCCCGGGGAGACACCGAGAGGGGGGTAACAGCCCACGTAACGTAACGCTACACCTCTCTTTCACGGTCCAAACCAGGAGGAAAGACGCACGAGAGGCGGTATTTATGTCTGCTGGTATCGGAAGGTGCTTTATAACTGTGACATGTTAGCTGGCTCGCACTGTGTGCAGGTGTTGTGGCCATGCTAGCTTTGTAACGGTACCGTTACCGTTGGGTCACCACATAAACAACAATGCCTCTCAGCCTGATGAGACTCACATTGCCGATGCAGTCCGACAGATTCGGGGAAGGCGCCTTCGGCTTCCCGCGTCCAAATATTCTGTTCATTCTCCAAAACGTTGTATTGACCACGTTGCTTTTTTTTGTTGCTTTCTTTCTTTAAGAGTACACCAAAAAAAAAAAGCATCAGATGCAAAAGGATTTCTTCATTGGAGACACCCGGAAGCAACGGGTCGGACGCAAACGGTTCCTGTTGGTTGGCGTGCACAGTTCTGACCAATGACGTTATTTAGTTTTAATTAATACACGCCTGCCCCCGCGTGGCGGGCAGAAGGATTGCAGCTGTAATGAAAACCTATTGTCCCCGTCGCCTTCATCATCAGCCTTTGTTGCACCTCCACACTTCAAATATGATTAGACGGGTCTTTTGATGGTATTTTGCTTTACTTCATTGGCTCCCCACGTATAGATTAATATTAACTGATTATAAAGTATAAAACAGCACTAATTGTTCTAAAATTCAAAGTGTTTTGTGATTATACATAATTTAGAGTTGTACGTAGAAGTTCCTGACATGGAAACTTCTATGTCCATCAAGGATTAACCACATTATGAATTTATTAAATGGTCTATGTTCCCAAAGGTCAAAGACACTAATTTCCAAAAATAATTCATATGGAATTTCTTGAAAAAAAAGTTCAAATTTCAAGTTTCCCCTTTTGTAATTTGTTTGGTTTATAAATTATTGCAAATAATTTTTCTCATCACTTAAAAAGAGTACACTAGTGAAATAGTAAGAAAGATTAGTGGGGAAATATTTAATTTTTTATTTTTTTTATTTATGGCCCTTATTTTTGATGTTCTTGCTCTTCTTTGTTATTTTTTGTTCTTGTCTATGCCTAGAAATTACTGTTTGTTTATATATTTAGATATATATATATATCCCCCTCATTTTGTTATTTTTCATTTATTTTGACAACATTTATATTATATTATCTTTTATGTACGTAATCTCTGTCAGAGATGTAATGTTCTTTAATGTGTGTTCAATAAAAAAAATATATTATTTGTTACCAATTTATAATAAAGCCCCTAGTTAACACTGCTGGAGGGTGTATTCAGGTCCTTTACATTAGTAAAAATACAAATACAACAATATAGAAGTATTTCATAACAAGTAAAAGTCTTCCATTCAAAATGTTACTTCAGAGAAGGCTGGTACCGATCCCAGCTGACCTTAGGCGAAGGGCACACATACACCTTCGGGCAATTTAGAGTCTCCAATCAACCCCAACAGGCTGCATGTCTTTGGGAGGAAGACGGGGAAGAACGTACAAACTCCACACAGAAGGACCGCCCAAACAGGAGAGTTGAACCCTCTTGTTGTGGGGTGACAGTGCCGTTACACCACCATGCAGCCCCCTCTTCAAGTTATCACAAGATATATCTGAGGGCTTGCAAGATGATTCATTGGGTTGGAAAGAAGGTAAAGTACATTTTGGATATATATTTTGGACTTTGTATTAGTCTTAAAAAAAAAGAAAATTAGACAATTTGACCACTTTGAACAGTCATTTAAATGAAACTAGGACTGCAACTAACAATTATTTAATGATTATTGCAATTTTTGCTTTGAATTTTTTATTTTTTATTATCAAAATAGTATTTGTTGGGTAAAAATAGTTTGGGTTGTCAGGTTTTGAAAATCTCAGCTCATCATCACCCTCCTGCACAACACATGCTTTGTCTTTTTAGCCTCTTAATTCATCAGGAAGATCCTCCAATAACGTAAGTGGTTAAGGATCCCTTAAACCACTTACGTTCTGGGAGCCTTATTAACATCTTCTCAGAATTACAGCAGCATACACAATGGCTTATTATAAAGTGAAAAAAAAAACAATTAGCTGCATGTCAGCCAAATGGAAAATTCATCATCTAAAGATATTTTTAATAACAAGGAAACCCTTAGCTTGTTCCCATTCATGTCTTCTACCAGCCATTAATACACCTAATAGTAAATACTAATAGCATGTTCTTCAATTCTGCTTCTTTCGACCACTGTCAGAGCAATTAGTGATGGGTTTTCCTGTCAACAATGAAGTCTATTCAAGCCTAAATAGACGCAAGAACTATTACTGAAAATGGCTATTTAGCTTGCTAATGCACATGGATCTTGAAAGTCCTGCAGTAATCTTGGTCACTATGGCAACTTAATCAATTCACACTGGGACTGATTAATGTAATTTCCCTCTCAAATCTCTGAGAATCTCCGTGCCCAATCAAACCTGCCAGCTCCTCTAACCTTGGACGAACGGCAACTAGGAATTACATCTGTACTTTGTTATCATGTCGGTGGCCAACTGGTGAATGTAAGTCCCAAATTCAAACTCTTTTATCCCTGTTTTTGGTCTCCACCAACTCCTGAGGGAAATATCTGTCTCCTTAGCTGCAAAATGCTCCAATTTGTTCACCTGGCGATTAACTTTGTCTGTCTATTGTTTCTCACTCCCATTTGTCAAATACTGACGCTTGGTCAGTGCCCTTTGGCGTCTGATACCAACTACAAGTAAATTTATCACGTTAGTCACTCAGTAATTACGTGGGTCAAGTTAACCACACCCACTCTCATTTCCTCAACCTAACCAAGTGGTTTTGTTGCCTCAGCCTAAACGTCTTTTGAAGACAGAAGTTTATTTTGAGAAGACACTGCATGTAATGAGTTGAAACTGATATGAGGTCCCTGAACCATGAAAACCTGGCAGTAGAAGAATACATAGAGCGTCATAGTTTGAAGCTTAGGGCCACTGACCAAGCCTCAACGACTTAAGAGTGAGACTGTGTCGGCTGAGCATGCTTTTACAGCTTCTTCTCTGAAAACAACTGACTGCTGTAGCCAAAAAACAGACAAACAATGTGAGCGATGAGCAAAGCTCGACAATGAGCCGAGGCAGGTGTAAACCCCGGCAGGTGTTATCTCTCTATTGGCGACCCATCTCTATTGTATGCTGTTGTCATCAGAAGTACTTTGTATTGTTTCAGTGAGCATCACAGTCAGTTTAGTAGATATTAAGCTGCATGAAGAACATCTTAACAAAGGAAACACTTGTCCTTTACTTGAACCTGTGCACACACCTTCAAAAATGTCCGAGACACACACCTGTTCACACCTGAGCCATACAATAAGTAGATCCAAAACATAGAGAGGCACCAGCATCAGGTCCATAAGAGGCTGGTGATAACAAATTCCTGAGCAAGGCCACCAGCACAACACGCCTCACTAATTAACTGACTTTGTGTCAGAGTTGAAGAAAAAATAAGACAGGATTGAAAAATCCAGGAGGTGGGTCCTAATGTCCTGGCTACTCCGTATTTCCCACCTTGATATCATGAAGGACAGAAATGAAATCCAATTGATTTTAATTGCAATTTTTATTGTGACTTTGTTGCACATGTGTGAAGCATGGTTTTACTTTCAAAGCTGAAACATACGGCAAAATATCCAACCGATACAGTTAATTTACAATGCAGCATCACAGTATACACACAGTATATGGTGCTGAAACCTGGATGGAATTCCATCATTTGTTTATGAATACAATCATTTCTATCGAATAAATTACAGTATTAGAGGAATAGTTAAAAAACACATAGCGTAACCAACAGTGGGAAGTCCTCAGTAAGACTTCAGTTTTCTTAGAGATGCTACAATGCTTATACCAGGATATACTTCAATGCTCTAAAAGAGGGGGAAAAGCAATCACAAACATGGATGTGGCTAATTGCTGATCTTTTAGAGCAAGCATACCAGCTAGAGGCCAAATAAGATAAGGCACACAAAACCAGGCACAAAAACACATTTTCTGCTATAACTACTGTATCTGTTTAGACAGATTAATAGGTTGCTCTACAAAAGCCTTTGATTTCATGACTCCTATAAAAGCTACAATAATTAAGGAAACCAAGACAGTAAATCAGTCACGTTTGAGAGAAAACCTATTTTCCACGAGGATAAACTCATAAATGTATTGTTATATTCCTTCAGATGAGCAGAGATTTACAGTATAAACACTCAATTGCACTAAACACCCAAAGGTATGTTGTGTAGGTACAGTATGGTATTCTAATGGAGCCCTGTTACCCAGTTTTCACATGTATTTCAAGGTTGGCAACACTATATGTACAATATTTGACGCCTCCTCGATGAGATGTAGCATCACGGCTTGAAATCTATAAAGGTGTGGAGCCGTGCCAGATGTAATAATATAATTATAGTTTCTGAAAGCACAAGGTTTATCTAGCACACTGTTTCGATACCGTAGCCTCATCAAAGACAGCCATCTTGTCAAGAAGGAAATACTTTGAATCAGTCTCTTCTTGTGGTGAAATACAGAGGATGATCCCTGAGAGGTTATTAAATATTCTGCATTCTCCAATAATATAGACTATTCATAAATTTACAATTCAGCAAAGCACCAAACTACAATTCACATAAAACAGGTTTAAAACAATGCTCATAATGAAGTCCCCCCCCCCCAATAATCAATTACTTGTTTTACAAAATACCAGTTGATCTTTTTATGTATGTGAGAACTTTACTGTATCAATCACTTTTAATGAAAGCCTATAGGACACTTTACAGGTCAGATAAACAAAATGTGATCAAGCTACATAATGAAATACTTTTGGTCTGTCTTGTCTGGACATCTTTCAACATATTTTCATTGTTGATGTGAGAAATAACATGAAAAAGTACCTGTTTTGAGTTAGATTTCAGCTTTATACAATACGAAACAATATTCAGTGATTTAGTATCTAGCTGGGTTGTGATAAGATGCATCTTTGCACAATCATCGTCTCATAGGCTTTTAATTTAAGCATAATTTCCAAGGATAAGTCTGGTGTTATTCGATATTTTTCTAAATTTCAACAAATCCCATGAAAAAAACAACAATAATAACATGTTAGTCTATTTTCTCAATACTTTCTGACTTCTCTACCCTGTTTGTAGCACTCAGCCACGAGCACATTCCTTCTCCCTGAAGACGTAAACCATTAAAAACATATATAAATAGCTTTATTTGTTTTTACTTTTATTTAAGTAAGTAATTTTCAGACAGCTGGGTACTGCAGATTTTGCAAATATTACTCGAACAAGAGTAAATTGTGTATTTGTTGGGGACTATTTTCAGTGGTGGATTGATATATATTTGATTGTCTAGTAGTAATTGTGGTGGCAGGAGAGTGTACGTGGGATTAATTCAAGCCCCCGGGAAGAGTGCCGGCCTTTGAAACAAATTTTACATATTGACCGTGGCGTTACAATTTCCGGGTCCGTCAAGTGATGCCATGGGCCCCATTTTTTTGCGGGGTAAATCAACTTCCCAGTACTGACACTTGAATACCCCCTATGTAAATCATTAGGTCCTACAAGATGAAAGGCACTCATACCAGAATCTAATTATTTTGAATGAGCTGAGAATGAGGCTGGAATGAGGGCTGGGAGGCGGGGTTAATGAAAACGCTGGTGTGCTTGCCTTCTGGGCCCCATGGATGCTGTAGATCGTCGGAAGAGTATTTTATACCCGTCAAAAGTTTTATGCTTCATGAGCCACTGAGCAACTTTCATGGGAATGAAATGGGGCGCCACCTCCAACACGGTATTCAGTTCTCTTTATACATTCATGGGTTAATTTAGAATACGAAAAATGCCATGTCCACCATTATGAAGGAACATGTTATGTCAATAGTTTTTGGACAAACCAGTATAAACTGCGTCACAGTTAATACTGGTTAGTAGGATCAATTATGTGATGGTTTTGGTATTTTCATGGGATTAGTTGACAATAAGAAGAATAACACCAGATTATCTTCCAAGTGAATCTGCTTTTGGATTCTCTGACCAATAAATAAATAACAGCTAGCTCTCCCTTTAGCCTTTCCCTTAGATGGCGGTGGTGACTTGAGTCAATCCCAGGTCATTGGAGTCTTCCCAGCCCTGATAGGGCATAGAGGACAAGTCCATGGCTAGTCATACGGCCCTGGCCTGCCTCATATTTCCTCGGGCTTCTGTGGGACATGAGTGGTCCCGCAGGGTGCTCCTCACCCGGCTCAACCCATGAGAGTCTCCGTGTCCTCGGGCGCCAGGGCAGCAAAAATCCCTGAAGCACCTCTTGAAGTTCTCATCCAGGAAGGCGTAGAGGATGGGGTTGAGGCTGCTGTTGGTGTAGCCCAGGGCCACGCAGAAGAAGTAGGCGGCCATGACAGCGGTGGTCTCTGGCACGTTGCCCGACAGTGCCTTGACTAAGATGAAGATGTGGATGGGCGTCCAGCACACCACAAAGACGGCGACGACCACCATAACCAGGCGGGTGATCCGCCGCAGGTTGCGGTCCTTCTCGCGTGAGCCCGACAGCAGGCGCACGCTCTTCAGCCGCATGACCATCAGCGTGTAGCAGACGGTGATGATGATGACGGGTAACACAAAGCCAAAGATGAAGACACAGATCTTCATCAGGGTGTCCCAATAGCTGTAGGGTTCAGGGAACTGAAGGGCACACTCTGTAGTCCCTGTTAGTTACAGAACAACAGAGTTGACCAGTGACATACATCATATTTAATCCAGTAGAAAACAAAACAGACGGCTAGCGGGTCTGTGACGCTGTTCTTATGCTATGAGCTAAATGCTAATGTCAGCATGCTAAAATGCTGACAACGACAATGCTAATATGGTGATATCAAGCAGGTATAATGTTTACCATGTCACGTCTTAGTTATGCGTGTTAGCAAGCTAACTTTGGTAACTAGCACAAAACACAACAATATGAAACTTTTACTGTAAAATTGTAGCAATTTTGCCAGCAAGATATTATACAACTTACAGTATCTCTACTCTATCAAAAGAATACAGCAATGGTAAATGGACTGTACTTGTACAGCGTTTTTCTAGTCTTCTGACCCAGTCAAGGTGCTTTGACAGTACTTGTCATCATTCACCCATTCATACACTGATGTCAGGGTTTGCTAGTATGCAAGGTGCCACCTGCCCATTAGGACTAACTAACATGCATACACCGCTACGGGAGCAATTAGGGGTTAAGTGTCTTGCCCAAAGACACGTCGACATGGACTATCGCAGCCGGGGATCGAACCGCCGAGCCTCTGAATGAAGGACGACCATGCTCTACTACTGAGCCACAGTAGCCCCAATGTACCCAATGTGTACAATGTACTGCAATCCAAGCATACGGTTATCTGTCAGTGGTAAGCAGTAAATTACTGTGAAAAGACACACAATATAGGAGGTCACTATTAGAATTTCACTGTAAATTTACATTGAAATGTGACAGTGAAAGTACATCTGCGGCTGATGGGCGTGTCAGGTATTTGGTCAAAAAACAAAGTATTGGAGATATAAATTCCGTCATGAAGATAGCGCAAGATGAAAAGTTGACTAAATGTTATTTTAAGTAAGCATTTACAAGTTGTATGTAAACATTGAGAACACACCAGTTGTATTCAGCATTAAGGACATTTTAAAGTACTAATTAATGATACAATATTTGTTAGAAGCCAATTATAATTTCTCCCATGAGGATATATTTTGTAAAATTACATGCTGTCGTATTATATCCTCATTCATTATTCATGTATACGTCTGTAGTGGTTCCTACAGGAGGAGATATAGTTGTTAAAATACATTAATAAATGCTTGTATCCGCTTACAACTACATTACAGCGTGTTATAAAAGCATTCAATACCTTTTTTTCAACTATTTATAAATGCTATCCGTAAAGTAAAGTGTCAACCTCATAGTGATGCCAGAGGAAAAGTCAGCGGATTATAATAAGAAGAACTCGTTCTCTGGGAATCATGAATATCTGTAATATATTTCATGACAATACATCTAATATTTGTTGATATGTTTCAGTCTAAACCAACGTGTTAAACGGACAGTAGGTGATTAAATGTCCATCTATTGGCCATGGTTGAAATCTATAAATTCAGATCCCATGATGCAGTATGGTTACTTCAATACAGAGAGGTGAAGGCCAGAATCAGATTCCTCAGCTATACCTCTGGGCAAAGTATGTTGTACTTTATCATTGTGAACATGAATAATCTATCACACTCTCGCTGAAAGAATAAATCCTTCTAGCTCTCTTCAATCTAGGAGGACCCATTATGACTGCCATTGCTTCATCTAGTCAGATCTCTGTAATAGGGTCTCGTTAAACCTACCGAGCATCGTCTCTTCAGGGTATTTGAAGGATGCTTCATGCAGCTAATTGTGACGGTTCAATTGAGAATTGATGGCAAGGATGTTGCAAATGAAGTGGGGCTTCAAGTATGAAATTGCCTGTGAGAGTTCCTTTGTCTCCGTAGCAGACAGAGATGTAATAGATCAGAAAGATGTGAGTAGAAAGATGGATAGACGCTGTGGAATCATACCGGTGTGAATGTATGTAATGTTAAGATACCGTTATTGGTCTTCGTGCTGCCGAGTATCATGGCAGGGATCCCAGCAGCAGACGACAGCACCCAGATGATCACATTGATGATCTTGGCCTTGACAGGCGTGCGGAAATCCAGAGCCTTGACGGGGTGGCACACGGCCACGTAGCGGTCCACGCTCATCATGGTCAAGGTCAAGATGCTGGTGAACATGTTGTAGTAATCGATGGAGATGAAGACTTTGCACGCCACCTCGCCAAACGGCCAGGAGCTGAGCAGGTAGTCGGTGCTCTGGAAGGGCATGGTGGTGGTGACCAGAGCGTCGGCCACAGCCAGGTTGAAGATGTAGATGTTGGTGGCTGTTTTCATTTTGGTGTATCTGTTGTGAGGGGGTACAAGGTTTTTCTTGAATGAACAGCCAAAACTTAAGTAGCCAAAATACTGTGCACACACAAGTACAAGACAAAGGGAGGAAAATAACTTGCCTATAACTTGTCATCTCTTGCCTATTCAAAGCTTTAAAATGACATGGTTGATCTCACATCCAAGACTTAAAATAAAAAGACCGATTAAAGATCTTTAAACAGATTCGTACATGAAACTGAACATATGAGCTTTGAGAGGAAACATTGGCATTACAATTATTGCAAAGCTTGTTACAATCTATAATCTATTGTCGCCATTGGTGAAGAAAGAAAAAGATAAGGATTCTGGATTCAGGAGTCAGAAGAAAAATAACACATATAAACACGTGTACATGGGAAACACCATACAAACCCGTGAAAAGCAGTTTTACTGTGATTAATTAATGTAGTTCAAATATGAAGACGCTCTGAATTTCCTATTGCTTTATGAACCATGAGCATGCAGGTATTTCACACGTAGTGAGATGACTGGCATTGCTTTTGACATGATATGAATGACACATTTGAAAGCTGAAAACTCACCTAATGATGACAAACATCACCAAACAATTTCCCGCTAAGCCCACCACAAACACCACGGAGTACACGGCGACTATAATGGGGATGATGGGCGACAAGGGCTCGGGTTCAGCGTCCCAGGTGCCGTTGGGTGTGTCGTTGAAGATGTCCGATGAGCCGGGTTGCAAGGTGAAGTTTTGGAAACACTCCTCCAGCTGGCCCGAGGGACACCTGTCGTCTTTGAAGATGTGCATCACGCTGCTCTCCATGGTGCTGAACTCTGTCTGCACCGGCCGGGCTGCTGCCGCTTAACTTCCACAGATATCGGTCCGAAACCAGCTCAATGTCTGATGACTGCTACATAAAAAAAAAAAAAAAAAAACACGAAGCAAATTTCTCTATTAGCGCAGGTTATGGCTTCAGTGAAGAGGAGCGCAACAGCCCGCGCTCAAGGACATCATTACACAAGTACAACACCACCTTACCTGTTTGTTTTTTTCTGCTTCCAGAAAAGTTCATGCAAATACAAAAACACCGATTACGAGTTTCTTCCAGGACGCTCGGCCACAGATCAAAATCCGGACGCTGGCAGAAACAAAAGGTTTCTGGGTAGTTGTGTGTGTTGACGAGCAGACAATTCACTGCCTGTGCCACGGCTGCGTCCCCGACGCTGCGCACTGGAAGCCCGCACTGCATTCAGTGACATCAGAGGCTGAGCCAACAGATGTGACAGTATCCAGCCAGCAGAACCGATCTAACCACATGCAATAACCATGCACCACATGTCAGCTGAAAATGTAGATGTTTATTCAAATTTGGTTCTTTTTTTGCACTATATCTGGTAAAATGACTCACTTAATGACGCCTCACGCTCCAAAGCTGTCATTAAAACATCTGCTTGGATAGTCAGCCATGTAAACCTCCAACTGTTTTTTTTATAGATCTTGTATTTTGATGAGTTCACAAGTTGCCTGTAAGAAAAGTAAAACTAAATGTGTTGCCATATCATGTGCACACCTTTCTGAAAATGTTTAAATTCCCATCAATGCTGCCATAAGATGTTCCCTAGCAACTCTGAGAGTAATGACTCCAATGCAAACATATAGTGTCCTATCAGATGTTGAAGAGGCATGATGTCAGAAGGACAATTATAATGGAAAGACATTTTGTGGACCTTCAAATAAAAACTGTTCATTATCTCATCAGATTGTTTCGACTCCATTTGGTCAGAATCACTTTTGCTTCTTGAGTCATTTTCACCATTTCCTTTCAGCTCTCTGTGCTCATAACTTGCAGCTTTTTTTAAGTGCATTTTCTCTATTTTATCAACTCAATATTTTCCCGTTGCATTAAAACATGAATCTGACAGAAAGACAACATTTAGCAGCACTGAAAGCTTATCACAAAAATAAAATCTAGCTCTGAATAAAGAATACCCATGTCCTTGAATCAGCCTCTCTTTCTTTTCTCATCCCAACAGATAGGAGACAGATTTCATCCAGCAAGTAATTAAGTGGGTGCTGTTCCCTTTCCCTCATTTCATGCACTAACGCTTGTTGCTTAGAGACCCATCATGGCCAGGTGTTGCTTGAGTGAGGGAGCCTTTTTGTAGGTTTCTATTGTTAAGAGCTGACAGTCTGGAATTTGTGAGATGGCTGCGTTTACAATATCTTAAGTTCACTGAGGTTCTCAGACTTGAGCTGACAGTGAAAGGTAAATCGCATCGTTCCTCATATCAGAGCTTCAATGGAGAAGAACACAGTTGCAGTATTTACCCGTAACCAAATGTCTGTTTGCGCAAAGATACAATCCGCTGCACTTCCGGTGGCACTTGAAACAGGTCGTTTAATTTGAGTTCCAGAGGAGGAGAGGAAATGATTGTTACGTCCTCTCCAGAAGATAAGGTCAAGAATAAATTCCTTTCTGTATTTCAGTGCCTTTTTCACAATGACCCGAGGTGTTGTCTATTCAGTAAAATGCTTCAACTAACAGTTTAATGACGTTAACAGGCATTCGACATGAAAACATCAGAGAAACATGGGTTACCATGGGGAAGAAGTCTTTTCACAAAAGACCCAGGTTTTTCGAGTGTGCTTCACCAGTCGATCACTGTCTCATTTTGGTGTATTTCATTCATCCGTCACAATTTCAAAATTGCCATGCATTGTTAGCTTCCTGTGAAATCCCTTGAACATTCATTGCCATATTGCGTCAACAAGACAAAGAGCCACCTCAATTTCAGAGATAAAAGAAGCTCTCTCCCACACCAGCAACATGTGTTGAGTTCACAGACAGAAACCTTTCAACATCTGTAATGAAATACTCATAGGATCCTACATATTATTGATCAAACAGAACAAAATGTCCACCTCTCTTCTGACCTGTGTCACAAGGAAGATATAATGTTCACTGAGAAAAGTGTACACAAATTACACCTGGTTTAAGACTATAGATATTAAACTTACATGTCGTCACCTTCCTAAAATAATGTCCCATGTAATTTATTCATTGTCTTTTTACTTAGGCAAAATAAAACGGCTCTCACACTCATGACATTATACTACAGGGGATGAAGGCGATTTTACCAGAGGTGGCCAGCATCACGAGGAGAAGATTTAGGCAACAAAATCATTTTTGTAAAAAAAAGGACATAGGCCATTATTTTAGGAAGGTGACGATGTGTCACATGGAGAAAATTGCCAGCAGGAAACTTGCCTTGACAATGACTATGACACACCAAACTAGGAGGAAAAAAGGGACTGATTCATAATTTAGTGAGGGGTAGGCGGGCTTGTCTTTTATGAGTGAAGTGGATGTTTTCAGGCTTTACTGAGAGTTACACAATTAAAGGTAAGACTCATCCTCTCAGTGTAGTTTCACAAGAAGACTAAATATTTCTCTGTGAGAACCGATTTCCTTTTGATATGAGTTGTGACAGCCATTTCACACAATGTATAATATATGCGTTTGTAAAACAGTTTTTGTTCATTCTTGGGATCTTAAAATGAGAAACTAAAGTTGATTTATTCATTTAAAAGAAATATTTGAAAGGCTTTGGGCTTATATACCCCATTTTTAAAAGGACGATAGGTCCAAACCATTCCACTCTGTAATTAGTTCCTGAGATGAGATGTGATGTAATTTGAGTGTATAAATCCAGATTACACCCATAAAGATCCCTATGTAATCACGGTAGAGCTCATAATAATGTCTCATTACCCCAAGATTTACATTCATGACTTCTTTATTTGAAATCATTTGAGAGGGAGAAAAATACAAAAGAAGGGTGAAATGGATTTCCTTCGTCACACTCCAGTGAAGACATATCTTTAAGACGTCGGCTCCTCATCAACCAATGATGATTTGAGCGTTGTGACAAAGCATTTTATGACATATTCAATAAGGTTTTTAGTGAGTTTCATCTAAAAGATTTTTTTTTTTTTAAATGATCCATAAGTTGGAGCTAGATGGAGTTTGCAAATCGTCTGTATTTTCACTAACCGCTTTCTTAGGCTGGCTTTCCCGTCATCTTTTGACCAGAAAATGCCTCTAAAAAGGTCCATAAGCATCACACCAGATCAGTATCCAGAGTTGATTTCCTCCATAAATGCTCCAGCAATTCACTGGCTCACTAAGTATGCTTTTGGAAATCTGCTGCCTCGGCTCTGGACAGGACAAGAGTAAGCATCAGTACCCCCAGGTGAAGCACCCAGAATATTGCAATATTCCAACCTGTGACCAATATCCTGCATCTTCCAAGTCTTGTGTGTCACATGAATGCATGTTTGCACATGGAGAACATTGCACGAACACCGTAGCAGCGTACTTACTACACCCTACATGTTTGTGCGGCTGTGAAAGCAGCTTTGTATGCAGACGCTGTTCTGCCTCACAGAGATCATCACCTTCATTCACAGGTAACCAGATGGTGTGCTCACTTCAGGTGTGCCGTTGTCCGCTCTGGTTGACAATGACTTGGTTTGTGGAAATGTGATCGGCGTGTGTTGCATTGCCCCCAAAGACAATTCAGCTGCAGTTTGGCGCCGTTATTGTGTGTCTGCACGACGGACAACAATTTGGAACAAAAGCAGTTTGGACGAGCGGGAGCAGTAGAGACATTAAAGCAGTGACGACAATACGTATGGGAATGGCAGTTGCTGAAAGACTTCCATGAGGTAAGTCGGTCTTGTGGTTGAAAAATGATCATTAATATATGAAAGAACATTTTGCACCCAAAGATTATCTTTTCTGCAATGATGTAATTGTTGAAAGTTTAAAACAATTGAACAGGTATATACAGGTGCAGGAGGACACTGGAGGTGTCTTTGCATACGACACCTGGTGGTTGCTGCAGTACTCATTTTCATACATGGTGACATAATATTATTCATGTAGCCTCTGAACTAGGCTTTTATTTTAATAGCTAATAACTGACGCTAGAGGTAGAGCATCATAGTTTGACGCTTAGTGCCACTGACCAAGCGGCGTTACTTGACCCATTGGTGTGAGAATGTGTTGTGTATGCATGTTTTAAGGTGGGTATATATGATAAAAAACTGTTCATTCAATCTACTTGGCGCTTTGCAGCCGCACTGCGGTTCTCGACAAGCATCTGGGGGCCGAGCAATCGCCCATTCCAGAGGGGCACCGCACTAGTGAACACAATTTGAGAAAAGCTAACCAAGTTTTATTTTATTCTTGTTATTTATTTATTCTTGTTTCTAAGTATTTCTTCAGTAAATAAACCAATCTTGAATGATAAGCATTGATTTGAGAATGAAAATGTTGGTTTTGGGAAGTGACTTCTTTGACCCCATTCTATACAAACATTGCCAATTCCAGTGTCCAAATGGCACACTTGACCTCACAGCAATAGATAACACATCTTAATGTTACACACACAAGCATTATTGTCAGGCATAGCGAGCCATAAATACCGTGGTTATTGTGATTCTCCTCAGATGCAGCTTCTGTCGGCCGTCTTGTTTTGATTGTCACTATGGGAACGGACAGTCTCTGACCCATGGTTACACGTGCAAAGGGATTTGATCGATGAAGCAAGGCAACAGCACTCTTTTCTCTCATTGAGCTAATTTAACAACCTGCCATGCTGGGCAGATGAAGATGACAAACAGAAACAATTTGGAAGCATGAACCGGAAACTTACCTGAATACATCGCACAATAAACCTGGACATTTAACACCTTTCTGAGAGAGAGAGAGAGAGAGAAACAAAGCTCAATTGAAAAAAAATTGAGACAAGATAGAAAACCACCATTGCCTCAGGGGGGCTTCATCTGTAATCCCAAACCCAGAGACTCACAGTCTGCCTTGACCCTGAACAACAAATGTGGGTAGCATAATAAAGAAGGCAGTGGGGGAAGAAGAACCATCTGTTTCAGGGTCCAGAGTTCACGCAGTTGTTGCAGGTGAGCATGCACAGGGACCACGGAGTGCCAGCCACTGTAAATAGTGTTCGGAGAGCGAAGCAGGGCCAGGAGACCGAAGCCACAGGCAGTGAGCCTCTACATAAATATTGACTCTGCATACATCCCAGCTCTCCACACCTTTTAGACGTCAAAGCACGAGGGCGGAGTGCATCAGTTTTCAAAGACTGAAAGCTGAATTGGATGCTTTCTAATAAGAGTTGAAGGACAGTTACATGCTCAATAAACTGTAGGCGTTAATGTTGAATGGGAGCTCTTTATCTACCAAAGTAAAGACGAGACATTCAGAAGAACGTGGAGGTGTCTGTGGGAAAGTTTGAAAACAGATTGTTTTTCAGTAAGACAGAATTACTTCCGCAGAGGATTTGAAAAACATGTTTATTCTCCTGAATAGACATGTTTATTCTCCTGATGGAGTTAAACTGCAGCACTGAAGGTATCTGGAGGCTGATTATCCTTGAGTACTCTGCTGCCAGCCTGGCCTTCTGGCTGCCTCACCTGTAAGCATCTGCAGTAGCTGTTGTAAATACTAATACCTCCAAAATAAATGTCTGCTTAGTGCAGATCTTTCTGCAAATTGGAACGTTTCCACGATCGCCTGGACATATTAAATACTAAAAGTGTGATGTTTTTGTCAAATATGATGGAACAAGGTTCCTGCATTCAATATCACTTTGATAAGTTTATTTGTGACTTCATTGGGCAATCCTGGCTTTATTTTCAAATTGAATGGTAAAGAGGAGACAGAAGTGAGGGACTTCATTGGGCCACCAGGATACACAACCGTCATCTGAGTCTGATACCAACTTGAAGACCCCCTTTTGGGAGGTTTGGGTGTGTTATGCTCGTAGTAGCTAATGTAGCCTTTAGCCACTAGCTTAAAGCAGAGATGAGGAGCAGACTGCACAGGTCTGGTAAACTTATTTCTAACTCCACATCCCCAGATTATTTTTTTTTCATTTTCAGGATTGTAGTCTTCAGACTCAACAGGTGACAACACTTGAGGCAGTTTATCCGATTAAGCACATCCCTCTCTGTAGCCACAAAAGGCTTTATGCAACCATATACAGTCGTAGCCTACTCCCCAAGACCTGTAAACACACTTTGACGTGAGTTCCCCTTTAACAATCCTAAAAATAAAATGCCTATTGGAAAACATTATGTATTAATAGAAAAAAATGTGATGATTGTGGGATTGTTAGGTGAGTTATGTCAAACAAAGTAAATACTACGAGTACAAATTACTGCACACATCACCTTCCGAACAATTGTTAAATTGCATTTATGTAACACATTTTCTAGTCTTCCTTCCTTTCTACTCGAAGCGCTGCACAATACATGTCAACATTCACACACACACACACACACACACACACACACACCGGGAGCTATTTGGAGTTCAGTATTTTGCCAAAGGTCACTTTGACATGCAGACTGAAGCAGCCGGGGATCAAACCGCGGATCATCTGGTTAGAGGACGAGCTGCTCTGCCTACGAGCCACAGCCGCCCCCAAGACGTTGTTTGAATTGTATTGATATTGATATATATATATATCGTATTGTTTCGGGGAGACTGCAGATAGCAGTGAATAATATTTAAAGGACTAAAGGTTTTGGCCTTTCTGTGTGACGGTTTGAGAACAAAGTTTCCTGCAAGATACAACTTTTCATAAATAATTGGTTCTATCATCTTTAATGGTCAACAGGAAGCTTTTGCGTGTTTACTGGACAATTGCATATCTTCTCAACATTAAAAAAACCGTTTTGTATTCAGTGAAAAACTTTATGTTTCAGGAGACTGCGAGGTGTTATGTGATTCTCTGCAATCACCATTGGACCAAGATGGCAGCGATGATTGGACTCCAGAACTGAGGGAAGCCTGGAGAGCCTCATTTTCAGGACTTGGTGACAGTGTTTGAAAAGGTTGCTGCAACTATTGATTATCTTCCATCATTTGAAAATGACAGAACATGTCCATCATAATTTCCCAAAGCAATGTCTTTAGACGTCTTGTCTTTCTCCAAAACCCAAAGATAATTTACTTCACAATTGTAAAAGACTTAGGAAACATACAAATATTCACATTGTAGAGGCTGAAACAACTAATAAATAATATTGTTGATACATTTTTCCTTCAATCGATTCATTGTTTTATCAACTAATCGTTGCAGCTCTGTGAAATAATGCAATATAGGATGTTTAAGAAAACAAACGTATCCTTATATGGTACACCTGTACAATGTATTGCAATCCACTACTACTGTTCTGCCATAAAGATAATTGTATGATGCTTATTATTTTAATTTCCATTTATTTTACATATGAGGTGTTAAATAAATGTTTTAGTATGATAGTTTTGCACTGGACTGCATTATGTTTAGAGGTGTGTATAATAGGACAAAAAATAAATACACATCCCTAAATATAATGAAGTCCAGTACAACACCAGCTTTAACTATGACTTAAATAATAAACATGTTATTAGCACATTTTAATGTCACCAAAAACTCAACATTATTAACTTTGTAAGGCAGAGCTGTTGTATTGGATTGTATTAGACAGCCCAAGTGCACCTAATAAAGTGACCTCTAGGAGTATATTTTCTTTAAAACTTGTGGTGGAAGCACACAGATTTCAATTTAGGAGTAATGCTTTTCTACATTTAATGAGAAATAGGCTGTTGTCTTTTTTGCTGGTTTACAGTACTTGAGCTGTTTTTCAAAATAAAAGATAATAAAATAGACAAACCTTTCCACGTCATAACAGAGCACTGAAATAAATCATTTATTTATTTCTTATACTTTCACAGATTTCAGATTTTGACTCCCTACTACAGACACACTTTGAAGGATGAACAGAAGGTTACATCCAACTTGAGACTGCAGGCAGATGAGAGCAAACATAACAAAACAAAACACTTGAAAAAGAAATCTTGTTATTCAGCCTGTCTTCACACACGCTGCTTCCACTTTTTGAGAGCCAATCGAATATGGTCCGATAAGAAAACTCAATAACCGTATCAAGTTAATCTCAGTTAATCTCTTTGTTAATCCGCAGGTGAAGTAATGCAGCATAGGATCACCATAGATAAGCATCTTTATTGGGGTACATATGTTTTACAGGTACGACTTAAATAAGTTGCAGTTTTGTACATTATCACAGACAGTGCTAAAGTGCGACTTCAATCACTACACATCACTTCGCTGAGAGGACACGACACGGAGCACGACAGTCAAATCAAATAACATCGAGGATCATTCCGGGTGCAGAAGGAAAGAAGGAAACCACACCGTTTGATTTTCTAATCATTACACAAAATGAACAGCTGATTATTAAAATCGCAAAGAACAATGTACATACAGGACACACTCATCCACACAGTAATACACACACGTGCACAGGAACAGTTCAGCTTCGGGCTGCCACGGCTTGAGCTTGCTGCTGGTCGCTGGACTGGAGTTGTCTTCCCAGGTACTCCCTGTGAAAGAAAGTGCAATATTCAATATTCAATACACACCTCAGCACTCCAAACCCACTGGATGCTGATTTAGATGCATTTCCGTCCACCTGATGGCATTCAAAAGACCTTGAAAAAAGGAAAAGTTCGACATTTTGGGAAACACACATATTGGCTTTGTTGCAAAGAGTAAGATGAGAAGATTGATGGAAGCTACTGCCGGCAACCAATTATCTTAGCTTAGCATAAAGACTGGAAGCAGGGGGGAAAAAGGCTAGCATGGCTATGTTCAAAGGCAACAATATCCACATACCAGCAAAGCTCACGGTTTAACACGTTGTAGCTGGTTTAACACGTTGTAGCTGGTTTAATTGGTACAAAAACAAGTTGTGGTTTTTCTGGGGACTATTTTCACTGTCCAGTCATCTGTTATTTTCTTGACTAATCGGTCTATATAACCAAGTCATGCCTGTCACAATTAACCTGAGGCCAAGGTGACTTCTCCAAATTGTTTTGTTTTGTCAGACCAACAGCCCAGAACCCGAAGATATTCAGCGTACAACTAAATATTACAACGAAAAGCAGCAAATCCTCTCACTTGAGAAGCTGGGAACAGAGAATTTTTGGGTCATCAAAATAGTTGCTGCTTAGTTTTCTGCCAATTCACCAATGGATTAATTGATTCAACTTTGTGTCAGAATTAGGGATATGTGCTATTAGTCGACTAGTCGGTTCAACAGATAAAATGATGTCAATTTTGACCGTATTCTGACTGTTTTCTTACTTTTAGTCGACTAGTCTAAGTTTGAAACTTCTGTTTAAACTTCAGAGAAATTAGTCATCCCTAGTCAGAGTGATTTCTTGGCTGATTGATTTTCTGGCAATCTCACGGTGCGGACAATACTTCAGATGAAATGAACGACATAGAACACCAGTGAGTGATCGGTGAGCTTTAGAGTTCAGCTTCATATTGAACAGACATGAAAGTGGTATCAGGTTCAGTTAATGAAATGTATTTCAAATCCCGTCTGATAATTGAATGGAAGTAGGTTCCTTAATATCATTTAATGTCATTTTCTCATTTTGAGAATGCGAGCTTCTGACCCAGACAGACGTGGTGTAAATGTTGAAATATACTCCCAGTATTTCGGCAGGTCACACGTCTCCTACAGGTTTCTCCTTGCCAGTAACATTTATTTGATATATGATACGATATCATGACACTCACCTTACAGCTAACAGAAATATCAACTGTCTCTCACAAATCTACAGACTGAAAAGGCTGGCAAACACATTCAGATGATGAAGATTATGTTCTTTAAAATTATGCTCCTTAAAAACTAAAACTCGGACCAGTGTTCTGATAAACATTGGACTACAATTTTCAGCAGAGCCACACATTGGTTTGATTTCCTTCTCAGACCTTTCCTACTTATATTGTAAAAGGCTGTTGAGACCGCAGCAAAATCGCCTCTCTGATTCATAGACACTTTACTTTTCTGCATGTTTCCACTTTTGTCTCAGGTCAAAAATCTCCAGTCAAAGCGTTCACGTGTTGAGTGCAATCTAATTGTGGACTAGCAGGTAAACACGGTGCTTCCAAAGGTCTGCAGCTTCACATGAAGGTTTATTTAAAGATACATGCTCTGGATCAATTCAAATCTATCAAACACAACAGGGTTTCAGCCTCTAGGATTCATACGACCATCATATATTTCTAGGTTCTGTAAGAACGTACTCACGTGGAGAATTTCAGCTTTTTAAAAAAGGGGAAAAATCTCACATACAAATAAACCTACACACTTCCATGAAGTTCTCAGGAATGACTTTTAGCTGGTCTGCACATAGCAGCTAGATGTTGAGAAAGAATACCAACAGGGAGTTCATAAAAACAGATGATAATAACAACTGGGAGGGTGAGCCAGAGTTATGAAGGCTGGCTCACCCTTCTGCAGCGAGGACACTTTCTGATGCATCCGCAGCTGCTGTATGAATTAATACCCACACAGCAAAACAAGTCCTGGAAATGAAACGCTGGTTATCCTTCAATCAAAAAAGGCAATGAAAGGAAATACCGAAACTTTGTTCAAATACAACTGAATAATATACGGCTTGGACTGTCAAATCACAATGTGATTCATCATCATGTGATTGAAGTGGGATAAACAATGACCACTTTTACAAGATGGCTCCAGTCAATGACAGTCGACAACCGTCCATTATGAGGGATATCAGTCATTCTTCTCAAGTACAAACCATATTCACCATCAGCCGGCTCTTTTGTGCTGAACGCTATTAAAATAATCAGAGGGTTTGTCTTAAAGTTGCGTAAGTACTGTAAGACATAATTACTTTAAAAATGTCTTTTACCGTCCACCTTTTTTGTTGAATCCATTAATGTTTTGTTTTTCCCTCAAGGTTATGCAGATCTTCCCACACATACAATACTGAGCTTTTACTATTTCAGCAAATGTTTCATATTTTCATGCTGTTTATTTGTGAAGCGCCCTGAAGAAAGAGTTCGGATTTTATTTATAATTACTTATTTAGGATGTGAAAAAAAAGAGAAAAGAACAGTAGTGTAGTGATTTAGCAGATTATTGTCATAAAAATGAACAGACTACTGTCCCCCCCCCCCCCCGCCTCCCCCCATTTTCAGATTCTAAAACTTAACAAGTAGAGCACATTTTGCTATTTTTTTTTAAAGAAGCTGCCACAACTATAATGTTAAAATAAGAAAACAAAGACAAAGCTACCTGTAGAATAAAGTGTACTTGATTACTGGAGATCAACAGTACATTTTGTTGAGTGATAATTTCAGTAAAACGAGGACTGAAGGGAAGAACAACCTTTTAAAAGCCTCAACAATTTCCTCACTCCTTCTCTGGCTTTTTAATATGGTACGAGTGAGCTTGAACAGACATCTGGGTATTCGGCCTCCATTAGCCAGGCTGGTGAATAAAAGCCATCTGATAATATGTATGATGCAATTTCCATGAAAACCATGGACTTGTGTAGTCCATGTGACTGAGTCACTAAATAGCTGATGGACTTAAAAACCAGCAATGGCAACAATTACATTCCATCACAACTTCAAGTGCCACAAACACACAACTTTTTTTAAAAAGCAGAGTCAAGGGCAAAATTACAAATAACAGTAGTTTCTAACCCTCAAGTCACACATTCATCGGTGCTGTTGTCATGACAGCAGGGATGAATACTAAAGTAAGTAGGGACGAGAAGATCTTCTCATGGTAACAACAGCAACGCAACCCACCCAACGTGTTTGGTGAGCTGCTTTGAAAACATCTTCCATTTGTTGGTGAATGACACCTCACCTTTTCCAAATAAATAAATAAATAAATAAATAAATATAAAATATATATAATTTTTTTTAGCTTCAGTATTTTCCTCATTCTGCGGCAGCATTCAAACACTTCTGTTTTCATGAAGACAAATGATCGTCTGCAGCACATAACCCAACGTGACGAAACAACTTTTGACACACAAATCACAAAAGTAGGTCCTGTCGATGTAAACAAAGCGGCGGAGAAGCAGCCGGCGCATAACAGGGAAAACTGACATGAACGACAATGCTCAAGCATTTACTTTCACGGTCTCTCTCTCTTTCTCTCTCGAAGCCATTACTTTGTTTCCACACATCGATCACTGCGCTGCTGCGTCAGAAGAGCTGCGTGTCAACATGTGAAGCTGAATTCATTAGAGGGTGAGGCGTAGGCGATTCAAGACGTATAAGGAGAAGAAGTGGAATGAAATACAAGAATAGATAAATATCTTCAGATGTGATTTGTGCGCCTTGCTGAAGTCATGCTGCTGCTTTCAGGGAGCTAAAGAAAATTAATAAGAATGATGATACATCCAAATCAAATCAACTTCGTCTCCACTATAAAAAGGGCATGCTGAAGTTTTTCATCAGTTTATAATTCATATGCAAGTTTAATTCCTGCTTTACTTTATATGAGATATTTATATGCAGCACTCAGGTTTTTCCTCCCATCCATTTTTGCTCATTTTAATAACCATCTTTCTATTACTTTACTCCTGTATTGCAGATAAACAAAACAACAACAGGAGATTTGATTTCTGGGATTCAACATATGGCCAAATACTGTATATATTTTTTTTTAAAACAGGTATCTGAATCGTGAAGATGTCTCTGGGTTTTTACGCAAACTTCGCAAAAAAATTCCAAATCACGCAATCAACCCTGCATTCGCCTTTTCTCTTTCTGCAACGCTTATCTGATTTTCCAACCTATTATAGATTAGAAAAAGATCTATCTCACATTGGAAGTTGCAGTATTTGGAGTGAAGTGGGAAAAATGCATCTTGCTTCAGATTGTAGGTCTGACAATGGGAATCTGCATTTTCTTTCTTCACAGTCACTGAAAACCTTTTGTGCTACAGTGGATAAATACACTTCTGCCCACACTTCAGTGAACATACAGTTTACACAGAACATTAAGGTCACTTAGATAGGAAAACAGCACTACACTATGATAATAAACACAATACGTCCATCCACAGTTGCTCAGGGAGTAGAGTGTGTTTTAGATAGTGGCAGCAAAACAAACACATTTTCACTTTTTTGCTTGATGATCTTTAGTGTTTCCAAGCAAACCAGTGGACAGAAGAAACACACAAAGATAATGGGAGGAGTGGTGCCTAAACATTAAATCTGAAGTAATAAAGCATTTAGAGTTTGTGATGGTGCCCGTCACAGACAGAATTTTTAAGGCAGATACTGAAAAATTATTTGGTTGTTTTTTCTTTCAATCTTCTCACCTATCGCTCAGCAAGGAAGTGAATGAGCGAATGAGCGAATCAGCGAATCAGCGTACCCCCCCCCCCTCCACCATCCTCTTGAGACAAACAGCTCCCACCAAGCAAGAGCCCAGTTAGGAAACTATTGCAAATACAGAGGCAATCTTTAAACTGCAGCCATCAAGATGGACCAGCAAGCAACTGATTGAAAGCACCAAATCCAAACTGACTCACTACTCCGCCTTGATGTGCGAAGAACACAACAGCAAATAAAGAAAAAAAAAAAATAGATGTGTCTTCTATATTTTTCTATTTGCATTCTCAGTGAATAGCATTCAACACAGAGTCAGTTATCTAGATGGTAAGTCGTGACCTAAACTAAGCAACAAATACAGACGCTACCGGATGAATACTGATGTAATAAACACGTATTTAAGTATCTCAGATCATCTTTAAAAAGGCCTTGACAAGATCCACCCACCACACAGCGGATTTCATTTATTTTGCTTGAGTAGTTCTTTTTCGGGCTGTGTGGACGTGTACAGACAGAGCTTGAGTGGCATCTCTTTGAATATCCTGCTGGCTTTGTTGGAGAAAATTATAGTTTTATCAATCTTATCAGTACACAGTCCATTAACCTTGCATAATTCCCAGCATGTCTCCGCCCAACTTCAACCTCAGCGGACATCTAATCAGCCAAAATAAATGAAAATACCTGCGAGGGTGTGCATGGCCTTGAAATGGTTTGTATGCACATGTAGGAGTTGTTATTGAATTTCAGAAAGCCTGGTTCAACTCTGAATGCATGACATCAATAAAAAAGGTACGAATGTTTCCATACCAGTTGTGGACCATGAGCTTCTGCACAGCCAACAGGGCGTTGTAGCGGACTAGCTGGTCCTCATGGTGCATATGATTCATCACCAGCTGTTTTCCACCCAGCTGCTCAATCACCCTGAAATAGGAAGAATGAGAGAAAACCTTTATCCACACAGACAACGGGGGCTATTTTCATGTTTTAGGTCATTCGGTGATTCCGCACCAGGTAATTGAATCCAGCCTGGCTGAAATGTTCTATGTATCTCATAAAGGATCACTGGCCCTATGAACGGATATAGTGCTTTGAAGAGGAAAGAAAACCGACATAATGCTTGTGATGGCACAGTAAATGGTGTGGCCAGAGAAAAGAAAAGTACATTAAAGTACATAAACACCAGTACTGTTACTTATCAACTAAAACTTAATCTAGTGGGCTCCAATTATAAATGTTAAGGCTAATAAGATTAACATGGGAGACAAGAAAAACCCATTATTAAATCTGTCACACACAGTGTCACGAGGATAACAAAACGTTGACGGAAACCTAAACAATACATGGAGATGATAAAGGAGGTTTCAAGACAAGAACTAGAAGCCTCAGGGGATTTAAGATGAAAGTGAAGAACATCCTGAACTTCAGCATTCATCCGACACAAACAGACAACAATCTCTCTGAACTCCTTGGAGCTTTGAGGAGATATGGTGAGCTTCGTGTGAGCAGACCAATCACTGTGTTCAGATACAAAGTGTTTCCCTCTTTAAATGTGAGATGTATGATATCACAACCGGGTGCCAAAGTTGGAAATTCTACACATAGTGGGTTTAAGCTTTGACACAAATTGGTTTTCACAGAAACATGCCTTACCGTTTGCCACGTGGGTAATGCCGCACATACTCTCCAATATCGTGAGCTGCCACTGCAATAACTTGAGGATCATCAGACACCTCCAAGAGCCTCGTCAAAATCCTATTCAGGAAAAGGGAGACAAAATAGAAGGCATTTGAATGGTGAGGTGACTCTGCAGAAATAGGCAGATTATATTTCTCAGATGCTGCATAAAGTAAACAGATTATCTGAGATTTCTTTCACTGACAAAGTGTTGGCTGTAGTAATGGACTGATCTCTCTGAAAGCCAAGGTTAATGCTACTTTAATACTGAGAAACCCAAACTCTAAAATCAAAATTCAAACATAAGGCATCTGAGTAAGTGAGATCACTGGGTTCAAAGTGATACAAAGCGTGGGTGAGAGTCGGGGACAGACGCGAAGATAGAAAAGAGGGTAAATTAAACCGAGATGACGCCTGAGCTGATTACACAGGCCGTGCTTACACCCGTCTATTAATGTCATCCGATCGTGCCGGGAAGCAATAACTGTCAAGTCTGTACGCGCCGAGATCAGATCTCGCTCGCATTGGGATCCCATCAGAAATATGCCGAGGAGGCCTGGCTTGCAATAAGTTGGGATCTCAGTGAGGTGTGGACCGCATGTGGGCACAATCCACACAATGCGTCAAACGTAGATTTCACATCATCCCCCCCCCCCCCCCAACTTGGGTTGAGTTAGTTGATTTTTGCCGCTTCAAAATTAAAGCTTTTAAATAACAGGAAACGTTTATTGTGAGGAATTTACAGGAAAATGTGGTTCGCACCAAATTAGCGGCAATCCTTCAATAAATAAAAGGCTACTAATAATGCAGGAGGGAAGAGCAAGCATAAAAAAGTGGAGAGTTCATAGGAAGTTAAATGTGTTCTGATCTGGTGCATCCGATCACAAAGGTTGCATTGAAAAGACAAGTGTAAACACGGCCAGAGAGAGGACAGTGACGAGACAATGAGATGATGAGTAGGTCAGGATCTTTACTGAATGTCAGTAGCCCCAAACAGTTTGTGACTGGAATAACAAAGAACAGAGACACAGATTGATGTTTTGTCGCTTGTGATCTTTAGATTGCGCGCGCACACGCACACACACACACACACACGCTAAGAGGCAGTGCACTCATCAGGCATGATGTCGGTGAATCTGAGGCTTTTCAGGAGCTGTTAAAAGTACGACCTGAGATTACCACAAAACTCAATGCGAGTTTTTTGAACACATGTGACCAGCAATGATCTAAATTCAAGAATTAATTTGTATTTTATTAACTTTAAAATTCAATCCTTCAACATTAGGTTTATGTTTTTTAAAATCGAAATCATATAAATAGATTTTTTTAATTTGCAATTTAGAGAAAAACACCTTCACATTCAATTTATTTTTCCTCGCTTTCTTTCTCACACTGAAATAAAAAAACAACATTCATACAATTAAAAATGTATTTAATTCACTTCTCTATCGGCAACATCATAGTAGGGCTTCACAATGAATTGAATATTTAATCGAGATCATGATTTTGGCTTCCCACAATTAAATGAACGCGATCGCCTGAGATACTGACGTCTCATTTTTGGTCATAATGATGCAGCCCTACATCTTAGGGTTAGCATGTGCCCTTGTGTCTCGCTACAATAAATGCTCCATCTTACTTGAGGAGCTCGTAGTTCTTCTCATTCAGGCGGACGGCGTTCTCACGCCAGAACTTCTCCGACTTGTGCACAGGACTCCATTCCAGGCGGCCGGACTTGAGTTCAGAGCTGTACTCATCAAATGAGCTGTTGATTAAAAAAATATCATAGAACATGAAAACCTTTTTTTTTTTTTTTTTTTACAGCAATTTAAGTGGACAGCTCCAGGGGGTCACTTTTTAATTTGTCTCTCGGCAAAAATAGCAGATTTCTTTCAACCTATCTGTGGTGAAGAGCTGTGATGTGAGAGGTACAGCAAATGGTCAAGTGAAAACCCTTTAGATATTATCTAAAGGTCACTCGCTCATGAAAATGAATGGTCCGTTGTTCATGAAATGGAATGGACTGGGTACCTGAGATCCTGCACGCTCTCCACCAGCTTCTCCAGGAGGAACTTGATGTCCTCAGTGATGTCCTCATCGTCATACTTCTGCTGTTCGAGGTTCTCGAGTTGCTTCAGCACCTTGCACTGAATCATGGCCAGGGCGTACTCCTGGCGAGTCTCCCGCTCGGCTGACTTCTCCAGAAGGTTCTGTCAAAAAGAACAACAGTGTGAGGAACAGATGTTGTACATGTATTACTACACTCATAAGTGGGCAAGAAAGAAGAAGAAATCGAAGAACCGTTGAAACTGGAAAATATTTTGGGTATTAGGAATGATAAAATCTGTGGACATGCATCTCTTTTAACATATTGTGTGTGACAGCTGTGAATCAGGTGACAAGGACATGAAACAGTCCAATAACAATAGAACACATTTTGGACATGGAAAAATTAACCTTTACAATCTTAGCACAAAAATTGGAATTAAGATAGACCCCATAAACTAATACTAGTTCAAGCTAGCGCAAGATTTGCAATAAACTAAAGTATTCCTCCCCGATACCCAAACCCCTTTCTCCAACACTTCACTACAAACAACAATTTTCGAGTTATGAATTTCTTAAACCAGGATTCAATTCCAGGTGTTGTGAGTGAGGTGTGAAAGGGATGAATGCAGAGCGGCACTGCAAGAAGAACACTATGTGAAAGTATTGTAAAAGCTATTTCTGGGACAAAATATCTGGATAAAGAAGCCCAGTCTGCTCTAATGGAGAAAATGTTCTGGTGGTGACATTTTGGAGTGACTCTAAAGAAAAAGGGCTTCAGCAGTGGGACTGAGATAAGAGGGAACCACCTAATATTTTGATTATTACCCTAAGCCAAAGCTAACTGCAAATATTTTTTTTGCAAAAATATCCCTCTCAAATGGAGCAAATAGGCAAAGTTACAGCAAATGATTAGAGCCTTTGAAGGCAATGAGCTAAAAATATTTCTTTTCTGAAGCACAATTGAATATGTTTTTAAAAAAAAAAATATATATATATTTCCAGAGTTAAGTTAATGCGAACATATCACAAACACAGCAGTGCTGCCTTTGAGGATGTGTTCGAGGACTCCCAGATGGTCCAGTTAATTTAAGTAACATTGCTAGTCCCATGTGGTGAGCAGAATCATTTACATAATTAGGGCATTTGGGAGAACAGCAACATGGAGAACAATGTGGAATATTTTAGTAAAATTATTTTTGTGAAAAAAAGACATTTCCTATTACATCTGACAATCCCAAGTACCTCAAAATCTGCACGACGACACATTATCAGGAGCGCCAACCCCAAAACTGTGTTTCTTGGTGAGGAGGAATGTTTTTGTAGCTCTCCGTCACACACACTCAGTGCAAAGTCAGTTGAAAACCCTCGGGAAAACCCACTGAACGTCAAGACGTTTTAGATTCTCCCTTCACTGCCTGTCATAGTTTTTAATTAGCTGTAATATAGCAGTCGAACCAAACTACAAACTTCTCTCACCAATTAAAAACTGAGCCCCTTTCTTTTATGGTCGCATTCAGAAACGCTTGATGTGACAGCTCTGCTGGCGTGAGGTGTGTGATGAATGAGCTTTGGGGGAAAAAAAAAATAAAAAATCAAAGCAGGAACACTTGTGGTCTTTTGAGGCAAACACAATACAGTCAAAATATTCTCTCAAATTTGGTCTCAAAACAATTTCTTTCAGTAAACAAAAGACACGACAAAGGTGGTCCATCAGGAACACAGAAGCCTATTCACTGCGGTTACAATGACACCGGAATACGGATTGAAACTGGCTGACAGAGAAACACAAGCAACCTTAAATACCTTCTTCAAAGTTGGGTTTGAAAATCAGCTCCGACTTTCCTCCACTAGTGTATAAGCTCATGTTTCAATCATGTAATCAATGGCATCTTACCACACCATTGTGCTGTGAGCAAGGTCGCTGAGGCGGTCTGGTGTTGCATAGAGCTAGAATATTACTGAGGCTTTTCATTTAAAAATTAATATTTCTTTAGACTATTTTGTTTGACGTTCAATAGACCGTTTTAGTGCTGAAGTAATGATGACGTCACAGTGTTAGCTGGAGGCAAACAAGAATCCCCTCACAGTAGTAGGCTACGTCCCCTATGTCATCTTGCTGTATTGTTGGGTGCCAGAATCAAAAGGAGTAAGCTCTAACTACATTTTATTGCATCCCAGCGAGCATTGCCAGTCAAATTAATCCAAGTCAACTACGGCTGAACGCGATCAGACGAAAAGGATTGGACTGAGCCTGAGTATTTTCAGGGCTCCAGACTGTGACCAAAATGGCATATGGGATCAGTTTTGTAAGTGTACGAGTTAACATTTCTCGTGGTTCACATTCATGCGTGTGCGTGATGATCATTATCATTGGTGGCCCCAACGGAGATGAGACATCAGCCACTGTCTATTCCATCCCCGCCTCCAAAGTCATCTTGACAAGCGAGTTGCAAGCGCAAAGGGAGGGTCGAGCTCGTGATAACCCCGTGCTCGCACAACTGCTTTTGTGCACGTGGAGCAGAAATGCTCCCTCCCGATAATGGTTTTCCGCTCGCTCTGTGCACTCGTATCACGTTCACGCGCCTGGCTTGTTTGTGCGCGGGATGACACCAATTAAACACCTAAATTAAACACCAGCGCGTGATGTATGGCGGAAAACTTAACTACACGATCTATTTATCCGTTACCGTGTTCAAAAAATGAAGCAGGCTACAGCTCAATGTTTTAAAATGCAAAATTAAGAGAGAAGAGGAGGCTGGTGGGGAGTGAGAGACAGCAAGAGGTTCTGACTCACTGATGAGTAAAGTGCAGCATTGAGAGGCCGACTGAGCCACTGACACTGATTAATAGCAGTGGTGGAAGAAGCAAGATCTTTTACTTCAGTAAAAGTACTAATACCACATATTTAAAAAGTACATGTCCTGTATTCAAAATCATACTTAATTAAAATATGTATGTATGTATGTATGTATGTATGTATGTATGTATGTATGTATGTATGTATATATATATATATATATATATATATATATATATATATATATATATATATATATATATATATATATATATATAAAATGTACGCACTACGAAGAAAATGGGCTCTTTGGTTGTTACATTATTATATACTATAATATTAGATTATTACTATTGATGCAGTAACATGTAGGATACATTTTAATGCTATAGTTGTCTGCAATATAGATCATTTTATTCATGTTATACTGTTTTGATTTACTGTATAATAATACATTTTATTAAATTTAAAAAGTCCAATATTTCCCTCTAAAATGTAGTAGAGTACTGTAGAAGGTAGCATCAAAATGCTTGAGTAAATGTACCAAGTTACATTGCACTAATAATTACTACCATGCTGTACAAAAGGGGTCAAAATCATGTTCTGGTACGACCAACTGGGAAAGTTGGAACCAGTGGAAAGGTTAATCTGGCAGCCTGGTTAGTAGCACACACTTCATATCAAGTATGTAACACATCGTCTGTTGTAGGTATATATGTGTGTGTGTCTACGGGTTTTTCATTCCCACCTAATCAGAAATTGGGGAGGAACCCGGAGTAATTTTCTCTCCAGAGATAAAAACATAGAGGGAGCTGTTACAGTGTCTCTCCCTTTCTCCGGTTGCCATTAGATACAATAGCACTTGTAGAAAGAGAAAGGGAACTTAATCAGTGAGAAGGTGCATGTTGTGTTTCTTATCGGTGTTCAATAAATGTCGTTTGCTAGCTCGACACAAAACTCATCTGTTAAATTGATTGTATTTCAAGTTACACGGTTGGTGAAAATATTTGGCACTGGAGGTAATCCTGTCCAAACGTCCATCCACTGAGTGAGCATGTAGGAGTTGCCCAATCAGGTCCAATTAGCTAATGTTAACATTAGTGAGTAACTGTATGCATTTTAAAAAAAATATTTTCCTAAACCCATTGTTCAAAAACAAGCCAATAAAACCTGAACAGTGTTGGCAAACGTGACCAGGGAATTATTCTGCCACCACCTACGTTCCGCCCACCAAAAAACGTCATAATGTTTACTAACAGAAAAAGGGTCTATGTGACGTTTGCGGAGGTCGGCCAGGTACAGCAGGCTGTTGACTAGACAAATGCATTGTGTTATAGAAGAGGATTATTACTTAGCAAAAAGAAAATCAGTATATTGTATGCATATGAAATCGTGAAAAACGTACTCTTTCAGTGCTTGTGCACATAGATTTGGGAATCTGAAACGCCTACCAAGCCACTTTGTGAGCTGCCTAGATTAGACAATATGTGATTTAACAAGCCCTTCAGATTTGGCTCCCCTTCCTACGTCACATGCAGGCTCATTAGAATATGCCGCCCTTCATCTGAATATTTCCACCTCGAGCTTGAGAGCTACATTTGCAAAGGTGCAACACATTTTTCTTGAAAGCCAATCAGAGCAGACTGAACCTTTTCAGAAGGTCTCAAAGACACAGGAGCTAAAAACAGATTGCTTCAGATAAGGAGTGAAGACAGGTATATTCAGACAGAAAATAAAATATGAGAAGAATAATATGTTTTATGAACATTTAAACATATTGTAGTAGAAACCCAAAATACGTATAATAAGTATGAACCTGAAATGAGCATATGTCCCTTGAATATTCGGAACCAAGCAATCATTTCTATATTCTTCCAGAAAACGATGTTGAGCCCTCTGAAGACCTTGAAGTTATCACATTGATTTTCAATGTAATTGCGTTGGTGCCCCGTCAGACTCACTAAGTTCCTCTACTATAAAAGCACCACAGCATGTGAATAAATGGGGCCGCTGCTATTAAGTTAATTTTTGTCAGGGTAGAATATGGGGAATTCAAAACCTGGCACAAACACGACCCAACAGTGCAAGTCCAGAAAGCAGCTCTTAATAGTACATTAAATATTCAATGGGTGTTTTGAGCAATCGCAGTAGGTAGATGAAAGAACAGCACAATCATAAATTGCATTTATGTATATTTTATGGGCTTTGTTATTTTATAGGTTGCCTCATCTGTTGTATGAGAGTTGTAATGTTAGTTTGATCTTGTTGAAATGGAGAATAGAGCCTAATTTAAATGCAAATGTTGTGCCGCATTGAAAAATGCACACGGACTATCCTATATCATTATAAAAGTGATTGCATGAAATTAGGACCTGCAAACTTTTGCAAGCAATTTGAAAAATATTTGATAGCTCCAAGTTTTGCCACCCCAAAAAGGATTGTTAGACCAGTAGTTTCTTAACTTTCATGACGCCCCTTCATGTGACAGATATTTATACAGATATTATATCAGTTGCTCTGACAGGCGCCTTTTCTGACCAATGTGCACCTGGAAAACATGTGTGCTGGAAAGCGTGTTTTGTTACTATTTACTCAGCTTCTGCCTAATTGCATCTTTCACAGGGTTCATATGGTGATTCCAATGGTGTCTGATGCTTATTTCTTCAGTTTGATACCTTGGAAGATGCAATAATGATATAGCTAATGTATATGTCACCTAATTTGTTGATGTGGTAAAATGATTCTACAAATGTACAGGAAAAAAGGAAATACATCTTGCAGCCACCTTGGCCAAGACATGAGACAGAAATTCAGGCAGTGTGGTCCTTTCCAGTGAAAAGAGGCATTTTAGAGATACTCAGACCGAGTGAAGAATTCTCCACGTACCCTGAAGGCAGCTAGAATGATTCGAGTGACCTTCTCCTTGACAGACTCCTGGAGGATGTCGGACAGGGCTGGCACTACGTTGTAGCGTCTCAACTGCTCACAGAGCTGAGGACTGAAGGCCAGGAGCCAAACACAGAAGACCATCTGGTACTGGAGCTGGAAGCCACACTTGTTGCTCAGCACTGCTGTGATGCTGAAACAGAAAACACAATATTAAATGAATAAAAAACTAAAATGGAAAAAACCTGTAAGTGCTGGGAAAAGAACCCTCACTACATCTACCATATGTTTACTAATAGGTTGGCTTTCACAGCTGTGTGCCTGCATGATGCTCATCCATTATCTCTGATGATTCCTGAGAATAACGGAAGGGTAGCTCAAAATACAGAGTACTAATGACTACAGCTACACGACGAGTCATGCATTTGAGAAATAGCAAAGTAAGTGCAGAGGTGTGGCGCTCATAAATGTACAAAATCAAATCAAAATTAAGCAGTACAGCTGGTTTTACAATGCTGGATCAAGAAAGAAACAAGTGAAAGATGGTGGGATTTCTTAACAATTTGTACGGTGAACAATTTGTAATGTTGAGCCTTTGGCTCTGTTCTTTTCCATTCGCTACATCCTACTCCCCTTACAAATATAGCTGCACAATATACTGCATCCAGGTCACAAGCGAGTATGTGGTCTGACCCTATCAATTAACAGCTCAGATTTTCTTTGAGCTATGCTTGGGTGGAATAAAAATATTTCTAGTTGTAGGTACAGTTTTCATCTATATCAACAATGTGACACATATCCACAAATCTGACTAAAAGTGTAGCCTTCCAAGATATAATAAAAATTGATTTGTGTTGGTAAGCTTAAGGGTCAATATGTTACACATCGAAGCCAAAAGAGAAAGCTCAGGTCATCTTACTGGGCTCTCAGCACCCTTTATAAAGAGAATTTAATTTGCTTCCACCAGGACAGACATTCACCTTTCTGGAAATGGCACTAACAGGTACATGACTTCTACTATTCCAGCAGTAATTGGCTTTTAAAAGAAAATGTAATCTGGCCTGTTACTAGCTATGGATCTGAGAGGGTGGTCCTTTAGTTTCTGGCTGCTTCTTCTTCTTGCTGCTTTCTCAAGAAATGGGTTTGGTGATAAGTGATAATGACGAAAGTGGTAATATTTTAATGTATTATGCTATATTTTGCTCATTGCTTACTTTATTTTAAATTGCCGGCTGTCTATAAGCAAAATTCCCCCCACTCTCTCTCCCTAATTTCCCACTGTCATCTTCTACCACCTTTAAAAAAAACAAACAACTGTGAAACTCTAAAAGGGAACCCTGTTTTAAACAGTTATCACTCACCAGTTGACTCCATCAGCCTCCACCCAGGCAAACCTGTACTCATTCACCCTCAGCATCAGCTGAAGGCACCCAGCCACACACTGGACGTACTGAGAGCTCTGCGAAGGAAAGAAGCAAACATTTACTCAAACAGAAGCGGGAGCCTTAGCTGTGTAATCAGGAAAACAAACATATGTTAGAAGGTCAAGTACAATTAGTGCAGTAGTTGACAAGCAGATACAGCACATGGAAGAAGGCCAGTCCAAAACTTGCATTACCGCCACCGATCAAACCTGAGGCATTGCACATGCAGTCTATAGTATTAAACATCAACACATGCTAGATCACAGAACCAAGAGTACAATACACAGCAATAGCAGGGGAAAGTGCCCCATCACACCTGAGCAGAATAATGTAAATTGAGATTAGAGTGGCGGAAGCTGAGAGGAGGAAATAGATCACATTAATCTGTTAATTAACAGAGGTTGAAAAAAAAGCAAAGAAGTCTGGCAAGAAGAACAGGCAGCAGTGAAGACAGAAGAGTGAAGGAGTGAAGGTTACCTGGCTGAAAATGCAGAAGAAAAGATGATGTTCAATTGTTAGATAACGCTCATGTCAATTTCTGAGCACACTTCTCAGAATGATAGTGATATGCTTGACAAAGTGAGTGCTATAAAATGGTAGGGGGCAGCTGCTGTGCAAATGCTATTCCAATTCCCCCTTGTTATCCTAATGTAGAGGAAAAGCCGTTTGTCATGCACTTTCAGCATTAAGGAGAAGTAGCTTACTGCATGCAATTTCTACAGTTAAAACCAATCAGTGGCAGCAAACACCATGCTGTCTAAATGGAGAATCCCTCTAAACTTGCTCTGACAGACTCAGGACTCCAACAATCTGCAAATGTTAATGAAAAACTGGAATGCAAGAACAAGGTGGGAGAGATAAAGAGCGTAAAGAAAGGGTGTGAAAGTCCAGTGACACCTGGAAGATGCCAGCTTGCAAAAGCCCTGCCATTTTTTTTGTTTGGTCTTTTTTGAAGCGCCAGATTGACCGAGGACGCACTTCACTCATACTCACTTCACTGGGGGAAATAGTTCCTGCTCCTGTGCCTGTTTCTGGACCTGTACCATGTAGGTTCTAATGAGAGATAAACAAGACAAACAGGTGCACAATTGTTCACAATCCATCAGCTACGTTACAGCGGCACTGGACTACACAGTATGAGCTGTAACGCTTCACCACAAGTGAAATTTAGTGACAGTGGATGCTCACTGGCTGTTGAGGAAAGAAATTAATAGTAAAACATAATATCAAGAAGCAGTTATAGCTTAAGAGCATACTTTTGCAAAGACACATGTTTAAAACAAAAGAGAGAATGACAAAAACATGTTTTTGGGAAGAGCTGACTATATCTGAACTGAAGAACACCTCCGGATGTTTTAGAAATATTGGTGTGCAATGCAGAAGCACAAAGGAAACTGTGAATCAATATTCAGGTGTTTCATCAGCCCACTCTTTGGTGCATACAACTGCCAAGGCAAAAGCCAGTCCCTACAGTGCAGCTTTCATCAAACTATCTCAAGGTCTGACAGGCCTGCTCAGTCTCAATACGAATAAATGCATTAAATTCATTCAGACAAGGCTTTCACCGTGAGCCCTGAAAATATAACATAATTAAGGGAACCACTAATTTGGCTGTTTTGATAAAATATTTAACTCTTTGGAAGAAAAGTGAATAAATTCAACTTTATTAAAAAGAAGAAACCAATGTATCTTGAAGCTTGACAGCTTATAAATTAATAACCCATGACATGACAAATTTTATTAATTAATTAATTTCAAAATAGAATTATACAGTACACAGACACATAATTTGATTTATGCTGCCAAGAGAATAAATCAGTGAATTAGACCTTTCAAGCAACACAATGATCATAAAGAACTGTTCATTTTCAAATGAGCATAAACTCCGCATCTAAATAATTAAAATGTATTATTTATCTTGAAAACAAATGACCTTGAAAAGGTTGGTTGTTACTCACATAAATCAGACAGAAAATACCATTTTATAGTCAAAAAAATGCAAATGCAGTTTGACGTCTTGAAATCAATGACAAAAGCCACTGAAACCACCCGAGTAATCTAGATATTTAGAAAGTCTTCTATATAATCACAAGATACTTCAGCAACATCATGCAAATGTACATACCTGTGAACTAAGTTGGCTTTTGATCCAGTTAAAGTAGTAGTTCAGATCACTTCCCTCCATCAGATCGCGGCCCCAGGCAGCCAGCTTAGCGATGATCCTCGCCGCCTAATAAAGGAAGAAGGACATATTAAATTAATATTTTTGTGCATGAAAGTCTTTCAACAGCAGAAATGTACAGCCAGGCTATAATAAACTGAAAAATCACAGTATAGCATTTCTTACTTCCAACTAAAATGGCAATCATATAAACTTAAGAAGCATTTCTTTGACAAATCTTCCTTTTTGCTGTGAATATACATACAGTAAATTATATTTTCAGCAACAATAATGAAACAAATACATTTTGCTGCCTTGTTTTAGTATTAAAAAGGTAAGAGCTAAAAAAAAAAAAGCTTTGTAGTACTGGTTATGGGATCACGTCTTCTATGACCCATTAGAGCTGCCTGGGTCCAGACCTTTGAATTCACCCACTCCACACAATTCGAGTTGACTGATTTGTCTGGCATCGTGACATGAAACAGCAGTTTCTTGTTAAAAAGCTATTGGGGGACTTATGATTAGCCAATAGACGCCAGGGGCGGGACTAACGCCGTTGCCAAGCTGTGTGCATGTCTTCTCAATACTGGCCAACATCGTAGTTTGTTTTTTTATTTTGCTCTGCTCCACTCTCAAAACCAGTGGCTTGAAATGCTGTTAGATTCAGGCAGATCCTTGGGTCTCAAGATGAGGCAATGTGAGATTGAAGATGGAAACGGAGTTGACAATTCTGTCTGATAGCAGGCAAGCGTCAGAGCATCTTTCATTTAAATTCCAGGTCGGGGGAGAAATAAAGAGAAGAGAATAGGATGAAGGTTGGCACATGGATATAACAAGCACTTCAATCTAAATTATATTGTCCTAAAACCCCACCAAAATACTGACTATAAAAGAAAACATGATCTACAACCTCATCTAAGTGCAGAAATGACTGAAGCCACATCAACTATCTCATGAACAATTTTTGATTTGTGAAGTGCTTCCTGTGCCCCATGAGAGGGTAACAAATTCTGTATCCAATTTCCTTCTTGCCAGGAGAGGATGTGTTGAAATATCGAGGCTATAATTTAAAAACAAGAGTCAGCATGACAGTTGGATTTAGTTAAAGTGCTGTGTTGCAGACTTGGGGGTCACATTATGCCCACCTGCTGGATGCCATCTGGCTGGTTTTTATAATTAAGCTGTGGGTGCCCTATCAAAGTACTCAGTCATTGGGTGGTCATCCTTCATCTGAAAAGGGTGGCCGGAAGAAATCATTAAATTAATTGCCTGTTTTCGAGGAAAAGGGAAAAGGTTGCTTTGTGAGGAATTATTGATGCCGTCCTTTGATTAGTAGCACAGTCACATCTGGGAAAAAATAATGTCGGTGGTATCCACCATCTTGTCTGTGAAAATATGATTTATAATATTATATTCAGACTTTTATGATGTTTGATAAAATTATGCATGTCAGCAAATAAAAATACCACAAAGTGCTTACGTTTTAAACATGACCGGAAACGTTTCCCCACCTAGTTTACATCCTACTGTGCACATATGTTGACCTCGTTTAAAAAGGTACAGACTGACATTGTTCCTCATGATAGTTCCAAACATTTATCAATAGTAAAAGTTTGCCAGGGTTGTAGTATTGTATTGGGTTTGACAGGCACCAACTTGTGTAACGTTGCGGGGGCAGCTTGCTTTGTGACATGACTCTGAAAAACACTTGCATGTATTAAAAACTCTTCACTAACCATGTGGACAGTAAAAAGGTCCTGACGATTCAGCATTGGAAGGAAGTAGGACCAGGCGGTGTTCTTCGTCTTTTTGGCATAGTCAAAGAAGATGCTGACCCGCTGATGGTTCTCCTGAGACACAGATAAATTAAGATTGTAAATGAGCTCATACAGATTGTTAAGACTTATTTTGTGCACAACTGGAGCAACTGATTGACTGCATGGAACACAATCCTTCTATTCATTTATTTATCTCAATAAAAAAAAGAAAAAATGATATTATGGAATTGATTCCAAAATATGTCATGATGTAAAGATCAGTGTTGACAGACTCTGATATATTCATCATTAAAAGGTGCCATCTCTCATAGGGACATCACAATACCAGAAATGTATGACATTGCCCTAGACGTCAGTGGGTCTGTCTGTGTACCTGCAGAGTGTCATCAATCAGAGTCAGG
This sequence comes from Ophiodon elongatus, assembly GCA_016806645.1. Classification (NCBI taxonomy): domain Eukaryota; kingdom Metazoa; phylum Chordata; class Actinopteri; order Perciformes; family Hexagrammidae; genus Ophiodon; species Ophiodon elongatus. The sequence goes on along the minus strand of JACSYO010001668.1, from coordinate 2,684,207 downwards.
ATGTACTGGACTGTTTGCTCCTTGGAGATGTGGGCCATCAGGCTCAAGAAGGTCTTTGCACACTGAGCAAAAACAAACATAGATACAAAGTCAGAAAGACACAGCAGCACCCATGTACCTATTGACTCTTTGCTTTTATTCTGCCCGACAGCTCTACCAACAGTCAAGAGAAGAACTCTGGCCAGCAAAATGCTTATATTACAACAATAGCACTGCAGCAGAATAATGCAAGAATCTGCATTGGGGTGGGCATGTTAGAACTAGTTACAGGTAGAAAATGAAGTATTAATCAGGAAGTTTGGTGTAAAGTTGTTTGAAAATCCAAGATTTTGGTTTAAAGTCTTTAGAGGTAGAACTGTACAACTCTGAAACTTTGACAGGAGAGCAACACATATTGTCTTGTCTCAATACTTACATGGTAAATAAGCACAATGCCGAAAGGTAAACACTCCTTCCACTTGGTTTTAACATTTAAAAACACATAAGTGCCAGCTCTGTGAGTCCAAAAGCAAAATATTATGGAAGATGCATGTGTTTTAGTTGTTTTGCTGCAATGCCATTATTTACTTTCTTTGTGCAACCGGTCTGCTTAATTTGTAAGATTGTAAACTAAAGTTCAAGTTTAAATCAACTGTAAAGAAATCTAAAATAATACCTGATGTCCTTCATTGGTAAGTATGACCTGTTTCTCCTCAGAGTTGGCCACCTCAAATTTCTTGATGAATTCACAGTCCTCTGCTGAGATCATCTGACTCCTGCAAGAGAATTCATGAAGCCACTGCCATTTTAGCACAATGCTACTACAACATTCAATTACGTATACTTCTATACATTCTTGAATTTGAACAACAACAAGGCCAACAGTCGGTTGACCTATAAAGATAGTTAATGATGCTAATTAATGATTAATCATGAGGCATTCAAAACATTTCCTTTACCATTGGAACAAGATATACAACGTACATGTATACCACTGAACCTCTCACTGGAGGAGTTTGGCTTGTCACTAGAATGCTACTTCTTATTGCAAGAGCAGCTTGCACAATAATGGCAGTGAACCTGTAAATACCACATGTTCTAGTTAAGCCGAAACACACCATGGATGTTGTGGAAGGAAAATATTTTATGTGTATGCTTAATAAATGTCTTACGCTTAGGAAAGCTATGAAGCCACATTAACACATATATCCGGGTTATTAAGAGCACAATATTCATAGTTTTTATATATATATATATCTGTTAATTACTGACATAGTATTATAAGTTACATTTATGTGAAAGTAAGCAGACCCATAGGAATCGGGGGTAGACAGCCTCAGGAGATAAGGGTACAGAGAAGGGAAACCAGTGAAGGCAGAAGACGACAAGGTCGCGATGAGCTGGCCCCTTAGGCTCAGCTGTTGTGGATATTATGGCGGGTAGCAGGGGAATATTATGGTGCGGGAAAGTAAACAGGAGAGGCAGACAGTAAAATAATCAGTTTCTGTATTGAGACGGCGTCAACTGGGTAGCATGGCGTGCGTGAGGTATGAGGTCACCCTATACGAAGGGAAAAAGATGCCACAGGGGCGGGGTTAAGGGGTGGGACCGTGGGCCGCACCTGAATCAGAATGTTGCATTATAAGTACTATGTCAATCTGAATGTTCGTGAGTTGTTTTGTATTTCCGGAGCCAACTCGGTTCGTTTGTAATCTGCGCATTGCAAATAAATCTACGTGAATTGAACTTTGATCCAATCTCTCTGGTATTCTGTGGGTGGTCAATTCCTGAGGTCCCGTAAGTGAGTTCTCGTGGCGCCTCACTAGCAGTCAGATAGGAAATAGTTGTGAAGTTTATACAGAATCAGGTTTTAAGGAAGTTAGCCATCATCGAGCAGAATACGCAATAAACGGAAGAAATTCAGCCACGATAATGTTCCATGGAGGAAGGCAATTATAGTAAAACATGCAAGTATATCCAAACTAAATGAAACAAGGAATCAAGTTATCAGATGATTTCTAGAAATGATAATGTAAGTCACAAGTCCGACCTGCAGGCTAAATGAGGAAGTAGCACCCAAGACAGTGAATCACAACACAGGAACTAGAGCAGAGCTGCTTTAAGATTGACACAATGCACTTGGTCTGCAATTATTAGACTAATGCACTCAAAAAGATTGATGTAATGAAAGCTTAACTTGTCTAAGAACAGTTTGTTGACTGAAAATGTGACTTTATATGTCAAATATGCTAATTAGTATGCTGAAGCCTCAATTTAATTAGAAGTAAATTCCCTGGAGCAGAAGAGGAATGTAAGTAAATGAGGTGGACGCAATATTAGACCACATCTTTCAATATAAAATAGTCAAGTACAACACCACCACTATGACTTCAATAGTAAACGTTGTTGAAGTTAAATTCATGGCAGAGCGGTTTGTGTTGAATTGCATCAGTACGGGACAGGTGTACCTAATCGGGTGTATATTTACATGATGTACTGGTGCAATGTGTACTCACTGCAGGTAGGACTGCCAGTTGACCTGATTGGCCCGCACCTCAGCTGCCTTTGCAGCAATGATGTTGGTGGGAACTGCAGCGTCCACAGCCCCGCGGATATCCATCTTGTGATATATCCACTACAGTTTAACTATATATGTATGGAGGAAAATCCAACTCTACCTGGATGGAAACACAAGAGTAAACATCAACATCAGTGGCAACGTTACAGGTGTGGGCCTGGTTGTGTGCGGAAGCTGCAAATTGTAAGTTAGCTAGATAATGCACATTAACCACTTATAGGCAACAATACAACACCGGATGCTGATTATCAAATAAAGATAGTATAACAGTAAACTAGTCAGCTGGTTGTTGCAGAGCTGTAACCAGGAATAAAGATGTTACACAGGAACCTTTGAGCTATTTTTGTTTGCCATTTAAACCGTGAACATTTCGACGTATATCAGAAATGTTAACCTTAAATTTTACCTTCAAAGATCAGCTAGCTAGTAAGCTAACCAGCTGTCAGACAGCCCCAGCAGCTGAAGCTAACCCCGCTAACGTTAGTTTAACGTTAGGTCACAGATAACTAGCTTAACCCAATGTCACGAAACGATGGGTCTTTCTGACTTTAAACAACGCAGCGCGTGTCCCGTGACACTAAACTACATTAAGGCCCGTGGCCAAATACAACGCATGCATTTAAAACTGCACAATGATGACGTTAACGAAGACACATAACGTTAGCTAGGTAACGCAGTAAGCTAAGCATTAAGCTAGCAAAATGAGCCGAGCATGCTAACCTCCTGTTCTGTCACCGTGTGAAACGATGACAACCGTCACACGGGTGACGTCATTAACATGTACACTCTCAGAGTCCCACACATCTTACAGAGATGATTTATTATCATTGTTCTGATACCTAATAACGGAGAAACAGCTCGGTTGAGTTACTCACCCGGTTGCCTTGTGCGAACAGCTGACTGACTACAACACGGCGTCACGACCTATCATGTGACAGTCACATGATTCTCTGTCTGAGTGGAGTTAGGTTTTTACTTGTAAGATCAGAAATAACTTATAACTGCATGCCGATTGTTGAACAGTTTCTTATTTTCTTTTTTTAAAAGCATCACACAGATATCAATCATGAAGTGTCAAATAAATGTAGTGCAGTAAAAAGTACAATATATGCCTCTGAAGTGCAGTATATTAGTATAACGTAGCAGAACAAGGATAGTACCTCAAAATTGTACTTAAGTACAGTACTTGAGTACTTTCCACCACTGCATGTAAGAGAGGTGCACTGTATGGGTGTTTTTATGAAGATTGTAGAAATATTATGGTCCTTTTGTGTTTATTATTATTACAATAACTATATACATTCATCGCATTATTTAATAAACTATTGTATTAACAGTGCTGCAACGTTGCTTGACTTTATAGAACCACATTAAAATAATTATTGCATTAAGTGTAAATTACCACGTTGAAGTTCTGTATACTCGACTCCCTTGTTGTCTTTTTCATAATTCACTAGTCTTGCCCGAAAAAACAAGGAGGAAAAACCTCCTACTGATGAGGCTAGAAAATGAGATATCCACCACATGTGACTCCAGCCGATCAATAACAATCGACTGTGTTATCAGTGAGGGGAGAATTTAACATGGTGCCTTTGTGAGGATGACAGAGAGCTTGAAGTCAGTTGATTGCTTATAGTGAAGAGCTTTGATCGGCGTTCATCCTTGTGAGTCTGTAATGAGCGACACGAACAAGTAAGGTCGTTAGAAGCTCCTCAGTAAAACATATTAGCACTACAGCGTGTATATATTAATGGTGCTGCATGTACATTGCGGCCATATGTTTCCTCCAAAAAGTCCAATTAGCAATGTGTTTTAATCCATTCTATAGCATGGGAGGTTTCATCAAGGAGCATATACAATCACAAATGAATCCACGCCCGTCACTAGTCTTCCTCTCTGTCCATCTCACTCAGACACTAAGACCTCCTGGCTTAATCTGGCCTAAGCTGGTGAGACGCAGTAAAGCACAGAGGAATCAGGATTGCATCCACTGGGGACATTGTCCTAATCCCCTTCTGCCCTCTCCTTTGTAAACACTCTTCTCTTCGTCAGGGTCACTGATGCTTTTCTCCCCCCCTCTCTCTGTCTCTGTATCTCTCTCTCTTTCTCACACAATGGGCTTCAGAACAGACGCCGAAAAAACATAGAGGAAAGGAGCAAGAAGTGTGGATCTGTTACGATGCCTAAGAGACTCGAGCCTCACGTGGCGAGTGAGGCCTCACGGTCGGAGCATGACATGTGCTAGAGCGGTGAGGCAGTGGGAGATCAGGCCCACGTCTGCTCTGCGGTGGATCAGACGCACCAGGGCCCTGATGTGGCAGCGGATCCGGGGACTGGTCCGGGCCTGCCGGCATGGTGTGGGATACCCAGTGAACTACAATGACCCGGTCCGAGAGGAACAGGAGATGGTGTGCCTTGAGGTAAGGGCATGTTTTAGTTTTTGTCCCCCCGCCCCCCCTTCCGTAAGCATTATTGTTTTTGATTAAAGCGTGATTATCATAAATGCACCACTGATTTTTATTATTATTACTTTGGAGCCAATACAGTGAAGTGAAACTACAGCTGTACGCTACTGTTGACTTTATTTTGCTCTTTGAATACATTTCGGAAATGTTTTGAGTCACAGCACAAATTAGTATGTTTCTTGTTAGGTGTTGCAATAACAAGCAACAACAAATAACACAAGCCTGTCGCTGAAGTATTTGCTCCAAATAATTAAGTTTGACAGCCTAATAAACTTGTGAGGTTCAGAGTAGCAATATATCTCCTCATATCTATATCAAATTACATTTGTTTATTATTGTTAATCACCTTCAGTAAGTGCTACATCCTTAATACTGTTTTTTGTTGTTGGTCTAAGTAGATTGTTGTTTTCTAAGCATCTGCAGCTTTTTTTGCTTCTTGCCAAACTTCTATTTAGAGAAGTCCTTCCTGTCCGTAGGAGGCCTAAGAAGATTAAAAGAAGATGTCTTGAAATAGTGTGATACCAGTCATTGGGAATCTAAATTAAGTGGTGCATTCAGTCACACAGTCAGTCACACAGACAGACAAACTACACGACAGCCTGTATTAACGTCCCAATTCATTAGTGGGTTGAGAACACATTGAGTCATTTCCAACAGTAGTCTGAAAGCGTGATTTTGCCTGGCAGCAGAATCATTCTTGGTAAATGGGAAAATAAAGATTTGCGATAGCTTTCTGTAGTGAGGAGGACTATGTTTGTATTCACAGAGGAGAGGATTGAAAAAGAGCAACAGCAGAAACTTCTCCCGTAACCGAGTGGGAGGACAGAGGAGTCAGTTCAGATCATCACATAAGCATCACACAAATTTGTTTCCTGGCCAGGTGTCTGAGAGCCGAACTGGAGCTTGTGGAATTATAGTCAAATAATTTAGCATATTGACCATAATTCAATGGCAATAAAAGAACATGGAACACAACCATAGGAGAATGAAAAGACAACAATTCAGCATTGCAGTTCTATAACATTTTTGGACTCATGATGGAGAGATTAAATTGGAAATATAGGATACAAATTTGATGCAGCACAACCTGAGGGTTGTCTTTCTAATTCCATGCATTCTTTTTCCAAACCTGCCGCCTACTTTACCCACAATGCAACTCGGCCGCAAACAGTCAAGTGACATCACCTGAAGCGAGTTGACCCACTTCACACAAAATCCTTCATACAACTTTTTTTTTCTGCATGTGTGGTAGTAAAGTTAACAGACTTTGATGTGTAAAATCAGTGAAGTTCCCTTTTAACTGCAGAAAACATACATATGGATGTTAAGACCAAGACATTACATTCACACTGCTGTATTTTTCCTTTTTTGAAGAATAAGTTAATTAATCAATTTGAGGTTCAGACTCATCCAGACATTTTCCACAGCAGACAATTTGACTTAGAAATAAGACTAACGATGGTCAGTTTCCAGTGTCCCAGGAAGTTATTCCAGGGAGACAGCATGGACTGCTCTGACATCTCCATGCTTATTTAAGGAAACATATCCCAGGCAAAAACATAATTTTTTCATATACTCGTTAATGTTTAGAGTTTGGGTTATTTTGCTTCCATAACTTCTTCTAACTTCATCTTCTTTTAGACTAGTGGGAAGAAGAAGAAGAAAATAAATCCAAAATACACATTTAAGAGTTCATTTTACGACACTTAGTCTATTTGCATCTGTAGATTTCTGCTAAATTCATCAAAGGTCAGCATTAATGCCTAATTTAAATTTTTTAAACATAACATTTCAGACAGCGTTTAATACGAAAGAAAATATTGCCTTAATGTACGGAATCAACTGGGGAAGTTTCATAATGATATTTATTAGTAAAGATGTTCCCCCCCATTCACATGTAGTTTCTCCCCGTAAGTATTTTAGCATTTATTAGATCGATACACGATGGAGAGCTAACAGGAGACAATTGACCCCAGCCAGACTCAAACCAGTTACATTGCAACAGATCTTTTTCTCTGCAGACATTTAGAATTTTCACTGTAAGAAAAAGCTCCGGTGTAATTAATAACCTTGACGATGGCTGCATTTCATTAATCTCAGTTGGTTTCAGGATTTCTGGTATTGTGAATGCTGGTTTAATGTCGCAGAGTATATGAGCCACCGTCTTAATGTTATTGTTTACACTTTTTCCTGCTATGACAAGTCAGAATGTCTGCTTGGACCTCTGGGCTACCAGGATCTGTATTTTACAACGACTTAGCTTCATATTTCAGTGATTACCACACATACCAGGCGACCGTGGATGAGTGGTAGAGCAGGGGTCTTTCAATCAGGGGAATCGGCGGTTTGATCCCCGGCTCCGCTAGTCCATGTCGATGTGTCCTTGAGTAAGGCTCTTAAGTAACTGTGCCTACGGTGTTAATTAGAATCCTGAAATCATCGGTGAATGCATTCTTTGTAAGTCGCTTTGGATAAAAGCGTCAGCTAAATGAAATGTTATGCAACATAATATACAATACATCACAAATAGTGCCTAACTATCCCATTGATAATCATTCACACCGAGTTTTCATTTGAAGAGCGATGTGATTGGCCATGCAGTCAGTTCACAAATGTACTTACTTGCCCTATTAGGGGGCAATTAGGGGCAAGTAATGTGATGTGTGTGCCTATTAGGCCTATACCATGTACTGTGTTGTACCATAGATATACATTTATCCAAACTTTATCTTTGTAAGAGGTGATCTTCAGAGATAAGTCAACTCTGCAATACATTACTCCCATTAAATTTGATTCCATAATTATGCTCTAACTGTAATTTTATGACCTTTATGATGTCATTCATTCGTTATTATGTCAAAGTAATTACAGAACTGAAAACAGCATGTCCTGATAAGGATCATGTCTCTTAACCTTCAGAGTTTTTGTCAGTTGAGCAAAAGAGAGGTGTCTCTCCACTCGGTGACTGCTGACTGTCTCAAGAGCTCCTGCACATTTTAAGCAGAGCGCCGTATTGTCAGTGTGCACAGGTTATTGAATTATACGAGTTGATATAAGATCAGTGATCGCGTTTTGAACTCAGCTATTTGCACTATTGTAAACCCACTAAGTATTTGTCGATTTGTGCTGTCATCTGTGTTTATTGTGTTTTAATTTTTTTATTTCATGGTTGTGAACTGAATATTCTCTTGAGGGACAATAAAGAAATACATGTTAGATCAAATAGCAGTACAATAACGATCAATTCCCGCAACATTTATATGGATGACTTTCAAGAGAAAGGTCAGACAGAATCACGACAGGATACTGCGTGTGCAAAGCTCCAACAATGTTAGAGCAAGGCTCTAAAATGTGTTTAAATGAGCCCAATAGAATTGTGTTTTCCCCTTACTGATAGTGGAAATTTGGACAATCAGTTTGTATGGAGACGTACCGCCTGAGGTTGATAATGTGATGTTAAAGTAAAAAACAAAAGAACAGATGACTGTGTAACTTGGTTATAAGGATTGAGACACTGATTGTGTTTTATTAAATTGAGCCTGACATTAACAGTGCAAAGAACAACTTGATGAACACACCTGGGGGGAAATTCATTAGAAGAACAATGTCGACCAGAAATAAAAATCAAATGGAGAGTTTATGCCATCTGTGTCACCGGGATTAGACAACATATCTTCACCTTCAAAATGCTCACAGATGCCGTGCATGATCCCTTCAGGTGTTCATCACCGGTGCATATCTGCATGTTGAGCTCCAGTGATCAAATCTACAGTTAATTCTACTTTCCTCAAAGCTCCGCGATGCTTTGAATCATCTTAATCACTCGCTGAAAAGACTTTATTCATCTTGTCCCCCAGCTTTTGCGTCCTACTCCTCCGTGTGACCTTGTGTATTCAGACTCCCTCCTCCACTTGGCATTGTGGTCTCAGAGGGAAAAGTCTGTGTGTTCGTCAAAATCACCACAGCGTAAAGCATCTTTCGTTGCGCGCGCGCGCGTGTGTGTGTGTGTGTGTGTGTGTGTGTGTGTGTGTGTGTGTGTGTGTGTGTATATATCAATCTCTCATGGCTATTTGTGGGTCTGTGTTGCATAACATGAGCACAGGGGAAGGTGTTAAATGAAGTGTTGTGGAGAAAGTCACATGTTCATATCTCTGGAGGGTAACAACGATGTGTGGATGCTCAGGGCATGCCCCAGTTCAGCACTGTAATTAATCTGGACAGGAAAGAAATCCCTTCTTTCCCTTTTTTTTTGAGACAAGATAACAGAACAGATGAATGCCTAATCCTTAAGTGGTTCAATAGGCAGTATCATGGAGCAGCACCAGGTCTGTGCGAACACTGTAAGAACAGTTCTCTCAGTTTTATATTGCAGGCGCTCACATTTTGCAGCACTTCCCGTTACAATGTGGGGCGGATGACATTCATTTCCATGGCAAAGAGAATCTTGACAAAAAATGTGACTCAGACAGCACAAATGTATTGGTGTAAATTAAACAGATAATTAGATAAAATGCAGTATCTTGTACTACACATTTGCAGAATAGGCAGAGTGCCATCTGGTACAAAGCAAAACCTGACGTGCACCTATACATTGATAAAGGCATATTGCATTGAAAGATATGTGTAAAAATCTACATCCGACTATCTCCAGCTTGACTCTGTGTCAAATAGACATTGAACTGCCATAGTTTAATACTCATACGAGCATGTAAAATATTAGGGATCTTATCAAAGAGATCATACCATGCAAACACAGCCGTGCCTTTCATTAATTCATACGACCATCGAGAATCTATGAGTCAGTCAGTGCGCATGGAGAACATCATGCTAGTGCTGCAGTTCGAGCTACCTTCAGATGGCAGTGTTGTCTTCTACATCAGACCTGTACTGTAGATTACAAGGCACAGAGGAGCCTGGCAGTCATCTGTAAAAGAGTTAGACTAAATTACTGATTGCTTAAATGCAACGCACATCTTGCCATGGGAGTAATGGCAACCTGTGCATTTAACAGGGACAGTGCAGATAGACATTGTTGCATAGAGAGAAGCAATGGAACAGATGTAATGTCTATTAACTTTTATTAAATATTTTAGCTGCGTAGATCCCTGAGTAGTCTATTTAATTCAAGTTAAAACAACTATATGGATGCTACAGATTCAGGATGCAAACAGAACAGATAAAAAAGACTGTGTGTGTGTGTGTGTGTGTGTGTGTGTGTGTGTGTGTGTGTGTGTGTGTGTATTGTGCATGACTGTGTATGCATTGACAGAAAGGTTGTGTGTATGAGTGTGGGTGTGATTATGCAGTATGAGAGTGTATGTGACAAGAGGATTAAAAGTCACACAGTGTTTACAAAATAATAAAACTACAAACAGTTTGGTGCACTTCATGCATGGGTCAGCCAGGAATGTGTAAACACTTAGCCCGCAGTAGACATGGAAGCCTAAACTTCCCAAATGGTGTAACATTGGCTGTCAAAGTCATGCTATCCTTCAGGGAGGTAGTTAAAAAGAAATGCTGCAGTCTATCAGCTTCTGGCTGTTTCAGCACCATAGACAGCGACTTCAGGCAAAGGCTCACTGGCGCATGTGCCAACGAAATTATGCCTTTTTCTTTGGGGGGAGTGGGGGGGGGGGGTATATTTCTGGATATTTTGGCTTTTGTAAATGTCTTTAATGTAACAAGAGCTCAAGGGAAGTTTATGGGTGTTTTTCTGACTGGTGAGTTAGTTTGTAGGTTTCATTTTAGTCCATTTTCTTTATTATAAACTGACATCATGCAGCCTTCATTGCTTGCATAGCCCATTCCTAGAGTCTATCGCGTACAAGGCAGGGTAAAGGACCTGTACTGTAAAAACCTGTGCCATACTGTCGGGGTTTACGCTCTTCACTGGGCTACTACGAGCTGGAGAGAAGACGCATGCGTACTGACTTGAAGCAGCCGGTCGAAAAAAAAGCCTTATGTGCCATCGGATGTAATCAAGGCAAAGAATTACCTCTTCTCGCTGTGCATACATGGTGAAATTGTAAGTACTGGTGGCAAACCGATGTATCGTTGCACGGACATTTTGCGAGCGGACTATTTAAGGCCGTTTCCCGGTATTTTAAATGGCATGTCACTATCTTGCTGTACAGTGGGCTTTTAACAGATCTAGGCAGTGTCTTTTTGGTGGTTGTCCAGGGCGAAGAAGCTCTCCGGTTCTTCGTGGTGGCACTTTCCATTGATGTGTTGTGCGAGTTGCTATTGCAATGGTTTCTGCTGATAAAATCGCTCAGGAACCATTACATCCCAGCGCCGTTCACATTTCTGCTACGGTAAGATTGAATGAGAATAGCGGTTTATTTGATGTTATCATGATTTATCCTCTGAATGAATACGACCACCCCCACCCCCCCATTTCATCGTCTATAGTCAAGCCATAGCGTACATTGCAATTGTGTCAGCTTTGAAGTACCCGACACCTATAACGCGTAAAATATGCCATTCGGCAAGACGCACGAAATATGCAGCTGAAGCCTGCTCTGAATCTGAGTGAAACCGCGCGTGGATCCATTTTAGAAATGGCCAAATGGTATTGTATGCACTGAAAGGCTGTGATAGAGCGATGCTGCGGTTATAGATTTGCAAGCTGCGCCTTCAGGCCCCCCTCCCATGTACCAAATCTCCTGACATTTTTTTTTTTTTTTTTTTTTTTGAAGCATCGTTTCTTGTGTCAGGTAGTAGCTGGATGATGCCGTGTGTTGGAAGCGACAGCTTTGTTACATAAATGATCTGACAGGATTTGGCAGCGTCTGACCTGGTGATGACACATTTGTTAAAACCAGACAAGAAGTCATTCTGTGAGAATAGCCTGTCTGTATCTATAGGCCTACAAACCTTAAAAGAGATTATGTTGAAAATGCTGGAGTCACAGCTATACACAATTTTAGATTTTAGCACAGTAATTTCCCCTGGATATGATAAATGTAGCCTAAGGGTGCACGGCAAAGTGACACCTGACCAGTAAGAATCTAAAGACAAATATTTGCATTATTTTCACGTGTATTTCACGTGTATTCATTGCTCCAGCCCAGAGAGCATTGCAGATCTTTTAATGCACTGCTTTTGCACTTTTGGATTATGAACATTGAGCCCATGGTCAACACTCCATCCCTTTTACACATGCAGTTGGAGTGTAATAGGGGAAATGCAGTCAGTTTGAGATGACAGGGGCTGAAATGTGCTAGGTGGGTGCCAATTCTTCATCCATACTTTCCCCCTGAATGGAGCAAACAGCATTCCAAACAGTGTGACCTCTGGGCATGCCAGCACATGCTCCTGCCAGAGAGCATCAGCAGCACACATACACTAACACATACATAGGTGACAACTGGTGAGTGGTAAATGAAATAAATCTAATTTATGTGATAAAATGGATGCACTGTCAGGATGTCAAACTGGTCTTTGGTCTCATTACAGTGCTGGCCTAACCATCTGTATAGCACTGGCACTGCTTTTTACGATACAAATCCATTGCAGGTCAAGACATTTTCTGACCACAAGATAAAATCTCAGTTAAATACAATTCCTGACATCTAAATCATTAAACTCAGTGCCTTTCCCCTGTCTGTAGCCCATGGGATCAGAGCGGATGGAGATGCGAAAGAGGCAGATGTCGGTGCAGCAGGAGTCGGCAGCGGGGGGAACTGCACCGGCCCAGCAGGCCCAGCCGGGCCAAGCCAACCCACGGGGCTCAAATGCATGTTGCTTCTGCTGGTGCTGCTGCTGTAGCTGTTCCTGGTAGGTCTTTCCCACCCGAGAACTTGCTCGTTGTGGCGCAGCATGGCCGACATTACTGCACACAAGAGAGCACAGCCTGAGCTATACTGTGTCTAATGTTCTTGATATTTTTGCATGTGATCTGTTGACACTTACCCTGCAGCAGCCTTATGTAAACCACAGTTAGTTATCTGCTGACAATGTGAGAAATGGGAGCTCCTGAAATATCTGCAGTTCAGTAAGCTTAGTGTGGATGAAATCAAACCAAATCAGACACTGTTACAAGACATTGCAGATACAGACAAGCAGCTAAACAACGATGATAAGCAAAACAAATATGTGCAAACATATAACTATTATATACAGTATGAATATTTACTGTAAATGTGTATATGTATATATCATCTGAATATGTATTTGATCTATTTGCTGAGCATATTCATTATTGAATAATCATTTATCAATTCACCAATTATTGAAAAATTGTCTATTTAAATTTCCCGGACCCAACAGTCTAAAACCCAAAGATGTTAAGTGAACTATCAAAGGAAACCAGCAAATATTTTGATTTGCGAATCTGAAACCAGCAGCATTTTGGTATACATGCTTAAAAAATGACTATTTAGCGATTATCAAATTAGTTGCCAATTAATTTTCCGCCAATCAACGAATCGATTAACTAACTAATCCTTCCAGCTCTAAAGGTGAGAGTGCGTGGCAAAAGAATGACAAAGAAGACTGCTGGGATAAATATAAATGACTCTATTTAAGGAGGTGGCTTCATTTGCTTGTAAATGTTACACTGGAATGTAAATGATAACAATGTACAGAAACACGACATAATATCACAAGAATAATTTCTTCAGTGCAGTTCATAATCTGTCTATCTCACTAACAGGAATGAAGACCGGGATGAAAGGAACCGAAAGGCTTCTTATGATGTCAAGGAAGGGACCGCAGACTGTGAAGACTGGTCAGTTGATTTCACTGCACAAAAATGCCAAATCTACTAAGCATATTTGTAGAAGTAAATGTTGAAATCATGTTGTCCACGCTCTCTGCAGCCCGAAGCCCACGCTGGAGGAGGTGCGCTCGTGGGGGCAGTCGTTTGACAAGCTAATGTGTTGCCCAGCGGGGAGGAACTCCTTCCGGCAATTTCTTCGCACAGAGTTCAGCGAGGAGAACATGCTCTTCTGGTTAGCCTGTGAGGAGTTCAACCAAGACGCCAATAAGACTCCGGTAGAGGACAGGGCTCGTGTCATCTATGAGGACTACATCTCCATTCTCTCACCTAAAGAGGTCTGACAGCTCTTGATTTCACTCTTATTAAAAATTTGTTGATTTCAAGGGTGAAACTTCCTGATGTCTGACAAATGTTCATCAGTCTTCAATGTCCTCACCCTTCCTTTCCTTTAAAGGAATAGTTTGACATTCGGGGAACATTTTGAAGCTAGAGACAGAGCGCAATTAAGTAAAGGGGAAAAACATTGACTTTGTATTGTGTGAATGTGAATCCTTGTGACTTTCATCTGCTTGCAAACAACATAAAAATGCCTCAAAGCTGCTGTGTGGTGCACTACCAACAGGGTAAAGAGCCCAGAACTACGTTTTTATAAGCTGCCGCAACGAAAAAACTGAGACTATAGGCAATAAGACGTGAGGCATCAGCAGAATAGTAAAACTGAGGGGATCCTTAAACCCAGTATGCCTATGTGCAGCAAGCATTTTGTCCGAATGTCAGATTAAAACCTTGATATATTTCTGTAAGTTACGCTAAATCACTTTGACAGCATTCAAATTGAGTTATAGTGGAATGTGGAAAATGTTACATCAGAGAGCAATGCCGTATTATGTTTGCTCGTGCCTTAGCTAAGAACAGTAACTTGCTAACAAATAGCTAACATTAGCTAACAGCCAACTTGTCCTATCCCATCATATATTTTAGTTTTCAACTACACCATTGGTTGACATAGGGTGCTAAAAAAAGTCCTTTGACATATTGAAATCAGATTTTTTTCAGTTAGCTACAGGCCTTTTGTTAGCGTGTTGCATATTGTGGCACCAATTGTTTTACCCTCTGGTGGGTGTGGTTTTCACAGTATGAGGCGTTGCGCTCTGTCTCTATTGATGCCACTATCATGTCTGTGTACTGTAAATACACAGTTGGTTAGCTTAGCTTAGCAAAAATACTGGAAACAGAGGGAAACAGCTAGCCTGGCTCTGTCCAAAAGTAACAAACCAGCATCACCAACCAGCACCTCTAAAGCTCAATTTCCAATAACTCATAGTGTGTTTGTTTACTCTGTACAAAAAACTAATTCTATGCTGTGCTATGATAAGTATATGTTGGACTGTTTCTGGGCTAGTGAGCGGAGAATACTGAAAGTTACATGTCGTAGCCAAGAAATAGTTCAGCACATAAAGCCGAAGATTATTGTTTTTACACTTCGGTTTCTAAATGGATTAAACAAATGAAATATACGTTGTTAATTAATGAGCTTTAGAGATGCTGGTCGGTGGATTTTGTTCCCTTTAGACAGAGCCAGGCTAGCTGTTTCCTTCATTTCCTGTCTTTGTGCTAAGCTAAGCTAAGCTAAACGACTGACGACTAGTTACTTCAGACATGAGAGTGGTATACATGTTGTCATCTAACTCTCACTAAGAAAACAAATAGGCTGATTTCTCAAAAGGTCAAACTTTTCCTTTATAGACAGTTTGTCATTGAGAATGTGCGCATGCTGTTCTTCCTAATTCCAACCCCTGTTCTTGACTCCCAGGTGAGCCTTGACTCCCGTGTGCGTGAGTCGATCAACAGGAACATGCAGGAACCCAACTCGCAGACGTTCGAAGATGCCCAGCTGCAGATCTACACACTAATGCAAAGAGACTCATATCCCCGCTACATGAACTCCCCAGCCTACAAAAACCTGCTCAACACTCTGTCAGAGCAGTCCCCCGAATCTTAGGGTGGTGATGACCTGTGATATTTTAACTGTCTTTATCCCCCCCCCCCCATTCCCCTCAATCCTTATTCCCTTTTTTAAAATTTTCTTTGTATGTTCAGTGTAGGATTACATGAACCTGGCCTCGGGCCTGGCCCCTCCCAGGGATTTCAGCGCTATTGTGATCTGCACCTGACCGAAGACACTCAGGTCTCAAAACTCCCGAGGGCTCGACATCACAAGTACTGCTACAGATCAACATAGCAAAACACTCCAAAGGAATATGAATACATTTGGTTTCTGTTTTATTTTTCTTTCTTTTGATAGAAATAATCTATTTTATTTGTGTTCAGAGTTTTTTATGGTCTGTTGTTTTTTGTATGATTGTTTTGGGGGGAAAATGATTCCTACTGTAGACTATATATATACATATATATATACATATATATATATATATATATATATATTGTATATATATATTTATGAGTTTGTAAATAGTAAAAATGGAATTGTGGGTATTTTATGTAGAAACGCCTGGTTCTATTCACTGCGTATGAAAATCAAAGCTCAAGTCAAAGGCTACGTGTTAGCTCTACTTGCAGGCAGCTTTGTGGGGTACTGTATGATTTTACCTTGGTTTAACCCTGTTTTGTTATCTAACCTCACACTTCGGTACCTGTGACAGCGACTTGGCAACTCCAGTTCGTGTAAAAACTGTGTGGGATTGAAAAAGTGTGGTTATCAGTGAAGTTACAGAAAGTGACGATGGCTCTAATCACGATGAGCAATTTATTTCCATAAGAAACACAAATCAATTATGGAAGTGTATTTTTACTTTCTATAATCAGTCTTAACCATAGACAATTGCCTATTTAAGATAGATTTTTTTTATTCAAGTGTTACTCAATGCATACCGTTAATATTTTTTTTACCAGTGTGACATACAAATCTAAGTAATTCTATTGACCAGATACAGTATTTTTTATGTATTGATATCTATTGCCAATACAACAAAACCAACAAGTTCAAATTATATTTAAGTTTTATCGTGGAATCAATTATACTCTTAGGTCACTGTCATAAGATGTAGAAATTTGGGTTTAATTTATGGGTCTGTAATTTCCTAATAATTTCTGGGAAGTTTCTAAAGTAATTTGGTAAAGTTTTTAGGTGGAAATTGCTTGAAATAACTGTCACATTTAAACCCAATTAATTTTTTTTACCGCTCTCATATATGTTCGCTAAATGTAAAGCTACAACTAGAGGCTGGTTAGCTTAGCCTAGCCTAGCTCCATCCAAAGGTAACTAAATCTGCCTTTTAGCAGCTCTAAAGCTCGAACATGATATCTCATTTGTTTTATTCTAGCTCGCTGTTTCCCCTTTTCCCGTCTTTATGCTAAGCTAAGCTAAGCAGCTGCTAGCTGTAGCTTCAAATGTACCATACAGGCGTGAGAGTGGTATTGATTTTCTAATCTAACAAAAGCGAGTAAGAGTATTTCCCACAAATATCTGCTTTAATTATACATTTCGGTCAACTGGCACGTTTGCAGAGACAAATGTTAAACAAAAAATTACTTTTATCTGACTATTGTTTGGAATTAATGAACTGGAAGTGTATCAACTTCCTTGATTTTACCAACAACTAGAACCTAAATACATAAGAACTAGGAACTATGTTTGAAACTCCTTTAAATTAATAAGAAATTGCAGATGGGTAAATTATAGTGTGTGAGGTTGACATTTGTTCACAGCTGGTGGCGTCATCTGTGTATCACCCTGCAGGATTTTGACTTTAAAAACCTCACCTGCAATATAGAAGTGACTTGTGATTGAAATGGACGCTGGGGTCCGGCCAGGTCAGCAGCAACACCAAAGCTACCATGTAAACTGTGTTGATATGTTTAACGAGAGCGTTTCCATTGACTGAAATTGGAGTTGCCAAGTAATAAATGCGTTAATGTATTCTGATAGTTTTAGTTGAATTACTTTGTTGCCTCACAAACATGTCACTCAAAGACAAGATCCTCACATGGGGAAGTGCCTTGACATTCAATTTTATGACATCTTTCTCATGGGCAACAGTTGTTTTCAGACTCTTGCCGTAAGAGTGGTTACTGGAGCATGAGGCCAGGTTACTGGTAATTGTCCCTCTCTTTGGCCAAATTATCACATGTTTTGTCTTGATTCCTTAGTCGTAACTACACTGGTCTATTTTGGTAGAGCTACCAAACAGTATGGCGGAGGGTGATGACAACACATGTCTTTATTTGCTGAAGACAAACGAGATCAATGGATAGGGCTGTTTGATCTGAACTTCTCGCCAACCCGTGTTCTTCGCGGTGGCACTTCTACTTGTCTTAGAATAACTTTAACTTACTGTGTGCAATTTGAGCTGATGGATACACCGAGCAGATCAACCTCAAAACACAATCTAAGCCAATGGTTTGGAGCGATGCCTATAAATGTTGTTTCTTCTTCTGTTTACTATATGAAATGTGTTATTTTGCGCTGAGTTTACTGAAGAATACATTTAAAAAAAATAACAAATAATGTGAATGTTTACAGTATTTGGTTTCGTTTTTTTTTCTGCTACTCTCCGAGAAAATAATGACTTGTGGGCATTTTGATTAAGATAAAAATAAAGCACAATAATTTTACCGACTCTGGCATGATTTGATCACAAAACCACACGACACAATCATCAAGTACTAAAACAACAAATCTCAAAACTGTTGAGAGCCTTAAATCACTTAATCTCATGAAAAGCATTAAAGGATTTTTATGTATCAGCAGATTAAAAAAAATGTATTTGCAGGTAACATTAACATAATCACTGTGCATGTGTCCAGTAAACGATTATGGTTGCCGAAAATATTAGAAGCTTTCTCCAACAAACAAGCAGATCAGGTAAATCTAGATAAAAAAATAAATAAATCACCACTATAATTTAGATTATTCATGAGCTGAGATGGGTTAATGGATTTAAAGATCCATTGAAATAGTTGCAATTTAGTAAGAAGCTTTGAGTCACGATTAAATGATACACAATAAGTATAGTGAAACATACATGTTGCACTCTTGAGCTTCAGATGTATGTAATAATATAATTATTACGTGACATTTTGGCCACCAGACACTTATCTAATGATATGTAGCAGTAAAGGATCGTTCAATCAGCAATTACCGTAAATAATGGAAAAGCAGGCGAACACGTGCAAAATTATTTTCATTGTGCAAATTGTCTGTCTGTTCATTACAGTAGTGGTTTCCAACTTTTTGGGCTTGTGACCATTGAACTCTAATGTTCAGTTTGGGTCTTTCAACGAGCCGAGAAAACGCAAATAACTTTGTTCTATCGCATTGATAATTCATGCCTTTTCATATTTTATGAAAAATGCTTTTAACCATAAATTAGAAGAAAAAATGTCATCTAATTGCACACAGCTTAATATTGTATTAAATGAGTTAGTTCCTCAACTAAAAAGATTAAACAGACTTAACCTTGTACAACTGATCTGGGTTCAGTTTGTGTGAGGGTAAGGCAGCACAACTGCTTGTCAACATGAAGAGGTTGCACCTGGCAATTAAAAGAATAGACCTCGAGGAAAGGGAAACAATTGTGTGTCTTCCCTGGTTCTGCCAATGACATTAGCCTGTCCCCAGACAGATTAATATGCACACATCAGCATTCACTTTGATGTGATGAATATTCCACCAATAACAAATGCGCACGCACACGCACACACACACACACACACGCGCGCACACACACACACACACACACACACACACACACACACACACACACACAATCCTTAATTGCATTAGTATAATGTTAAAAACTCGCATAACCAGAGGAGACTGAAGCCTAATGAAAATCACTTATTTTTAATCAAATGGATTACATCTTTATTGGGCAATTAAATAAAACAATGCAATGTTGCGAGGGAAAAGCAAAACAACATTGTCCAAAGTGTTAAAACTACATATAAAAAAATGCAGATAAAAGAGTATGAGACAAGATTGACCGTGAACAAAAACAACTAATAACAATCGTAAAAGATTTGGGGGGAGGGCATCGGGGAACTGACAATGAGCTCAAATCTATGAACAGGATATTTATTCAAACGGTAACATGTGGCATCTTTGTATGGCGTGTTGTGTACCACAAAATACAAAGCTCCAATCTGTTGCAGAGAGACAACCTGGTCCAGGAATTTTGCTTCTTGTCGGAGTGCAGTGCAGACTCAGCAGAACTAGGACACAAAAAACACAAAATTAACAACTAGAAACAGGAATATTGCCATTAAACAGATGATCAAGTCATACATAAATACCTGGGAGATACAAACAGTCAACAAAGACTTCCATTCATATGAATTGCATTTTTTTTTTTTAAATAATAAAAAAAAAAAAACATTGTGGTGTAATCCTATGTTGGTTTTTAATTTATTTATTTCATTTTCCTACTCTCAAACATCACTTGGTGTTTGTAATGAAATTGCAGTGGTCACATTAATGGTGTAAATTCATTCACAAAAGCATTTCCATTACCCTTAATAGATGCATTATGTCAACTTCTGTAAATATCAACATTTAACGAATCTGGACTTATTTAAACAAAAACAAGTATATGAGATAAATGTAGAATGTCTGCGAGTTTTATTTAAATTGTGGCTTAATCTATGAATTCTTCTTTGAACTAAATTGATAAATTGTTAAGTCTATAAAACATTTTTAAAACCAACAGTCCAAACCCCATAAATAATCAATTAACAAATATAATATAAAAGAGAAAAGCAGCAAATCTTCAGATTTGAGACTCATTTCTGCCCAATAAAATTTGTAAAAAAAAGGTAAATGAATTATAAATTATGTTGCAGATACATTTTCTTTAATAGACTGATGAATCGCCTAATCGTTTCAGTTTTAAATTTGCACACAACAACATTCAGGCATGAACAGGATGCAGGTTTCTGCTTAAAGGCTAAATAGCATTGAGTTGAGCACAACTGGGTCTTTTAATAAAAAGGTGTGCAGGTGAAGTCTGCATGGAGAGAGGAGAAGGACCAACTTGGCCAATTTCCTTTTGGAACTAAAGAAGTCAGTTAGCTGATGGGTTTCACGACTGAGTCAATGAAGCCCCCGTTAAACAACATACCTTCCATCTATTTCCGCAGTCGTTGCAGAAGACAAACGTGGTCATTGGCTCATCAGCGCTGCGAGTTTGAACCTGGAAATGACAAAAAAAAAAAAGAAAACATGCGCAACACATTTATTACAATACCAAACGGACCGAGCAGGGCTGCCGTCCAAACTGACCGTAACTCACGGAAAACTCAAAGTTAACTCAAGTTACTTGACGAGAACGCAGTCGTACCAATGTAACGACGCACCATGTTATTCTAACCAAACCACGTAAATTGCACCGTGGTGACATTGATTATAACCACGCCTGTAAACCAATGTTACCATCAACCATAACGTCCTTCTCTCACATGCCACAGTTCAAATGAGGCACAAACGGTAATCCGTACCTGTGTGTAGGTGCAGCACTTCCCCTTGCACTTGCCGCAGGTGAATAGATCAGTCTGACAGCCTCCAGTGGTGGCCATCTGGTGGTCCCTGACAGCCTCTTTGGTCAAATTCTTTCTCATTTCTCTTAGCTCATCACTGGCCATTTCCTACAGAAACAGAAGAGTGTCAATTACGATGCCTTCAAGTACATTATTTATATATTTTACTGATGTAACAAGAGATATACCAGTAGGGAAGCAAACATTTGGGTTGGGATAACTGTACTACTGACTGCGTGCTCCAGGATCTTTAAGAGAAAAGTCACCAACGGCTCACAAACCTCTGCGGTCATCTTAGCCATCCGCTCAGGGGTTACACTCCCACACAGCACAGTCCTCCTCAGATTAGGGTTCTTCATATCTTTCAAATTCGAGATTCGGCTCCGCACACGGCTTTTATATTTCGGGTCTGTGCACTTAAACTCTTGAAAGATAAGTGATGGCAGGTCAAGGAATACAATTTGGCAATTATTTTTTTTATGCTTCATTATAAAAAAGTAGAGCCTAAAACCACATCGATAACTCCGGCCTTTTAGGTGCGTTTGTGTTGAAACATTTAATGGATGAACTAGTTAACGGACTAAAGCATTGCGATCAAGTCTTTATCGTAACACTGATTAAGCATATGCTTCCTACCATTTGTACACTTATATGCCATTGGCACTATTCATATTCGAAAAACTTTTCAACCTCGATACTTCAGACCTATTTCATCGGGATAAACAGAAACACATTTCCATTTGAATCACGTCGATGCCACTTGTACCATTAAGCAGAGGGTTTTCATTCAAAACTCATTTGGACTCATCTTGACAGCATTTATACTTCAAGTGACTGATCTTAAAATCGTTCAGAAAATGAACAGCAGGAAGACTGGCAGAGTCCTAAAACCAGATATTTAAACGTACTTATCTAAAGCGGCCTTTTAAGTAAGCGCTTCAACTTTGAAATAGTTAACTTATTAAAATCATTGACAGAAAGCTCTGAACAAACAGAAGTTATCACAAAATCACAGAACACCTATTACTTCAGAAAAATTTGATAGGAATGTTTGTATTAGAGTGAGTGAAGTGATGATTCATGACAGATTGACATGTCACAATCATATCAGAGTTTCTATTGGTCCAACGCTAAAGTGGGTGGGAGCAATGGACAAAATACACTTGTTTTATCGGGGAAACCGGTCCTCAACTGTAGATATGCACTTTTTTAATGGTACAGCACAATTGTATAATATATAGCAAGAGCCACGGACCCCTGGGGTGCCTGGACCTAAACCTAAATTAAGTTTATAAAATTAATAAATAATGAGGTGCAGCTCTAATGGGCTTATTTTCATCACTGGCATCTAAAAAACAATTATAGAAATAATTTATAAACTCTAACATCTGTTTCAAAAAACTTTCCATTCAATATAAAGGATATCTTCCTCAATCTGTGCTCCAAGTTCATCACAATCAGCACCAATAGCAATATGATCATCTGAAAAAAAGAAAAGAAAAAAAAAGTCAGAGGATGGATATAAAATGAAAATTACTTTAAATAAAGCCAATAGTAACCAATGACAATAACAGATATCCTGTGTTGAAAATGTGTCCAAATTATTATAATAAAACAGGCATACCTCCTGCTTGTAGAGCACTGGCCAGCAACTCTCGGCACTTGACCCTGATAGAGTCGGAGGTGTTGGGGGCACGAGGAAAGGTGTTGATCAATGTGTTTGTTGAAACTTCAGCAGGCTCACTCTTGCTGCTGGAGTTACTGCTAGAGCTGCTACGGGAGCAAGAAAAATATATGAAAAAAAGTAGACAAAATGCATCTACAGCCAAAACGGACAAAACAAACAAACCTGTCAACGCTCAGTAATGTTCCTACACGTACAACAAAAAACTGAAAACATTATCTTCTTGTTACCTTTCTTCTTTTGCTTCTGGGCTTCCCTGAGAGGGAGAAACAGGCGTCGTTTGCTCTTTCCTCTTATCATCCGAAGGTTTCTCTCCACTGCCAGGTTCGTCTGGGGTACAAGAGGCAGAAATCAAGCAAGTGAGAAGAGAGCGACACTGGTGAAGACCAACATTAAAATAAAGAATGTCAATACATCTGTGTGCTTGCCAGCTGAATAGCTCTACGTGAGGAAAACTTTGTTATTTCTCTTAACAATCACAATAAAAAACACTTGGGCATACACGTCTCATAAGGGTATCAAATACGAACATTATCATGATATATTATTCCTATGTTTCACAATAACTCAAACGTTTTAAAAGACATCTTAAATAGTCTCTGGCTGAGGCCAGTGTGGATGTCTTCACTGAAAGTGCTGGCTGCTGTTCATTTGTATGTGCTGCTGAACACCTCATTTACAACACTGTGGGGTGAGAATAGATACAAATGATTTAAGACACTCCAACAGGACATGTTTGACAGCTGGTGTAGCCAGAGCGCGATGTGTTACAATAAGCAAAGGATCAAAATTGGCTTGGACTTCATAAAGTCAATCAGTGAGAGAGAAAATAAATCAGTACGACTGTCAATAATCAAGCATAACAGCTTGGGACATCAAAAGACATCTCCAGAAATATGACACATAACACAACTCACACGTGTTTAAGTAGAATTAAATAGCAAATAGTTACCCAAAAGCTTCTTCCATGATTTGATCAAGGCCTTGGCTAGGGATGTTACCTCGTCATCTGTGCTCTGCTTGCGGATGGCGTTGACGGACATCCCGATTCTGGTAGACTGTGGAAAGACACTGTGTCAATGCGTCAGGGTTTGAGCACGGACGGTGAGCCTCAAGAAGAAATGAGCAAAGATACCTGAAGCAGCTCGAGAGTCATGGGGATACTTCGCAGCTCCTTCAATAAGTCCAAAGCCCCGGCCTGCAGAGGAGAGCGTGGTCAGATTTGGTTTTCTTATGAATCTCGAGCTACAGGAAAGTTATACGACATCATTCTACTAGAGTTGTTTATTAACAGTGATATTCTAGATGCAAGTTGGACACAATTGTTGTTAACTAGCCTAGTTAATATTCTTGTTTTTTTTTTTTTAAAAAAATTTAATTTAGGATGATGAGCAACCAATTGACAGGAAATGAAACTGCAACTGTTTTGATAGTTGATTCATCGTTGGGTGAATTTTCAAGCACAATTTTAAAAACATGAGCTTGATGATGAAATTATTTGCTGATCTTTCCTCATCTTAAATTATATCAAACTGAAGATTATTCTCGGATATTTGGTTACATTCTTTACAGCACCTTACATTATAAAGACCAAATGATCGATAACTAAACCAAGTATTAGTGGTGACCCCCCAGAATAACGTTACATTACATGTAACTCAGTACCATCACATTAGCTTGGCGGCTAAAAGTTAACTAACGTCTCCAAAAACACAACAAAAGTCGTGAGCATAACTGTATGGTTACATTTAAGATTTACACATATAACTAACGTTCGCTACTTTCCTAAAACGACCACATGTTCCAGCATGTTATTGCTCTGAGCACAAGGCTAGCCAGGACCAGTGAGCTGCTGTGTGGCTAGCAGCTAGCCACACACTCACACAGACACTATAAAGCTAGCTAGCTACTCACAACAGCATGCTCAGTGACCAAGTGTAACCTGTTGTTCAGGGTAAATAAGTCTGGTGAAATGACACACTGGTACAGAGGTGAACTGTCTGGGGGATTAATTAGCCGGGCAGCTAACACCACAACAATGTTAGCTCCACATAAACATCAGCAGGCAAGGAGGGAAGCATCCATTCTTCTCACTCCGTTTTTTTTCTGCGCCATTTTATCCATCTTCTTCGCAATTCTGATGATGTCGTCTTCCTCCTTCTTGCCCATGTCGACGGATCTGTTGAGGTCCAACTAAACGGGAGCAAAACGGGAGAGAAATTCGCGACAAAAGAACACGCGAGCGAAGCGAGAGCGGCGGCGGCGGCGTCTACTTGAGGGACCCGGGACCGCACACTGACCCGCCGCCGCTCGGCAGACCCGAGCAGCCGATGCATGATGAGTTCAGGGCGAGCTAATCGTTCCGGAGCCCCCAATCCCTCTGGAAGCAGTCAGAGAGGTAAGTAGGCTGTTCACCACCGTTAATTCATCTGACAAAGCCCAAAGGGACGCATTATTTATGAATAGCCAGATGTACTTCTGTATTTCCCTCTAGTTTTGTACAAACAGCTGTCTTCAAGCTACCAAAACTAGTCCTGCATTTCTGGTAATATCACCATCTGTCGCTAGATGGCGCCAAAGTGTCACATGTGTCTCTGCTGGGGTCAACACTCTTGTTGCAGGAAACACTTCTCAAAGGTCTCATAAATGTTTGGGTCGTCTCATGTTTTCACATTAGTTAAACTGACAGTAGTTAAACTGATGTAAAGTTTTAAATGTTCTGTGCTGAAACGATTTATTAAATCAATAAAGTTGATGGACCGGAAATGAAACGGCTACAGTTTTAGTGATCATTTGGTATTTTAGGCAAAAATGCCTCAAATGTTGATGTGCTGCTTTAAAAATTTTTTTTTTATGGTATTAAATATAATTTCTTTGGGTTTGGGACTGTGATGGAATGTTTTAATTTTTTTTTATTGGATGGTGTACATTAACAACTTAAACATGAAATATATTTGCCAGATTGAAAGATAATGAAAATAATAATTCATAGCAGCCCTAGTTTTGTCACAAACAAGGGCTCACAAGATACACCTGAGGGATCACAACTAACGTTCAACAACAATTAACCGGATAAGGAAGCAGAAAAAAATAATGTCATGCCATACATAAGTGTAGCCTATGTCTTTTTTTTTAAAGAATATTTAACAACAATAAGTCAGTTGCAGGTACATTGGGTGTAAAAATATATCCCCCCACCCCTCCCCCAACAAAACAGTGAAAGAGCTTCAGTCTTGCTAAGGTCCTTTGGCAGGACTCAGGGCTCTAGCTGAAAGCACGGCTTTTGTGCAGATCAAACCTGTGACCTTTGAGTGGCAGGAGCGAGGCCTCGATGATCGCACACTATTGGATCTTAAACTGCAGTTATGTGACACAGAGAGACTCGCTATTTTGGATCTTACTAAGCCAAACAGATCACCATGTGACATTGCCACCTAGCGATTGAAGGTTAGGTAATCACTGCTAATTATTTGAGTTATTGAACAGAGTAAAAAAAAAAAAATGCAATGTGCTGCTAATTTTATTCAATAAAATATACAGTACAAAAAGATAAGAAAAAAATATGGTGCCAAAATTCACATTATATATCATCAGTTTACAAGAGCTGGTAAAACACTGACAAAAGTATGATGAAGCTTTAATTTTATGATTATCTACACTTTAAATACATGTAGTGTTGGTACTTCTGGATTCTGTTTGACCTACACAGGCCTGTCCTTCAGTCAGCCCCCACCAGACAGTCTCCATCTTCCAGGACAGTGCACATGTTAGTGGGAGGTATTAGCAGCTTTTACAGCGCGCTGTCTGGTAACTGCAGTATAGTGACACAGCTCTCACCCCATGATGCAATTATATCATTAGCCACTGAATAACAGCCTACACTAGGTACAGGCGTTGGATATACCGTGTTGGCCTTCCAAGTTTTGATACAAAGCTGCAGAATTTGCACAATTATGGTCACATTTATTGTTTATTACATTCACCAGGATATTCAACAGGTGCAAAAACTGATTCATTGCATGTTCTGAAATGTGATGGTGGATTTCCATGACCTGCTGTGAGGTAAAAGTGCTCTCTTAAGACCCTATTCTACTTTATGCTGTGAGCAAGTGCGCCTTAATCCCTATTAGGACAAGACCTCTCAATCTGATTATGTAGGCTGCTTGCAAACAAGAAAGAATCCTAGCCGCCTGTAGTATCTGTTTGGAGCGGTAAAGATTTACTAATAAAATTTCACTTGGAGATTTCATATGTCTTGAGGAACTTTCACCACCTTTCCTCACTCTTCAATTATTCTGGTGCTCACTAATCCTTTTATTGTACCCAATCACTCAATTACGTTCTCACTTTGTATTTTAGTGCAAATAACAAGGAGGAAATTTATGGATGATGATTAAAGGTCTTTAAGAAATTGTTTATTTTTAATTTTTATTGAGATGTACAAGATACATCTTCTATGGTGTAAAATTGTCATTTGACCTAAAAAGAATATACGCCCTATTCTTAAAAATAAAAAATATCGCCATCCATTTGTGATTGAATCTCATTCTGATAACAGTTCAGTCGGCTGTGGTACAGTTGGTCTGTGTTTACTTAATTTGTTATCTTGATATGCTGATTAAGTGTGAGCAAAGATTAAGCAAATCGGCCATGATGTTGCACGTCCCAAAATAGCCCTCCAACGCCGCTGAGAGGCTTTGACCAGCGCTCTGAGGAATAACGGAGGCTCACTTTCTGTCGTTTTAGCCGCCATAATTAAGGGGAAATGTGAGATATACGGTAAGTCTTGTTGATTTAATTTCTGTTGACGTGTTTGCTCATTTCTTAAGTATCTTCAGGGTGTAATCAGTGGATTTAGTTTATATGTTTCAGGTGCGTATGGCCGCTTTCTACATCGGTGTCTATGTCTAGACTTGTTGTGTTGTTCACAGTAACAATTTTAACAGTAATGATGGAGAACCTGTTATAAAAAAACATTGTTCCTCAGACTGACTATTTTCCCTTTCCTGTAGATTATTATACAAGTTATGCAACCTCTTAAGTAAGTTAACCAAAAGAGGCTGTGTGCTCTTATACAAGGTGTTATCGCTTATGTTACACTGTTGTTTGGCTACATCTTTGCACTATTGTTTTGTTAGTTAAATTTAACTTAATATATATTGTGTATTTTTATAGTTATTCTATTTCTTTTTATATATATATTGTGCATTTTTTATATTTTATTGCTTACCTGTATGTATGAATGCTGCTGTAGCGAACAAATTTCCCCTTGCAGGATTAATAAAGTATCTATCTATCTATCTATCTATCTATCTATCTATCTATCTATCTATCTATCTATCTATCTATCTATCTATCTATAAATTATGCTCTTTTCTACCGTGCTGTATTTATACCTACTGGTATTATGTAACTATAATGTCAACAACACCCATATATCCATTATTGCAATATAAATCTACAAAATAAAAAACTGTATGCATATAGCCTAAGAAAAGTACTGTGCATTTAATGATTCAATTTACAATATCATGTACAGTATGTTTCTTTAGCAAAAATATAATGTGCAGCTGCGTCAAGCATGTCTCAGTTCACTTTAATCCTAAAAGATGTGTGTGCTCATGTGGGTTTTCCATTTTGAGATGATGATGGAAAAATGTATTATTATTAATATATAAGTTGGCATGCATTTTTATTTTGCCAAGAAGCAGTGTCAATCTAAATGAGCTTCACAAACAGCAGCTGAACACAGCAGAATTAGAAGAAAATACATCGACACACATTTCTAGTGGGTCATATTGAGAGGGATTACTTTTGTATGAGACTATACATTGTTTTTTTTAAGAACAATCCTGCATAATATACCTTTTAAGGACCACTAATCATTTGTGTACAGTCTGTAACAAGGGGTAACTGAGGGAAAAAAAGTAATCGTCACGATGTGTGCTTTGAAAAGACTTGCACAATATTTTAAATTTGCACCAAGCAACAAACAAAGCTGCTGGATTGTAGGATTGCATTTCTTCCACTGGTAATACGTAATGTTTGATGGTGTTTTAAAGTGGTAAAGCTGAAAATGCACTGTAGAGCACATGTTGACTTTATCTAAATCAGAGAGAAAATGGAGTAATGTACAAACTGGATTAACTTTAAGTCAAGCATGGTTGTCGTTTACTATGTACACACGCTCTAGGCTCCCAAATCCGCATGGTACTCAAAACATTTGGCGAGGTATCACTCCTTAAGCACAATTTACGATAATTTGATGACGACTGCAGTAACAAATGAACAGCCATCTCCCTCTCTTTGCTTTCTTTCTAGCCACCACCACAAAATATGAGCGACACACCCGTCCAGGAGCCACCTGCCCAGGAATTGTCCTCAGGCAGTGGGCAGACGTTACCCTCCCGACCCCTACAGCCGATCTCTGATCCCTCCACTTCTAAAAGAGTATGTTTCTACAAAAGCGGAGACTATAAATTCAGCGGACATCGCATGGTCATCAATGCCCGCACCTTCAAGACATTTGACGGTCTACTGGATGCTCTGGCCAAGAAAGTGCCTCTGCCTTTTGGAGTGAGGACCATCACCACACCTCGCGGGACCAACCTGGTTAAGGCTTTAGATGACTTGCATGATGGCGGCTCGTACGTGTGTTCTGATAACAAACGGGTGAAGCCCTTCAGCCTGGATGAGGTGAACCGGCGGCAGGTACCGTGGAATGCCACCAGACCGATCAGCGCCAGGCGACGGAGACGACAAGGACCCCAGTTTGGCAGACAGAATGAAGTCTTCACCAGCAGGCCATCAAAGATCACTGAGAGGGTCGCGGTACGGACACCAAAGAGGCTTGTGGTCATCAGGAATAGGGATCCCACTGTTAAACGCACAATTGTGCTCCAGAGAAGAACAGCACCAACATTTGATGCTTTACTGGATTACCTTTCCCAGATCCTGCAGTTCCCAGTGCTGAAACTCTTTTCTATGGATGGCAGAAGAGTAAGTACCCGGGGAAACTGAAAAATGCTGATTGAAAGCAACTCCTGAAAATATCTCTTTTGTGAAATTGGTGTAGCTTTATCTGGTCTATATTACATTTTAATGGGAAAACGAGCTTAAGTATAGTTTGTAATTTTGTAAACTACTGTTTCTCGTATTGGCTTTCTTGCCGAGAGTTTGGTGAGGAGATTGATACCACTCTTATTTCTGTCAGTTCAATATAAAGCTGCCGCTAGCAGTCGGTTAACTTAGCTTAGCATAAAGACTAGAAACAGGCAACCAGTGGTGAACCCAGGAAGTCACTGTGCCCGGATAAGAAATACTCATGCACCAACTGCTGTTAAACTACAAAAGAATATATTTTACACTGCGTTTCTTGTACAGATTAAACAAAAAGAGATACAATGTGATTGAGCTTTAGAGGTGTTGGTGGATGGATTTAGTTACCCACAAGCAGAGCCAGGAAAAGTGTTTCTCCTTGTTTCTTATGGTAGGATAACCAGCTGCTGGCTCCAGCTTCATGTTTCAACGGAGAGGTTTCCTCAGTTATCATGGAACTGTAGACGTTCAAACTTTCCATTTTTCTCATTTCTGTTGCCTTAAAAGTTGAGTTGGACAGTTCTTGACAAAACAATCTTAACTTAAGGTCCACTTACTCACCTGTCCCAGAGCTTTCATGTTTGTTTTCAGTCTTTAAATCTATAAAAGCATCAATATTTGGATGCCATCAAGAATAGTTATGGCTGTGGAATCATTGCAAGTCGGATTGAGCTTTTATTGAACTAAGAAAAAGTGGGTGATACTATATCCATGTACACAAAACCTCCCCACTAAAATAAATAGATTGTTATGGGCTTAATTTTCACGCTAGTTTATATTTAGGAATTAGAAATCAAGGCTTTAATCCTGTTACTTTCCACATTGTAAGTATTCCAAGAAGTGCTCAGAGGTACTATCGAGGTAGCGACCGCCTAGTGAGTTATCGCTCCATAATCCCTCTTTCCATGTGTCCTTTAACAACAGGAACAGACTTCCTGTTTGTTTCTTAGTTAAGATCGCCATTCGCTTTTGCATTGCAGCCGCTTTTCTTCCTGGGGTCCACACAGTTAACATGGTGACAATACAGAAATACACATTCACACACTACTCATCACAATACACAAACATAACGCGTCGTAAAGCATGAATACTGCAAATAAAGCAAAAACAGTTGGCACATTTAAAAAAATACAAAGACAAAAGGAGAAAGATCAGCTCCGACTGAATCTACCATGATCTAAAAGATAAATATAATTTCACATAAAATGCCCGTTTACATAGAAAGCACATGAGTGTTGAGAACCTTTAAATGCACCTTATTCCTCTAGAACGGCCTTATCTTCTATGATCTGCTTTAGGACAATATGTGGCCCAAAGAAATGTCAAGCAATTTTTTATAATTTAAATTGGTCGATAACACTTTCTATAATGCCAATGTCTATAATGCATTATAAATATACTTATAATGTGTTATAATTTGCTTATAACATTGTATAATTAAAGTTATAAGCACTCATAAATCTTCATAATGCTTAATAATCAGAACGTATTACTTATAACATCAAGAATAAAATTGCTGTTCACTCACTGACATTTTTTCTGCAAGGATCATAGTGTATTATTATTCCCATAGATGTAATGTATTGCAAAATATTGCATCAATTTTATATTTTTTTCCCTTTGCTTAAAGCACCCAATTAGAGTAACTTATAATTACATTACAATGCATTATAACAGTGATTATAAAAGCTTGTACTGTATTACAATCATGGCAAAAATACTATAATTCTTCAGCATCCAGCAATTAAAGTATTTGATACTTGACCTGATAAGACATTATAAAATGCTTTATAATGTGTTATGATTATCGTTATAAGCAATATTCATTATGCTTTCTATCTATTATAACTATAGTTATAACTGTAGCACTATTATCAGATTATAATGCATTATAAGTATGTTTATAATTCCTGATAAATAGAATTTTCTCCTCAGTTTACATGTATCTAAGAGTGCAATACATAGTGAATGCATGTATGCAACCAATTTAAAGTGCCTAGTGTAATGACAATGTTTTCTGCTCCTCATTTAGGTCGAGGGTCTTACAGGACTTATCCTGTGCTCTGGAGTTGTTGTGGCAGCAGGCAACGAGTCATTCAGATTAGGAAACTACAGTTTTCGCGGAGCGAGCCAGATGGCACAAGTAATGGATGCTGTGGAACCATCCATGTTGCAGCCCAAAACCCGTAAGTTGGAGTCAGTACTACTGTTAATTGACATGACTGTCTTAATGTAAAATGTCCATGTGGTCCTCTTATTATCAAGAACAGCATAGACAGTATTTGTAAGGACCACAAAAAAAAGAATGAAAACCATTTACAGATGGTTGAGCATTTTCACTGAATAGATACATATATTTATTTAGCATTTATATTTCTTAAATGGTATCTAGTGATATTATTTCTAGTGATATCTAGCTGTTGCAGATCATTTCGGTTTATCTGTTCTGGTTTTGAGATGTCACAGAGTTTTCCTGCCTCAGCCTTAATACAATGCAATCAAACACTGAAAGGATATTAAAATGAATTTTACTTTGTCTCCCCCCCCCTCTTTCACAAACACTTCCAACCAAAGAGAACAACAAATCTTTGTCGAGTGGAAGAGGCTCAAGGAATTTTTCCTTATCATCAGAGAGATATATCGTCAACGAGATAAAAAAGTCTAGCGATGGAAGCACCAACAGCCACCAGCATCACCACAGCAGCTCATTTGAAACACAAGTCAACCCTCGTCCCGCATCCTTGGAGACGTGTGGAACTGAGAGGGTAGATAACGAGCATCATGCTGGCATCGTACCTCAGGACGATGACATTGAAAAGTCTTTCTGTGTGAATCAAGACGGCAGCATGACCGTGGAGATGAAAGTTCGTCTGACCATTAAAGAGGAGGAGATGCTCCACTGGACCACCACACTCAGTCGCTCCAGCCTTAGCAAGGGGACAGTTTGTGCCTCGATTTCTGAGTCGGGCAACAGCTCACCTGACTCAAACAACGCCGTTGCCAAAGACTCTTCTAGCGCCAGTGAGGATGAGACGAGAGAGGAGAACCATCCCGCTGGACCTGGAAAGGGTGTGGACTTTCACGACCAGCAAGCGTATGAGGGCTACACTTCCATGGCTTTGGAAAAAGCAAAAAATGATTTCAAACGCGCACCTACACCAGGCCCTCGGCACGTTACGAAGAAGGCGTATGTTGAGGGTGTGAAGACGGTGACAGAATCAGGGGTTCAAGAGAGCACCCTGGGACATTATTCCTACATGGAGAGGACGGCTGATGGTGAGAAGACTGAGGGATACTGCATCGTCAGACACAGCAGCAGCAGCAGCAGCAACAAGCCAATCCCCAAACCCAGGAAAACGGCGTCCGCAGGGGCGAGCAACAAAGACTCCCACTCCTCCGTCAGGTCGTCAGGAGTAGCGGAGGTTCTTCAGATACAGAATAACGGGATGGAGGTGACAGAAACTGTGATGCATATTTATGAGAGTCAAGCCTGCTACGACAACTATTTTGCAAATGACGAGTATAGCGCAGACAGCGTACCCCTGCATGGTTCCACTCCAGCGCCAGAAAGCAAACCGTCCACTGAATCAGGGCCGCGTTCATCCAAGAATGACTGTGATATAGATTTTAGCTGGCAGCCACCCACTACTCACTCACAACAAAGACACAAAGAGGAGATGTTGTCATTGTCATCAGAGCCAGTAACTCCAACGTATGAGATTACTGCAACAAACTCCCAAATACAGGAGGCAGTAAAAAAAGACAAAACTCCTAAAAGTGAGACAAAGAAAAAGAAGATTAAATCAGCTCGGAATAAAGAGGGTTTAACTTCAACGAGCAGCTCAGATAAAAAGCAAAAACAAAGCATAGTTAGCCCCCCAAAATATAGCAAACATTCATCTACAGACAAGGTCAGCAGCAATGCCAGTGTGGGCAAAAAGACTTTAAGTTCATCGGAAAGTGTTAAAAGTGGTCAAAAGAGCAGGGGAGCAGAAAAGCCTCAAATTAAGAAAGCGATTAAGGATGAAAAGATGCCCAGGAAAGAGCAAGCCTTATTAAATGTGAGGAACACCCCACCTAAGAGACTAAACATGGGTAAACCTGCTGCGAAAGATAATGGCCATAATGTAAATACTGTAAATGGGAGGCCTCAGATGAAGAAGAACTTGTCAGACATTTTACAACCCAAATCACTTTTGCCAGTCAAAAAGACAATTAGCAAGCCCAAATCCATGACCGAAAGCAGAATACCATCACCTAAAAAGTCTTTAGAGTTGAGCGAGAGTTCGATGCCTTCTCTCAATCCTTCCCCCTCTGAAATCCACCAATATGTTGAGAATTGGTTGGAGAAAGTCAGCCCAGACCAAGTGCCGTACACTGAGGAGGCCGTGGCAGATCAATCACAGCCTCCAACAAAGGTTGTGTTTAAGATTGGCGGTGATTCTGAATCGGATGACAAGAGTGAATGCGAGACTCATCAAGATGAGTATTATCTATCTCCCGGTAATGCTATCAAGAAATCTGCTTCAGTAGGTCGTTGTCTTGCAGCTCCAGCTTTGCTGCACAGTGACCAATATGCGAGAGGTTTGTGTGTTTCAATGCCGAGTGTCAGAGTTGATCCTGTGCCACAAGAGGACAGACTGAGGCCACACAAATCGGCAGAGGCAATTGGTCCGGCTGACAATGGATCGCCTCAATCTTCAGCCAACGTTTTGATTCCAAAAGCAAATACAGCACATGTCCTGCATGACCTTTATTCAT
Source organism: Ophiodon elongatus (assembly GCA_016806645.1). Lineage (NCBI taxonomy): Eukaryota > Metazoa > Chordata > Actinopteri > Perciformes > Hexagrammidae > Ophiodon > Ophiodon elongatus. Next base: position 2,649,366 of record JACSYO010001668.1, on the reverse strand, counting down.
CTATTCACTGTATCAGAAGTGCATGTGAAGCCAACACAATATCCAACCTTGAGAAGTCCAACAGCCTTCCTAATATCTCAACACAAGTGGCGTCAGTGGTCGGCTCGTCGTGTAAAGCCTTCATGTCATTCTTATCCGTGATGACTCTGCGAGACAACTTGACTGGATCGGCGCTGGGAGACGGCAACCAATCCGAGGCCACGCTGATGATGGAATCCCTGCAGACAATTTCTGCCATGGACGACGAGCAAGAGCTGAGGGCAAGTTTGACTGATCTGCACAGCAGAGCGTCTTCTAACTTCAGAGAACGCTGGACGGATTTCCAGATTATGAGAGAACGGCTTGAAAGTGAGCCGCTGTCGACCAGATTTTCAGAAACAGAATTTGCCCTGGATGTCGTTTCCGAAGGGGGTGATGCATTTGAGGATATTGAAGAGCTGATGGATGAGCTGAATATGCCGCAAGACCTCAGAGCAGAGATTTCTTCAACAGTCCAACAAGCTAAAAGTTTTTACCCTGTAGAGGAGAGCACTTTTGTAGAAAACGAAAGAAACCAGTCGGACTCAGAGGACGATGTGGAACAATTTGTTGAAGAACGCAACGGTGAAACAAAACAATCGCCGGAGCCGGATACTACCTCCATAGCTGAGGACATTACTCAGACAAAACAGGGTTATGATAATGGGGAGATAGATAAATTAGAGAAAATGCAATCTGTGTATTCTGAGTCAGACCAGGAACCTAATAAAGAACCAGAAATATCACAGACAGACAGATATGAGACATTAACAGACAAAGAAAATGACAAGGAAGAAGAGGTCGAGGAGGTTAGGGAGGTGGAGAATGACAGAGAGGATGGACTTACAAAAGAGACAGATGATGATGGTGAAGAAAAGGGAGAAAGGGAGGAAGAGGCAGAAGAGGGGGCAGTGACAGAAGTGGATGACGTGGGGCAGGAGGAATGGGAAGCGGAAAAAGTAAGTGTAGAGGAGAAGGACTCTGTCCAAGAAGTGAAGGAAGGAACAGAGGAAGAGATGACAGTGGATGAGGAGGAAGATGGGGAGAAACTAGAGGAAGCACAGGAGGTATTAATGGATGAGGAAGTTCAAGAAGCAAGAGAGGATTATAATATTGAAGAGACAGATGAGAGAGAGGGTGATGAGGAGACAGAGGAAGGGGAGGATGAGGCTGATGAGTGGGAAAAGGGGAAGGAGGAGGAGAAGAGGCAAGGGGACAGGACTGAAGAAGGGGAAGCTGAGGTAATTGAGGAATCTGATGAAGGAGAGGAAGTAGAAAATATAATTGAAGAAATGGAGAACGAGGACAAAGCAGATGAGTTTATTGGGGAGACAGATGTAGGAAATATGAATGAAGTGGATGAGGAAGAGGAAGCAGATGAGGCTATGGGGGAGACAGATGGAGAGGAAGTAGGACATATCATTGAAGAAGCAGAGGAGGAGGAGGAAGAAGAAGAGGAAGAAGCAGAGGAAGGTATTGAGGAAGAAGAGGAAATGACGGAAGTTATTGAGGAAGAAGAGGAAATGACGGAAGTTATTGAGGAAGAAGAGGAAATGACGGAAGTTATTGAGGAGAAAGGTGAGGAAGAGGATGTAGAAAATACAATTGAAGAGATTCAGGAGGAGGATGAGGAGGAGGAGGAGGAGGAGGAGGAGGAGGAGGAGGAGGAGGAGGAAGAAGAAGAAGAAGAGGAGCAGGAGGAGGAAGAGGAGGAGGAAGAGGAGGAGACATATGCAGTTACTGAGAAACATGTAGAGAGGGAGGTTATTGAGGAGAAAGATGAGGAAGAGGAAAACAATGAGGAGGAAGAAGAGAGAGAACAAGAGGTGGTGGAGGATGGTGGTGAGGATGTTGAGGTTATAAATATAGAAGATGAGGAAGATGAAGAAGAGGAAAAGTGTGATGAGGGTGAGGAGAGCAGGAAGGAGCCAGAGGAAACAGTAAATAGTCTCGAGGAAGAATCAGCAGGAGAGAAAGAAGTTGAAGAAAATATGAAAGCAGGGCAAATGTTAGATGACGAGGAGAGGGAAGATGATGAAGAAAATGAAAGTAATGAGTTAAATGAGAGGTTAGACGAGATGGAAGAGCAAGAATCAAAGGACGAGGTAGAGGAAGAAGATGCCGACAGTATTGCCGGTGGTACTGATTGTAAAAACCTACTAGAGGAGGCCTCGTATTTGCAGCAGCAGAGCAGCTGTGATGAAGCAAATGCACCGGTAGCAGAACAGAACACCGAATCGCCAACCAAATATTCCTCTGAGTGTCAGTGTGAGGACGATAAAGGTAATGGGATAGACACTGTAAATGAATTTGAAACAGACGATGGAGGGGAGCCTCACGAGGAAGGAAGCGGCATTCTACAACATCCTGTGGAAATATCGCAGGAATTACTTGACTTTGTGAACTCTGCCCTGCAGTCCTCGTCACTTATATTCACGTACGACGCTCGGGGCAACGTCAGGATAGAGCCAGATGGCGCCCGGGTTACGCAAAATAAAGAATATGTCATTCCAAAAAGTAGAAAGGATATTTCCTACGGTTTAAAGCGCCTCCCGAGCCCGAGCACCTCAGGTTTGTCCGATTACAGGCCAGAAACGTCGGAGAGTGGCGGATATAAAAGTCAGGAGTCTGTAGATATTGTCACGGAGAGTGGAGAAGAGACTTCTCCAGTCTGCAGAGGAAACGTGAAGCGAGCCGACTCCAAACCGCCTGATGCAAGAAATATAGACGTCTTGCAAAATTCCCGACTAAAAAATGGAGGGAGTTTTTCTTCTTATGACTCGGGCACTAAAGCTTCAAAGGAGGATCTGTCTTATTTCAGTGCTGCTAGCTCGCAAAAGGTAGACACCGAACCTGCCACAGAGGACACACAGTGCATTTCTTTCCCCCCGGAGAAAGACTCACCTGATGGGGTATTAATCGACCAAGGTCGATGGCTGCTCAAGGAGAATCACCTCATCAGAAAATCTCCTCCAGTCTCCCAGGGAATGTACGGCCATTTAGATAGCTCATCTGTAGATACAGGTCAGGAGAACAATAGCGAGGATTCCCTGTCTCATTGCAATAGCCAGTACAACCCTCTCGCAGCCATATCCTCATCAGAGCTTGAGGAGATGGCGAAGCCCCAAACTCTGAAGTGCACCTACTATAACATGCCACATGGAAGCGATTCTGACCCATTTTTGGATGATTCCAGTGACAAAAGTGGGAAAAGGGATGCAAGCAGTGTCAGAGGGAGAGGCGTCAGGGTGTCACCCACCATTGATACTTCTAAATCCTGGACAAATAAAAATGGTAGTCTGTCTTCCTTTGCATCAGTTGAGTTTAAAATATCAGACAGAAAAGTGCATCCTGAGGGGGAGTCCTCAGCTGTGGCAAGATGGACATCTAGTGGAGAAGGGCGTGTACTGCAAGCACAAGACTCCCGCGATACAATCCGTGTGAGATGTAGCCAATACTGTCCCATACTATAAAAGCAGGACATTTATTTCCCGGAAATATGCGCACGTGCTGGTCCTTCATGGGTTTTTAGCCTTGGCTATGGTTGTTCTGTTGTAATGCAGCTAAAAATTAATGTGTTGTGTTTCGTCACATGCTCATGAACAAAAACATTTCTTGCAGCCCCACCAGACCAGACCTGTGGTGATTGAAGAGAGTTGTGCCTCTTATTTCTGCTTGAATATAGTCAAAAATGTACATATACACACATTAATGTCTTTTTGATGGAGGCTAAGGAGAGCCGTCGCAGAGCTAAAGTAAAAAATGGAATATAACAGTATCAGCAGATAAGAACATCTTTTTGGTTACTGATTCAATGCCCCTAACTGCAGATCACTGTATTATCTATTATTACAAGTACCACAAGACATCAGTTTCTTATTGAATATAATGTGATAAATCAGCTAAATGACTGCCAAGGCAAGAATATTTTATTGCTTGTTATATTCAATTTTATTGCTTGTTTCGGTTCTTCTAGAATGCAAATTGTATTTTCGGTGATTACTATTTCCAAAGACATAAGTGGATACTGTCGGGGTTTAACAAAAGACTACTGTCTGTATGCCATTTGAGTCCTGATTATTCTGTCAAAACCAAATTCATTATAAGGCAGCCTTTGACTAAATGTTGTTTTTGGCTGTACAAATTTTGATTCAATATTCAATAAAACCATGTATAATTTTTAGAATTGTGTTTATAGCTGTATACTAAAACAGATAGAAACCAGCTTCTCTCCAACTCAACTCCCCAAGTCACATGCTTTCTGTTACAAGACATCACCAGGTTTTCTTTAGACTTTGGAAAGCTCCTTCCAGAGCTAGAGGACATAAACGATGGGTTGGACCAGAGAATCACTACATGACTTGTAAACGCAGCTTAAACTGTAAAATCTATTAAGTCAAGTGCACCTTTAAGTAATTTAGAGTGCTAAATAAAATAAATCTGAGGGTCCAGATTTATGGAACCCTCAGTATGTGTTTGCACCTTTCAACATCAAGACTATTATGAATATATTCTGAGTTTTTAGCACTTTAAGAACGATAGCTAGTTAGCTAATCTGGGTCACAGATGTAACCATCAGTCTGAAAAACCCAGGTCATTTACTTTTGCTCTGAAGGGGTTTCCACAATCATAAAAGACAATGAAAACATATTCCGTCCGCAGAATGATAATACAGTTGTTTTTTTTACCTGTTTCCCAAGTTGCACCTCTGTTCCCGATTTAAAACAAAGATGGCGGTCCAGGCGACCTGGAAAGTGTTCAGAGTCGCGATTTGGAAATACATCTTTTATAATTCAGCGGACGGAATATATTTTTATCCAGCCGGTTAGGCAAGTCTTTGAGGTTGCCTGAAACACCTTTGGCAGCGATAAGTGTTTTTAAACGTCCTACTGGGTTTATCAAACATCCCCAGTTAACTTAGCTCATTATCTTAGACGAAATAGGAGTGACCCCTGTGACCCGGATGTTAGCTAAATCACTGGCCTTCTAATGTAGGCGTGTCTTATAGTCTGATTATCAGTGACAGTGGAGAAGACAGTTCCCTCGGGAGTTACTGAGCTAAAAGAGAATGAATATTGGACAAAAAAACCCACATCCAAATAATTACTATTGTTGCTACATATCTGCTGAATATGAACATAATCCACTGTTTGCTAGTTTGTCATATTAACTATGAGCGTGATGATAATGTCAATGGTCTTCACAATTTTCTTTTTCAATTCACAAAAACAAAATGTCCTAGAAATTACATTTTGGGTGCGATACACTATGGTGAAAATAATCCCATTTATATCTCTGTCCTGTGGTGACTTTTGACTTTCATGAGGATGTTATCTAAGAGAAGCATGTGAATCCTGAACGAGCCCGAGGCTTACGATATTCTGTTCCTGCTTCATCTCCAGCCCAGCCCCGATACTCACTGGGGGTTTCTCTCAAACCTATTTATATAATCACGTGAAGGTGTCAAAAAAAGATGATTTACATCAATACTATTCTGACTGTGAAAAGACTAAAAATTGTAATGGTGAGGTATTAATAGGTATCCTAAGTATTCTTTTTTTATCCATTAACACTTGAAGGGTTTGTCTCACTCTTACCCACTCATCCTGACGCAGGTGAGTGCACCGAGGAGAGGGCGTCATCTGCAGCTGTCAGTCGGTCTAGGTGCTGCCCCCCTGATGCAGTCAGGCATATGTAAGTGACACTCAATGACAGACTGGCTTGAAATATGTGTGACTAGAGGACATTCTCCTTAAAATGAGTATGTGTGGTTTTTGGCTCAGGATAATCCATTTGATAATTTTGAGGCTGTATAATTGACAAATTACACATGATGTTTTTGTGCTAACGACAGAGGGAAATGCTGGGAAGTTATTCTTTCCCGGTTTCCCCTCCTGGTCCCTGACCCAAACACGCATATGCAGAGGGAGACAAAGAAAGAAGGAGACAAAGAGCGAGGTCTTTACAAAGTGGCCATTCCTGGAAACTTTCCAAGGGTTTTGTCCGTCGCTATGGAGATTTGGAAAATAGCCCCAGCAGTTTAATTCCTCTGTTGTTACTATGGTCGAAAGGTATCCAGTGTAAAAGCCCCATTCCCCCCAAATGAACGCTGGTCCTTACTCTGCTCATTTTGTAGACCACTGACTGTGCTTAAGTTCCACCTGCTTAAGAAAGACTTACCATAGCAGACGGAGGAAAGAAAATTCCTCACGCGAACCAGGTGGATGAAGTCTCACGATTCTTTACATAATTAAAAGTACAAACTCAAGCATATAAAAGTTCTCCATTAGAAGTAAGTAATAAGCTGTCCTTCTTTAGTAAAGGTACATATCAGCAAAATGTACCTAAAGTTTGCTAATACTGATGTATGAATGCACAGGCAGCATTGTACTGGTGTAGTTGGTCCGGGTGGAGCTAGTTCTAACTACTTTACCTACATTTAGATAGTTTTCAGATAATCCAGTGGTTCCCAGGTCGGGCTCCTAAAGAGGCTCTCAAGTTCATTTGAGGCATTTTTTTTTTATCGTGCAAACATTGGTAGATTTAGCTCTTTTTGGCTCCAAAAAGTTATTTAAATGAAACTGTCTAAGAAGTTAAGAGGGCAAACGTGTCTTTGGTGGAACTGCTAATAATTTATAGATGCATAAATTGTGATAAGGGGCCCAAACTAGACACAGTTTTTTTCCAAGCCAAAAAGTTGGGAACTACTGTATCAGTCTTCAACACTCGAATTATTATTTTAATCTTTATCTGAAAAAAAGTACAGAATAACTCCAGTTGTCAGATAAATATAGTGGAATGTAGTCAGGTAGAAGCTTAAAGTAGAAGAGGAAATGAGGAAATGACTTAATTACTTTCAGCCATTAATGATAATCTGACCATCAGGCACCGATGTGACAAAACAATCATTGTGTGCCCCTTGGCATAGACCTTTTCACATTTAGATTTACTTCAGTCTGATGCATTCACTGAGGTGCAACAAAGACATTGTGCTGCACTAAATCTGCCATGTCATGCTCCACAAAGAAGCCAGACAATTTATCAGACAAAAAAAAACAACCACAACAAGCAAAAAGAAAAAGTAACTTAAAATAAGACAAGGACATACTGTTGCAACATGCACACCACAAATACTAATTTCTGAAACTTCATGATAGCATTAATCTGCAGTAAGAGTTCATCTCTGTGAAACAGGACAGCCCCTGAATCTGTCTCGGTCCTGGTTTCGACGCTGGCAAATAATGTTAGGGCCGATTGCTATGGCTACTGGGCGCGCGGGTCGGTGAATCAAGATCATGGGAGATGAAACAAAGGATGCCTTTTTACTGCCTAGTGCCTGCGGTTTTGAAGCGATGACACCTTAAAAACAAGGTTTAACTTATCTTGTTACCCCTCCCATTATATGCTGACTGACCCTGACTAATGTTGAGTCTTATTTGGTCCTTCTTCTCGTCCTGCTGAACATTCTTTTTAATGATCTCCCCTGCAGTGTGGTTGCTTTGGAGAGAAAAAGGAACCTCAGCAACAAAAATAAAAGGACGAGACGATAAATTCCAAACATTGCCAAGAATGGGAGCTATTTGGCCTAAACTATGGCACTGGCAAACACGGGGCGACAAACAATAATTACGGCCTACTGTCTGCATTCTGTCGCTGCAGTTAGGTGACAGATCAGCAATACACAATCCCTGCTCTGTTTGTGACAATCCCGACCTCCTCTTTCTGTCTCTGTGGCCAACACTGGCAGGGGCTGGCTCATAATGGGCCTGGGAGCAGGAATTTTTGCAGCCCCCCTGCCTTTAAGTGAGTGTTGATCATGTGAACTTCCATTACCTGTTTTGGTAATGGGCTTTTACTGTGGACTCATACTGGGACCCTTGTGTGGGCCCTCTAACACCACTGGCATTGATAGATTCGCATTGCCAAAACCTGTAAACAAGCTTTGCTGCATAAAATCAGTAGAGTTCCCCTTAAATGAAAAGATCTCAATATTTCTTCTACTTAACCAATTCCTACATACATACATTGCAGTCCTGTGATAACAAACTAATATGACGACTTACATTGGGTTTACAGAAGAGTGTGACAAGAATAAAGTAGAAATGTTTACTCTTTAAAACTGCACATTTTTAAAGCCTACGATGTTTCACCAAGATCAGACCAGCTCACGAAGTCGCTGTGTTTTTCCCTGCAGTCATATCTTGGGGGAGGGTTGGCAGCGTGCCAACTTCAAACTGAACCCGCGAGACAAAAATGTGAAAATCTGTGTGAAAGAAATATTTGTGCATTTAGGCTGCTAACTAGTTGACAAACACCACTTCTTCTGTGTTCTGCAATGGTCCCTGTCCACCCAGCAGCACCAAAGCAGTGTGGCTGAGAGGTATAGGGTGTTACTGGCTCAGCTCTGCTGCCCTGCGCCTCCCTTCACAATCACTGAATCTCAGCCAGTCAGCAGCACTGCAGCACCGACAGCTCTATGTGCAGCGACGGGAGACCGAAAAAGACACAGGAAGACAGACGGGGGAGAGAGAAAGGGAGTCTCTTCTGTCATGATGTGTTTATTATTTGCTGCAGGTCAATTTGAGGAAAAGGGTGACTAAGAAGAAGCTGATAACATAAGGCTGCGGCAAAACCTGCTGGTATTGGATGGCTTTGATTTGCACAAAACCCAAACCTCGTTGTCTTTCTCTCTTTTTCCCCTCTGTGAGTGGGGGGCCATCAAAGACTTGTGTGCGTAATAGATTAGAGGTGCATGTTTTGCCCTTTGCACATGTCCTCTAAACCTGATTAACAATTGAGAAGCTGCTGACTTGCACTTCACTTTCTCCCGCGAGCATTTCACATGAAGCATAATAAAGTGCATACATGCAAACACACCACACCACAGCTGATAAAAACAAGTATTAGCATAGATGGGTGACAGCTTATTGAGGAGTCTTATGACGCAATGCTTCATAAAATAGATTGGACAAACCCATGCAGTGTGAAAATGCGTGCGGAGTGTGTGTCTGTATCTGTAGAGCGAGAGACAGGAGGAGAAATAAATTGATTAAATGGAGAAATCAAATATCATGAAGCAATTCTCAGCACTGCATTGTGTCACTAATCTGGATTATGAGTATGACAATTTCCTGACATGGACGGAGCTGTGGGAAAACCTTCTTCTCTAACCAGAAGAACACATTTAAATGTCTGTGTCTCATCTCAATTTTGGTCTTCTGTATCCCGACAAAGACTAAGTTGAACTTAAATTGTTCTGGGAGATCAGACCCACATCCTACTTGTTCTGGCTTTTCTATTATTTGTGGACAGATCTGTCCAACATCCAAAATAAATCCTCAAAAGAACTACGAATAGCCCAATCTGCATCTCCTGACACTCATGTGCTGTTGTTGAAACCAACCTAATTACCCAAATGTGATTTCAGCTCGTGCACAGTGACATCTCTGATGTGCCAGACCCTTTAAACAAAAAAAAAAAAAAAACATGACTTTGTTGTGCGCAATAACAGTTTGGCCCAGTTCGATCCAGGACCCGTTAGGTACCTGAAGGACAACCTTCTCCTGTTCCTGTCTCTGATTGGACAATCCAAATGCCCCTCAAGTCACCGCCGAGCAATTTGCATGAAGAGGAGACTATAAATTAGGAATGATTTAGGGAACGCCTTCCCAGGCGCACTCCGCTGATGCAGTCGGGACAAGAACAGCAGCGAGCTACTGTGAGAAACGATCCCAGAAAGATGTCTTACAAAGTGGGCTCGCAGTCTTCTTACAGGAAGATGTTCGGCGGGGAGAGAGTCGCGGCCAGGACCAGCTACACCAGCCGCCAGTTCTCCAGCCCGGTGCGCTCCTCCCGGGTATCCTACGGGCTCTCCTCCGCCCCGACCGTGTACGCGACCAAGACCCAAAGGCTCCGGAGCAGCGCGGCCATGCCCCGGCTGGCCTCCGAGAACCTGGACTTCTCCCTGTCCGACGCCATCAACAGCGAGTTCATGACGAACCGCACCAACGAGAAGGTGCAGATGCAGTCGCTCAACGACCGCTTCGCCAACTACATCGACAAGGTGCGCTTCCTGGAGCAGCAGAACAAGATCCTGCTGGCGGAGCTGGAGCAGCTGCGGGGCAAAGGCACGTCCCGGGTCGGAGACCTGTACGAGGACGAGATGCGGGAGCTGCGGCGCCAGGTGGACCAGCTGACCAACGAGAAGGCCCGGGTGGAGGTTTACCGGGATAACCTGGCGGATGACATCGACAGGCTGAGAGAGAAGTAGGGGGGGGGGGCGTCTCCGCTCAATGCAGATGTTATTACGTTGTGTAGGCCTGAGTCGTTATTGCCAATATGCGCACGTGCCCTTATTATTCATAAACGTCTTATATAGACTTCAGTATAGGCTCGCCTTAAGTGTATTCATGCCAGGCACTGCGCTAAGGCTGTAACTTGAAGTGCTGCCGCAGCTCTCTGTCCGAGTGAAGTTTATTTCTCACTGAAATGTTTTCATGCGTGAAGGAGTGGAGGCAAGGCCAACAGAGAGCTGGGGAGGCAGAGAAAGGGGCTCGTGTCAGTTTCCCCATCAGCTGTTATGAAAATGAACAAAAAGGCCTGCTTTTTGTCTGTCCCTGCAGGTTGCAGGATGAGATGTCCCAGCGAGAGGAGGCTGAGGGCACCATGCAGAATTTCAGACAGGTACAGTATGATCCATGTGATGCAATAAAGTGTCGTCACACTGTTGGCCTCCGGTAAATCTCTGCCTCTGTTGCGTTTAGATGTGAGAGATAGGAATCTTGCAAAGAGAGCGATAAGAGGGAATGACCTTAGTTTTCAACAGCAGAAGATGCTGATGGCTCCTGAGCACTGTCCCCCCCCCCCTCCCCCTCCCCCCCTTCGTGTTATTCCTGTTTAGGTAGCGCTTTAAATTAAATTGATGACAAGTTATGTCAAAGAGATGAGACCTCAATTATCTCTGAGTCTCACTTCTAACAGTTATGTGGCGTAGATGTCCTTTTTCTCTCCCGTGATCTCGATCTAATTATCGCTCATGAGCTGCAGAGACAGGAATGCACTCTTCTGGTGGCACAACAGCAGATTTGAGCCATGATCCCAAATAGCTGCGGAGCAGAACCGACCCCGTCCCGGTACAAAAGGCCAAGTTGTGGCTGTTGAGTTAAATCAGGCCTGCAGTCAGAGGAGATCTTTTTAAGTCTGACTGCTCACCCTGAATGAGCTGGACGCCACAACGGTGTGGGCCCAATGTGGTTATCAGAGCGAGAAGACAAGCCACCATGTGATGCGGCTGTCTCACTCTGGGAAAGCATCGGCGCATGGAAATGTCACTCGTTATCGGTTTGTCAGCGATTGTTCCCTACCACTGGGCTTTAATGGAGATTAATGAACTGATGATGAGTAATGCAAAAAGTTTCAAATGAATGTCACGGTACAAAAAATATAAAAAGCGTAAACTGAAAATCCTCCGGTGATTATGTTCTTTTTAGGGCGTGCGGTATGTTATCAATACATCACACCATCGTGACCTCGTCTATGTGAATGGCAGGAAGGAAGTCCCCTGTGGTCTGTCCCTGCCATGGTGGCACAGAGTCAACAATGCGGGGCCTGCCTGCAGCCGGCTCTCGCTCAGTCAGGCAGACAGTCACTCTTCCAGCCCCGAGCCTGTTTGGGAAACCCTGCTGAATAGCACACTTTGTTTGTGGCATTAGAGCAGGGGCAAAGCTCCTTCATTTGCTGATACCTCAATTACCAGCCTGCCAACGCCCTGACAAAGCACAGCGGTCTGGTGCCACGGCGAGTGTTTACGTACGAGAGATAGAATTAAATAGAAGACGGCAGGGGGGGGTTTTGAATACAAATACAGTGCTTTACATTATAATGTGTGTTTGTTTTTCACAAAAGAGCATTTGCTTTATGCTTCGTTCGGCAAAAGTTATCAAACGGTAAGATGCAGTAATTACTGTATCTTAAACAAGTTAGTAACAGAGCTTCTAGTGGAATGATTAAATGTACATACTTTCGGGTTACAAATGCAGTTAGGTAACAACAAATGGGATTAAAGGCCTCTTGAATAATCCTCTGGGTGTTCTACAATCTCACTGATTTCTTTTTTTAAACCTTTATCCCAGAAGTAAGGATAGGCAGGCATGAAGCTTGTTTTTGTTGTACAGTAAGTGTGCACCATTTAACAATCCCCAGAGAAGTATTAAGAGTTCATACGTAAGTCAAATTAGAACTACCTTAATATGAAATACTCAACTACAAGTTAAAGTCCTGCAATGATTAAGTTAAAGTAAGTAAAATGTACCAAAAGTACTCAATATGCTGATTGTTATATTATCAATAATATATTTCTTTCCCCTGGGTTTTATTACTTAACATAGTTATTTGTCAATATATAGCCAATTTCAGGTACAAATTCATATAAATTCTTGATTTGAAAAGTGATCAGTAACTGAATGTCAAAGAAATGTAGTGGAATAAAAAGTACAATAGTTACCTCTAAGATGGAGTAGTATAAAGTACACATTAAAAAATAAAGTTAAAATACCTCAAAACTCTTCCACCACTACCAATCTGCCTGTGATGGACTCACTGACTGTGGCCTCAAAGGTCCTGCAGTATATACAACACATGAAAATCACGAGAAAACATCTGCAGTGACACTTGTCATGTGCCCGCAGTTGATTTCTATGGATGCATGTGTTTGTGACCTTGGCTCGCTGAACAATGGGTCATTTTGTGTATGTGGCTGTTGTGTGAGTGCGCCTGTACAGCATGTGTGGAAGAGTATTTTCCTTCTCTGTCAGCAAACACATAATGCACAATTCACGTCACCTTCACGAGTCACCTTCTTATAAGAGTCAGTGTCACCACACAGGATGTGGACAATGCTGCCCTCGCCAGACTGGACCTGGAACGGAAGGTGGAGTCCCTCCAGGACGAAATCAACTTCCTCAAGAAGCTGCACGATGAGGTAAGCTTCCTTTTCTGTGTGTAAAGCTGACCCAGTCTACCGTGGAAACGCTGCACATGTACTGCCTAAGAAGCTAAAGGCACCCGAATGAATGAAATAATCTGAGGTATTTGTTAATCTGGCCACTGGCCAGAGTAGCAAATCAGTAGGGTTGAATGCATCAGAGCAATTTAAATACAGCCAGGAAAGTCATAGAAAAGTATCCAAGAGGACATTCAAATAAATAGTCTATGTACTTGTACATTCCAGTTCTATTGATTCTATTGCAGGAAATGCTGGAGCTGCAGAACCAGATCCACCAGCAGCAGCATGTGCATGTGGACATGGAGATGGCTAAACCTGACCTGACCGCTGCTCTGAGAGACGTCCGTATGCAGTATGAGAACCTGGCCTCCAAAAACCTCCAAGAGTCTGAGGAATGGTACAAATCCAAGGTAAAGATTTTCCATGAAGTTGGAGAGAAAATAAAGGTTCAAGAAATCCAAAAGCAACAGAATAAATGTATTGGAACACATTCTGCATATTTCAGGTCTATACAACTTAAAGCAGCTATAATCAATATTTTGTTTTATTGGTAAATGATCACTTGACTGCTTGTATTTGAAAACCATTATATAGTGAACCCACCAGACTGTGCAGATCCCCTTAATCCTCTGGAGCATTTAAGTGTCTTTCAGTTCTTTGTTTTGGTTTTCTGGCCCCCAACTTTACTGCTTTGGTCCTGTTTCATGGTCCTTGTCAGCAGTGTTCGAGGCTGCAGTAGGCTCTACCTGCACAGCACCAAATGGCTGACAAAGTAAGCAACTAACTGGTGAACTCTGAGGAGCATTTAGCCGCCAAGGAGGCACATAATTCCCCCAGGATATGGTAGAGATCAAAACAGAGCTAAAATAGACTGATATTGGACTGACATTCATCACGTGGCCGAAACACAACTCCAAATAAATGATAATATTGCTCCTCATCCCTTTGACCTGTTAACAGACTCTTTGCTAACAAGTTTGCTGCTATGTTTACAGCATGTTTCCACTGCTCCCATGTGGCCAAAAAACAGCTTGTTTTAAGTTTGATTTTGTCTTTAAAAAGGCATTAAATCATCTGCGAAATGACTGAAAACAAATGCTGCAAAGAAGAACCTTTCCTTCTTTATGACCTTTGAACATTGGCTCGTTGTGAATAGTGTTGCCTTCAACCACCAAGCTGCAGTGTAACGTCTACGAGCCTTTTGTAGCCACATCTTTCATCTTTTACACGCTTCACCCGACCTGCCATATACTATACTCCTCAACCTCTGACTCATCATTTATTGAACAGTTGATTTCTCTGTTCTTCCCCTCTTCTCTCTTTGTTTGTCACTGTGGTTGCCAGTTTGCTGACCTCACCGAAGCGGCAGCCAGGCATAATGATGCTCTGAGAGTGGCCAAGCAAGATGCCAATGACTACAGACGCCAAGTTCAGTCCCTTACTTGTGAGGTGGATGCCCTGAAAGGAACTGTGAGTATACAACTTTCGGCTTACACTGTAGTAGAAAAGATGACGATGCAAAAGAAAAAACAGTGTTTTCAATGCATACATAGTGGGAATCAAACATGTGGGAAAAAGGAATTGAAAAATAGATAAATATCCAGGGATAGTTTATTTCCACAGGTCATGTATGCAAAATAAAATCAACCTTTATATTTCATTTCTAATTGAAACAAGTTTTTTTTTCTGCCTAAGTGTAATTTTGTTCCCACTTGGCTGCCCTCCCAGAATGAGTCCATGGAGCGCCAGATGAGGGAGATGGAGGAGAACTTCTCCCTGGAGACGGGCGGTTACCAGGACAGCATCGGCCGCTTGGAGGAGGACATTCACAACATGAAGGACGAGATGGCTCGTCACCTCCGGGAGTACCAGGACCTCCTGAATGTCAAGATGGCCCTGGACATTGAGATTGCCACCTACAGGAAGCTGCTGGAAGGAGAGGAGAACAGGTAGAGGATGAAGATCTTCAAAAAGTCTAGCTGACAGATATGCATATGAAGATTCATGACACGCAAACAAGACACCCGTTGTTGATTTGTGGACTATACTTTCTCTATTTTCAGAATCACCACCCCACTGCCAAACTTCTCTTCTCTGAACCTGAGAGGTAGGATCGCTGTCCACATGTTGTCACAGCAGGAATGTTAGTATTGGTTATTAAATTGCAAGATAATAATTAATAATAATAAAAAAATATTTATTTTTTTTGTTAGAAACAATGATTGATTCCAAACCCCATTATGAAGCTACAACAACTAAGAAGGTTCTAATCAAGACCATTGAGACCAGGGACGGTCAGGTAGGATCCACTTCAAGTGATTTTCAATTAATGAAGTACTTTTCTGTTGGTCATTTTGGCTCAAACACACAGCCCTGCTCACCTTTTCTCTGTCCTCTACATCCTCGTTCAGGTGATCAACGAGTCAACCCAGAACCACGATGACATGGAGTAATAATACCTTTTGTCTTTGCCAAACAATCAACAAAAGCAATATGAAGAAACACATTTCACCAGGGCTACAAGCAAGCAAACAAACAAACAACACAAAAAGCAAACTGCTTCAAAAAGTGCCTTTATATGTGATGATCCAGTAAGCCTGTTAGTTGACACAGACTGTATTTTGCTTCCTCTGCTGAAAGTATTATCTTTTGTTACATTTGTTTAGACACAGTAATGAAATCACCACAGCATAGAAATCCTTATTGAGGTCTACACACATCTTTATTTGTAACCAAAGTAGTGTTTTTGATCAATACAGCATGCACACCCCAGGAAATCTGTATGCTAAAGATGTCACAATTGCCTGTACGCAGCAATAAACCAGTAAGACCGTAACTCAATACTGTGCATTAGGTGTAATACTTTGTTGGTATTGCTGGTAATACTTTTATGGTAATGAAGTAGAAGTAGTAAAATAATGCCTCGATATGAATAAATAGTGGAGATGGTCATTATTTCAGGTAATAACATTCACATGTGTACGCAGTCTCACAATCTTAATTTGTTTCTCAATGAGGTAAGAATATTACCTGCATCGGATGTGTCAAGAAGCAAAACTGATTTAGAGACTAAATTGTCAAGCCTCATAAGATGTCAATAAATTTGATTTAAAGCAGGTATAAGACACAAAAGAACTGAAGAAACATTGATAGAATACAGAGAATAAACCTACTTTCTTATTTAGGACCTTGAACTGTCCTCGGGTTGATGCACAATCTCCTGGTTCACCATGCTACATGTAAAACATGTACATACATAAGAGAGACAAAGTATTAGAAACAAGTACAGAATAATACAATCCAATGCAGCCACCAACGGTGGCCCTAAAAGTGAAATTACCAAAGTTAAATCAACATCTTTCAACAGAACAAGCTACATGAAGAAGCTTTTTTTTTTGCAGGGCGGTTGTATTTGACAAAAGGTTGTACATGTGTGTCTAATAAACTAGTGTGTGGTGTCACACTTTTGGAGTTTATATTTTATTAATGATAGCCTAGACTTGGTGGATCCATAAGCATCCCAGGTACAGCAGCCTTGACTGAAAAGCAGTCAAGTCATACAGAGTAGACAGAAGTAACAGTAGAATAGTTACGATATTAAGTACATTTAGTACTAATATATATTCTGGATTAATGACAGCTACTAAATGGACCTTGAGGGGAGATCGTTTTGTCAACTGCTGTTTCCAATGTTAAGGGTGAACTTTGAAACTCAACTTTAAAGCCAACATGTGTTCAGAAGAAAACAAATTGAATATCTACAATTCCATGACTACTGTGCAAACTCCATCAAATGATGAAGATCACGTGACATGATTGAAAGCTCGACTTCTACATTGAACTTGAGGTAGGATTGTTTGTCGACACTATGTTAATAAGCATAAACAATGATCTGCCACATGTTTATTTGTTCGAAATACTTTCAAACTGTTGTATGAACGTTGATGTTGCATAATAACATATTAAGATGTAGCTAAGTAGATTTACTTAAGGACTGTACTTAAGCACAATTTTTAGATACTTGAGCATTTCCATTTTATGCTACTTTATACTTCCACTCCATTTGTAGAACATTGCATATAATAGTGCCATATTCCATTCTACTCTTTACTCTAAATGTATCTGTAAGAGTTACTTTTCACATGAAAAACAGGATTGGTTCATAAATAATGATGCATTGTGAAAGGTTTAACTACCAAACAGTATACATATAACGTTAAAATGACCTCCCCCTCAACCAGCTTACAGCAGGCTACTTCTCACACAAATACTATAACACTGCAAGAGGCCATAGGCACGTTTTGCTTTTAATACTTTGGTACATTTTGCACTGCTCTATTTTCTTTGAATAAGATTTTGAAAGCAGGCGTCTGTAACTGAGTTATTTTACATTGTTGCATTGCTACACGGAGAGGATCTGAAAGTAGAAACAGTTTGTAGTCCAATAAGCTTATCAAAAGCCCATTTTTATAATTATGATCCTTAATGGGTCACAGTTAATTTGTTGAAAAAAAATAACATCAAGATAATTTAAGCTACCTAGTGAGCTCTACTGTGGCAGTGTGGAACATAAAAGGGAGTTTTCAGAATCAGTCCACAGAAGAGGGATAACATGCAGTGAATTCACCGAGAGCCGGCTGTATTTGACTGCCACCTGTCGGGGATTAATGTCAACTGAGCTCCCTCCAGTGACGGGTCATCTCCAGCAGGCTGCGTTTAGTCAGAAGTTGCAGAAGCCTCAAAATCACATTTTAATTTATAGCTCTGATTTGACCGGAACCAAATCTCGCGAACATTTAGCCCCCAAAACGTGATTATAACAAAAGGGAAATCTACCGGTATTTTTTTTTTTGATTTTCATAAACGACATAAGGTCTCTTTAAATCAGTACATTCGGATTTCTGCTCATTTAAATAATCCGGGATACTTGCCAGTTAATTAATGCCGCTTGTTTTCGCCGGTCTGCCCCGAGAGATCGGTGTGTTTTGTCGACGGAGCAACTTTCTCCATGTGACGCGCCTGTCGGAGGGGACACAAACCGAGGGGGACATGATCCGGTTAAACTCCGTCCCTCGATTCATGAATCATTTGAATGTCTTGCTGTCAGTTCACTTTGATATCAATGATAAGGTAACGGTGTGCGAGGTGGGTGTTTTCTTTGTCAGCGCATTGTTCGTTGGTTTTGGCGACTAAAAGGAAAATGGAGTCAAGTTTCAACAGGTTTTGAGAGGTTTTTTTTTTTTTTAAAACCTTTTTTTTTTGTTGTGATGGGCTCCGTGACTTCTGCTCTAACACGGACACGAAATGCGTTGGTGAAAGTGGGTTCAGAGCCGGAGAACCATGACCCGGAGAGAAGCCAGTCCGCTCCGGAGTCGGACCGAAGCAGGAAGAAGAGCGCGCGGTTCAACGTCTCGTGCCAAACCGGACGCCAGAGTTCCCGTCCGTCGCTGTCCGAGGTCCTGAGCAGGCAAGACTCCGACGGAAAAAAGAAAAATACTTTTGAAGGTCAACACAGCGGTGAGTTTAACGTGTACTGAGCATGTAGTATGAGAAGTTACCCACATGTTCGTTTAAGGTGCAAAGAAACATCATTCATATAGTGTATATTATTCTCATATACTTATATATATATATATATATATGCTCATGAACTGTACATTTTGAAGTACTTTTGCTTTGCTTGGATATTTATATTTCATGGTACTTTATTCTTCTCCTTCACTATTCACTACGTGTCAGATCACGTTTTTATACAAAACACATCAATTTGTAAAAGATGAGATGCATTGTTCTATATTAAACTACCCAATAGGAGTGAAGTTGATCAAAACAAACAACAACATAAAATGTAAAGTACCACTTACTAGGGTTGGAAATTAACTTTCTTTTGTCCACTTGCCGCTGAGGCTGGTGGATTCCAAAATCTAGCAGCCTCTCAGTAGATTATCATTGTTGTTTTTGGCTGGTGAGGGAAACAAATCTAGTATCTGGTGGCTGGTGCAAATTTCCAACCCGGTACTTTTTTGTTAATACATTAATTATGCCAATTCAATAACATGACAATATAACACTGACATGGGCAATTGTGCATAATGAGCACTTTCACTTTTTATACATTCTGTTGCCATTACTGAAGTACTTTTACTGAAGTACAATTTTTATTGCAAAACATTTACTTGTAATGGAGTATTTGTGTAGCGTGGAACTGCTACTTTTACTTAAGTAAGTTATTTGAATACTTCTTTCACCACCAATAGCAAATATACCTTTTTTCACAGCAGGCATTTTGACTCGTAGCAGAAAAAAAGCTAAACTAATAACAATAACAATCCCGTATTCCAGTGAACCAGCATGTGCAGTAGCAGGGCCCCCAGAATGCTAATCTAAATGGGATGCGGTTGTCATTAGTGTTATGGGTTACGCCTGTGCTTTTCCTGCTGTGACATGTTAAAATGTCATCTGTAAAAAAAGGTTTCAATCAAACTGAGTTTAGGCAGAAACGTGTATTATCTTACCAGAAAAACATGCAACAGTAAGTCTTACATTCAAAAGTGTACACTGCCACTTTCTAATAAGTGCCATTTATAAAGAGTTCATACGTTTTAACTAATAGTTCTATTAATATTATTAAATAATTTACTATGTATGCCTTTAAAACAATTACACTGAAGGGGGTCATTTTGCCGCCTAATGAGTGGTTTTACTTTTCATGAGAAATGCATCTTGTTGCTAATACTTCTGTACTGCAAGTAGGCCTATACTTCAAGTAAAGTATCTAGAATTGTACTTAAGTACTGTACGATAACCACAGTACACCACTGACATTCAATCTATCCATGCAGTTTATCCACGTTTGTCTTTGTACTTGTTTGAATTGATCCCCACCGGAAGGTCACATAGTGCACTCTCTCTCTTCATGGACGTCAGTGAAAGTAGGCGCTCACGTTGATAGATGGCCACTCAGTGGGCCTATTTCGCACATTTAGTAAGAAAGTTTTCTATCTAGCTCCTATGAAACCAACATCTCTCACTTTTTGTGAGCACCCTGGCCTCAAATACAGCTGTTGTGTTTCTTTGTACTGCACATCTCTGTAGTTCAGTTCATGGATCTATCTGTAGATGAGACAAACTGGTCACTTCAGAGGATTACTGTTAATATGCTACTGGAAAAAAAAGGTATTCATTGAATGAACGCAGAGCTCTTTGATGGCTAGCCTCAATGCAACATATCTCCACTACCAAAGCATCTCTTTGATGTGTGAGGTGCCCCCCAGACGGAAATAAACCAAATTACAGTCCTATTAGTTTCAACAAATGCACACGTGAAACTGTTATATTGCCGACACATGTCCTGTTTTTTTTTATTGGAAATATATGGAACAAAAATGTTCTGAATTAACATGACATGTATATGGAAAGTACACCAGAAATTAGTTGCTGGTCATGGTTACGATATATTTATAAAGGGAATGGCTGCACACACTAAGCTCCAATCATTTAGTTGAATCACCAATGTTCGAGACGGATTTACTTATTAATATAAAGTGAATTGTGTTTTTATTTAACGTGAGATACGTGGTACAAAGTTTATTTTCTAGCAGTTGACCATTTAGTGAATCTGTCTACAGTACAAGTATCTGTGTACCCTTTAACTATTGTTTGTTTTTATTCCTTAAACGTATTTAACGTTTACCTTTGTGTTAGTCAGTGTTTTCTTCATTTAATTTTGTTTACCTCCAGCTGTTTCCACTGCTGCCACCTCTAGTTCCAACTCCCTGCATATCTGTCCCAGAGGAAAATGGTTCTCCCTGGCTGACTCCTAAAATACCATCTTTACTGGGGCGTTTCCATGGCCGTATCACAGTGTAGACTCCCGTTGAGTTTCCTTCCAGTTCCCCAATGATGTTCATGGGTGTTGAGGAGTGTCCTCCCAGACTCTCAGGTGACTGTAAACTCATCGGCTTCCTCCTGAGGAACAAAACACTGACACCTACCTCATGATCTGCTTATCTGGTCAGGTCCCTTCAGTGATAGATAGTCCCGTGGGTGTAATGATCTCAACTACTGCTTAGTTGTGAAGTTTAGAGAGTCTACAGTTTGTCATCAGCTTTAACAATTTAAGATTATGGCTCTCATCTGAGCTGCCGCACCAAATTAGAGGACACACGTCCCTTCAATTAAAATGGTGTCAAGGTTGTTTCAGCTACCCAGAATACATGACCAGTGTGGCTTGAGCATGTCTTACAATCAGTCATACAGTCAGGTGTAAATATAACATATTTGAGAGATTATATCATAATAGGGATGTTGAGGAGCAGCAATTACCCTGCTGTTGATTGCATTACTGGCACAAGAACTGGGTCATATTCAGACAGTTTCCCATGGTGTACAAGGAGCTGGAGTCACTCTCGTCGCGTATATTAGTCACACTGAATGGTATTTTAATAGATAGCTCATTTGGATGAGATGCAGTGGAGTAACGCTCTGTTGGAGACTGTCGTGTCATACATTTGTGAGGACAAAGATTGTACCTTTTGTTAAATTAATATACACTTCTGCTAATGAATGCTAAATAGGGGGGAATAGCGTAAAGTGTTACCAACATTTGCAGAACATGATTAAGTTATTAATCTTCAGTAAATATTTCAAACAAAGGCAGCATGCATACATTTGCGTCAGGCTCTGAAGAAAAAATTTGTGAGCAATTTTCATATATGTGTTCATATTGTGGGCAAAGTAATAGGTGATTAGTGTTTTTGGAATGATGTACTAATGTATGCTACTGCTACAGTAGCTACTACTAATGATGCATGCTTCATTAATAAATTAAGAAGCATCAGCTGGCCTATTGGTTGGAAATCTCTTTTGTAATTGGATGCTACAGTTGATTTGATGGGATGGTAGAAATATTATACATTATAGAGGCAACACAAACCAATGAAAGATTAATACGTTCAAATTCTCATGTAGAGCAAGGAAAAGATGCAGGTGAAGGAAGAGAGGAGGCATGAATAAGGAACCAGACAACTTTAGTCTGTCTTTAGCGTACATTTTGGCAACCTTACTTTATGTATATATTATATTATCATATTATGTGAATTGCATTTGAAAGTTACATTCATACCAACATTTTGTGTAATTACAGGAAGTGGTGTGATAATCATAGCGAGGTGAAAATTTACTTTAAATGTTCCTCCTTCAACATGGGTGGCTCGGGTTCCATATGTACCGTCATACATCTAGTCGGTGTTGACATTGGTGAAATTCACTTGTACTCACAACCTTTTCCTCACCTTAAAGATACGCTAAAGTTAAGATGCGACTGTGGGTCAGTGGTAGAGCAGGGCCGTCCTTCAATCAGAGGATCGGTGGCTCGATCCCCGGCTCCGCTAGTCCATGTCGATGTGTCCTTGGGCAAGACACTGACATGTAGTGTTAAAGCACTCAGAATGGTGGGAAAAAAGCGCCATACAAGTAAAGTCCATTTACGCTGTGGAGTTTTTGACTGCTGTTAGGCCATTTGTGGTTTCACATTATTACCATGATTTAAAAGTTGGCTGTTTGTGCCATCACATGCAGCAATGTGCCAGTTAAGGCAGAAAAAAAAGTTGCAAGCTACTAAACATTGGATATAATAAGTGCAGGTTTCATTTGCAAAGCTAAGAAAAATCAACTTTGAAAAAAGGTTTCATGAGGAGAGAAATTCATTGATCATGTTTGTTAGACCTCAAGAATACACACAATGCGTTTTGGTGACATGAAAGGGCACCTTTAACTGATTTGCTTTGTTGCCAAGTCTTAACTATACCTTATGATATGATTATGAAACATATTTACTAGCACTGCCCTACAAAATTCACTTAAAATGTATTATATATATATATATATAAACATAGTTACTAGTTTGTAGGGCAGTGCTAGTAAATATGTTTATATATATATATATATATATATATATATTTATATATATATATATATATATAATACATTTTAAGTGAATTTTGTGGGGCAGTGCTAGTAAATATGTTTAAACATATCTGCAAAACATGCTGTCAGTGAACATGTTGCAGCGTTGTTCGATACCAATGTTAATTACATTTCTGCGTCTTGCTATTGCAGAATATCTGCATATGAACGTTCGTACAGGGTAAGGTTTGTTGAGAGGGGATGCTGCTACTTTCCCATAGAGGCTGTGAGGACACAACTGTCTTTTTATGTGCATTTTAACTTTCGAAAAAGTTTCGTCTGTTGGGAGGAGAACGTCTGGGGTGTGCAACACGCTTGGTTCTAATCAAAAGGTTTACATTTGTTTGGCCATGCTGACATAACACTCACCCAACTGGTTTGGCCTCTTTGATCTGGAACCATGCTGGTGCAAAAATCATTTGCTAAACGTGTGCACTACACAGCCCAAGACCCCCCCCTCCCCTTCGGGGTCTTTGTGCAGCAGGATTCAGATGACTGTTCATGTAGCTCTCTGTTTTGTCAGCTCATTTCCCTCAGGTTTGCAACACAGGCTAACATCACCCTTAAAGGTGCCTCTAATGAGTATTTAGCAGGGGAAAAGGAAAGCTCCCTGACACCCTGTGTGTCTTAATTACATGCCTGTGTCACTGTGGTGACAGGGGTGTGGGGACTGACAAAGTGCAGGTCGTTCCACAGTCTAGGGGAGACGTCTAATGAGCTGGTTTTTCTGTCTCATTGCATAGTTGTTGTCTTGAATCTTCATGTGCTACTGGGACAGATTATGCAATCAAAAAGACCCAAAACTGATGTCATGTTTGAAATGAATGACACAATATAATGACGGTGAATTGTCAGTTTATCCGCCTTCAGGAAATGTTAAGCTTATGATCCAATTAGTGTTTGTTGTGATTTACATTTATAATATATTTGTATTTATCTGATTTATTGGATGGAACCTTTACTCACTACAAATAAAAGCAAGTTTGGGATTAATTTGGTGCAAGACAATATATTTCTAATCCCCCAAATTAGCTCTCACCTCCCCTTTATCTTCACAACTGATTTATATCTGCTGGTGATGGCCTGTCCTGGTGTTTGATGGCCAGATCAAAGGTTGAGTGATAGTTCACCTTCAATGAACATAACAGAAAAAGCAAAGGGGTGTTTTTTTTGTGTGTGCCAGCAATCCACCAAAGCACCGGTTTGTTAAAAACAATTAAAATCTAAAAACAGTAAGAAAAATAAATTGCTGCAAGAAATAGAAGTTTTGCCAACATCTCATCAAAACTGAGTTCTGTTTCTTTTGCATTGTTCCAATGAGCACAGTCTGCACAGATGTCGGTGAGAAAAACAGACACCGAAACACAGTAAAATAACTTAGTATACTACAACTGCTATACTTTAAAATCCACACTAATGTAATGAGTCATATTTGCATATCATGCCAAACCCCATGTCATCTTCAGTGTAGTGTATGCACATTACCGTATGTCTAAAAGGTCTTCCCGTTGCCTAGTGACAGTTCTGTAGCCCAGTTGACCCTTGAATGAATGGATCTTGACAAGGTTCAAACAAATGTATACACCTCTCAAAGCAGCTGTTGTACTACGTGCTCCTTTTAAAATGTGCTCCGGCATTAAAACCAACACGCCACATATGTTGTGTATTTAGCTTGACAGATGTAAACCAACATTTTTGACGCACACGTGTTGTCATGGCGCTCTGAGTGACACCTTTCTTATTAAACAGGCTTAATGCAATTATGAGGGGTGGTGGTATAAAGATCTATTGAAAACTATGAGACATAAATTAAACAACACATTGGAACCAAATAAGTAGAATTGAAATAATGAATAAAATCCAATATAAAAAAATAAATAAAATTGCATGGTAATTTAATTGTTGCCTAACACTTGCACATTTACAGTGATGTTGATCCGTGTGCGTTGTCCCTAAGAATAGATACAAAAAATAACACCATATACGTCACCTGGCATCAGATCAGCCGATAGTGAAATTCAATATCAATAGTATCAACTAGTAGAGGTCAGTCACTATGCATATTTAACATATTTGTAACACAATATGTAGAATTCAAATAATTTGCACTAAAAGCTAATGAAATTTAAGATTTATCAAGTGGGAAGTATAAATGTGTAGCTTCAGTGGAATCTGCCCATTAAAACTTAAAACTTAAAACTTGTAATTGTAGAAATGTTGATGTCATTGTGACATTGAAGAAAGGTCAGAAGGTCACCACATATATTATGCTTAGTTATCTGGGGACAATGCATATAGACAGTAACTTTCTTGGAAATCTAATTCTTTAATGCAGTGTGTGCAAAGTTGACAGTTCAACCCTTAGGTGAGACCAGACAAAAATCCCATGCATTATTATTATTATATATATATATATGTATATATATATACATATATATATATATATATATATATATATATATGTATATAGATATACATATATATATGTATATGTATATATATATATATCTATATAGATATATATATATATGTATATTGGATATATATATAATGGATATATATATGAATACTATTAAATGATATAATAATTGTGGCCCCACGGTGGCACTTGTGCTCATGGGTTACCTGATATCTTGCTGTTGACCGAAGATTGCTGAACGCCTCCACCATCCTTACATTAGCACCTATTGTTGCTTATAACAGAATGTTTTGTGAAAAGCCTTCATTGCCACAGTTTACAAGGTAATGTATAAAGCTTTGGAGCACCATATAGCCTTCTAAAGCATCATGAATGCATAAGCACACTCCTTCAGTTAAGTGTATTATGTAATCTGCTAACGTCTATGACCCCAAATGCGTTAAACGGGAAGCTTTGAATACTGCAGTATTTTGTGACCATGATACACTTAAACAGACACCTACTCTCGTGGAATAAGCTCTCCAAGAAAATCCCTTTAGCACCTTTGTACATCTTGAATATATTGCACACTCATTATTAAGTGATGAATTTAATATTGGTGACAAGACTCTGCAGCAATATGATAATATCATTAATCATATTGACACAGCTGTGGCCTCAACAGGTTATTCATTTTTAAATGTAAATGCAAATTAAAGCATACTGTAACCACTTTGAGCCTTTCAAACAAATGGTTACCCGGGAGTCTGCTGACAAAAGGGAAGAATAAAAAAGTTGCAATATTCCGACACATGCCCTCGCTAGCATTACCGCTACCCGGGAACAGGCGGGCACTTGAGGGTGCACAGTGAGAGTGTTGCAAAATTAGGATCCTCACAAATTGCTAGATACGGTATCAATTGGAGGCTGCGGAGAGCCGCGTGACAGGAGGAGAGGATAAAGAGCTCTTACTGTAGCTCACAAACAAAATGAGATGGAGTGTAATTATCTAACAAGTGCATAATGTGTCCGCTGGAACTGCACTGAGTGACTCAAACTGGCTCTGTTATAATTGGATAGATCTCCTGATTGTGATCAATTTCCTTTTCCTTAGACACCTTAACTGCTACATCACTTATAAATCATGCATTCATTTCTGTCTGTTGCACCATATTGTATGTCCTTATTTGATTATGCCATTGTTTGACAGATCTGGGGTTATTTATTAGCTGGTGAACACTCACCCTTTGAGAGCACACACTCTTTGATCACTCTTCAGTGTGTGTTTGTGGTGCAGATTTTTGTAAGTAGGTGCCACTGAGAATTGCAGCAACATAGATATATTGTACGATTTCTTAACTCGTTTGTCATTAAGCTGAGAATTTGTTAATTATTCTAAATCCCCTGTCTTTGTTGTCAAATTGCTTAGATTATATTACATGCCACTGAAATAAATTAGATAATTTATGGTGGCTGTTATTAGAAAGTATCTCAAGGTAGGAACAGAGGGGGATTCGAGAAGAACAAACGCAAAGGTATATTGTAAACCAATATTAGCTTAAATTATGAGCAATTCTGTAAAGAGTAAAGAGAGGTTATGTTTGCTTTTCTGCTAGAAGAGTGAGCAGTATATATAGTGATCACTAGTAATTTGCTTTTATAGGCACCTCTTTTGAATTTAAAAGGTGTGAGAACAAGCCAGAAGCCTTCATGAAGAGCACTCACAGACACTAATCAGGGGGGAAAATGAAACATGGAAAAATCCCATAGCTAAATGTCAGATGGTGCTAATAAGGGGAGCTTTTTATCCTTTGTTGATCTTGTGTGTGCAGGTGCGTGTGTTTATGTGTATAGATGAGGAGCTGTGTATTGTGTAAATGAAGGGTAGTTTTTATAAGCATAAAGGGATTTTTGTTTCCCAGTATAACACTCAAAGTAATGCAGAAAGCCATGCTCCAGTGTCATTTCCAGTAATCAGCAGTCACTTAAAAGGGGAAAATGAATACATTTGTGAACTCTAAATGAAACTATTAAAATGGGTAATGTAGAGCCTGATATATTTTCTTCCAAAAGAACAGTATACACCCCGTTAATGTCTTCAGCTTCAGCTTTCTGAGTTACTCCTGCAAAATGAAAAGCAGTGGCATTGATTTAATACCTAGTTTTGACTCAGTACACTTAATCACTCTGTCGCTATCTTCCCTTCCACCTTTTCCGTTCCTCTCTGTGCTCATGCACCAAGGCATGTGCCGCTCAACACATTTGTTTAGTACATTTTTTTATGTTTGAGTGTGTGTGAGCAAAACTAGAAGTACAATAGGCCTGTGTCATACCAACTCTGAGCTTCCACTGTTTTTACTAAACATTCTTGACAGTAGGAGGAGTTACGTAAAGACCTCTAGAGATGTCCTCTCCTCCTTACCTTCAGCACCACTACCACCGCCACCCACCACTCACACCTACTGTACCTCTCGGGGAAGAGAGACGAGGAGAGAAAGCGTGGAGGGAGGGGTGAAGGGAGATCGAGAGAAGAAAAACAAATCAAGAGCCATAAGCTCCTTGAAATGAGCTCGTTGAGGTGTGAGAAGCGGAGAGAGGGAGAAAAAAGATATACAACAAAGTCAAATGGGTGGAGAAGGACTTAACAGAAATTCTCCCGCTTGGTGTCTCTAATGAGAAGTGGTGAATCTTTGACAGTTCTCGTCCAGCGGGAGTCCGAGGACTACCTTTTTTTCTCTCCAGGAGGGGAGTCACTCTAACGAAACTGAAACAAGGCAGTGCAACTGACACGAGGCATTAACATAGATTAGAAGGTGCAAGGGTGACCGGTGGTTGCCAAAGCGATGGAAGCTAACTCCAAGAAGCATCGATTTAGGAAGGGTCGGAGTGCCACCTTCAGCATTGACGGCTTCAACATCACTATAGGTAAGAAATTGAACGGCAGGCAGAGCAGGAGGAAAGTGTGTTTGCATGTGAGCGAGATGCATGGAGGAGTGTGTGACAGGAGCAGAATACATGCGTGCGAGAGAGTGTGAGCCGTCCTTAACCACATCACATTTCAGCCTCTCAGCACAACTCGCCACGTTAGTCCATTCTACTGAAGTTGATGCTTGCCTCTGTAATGCAACTACACCATGGAAACAAGGAGGCTGCAGACTAAAGCTGTGTGCTGCTTACGTCACCAGGAATTCATTCGATTGCCTTGACAACCGTTGTTGATGAACTTATGTGCCACTTGCTTTGTTATTTTGTTGGAGCACTTGTGAAAAGTGTCATAGGAGTGAGTGTTGGAACAGTGTTGGAAATAGAGCAGTGTGAAGATGTTCTGTAGAGGAGCTGTGTTCAAAAATCTGTTGGTAGTTGACAAGACATTTAAAGTGTAAAAACTAATAATGTGCATTTTGCTTTTGGACACAGGCTTTCAAGGGTAATTCAACACTGAATCACACGAGGCAAAAAACTGTCGCTGCACTTTTTGCCACACCCCAATCAGTTTTTGTCACAGCAGGAGTTTCGCCTCAGCTTGACAGTAAACACCTGCTGCGACATCACTGGGTTCAGATATCCAACAAGCTTCTAACTCTCAACCCGGATAGATGTGTCACCTTCAATATTCAATAATCTTTCAATCATGTGTTAATTCAGGATGCAGTAGGGCTGGCCATATCTTTTTTTAATTATGTTGTGGAATCCGGTAAAACTGCACTAAACATCTAATGTTTTCAGATGTTTCAGCTGCTCTGATAAACCCACGCAACCCACACAACCCACGCAACCCACCTAGCCCAAACAGCAGTGAACATAACATTATGTAATAGTGAAGATAGTGGAGCGTTTAAATGCTGAAGAGCCAGATATTTCCCTCTGGAGTTGGTGGAGATAGGAACAGAGCAAAAAGGATTGATTAAATGTTGGACTTAAAATAAGGTGGTCAGAAACATGACTCCAAATAAAAGTAAGTAACTGTTTAATGACACATTCACCACACACACTTTATACAATGGTAATATGTGTCCCCAAATGGCCAAATGTTATTTAACACTGCTTTAATGTTGACAATATTTGTTTATGGGAAAGACATAGGCGGATGTACACAACAGGAAGTGTTTCTATTTGTATTGCCATGCACACCAGGTACTGTACACATTCTGCTTTTTAATTATTTTTTTTCCAAGTTAGTTGCTTTAAAGTAAATTTAAAGCTACGATGAGGAACTTTCATTTTGGCAACTGGCTAAAGGAGGAGTCGCTTCTGCCGGGCGTGGAGCGCTCCATCTCCAGCCGGAGCTCTGACTGCAGGTTTAAGCCGGATCTGGGTCTATCCACAGCGGGCTGCTGGAGTCTGAGTTTTGGGGCATTGGGTGGATAAGGTGCATCCAAGTTCCGTCTTCTTGCTTTGTATTGAGTTTGACCTAAGGTTGAACTGTGGGCCACAAGCTCAGAGCTGTTGTTATTGCGTAGCATGAGACACAGGAAATACTAAACGTAGTCTATGGCACACACTGCACACCTAAACATTTTTGCATGGTATGAATATACTGATAAGAAGGGGGAGGTTTTGGTGTTATGGCATAAAGACACAAAAACAGGAAGCGAGACGCCGTCAAATAATTTCCAAATATCCTTTTAAAAGCATTAAAAGCAGCCCTAAAAGATTTTATGATCAAACAGAAAATGGACTTTGGATTTTCCGCTCGCTTGGACACATCCTGTTACCTCTCAAAACCTGCCTCGATCACATGTTGACTCTATCTCCCTCGTACTACCCACAAGCATGGCAGTTGTCATGGTAACCCACAAGTGTCACAATCAATTGCTCACTGGGCCCAGGATTCAGTCTGCACAGCATTTTGCCAATCACCTCCTCTGAAGCGTGACTCCTAAGCGATGGTAGCTCATTGCCTGGCTGGACACCTTGTGTCCACTATTTAACTCTGAGCCTCAACTGTAGCTGGCAGCCTCTGCTCGGATTCCAACCGGTGTTTAGTCGTGTGTTAGGCTCGTTAGCTTTGTTATGTTTTGTTGATGTTGTGAAGCTCATGTGGGGAAAACTGATTTCAGCTCAATACCAACTTTTACAAGTAGTTGCCAGACTGGGCAACCAGGCATCATCTTTTGGTTGTTGAAAATTAAACTGGTTGCCATTTTAGTCAACTTATATTTTGAGCACTACGCAGTCATACGTCAGCTTTATGATGGAAATGTGACACATACATGTCATGTGTATGTGGTAAAACCTTCTGTTAAGCTCAAAGATGCCGGGATACTTTGCATCCCAAGACTTCACAGATTCCCTTTTTGTTTTTCATTCAGGTTCATCTTGTTCTTTGTCAGTTGAATCAATTTTCACATTTGTTTGTGATGCTGACGGGTTAGTCGATCTTGTCACCCTCAAGTCAAACAACTTACACATGTGAGTAAACGCTCCAATGCACGTGCAGCATTGTCTGGCTCCGGTAACAACAATATATCACTAATGCCACAAATATTTAAAAAGTATTCATTTTTGGGTACATGTTTTGCTGTCTGCTGCCCCTTTTTTTTAATACGTTTAAAAGTGATTGAAGAATTGGTTGGTTCTCAAAATGGTTGCCAACCCGGCACCCTTACCGTCGAGCCCTGAGGGTTTTTTATGTGTATTTTCTTTATTACATTTTCCATCTTACATACACATTGATATTTTGTTTAATCTTTCAAAGTTTTTATTTTATCTTGTACTTTGAGCAAAATTACTGAGGAAGATTTTGTATTCTTTAGTTTGTGTCTTTATCATAACAAATACAGTTTTAACTTTTAACAAAGCAAGGCTCTGTTGGGAACTCATTTTGTCTGCACTTTTATTCTCAATATTTTGTAGACAGTCCATGCTTGAGACGATTATTGATCTTTTTCCTGAGAATTATTTTTCATACTGATCTCTCAAAACTTGTGAAATGTAAGATTATAAATTAATCTTACACTTGATTGCATCTCTTTCTACACGTTTGCTTAACTTTTACTGTAAATTCACACAAAGTGTTAACACTATGCCTAGAAAACATCACTCCGATCATCACCGAACTTTTCTCCATTTTTCATGTGCCGATATTTCATACATTCTCAACTTTTGATTTTGTTTTCAGTAACTAGTATTTTTGCTTTGTTGTAATTTTGCAAACTGAGCGGCAACTGTAGTTGTAATATAAAATGTAATATGAAAACTTAAAAATCCCACAATAATAATCATAACATACAGCACCAAACTGGTGTCCAGATTTCACAACATCTGTCACTGTCAGCCAAGTAAAATGTAAAATGTAAAACAGTATATTAAAGTAAAATGTATGATGGGATTATTGTCAGACACTGACTGTCTTGTTTTGTTTCACACTTCTCTTCCCCAAATAATAGACTGAATACATGGTTAAAAGTGATTGCTGTAAAATAAGTTAATTCATGTTAAATTAGTAATAGTAGTAGGGCAAAGAAAGGGTATAATAAACTTAAGACAGGTTGGTGACATCAAAGTTTTTAATGCCAACTGTCAATCTGTCTGTTTCATGTCTTCTCTCTCTTGTTTGTAATGAAGGAAAAAGCAACTCCAGCAGAAGGGAATAGAGTCATATGTCTGTTGGCACAGTGGTGAAGTTCAGATTCACACACAGAGTTTGTTCACATTAAAGGAAACTTGTGTCTGTTTCCATGGTGAGACCATGGTGCTGTTTTTATGTGTTCAAAGCATTT
Source organism: Ophiodon elongatus (assembly GCA_016806645.1). NCBI lineage: Eukaryota > Metazoa > Chordata > Actinopteri > Perciformes > Hexagrammidae > Ophiodon > Ophiodon elongatus. Next base: position 2,617,259 of record JACSYO010001668.1, on the reverse strand, counting down.
TGTTGATTTTGCTGAATCCTACATAATTTCCCATAATCCAACAAACACCTTCTCTGTTTGGTAAATGCCCACATCTTTTAAAGTCGTTGTAAAATTCTATTGTGTAATGTCTTTTGTTAAAACACAGAATACATTAAACTATTTTCACAGGTTCAGTGGTTAGCCCTCAAAGTTAACTGACCTTTACATGTAAAATTGGAAAAGTGCATGTCTAATTTATTAGGCAACAATTAGATCTTTGTAATTCTTGTTTTTGAATGCTGTTGCAGGTTTGTCTTCATCACTATTGTCTACAGCGGGGAAAAGAAGGTATTCCAGTTGTAACAAACCATGAATCTTAAGCTCTGAGTCGATGAAAAAAAGACAAATCTTTGGTTTCCAAACAATAATTTGTTCAACCAAATCTAAGCGGGGTCATTCTGATTAAATAAAAAGATTTTCCATTTTTTTAAAAAAAAGAGCAGAACTAACTATTTCACTCCAGCAGAGCAACAGATATTAATGAATGGATTTTTCAAACTGCAGAGATACCTTTTGGATAATAGTAGCAGCACCTCAGCAGCAGAGAAAGCAAGTGAAGTTTGTGTGGAAAAGACAATGGTGCCTGTGTCAACATCTAAGTTAACAGCAAGCGTAGTCAACGTCTCCGAGACTTTGGTTTCCAAAACATGGTGCATTTTGTTAGTTGTAACCAACGCATTCTCACTCTCAAATCGTCAAATGCCAACACTTTGTCAGTGGCCCTATGTTTCCGCTCGTGAGATGCATAGTTTCTTTTCAAAATAAACATTGTGTTCACAGGAAACATACAGTTTCCGCTCGTTACTTGCATATTGTCTTTTCGAAATAAGTAGTTTTGGTACGTAACGTACATAGACTATGAGCCGTTAATTAAGAAGGCCTATGGAACAAAAGTAAGGAAAAGTAAGTCAATGTTGAGGACACGAACATCAGTCTCCTGGGTGAAAGTCTTTGTTTGTTTGAGCCAATGATCCACTCCGACCTGTGTCACCTCTCACAGGGGCTTAAAAACTGAGCCGCGGTTGCAGCAGTTGGAAGGCATCCCTGATGGCAGCTCATTAGAGCCAACAGAAAAAGTAGTACAGCTGAAATCTTTCTGCAAGTATTTGTGTTTGTATTCTGACAAAACTTGGAACATTAACTTGGCCATTTAACCCCATTCATCTTTCAGCATTTACAGATTGTTTAATTGACTGTACTTGTAAGATCTGTGAACAATCTGATTATACGCCTAAATCAAACCATATTGCTTGTATTCATCACAGGAAGATGATGAAGAGGCCACATGCTCTGCCAGTGGGAGAGATTTAATGAGGTCTACAAACATGCACATGCAGCTTTAATATTGCAAATGGCCCTTTCTAAATCTTTCATCCCACATTAAAACTTGCATGCCCTCTAAAATAGCATGGCCGTCCAGTATCATGAGGAGGTGTGGCAACCCGCCTCCACAGCACAAGTTAGCACAATAAGATGTTCATTTTAAGACTAGAATTATGGATGTAGAACTACAGACTATAGAACAACCTCAATCTTAGCTGAAGGTCAGTCTTATCTGCTCCTGTACTGCCTGTAAAGGTTCAGTCGTGGGCTTGAATAATGGGAAAAATGCAATCTCCACATGGAACATAATAGACTCCAGATCACAAGGACATAACTAGGAATAATACAGATACTGGAACACGGATTGGAGGTTGGTGGGCGAGTACTGATGATGTTAATAACAGTAACAGAATATTAAAGCATTCTGTCACAAAAATACCTGAATAAAGAAGGCCTAGAATGAATAGAATTAAATGAATTAGTCTTTATTTGAAGACAGCTGTGAGTTTGTGGTGGGCCAATAAAAAAATGTTGTTTAGGAAATTATGACTCAGACAGCTCTTTCATCTCAGAGATCTGTAAAATGGGGTGGAATGCTATTTTCTTTCTTATGATCCTCAGGGTCGGCATCACTCTCGAGGTCGACAAAGGCCAGAATAAGGTCACAAGACCCATCTGGGAAAAGCCTGAACATCCACAGGTTGTGGAACTAAGCTTTGAGCATGCAGATGTTCGTCTCAATCCTGGATTTAGTCCTACAGTGGGCCAGGCTGAGGGTCAGAGTCAGTGCCTCAGCGAGGTCGGTAGCGGTGCTCTCTGACGCCAACTATTAAACCGTCAAACAATACATAGAGTTAATGTTTCCCTGGCCCCTTATGGCTTCAACAGCAGGGATGACGTGAGCTCAATCACATGTTTTCTTGACTGTTCAGAGTCGTAGCAATTAATTGCAGTCTTTTGTAAAGTGAAGCTTTTTACAAGAAGATGATAACCGACTCTCTCTTTACCTGCACATTAATGCTGAAGAATGACTTCCTTTCATAAGTCACCTTCATTTACTTTGATTGGTATGAAGGTTTTGGGAGCACAGTGAATTACACCGGGAAACCCTGAAATATAATTAACTGATCAGACCTGAAAGGCCTTCACAAAGAATCATTTCTTGTTAAAACTGGAAAACCTGTGAACTCTTTAGAATTCTTGTGAGATGAGCCTCGCAGGTTTGAGTCCAGGAAAGGAAATGCAAAAATGGACCAAAAAAAAGAAGGGCAACGCATAAAATCGTATTTGAATGTTGTTAAAATACATGATTGCTATTAAATAAATTGAAATGTTCCCCAAAATACTCAATAGAGCACAATAAAACATAAATAAATATAAATAATTGGTGTCTCATCACCCTCTCTCAACCTAAACATTTGCAAATTATTTGAACCTCATTGTTGATTCTTTGATCATATATGTAAATATACCTGTAACTGATATAATAAAAAGGCACTTTAATGCACATTTAATAGATATAATGTGAGTAATCTATTTTACAGGCACAAATTATAACTTATAAATTATAGAAATAGATTGACAGATCATTTTGAATTGTAAATGACCAGATAATCTTTCATTGCGCAATATAGTGGAGTTCTGTTTGATGGGCTGACTGAGCAGCAAAGCTTTTAGGATTACCACCGTGACACACAATAACCTTTAGAGTTTACAACCGTTTGTAAAAAACATTTATTCACGTTGTGTTTTCACAGGGAAGTTTCTGTCTTCCTTAATGTCAAAACGTTATGAGTCAGCATCTAGTGGCTTATTGGGGAACTGCATCTAGAGGCTCGTCGTCCTTAACAACAACTCTGAAATGTGGAGCATAATTACAAACACTGGCCGCTGCAGGGAAAGCCTTCACCTCTTCAGGCATGTAGCGTTGAACAATACTGTCATACCTGTTAAATGAATAAAGTCGTGTCTTTCTGCTCTCATATCAGCAGGAGTTGTTTTGGCTCTCAACAACACTTAGATATGTGTGTATATGTATTTCTCCTACTCTACATACTGTGTTAAGTGGGCAGAGACTCCGGAATGTCACCGGTTTCTGGAGCCATAATAACTACAATCACACTCTTCAGAGTAATTCCCGGGTTTAAAGGAACCATAAATGACCTTCCTGACTGTGTGAATTACACATATGCACAATAATCCCTTCTATTTAATCCCAACTAGTAAAAATAAGCTGGATGTGGAGAGGCTCATTAAAATATAAGTGCATCACGTAGTATATCCGTTTGTGTGATTATGCACGAAACAGTCTGAGCTAATTACCTTTCTTAATAGTTAAGACTGTCAAGTGAATTGTGTATACTCAAACTATATTTGTGGCACATGTAAAAAATGGCAAATATGAATTTACAGATATCAGAAACAATTTGTAGTATGCAATAGAACAAGTGTACATAACAGCAAAACAGAAGTTACAGATGGATTTTAAGTAATAACCACTTAAGAGTTTCACATAAGCTTGTGTGTTCATAACCCACATTTTCTGGCATTACTTGATTCTATTCCATCTGTTATTTTTCCTCCAGTGGCAAATGAAGATGGGGAGAGCTCCACCAGACCACAGGCTAATTTTGCACGTAAGTGTTCTCTCAATTAGTCATACTTAATTATTAGTCAATTTAATAAATTCATTGATTTCAAGTCAGCACTCTTTTCAGTTTCACTCTGAGTTAATGAGATATTAGCTGCTGAGACTTTTGACAACATCAGTAAAATTCAGGTGTTACTGAGGCAGAAAAACAATGATCTCATTATTTGACTGACTGTTTATACTGGGAACTGATTTATACAAAAATAAAGAACCCCCCTAAACATTGTTAGATTAGGATCAAGATTAAATGTGTTTAATGATGAATTAATTATCATCTTTTCAGTATATTACAAGTGGTTCTCTCTGTTAATTACGACACATTTACTTTACATGACACCAGATCATCTTTGTAATGATAATGATACTTTTGTGATTTAAAAATGGTTTATGAGCTGATAAATGTTGGTAAGTTATCAATTAATGTAGTCATTATAGCAAGGTTATCAACGATAACCTTGCTATAATGACATTATAAATAGTCTACTACTTGTGGTAGAAATACTACTTGTCTTCTGTGTAAATTCACAACATAAACTAGCACTGACAACATACATCCACATGGTGGCAGCATGACAAAGGGGTTGAATTCTCTTACTGCCTTTTGCTGAGATCCTGAAAACCTTTGAAAGGAGATTTAACAATTCTGCTTTTTGTGACATTATATATACAAACCTGGTAAATAAATGAAAGTTGCATTCATGGCCCTATACAAAATAACTGTTACACCACAAAGGTTTTTTTTTTTTTTTTTTTGCAGGCTCAAAGTCTCAGAGTGCTTTGTGGAACGCCATCACGGCGGGGATGGGCATCAAAGGCAAAGAGCAGAAGGCCCCCCTAAATGACCTACGGAGTCCTGAAGAGATTCTGGCCGACGATCTTCCTGCCACAGATGAACCAGATGCCACAGAGAAAACGGCCATCAGGTTTGCTGCTGTCAGGCTGCTTTAGCAACACATGAGTAATAAATAATAAATAATTTATTTTTGTTAATTATCATGGATTAAATCCTGTGTCAGGCTGCGGTGTGACATCGACAGCCATGTCCAGCTCATTGTCTTACACAGGTGTAATTTGCATACAGTCGATATTCCTTTTAGCATATAGGAGAGAAAACAAGGCAGCGTATACGAACGGGCATCGTTCTGCAACATGTATTCATTTGGTATTCTTGGACTCTGAATAATGTGAACTTGACTATTAAGTTGGCAAGGTTTAAGGTTGGCCCTCTGCTTGCTTTCTATGAATAGAATAATCTTCTTTCTGACATTTTACATTCTTGATATACACACATACACACACATATGCACACACACGCACACACACGCACACGCACGCACACATGCATAGTGCTAATTGTTATGTATGGCTGCTGACCTCAAGGGACGTGGGCAAGATTGATTCCACCTTGATAACAAGGACTTCAAACCACCATTAACATAATTTGTTGTCACTTTTAGAATATTGAACGTCTTTTAACGCCCGATTCCAATTAACCTTGATGGCTCTGGAGACTGCTACAAATGCCGCAGGTGGCGAGAAGTGAGCATTTGTAAGAGGATACTAAAAATGCACCGACTGCGATCGTATGCAAAATAGACAAGGAGTTATGGCAAGCCGATTTGGAGACTGCTTTTTTGTTTGTACAGCAAAAATGCACAGCGATGTATAATTTATGGGGTGTTTGGTATGAAATTGTGGAACTCTCGTTTGACTATTGTCTCATTTTCTTTCTCTACTTCTCTCCAAAGTCTCCCTGCAGTAACACATGCCTCTTCTCTGGTGCTTCTTCATGCTATCTCAAATTACAGCACTGTTGTTCTCTGCCATAATCTTCCCCAGAACGTAAGCCCTTTTTTTTTACATGGTGACAAGGAGGAAGTGATTTTCCACTTGACTGGACTCAGCCTGTTCCTTCATTTAAAAGCTACAGCCTAGATTTTAAAGAAAACCATAGTCAGCGCAGAGCAGCAAAAAGCACTCTCACCTACCTTAGAGGAAACAGTCCATTTGTCCATAGAGACAGTGACTTATTTCAGTGTCAAAGGCCCAAATTAAGACATAGCTTAAGCTTTAATCAGGTCGGAGAACAAATGCCAAGCACAAGCCAAATGCTGCTAAATCTTTGGCTGAGGCTGAACAATTTACGTTTGTTGCCTGGCCTGAAAGGGAATGATTCATTTTAGGAACAGTTTATACAAAAGCAAAATATGTAAAAAAAAATACTGTATCAATTTCTTGTTCATTAAAGTAATTTAAATGGTGAAATAGTGATTTATCAGCAAAAGAAAAGAGCTTATAGTTCCATATTCCATATGATTTACACTCAACAGACAAACATCTTCATATACTTTCATCTTTGTCTGGGAAATCCCACTAAGGTCAGGTCAAGTCTTTGGCTCGGCCAGCCGTGGTTAATAGAGGGCAAATCCACAGGGAGTACAGAGATCTACAACCGAAAGACAGATGGAAAGATTATGCCACAAGGTGATTAAATGGCCGAGGAACTAGCAGTAATCCATAATATGATGTAACCACCGTGTCACCTCCGAGGCCAAAGCTGGCTGCTATCCTCCAGGTGATGATAATGAGATTTTATTGGAGAACGAAGAGGGATCATGTGAAGTGTAGCATGCAGGATGGGAGTGTGTGATTCAGAGGACAGCAGTCATTAACTGGGGTTGAATGAAGGTAAAAGTCAGCAGAGGCTGATGTGAATGACATAATTTTGAACATTTGGGTTTTTGTAACCATTGCACAATTTTTTCCCACAGTCCTTTCCCCTACAAATATCCTAATGGATAATGTTTTGTGTTTTGCTGGTTGCAGTTTTAAACTTTACAAAGCTGCTTTATTATCTTTTTACCTTTTTTCTCCATCTATTTTCAGATCAGCTGAATTGCTGCCTAACACTTAGCATGTGCTGCACATAGCAGCTGCTGACATGTTGCCGTAACAACACAATCGAGTGAATGCTTAGGCACACAGTGAGGGACAGAAAACAATATGGAGCCATTACACACTGACTCATCTGTGTGGCTGGTGTCATGCTGTTGTTTCTGCTCATTAGGGATGTAATATGCATTTTTAAGCGCTTGCTAGCTGAATGGGCTCTATGCGGTTTTCACACGGAAGAAGAAACCGTCGATTTCTTTCAATGGCTTTGTGTATAGCAGACGTGTGCCATTGTTTACCCCGAAGTCCACAGTCACTCACAATTTGCCACTTGTAGCGGACTGTATGTGGTTTATGGAGTGTTGCCGTCGTAAATTTACTTGTTACTTTGCTGTAGATACAAGTAATAAGTCTAATGATTTACATAATATAATTTGTGTACCCATCACCTCACTTCACCAATTGCAATTTATGTGTGAAAGGACTACTTAACAGTGACTTCATTCTGCCTTCCGATGAACCAGCCATTTTAACTGTTCTCATTTAGATATCTGCATGTGATTTGAGTACAGTATCTTCACCATCATTTCCATCAGCAGTCACTTCTGATCCCGTTTGACCATTTTGATTGATTGATTCATTAATTGATTTGTTTCCATTTCAAATTGCAGTTCTGCTGTCGAAGCCAAAACGCACAAAAAGCCATTAGGGCTATTTCCTTTCTTGTCCCAAGAGATAAATGGATGTGAAAGGTTTTAGGTAAAGCATAAGTTATTGCTTATTAGTCAAATTCACCATTTTATTAAAAAGCTAAGGCCACGTACATGTTCTATTGTGACTTGAGGCTAGAAACCAGCATCTTTTATTTAATTTGATAGAAATTTGACCACCGTAAAACTTGCACCACTATGATCAACATGTCATGTAATAACATGTAATGATATTGGGAATAGTGCAAGTCAGTGATTGGTGGATTGAGACGATTGGAAAATCCATCAACATATCCATATCGTGTCGCTTGGTAAAATGCAAGAAATAAAATTAAAATAAGTCTATTTTATGCAACTTTTATTTGAAATTAAAAAAAGTAAACACCACAACAGCCAAAATGCTAAAAAGTGCAATGGAAACAGATTCAGCAAATGGCACAATGAAGCATGTGACTATTTTCATTCATTTGAGGTTTAACTGGAGTTATTTTAATTACATCTCATTGTGCCTTCTTCTTGCATTTTGAGTACAAAACAGCCTTTTTTTACATTGAGCATTCACTCACCACGTTTGTGCTCTTTTCTTCTCAAACTGAGTCGTACACAGTAGCAACAACGCTATCACACAAATAAACATTTGGTAACCAGAATCCTCACAGACACACTTAAAAATTCACTGTCAAGCACACATGCAGCTGAAACTCAGACACCCTTCTGTGGTCAGATGTGTGATTGTGATTTATCTCCGGTATAATTGGATGCTGTGTGCCGTTGTGAACTTTACAGTTGATTAAGGCCGCTGTCTCCATTGTGGCAGCCCACAGTTTTGGAGGCTGACCTGCAGGTTCAGAGACCCCCACTGACATCCCCCTGTGCAGAAACAACCTCCATCACGAGCATCACTAGCCGGCTAATGAGCCTCTGCTGGCCAGTGTGACTGGAAGCACACGGGCAAATGGCAGAGCTATTCATCAAAATGATTGAGGTGTGACCTCACAGTTATGATGTTAAAAAGTTGGATCACGACTGTCTGCCACATGCTGCTCCATATTTCTGGATTGGGCTTTTATACACATTCTTCTACTGTCGAAGAATGGGCTGTGTTTTCAGCGACAGGAAAACATTTATTTTCTCAACTGTGCCAATGACATCCAAAGTTTAGAGTTGTGTTAGCTAGACAGTGTATTAATGTTGTTTTGGGTCATATAAAAGCTTCCAGCCTTTGGTTTGATCAATATCTTTATTCCCCCGTGTGCAGCCTTCAACCTTTCACTAATAAAAATACTTTTTGGGTTATTGATTGAAGTACAGATCAATGGAGGCTCTAGGGTTTTTTTCCCAGCTTGTTTTAATCAAACATGAGTTGTAATTTATTATTATTTACATGTAGAACGATGAATGAAATTAAATCATATATCATTTTAGAAATAAAATCAATTTGGAAAGTCCAAACAAAGATGAGATGAAGACCAAATATTGTAAAATAGAATTTTTTTTTTTTTTCCAGAATAAGAGATAAAGCATTTACATCTGCTATGATAAGATCAGTCCATGTTTTCTTAAAATGCATTCACAAATGGACTGAAAATCTTTCTTTGAAGCTACCCTTACTTTTACCTCTGTTACGATATGTGGTGGCGGACCCAAACGCAGACCAGGGAGTAGAGGGAGGAAATAGTTTATTGCCAGGGAAACAGCTATGGAGGAACAGGCGGGGAATGGCAGGGAAGTCCAGGCAGGGAACGGCAGACAGACTGGGGAACCGGGAGGATGGATGACTGAGAACAAAAGACAGGGTCAGATGCAAGGCAAAGACAATTGGGTTAAATCTCTGAAGTAACTCGTCAACAGCACAACCAGGAGCAGCCACTACCGGGTTAGTTGAGACAATGATCTGGCGACGAATGGATGAGGAAGCGGGGTAGATATACTGCAGGGTGATTAGTGGATTTGAAGGCAGCTTGCTTGCTTGAGCAGGTGAGGTGAGTGTAATCAGGAAGCCAGGAGGACATCAGTCTGGAGCCACGCCCCTACCACACACACAGTCTATGGTCACTCACTTTTCTCACATAACACCTTTTAAATACTATGTGAAGTGCATGGGAATTGTTTACCCATGACTTGAATATTCTTGTCTTTGTAGGCTTTGCACATATCTTATTGTGGGATTAGTATCGTAACAGGATCACAGCAGTTACAGGCTTGAGGCACTAAGGGGGGCAGCAAAGTATTTTGTTATGCACAGCATACATTTGCTGTGATGCCTGTCACTTTGAGCTGTGTGAGTTGCAGTGAGTGTGGTGTTTACTGAGTCTTGACCCTGAAGTGAACTCTTAAACAGAAGATCACCATCTATTGTGGATATCTTTTTTGGAGTTCATAATTATTATCGCTGGCGGCAGAGACACAAGTTAGAAGGAGATTGAAATGTAGATATGAACACTTGTATCCACAAACACTAGTTTTGAATAGCTTTTGAAGACATTTCATGAAAACGGATAATTTTTCTTTTCTTCACAATTTAACCTTAGTTTGGAGACAACATTGTCATCTATGGGTTGGGAAATGTTTACAGATTTGGGTTATAAAAACCTTTTCAAAACTCAATAATATAAAACAAGTATAGTTAAAAGTAAAGCTAAATAAAGAGATATTTTGATCATCAATTCAATTCAACTTTATACAATAGGAAGAAAGAAAAATACTGTTAATCACAAACCTAAAAACATCAAAGGCCATGAACTTAAAAAACTATAAGTTAATATATAAATGAATGATAATCATAATAATAACAATGCATTAATAAGTAACTATGAATATCTAAACAACAATCTAAAAAGATCCTGACAGTGACTAAAAAAAACTGTCAAATGCAACACCCAACGCCGGAGCTATTTATACCTGTAAGCTGCGTTTAACACTTTGTTTGGGTTATCCAGTCTGTATTTAGACTATACTTTTGTCTCCCAACGGCTCTCACTAACACCATTTTAAAAAGTGCAGGTAGCTCAGACTGTCCAGTGTAAATGATTGATAGTAAACCAGTGGTAGACAGTTGAGTATTTAGAAAGCCACAGTGACAGATGTTGTGCACCAAACCAGAACTGAAATGTAAGTAAAGTTGACATGATTTTTACCAGGTGGACAGAAACATAAAACAGCAGTAGTAATGTAAGTAGGCAATTGTTTGCTAACATGTTGGCCATAAATACGCACTTAGTAAGCCATTAGTATATCAGGCTTCTGTTCTTGTGAAGTTGCTGTCAGGTCAACGACAGGGGGTCTACTGCCATGCTAGCAGCTGTGAGGCTGAGCTAAATGCTATCGTGACTAACATAGTCACTATTTGGACCTGCTGGTGGCACTAAATGAAATGTCCGGCGATCATGACAATCTACCTGACGGGTAAAAGTTTGGTGTTTTTAAAAAGTGACAGAAGACAGAAACGACACTTTAATGTTATCTTTAGCCAATGCCTGTGTCATAATCAGTTTCAGGTGAGTGGTTGGAGACTGAATAACGTCCACAGTTGTTGAGATTTTTCAATCTAGTCAACCGACCAACAGACCATCTATACAGCTCGCAGCTAGTGTGGCTAAAAATCACTTAACACTTTAATGCCACTGAAAAGTGAATACAAGTACTGTTTAGCCTGAACATTTCCATCCTTGTGTTCGCATGCCACATATTTTAGTTTAACATACGTGCTAGAAAATAATCATTATATTACAGTAAAAAAAAACATAATTCATGCTGTGGTAACAGTTTGTACCTTTGTAACTACAAAGAAAGTCTATTTTCATGTTAACTGTCACTGTGCTACTCAAATGCTCGAGCCTGATTGCCTCCTTCTTCACCTCGGCCCTCATTTGCGCTGTTGTATGATCACCTTTGACCTATTGTAATATCTCTTGGGGATGAAGTAATAGGAAGTTTCTTCTCTGGGGTATTTTTTCCACCTCCATCACTCTGCAAATAAATATAACTGTATGGCTGGGTGCCCTCAATTTATCCCACCCATCCTTCCATCTCCACAACATCCAATCCAGAAGGAGAAATTAGGAATAGATGGAAAAACATACTGTATTTTGTGATAGATGATCTCCGCCAAAATGTGGTCATTACCGCAAAGGCGATTGCTATTTTGATACATAGATATCCTTATCGGCTTGCCTGGAAATTTAAATGAGATCTGAATTTTTCATGTTCCTCCAAATGGCCGGGGCTGTTAATGTCTTGATTTCAATGTGTGAGCTTTGAGGGAGCCTGAACACGGTGACAAGAATACCTTAGCAGAGTGGAATTTCCAGCAAGTCTCTCCGTCATAGTCATACGAATAATTAACTCTCCCAAGACTTGATGCATTAGCTCTTTTTTGTGAGCAGTTGATGTGATAGTAATTCATCAGGGACATATTTTGATGATCATTATGTGAGGGGACACAATCAGTTTTTACTCTTGTGTTGTTTCATCAGTCTTGAACGAAATGGGGGCTACATTTGTGAAACCCATTCAGATATATAGCCCCCTCCTCACCAAAGGCAAAGCTTTTACTCACATTCTGCTATTTGACTACGTGTAGAATTTTGCATTGCTTTGTGACGTCTATCTGTTAAAATATGTCTTTCAGACTACTAATACCTCAGATTCCTCAGCAACAACAACATATCATTTAGAAATGAGGAACAAGCAGAAGACCTCCATGTATTCTTAATATTTCATTGCATGCTTGCATGAACATTGTTGTATTGACCCTCTCACCATCCAGTGGTCCAAACTAGCCCCATTGCCACAGTTCGCAAGGTGTTTCATTCATCAGTTGGCAATGTAATTTAAATATTCCCTGAGATTCCAGTGCAAAGGCTCGAGGCCACATCTCTCAACAAGACTGCATTCTCTTCCTGCTATTTTATGCATCAGAGACCTTCTTTTTTTGTAGGGAATGTGGGATGCTGTAAATATGTTCTGTTTAACCCTTAATAATATTAGAGTGTATTATATCTTATAATGAAAGTTGTCAAATGTGACAGGGAGAGCCACATCAGAAGTGATACACACCTATTGTTATCAGCTTCTTTAACAAACAAAGATAGGAATAATTCTCCCCCATAACATTTTTCCATTCAAACTCTTAATTTCTTGCAGTCTGGTAAATTTTTATGCACCGATATATGATAAATGAAAAAAGAAGAATTCAGGTGCTATAGTAACAAGAATTCAGGTGCTATAGTAACAAGTACTAATAGATATAATGCAGTAAGACTCTGAGGTTTTCTATATTGATTCAAATATATTCTCTTGTAGAGCAACTTTTTATTTAATGCTATCCCTGCTGAGTCAACATGTACTCTTGATGTACTCTTCCCTCCTCTTTTGGTAAATGGACCTGTACTTGTGCAAATACTTGTGATTTTTCTGGTCTTCCGACCACTCAAAGCACTTTAACACTACATGACATCATTCACACACTGATGGGAGGGGCTAAGGTGCCACCTGCCCATCAGGAGTAGCTACCATTCACACATCGTAGGTACAGTTACGGGAGCAATTTTTTGGGTTAAGTGTCTTGCCCAAGGACACAGCTACACGGGCTAGCGGAGCTGGGGATTGAACCGCCGATCCTCTGGTTGAAGGACGACCCTGCTCACCAATAAGCCACAGTCGCCTTTTGTGTCTTTAGTTTGGGGAAGTAACCTCTTTAAATGAGCATGTGGGACCTGTTCACCTCAATGATACATTGATTAATTTCAATTAATTAATAAACCCCTTGACTTTAATAGCTCATATTGGCCTGGGCTATAGCTGTGTCAAGTGAGTGTCAATGTCAGATTCTTGGTTAGGGAAGTTGCAGTTATTGTTAGACCACCCACAATTATGATGTTGTAAAGGCTTTGGGGAAGGGGTTACAGACACTGGTTGACCATCCGAAGCACTTCAGTTGAAGCTTACTTACACCTTAACCATTCATCATCCATAACGTATTTGCCATAACTACAATATTTTCTGAACTGTCGCTATATTGCAATTTGATATTATTGTAGAAAATACATTTTAAAAGTTTTGGCATGTAAAATATATAGTTTTTTAAAAACGTCATGCTGAATCATCCTATTCTGATGTCCTTGTGTGAAGGTGGTGGAGGTAATTGGAAAATCTGCCTTTAGTGAGCACATTTCTTCTTCTCTTCCCACACCCAGACCATCGGATTCTCGCAAACTTCTAATCAAGAGTCAGTTAACTTCTACGAACTTCTTCTTCAGTCAGTACTTTCTGTGTATTCTTATCTATCTGTGTGAACACTAGATTCAGAGTGCAATGCAGCTTAACTTGACCTTCTTAGTCCTTGCAATGCTTTTGACAGAACCTTTCTCACTAGGCTCAACCTTGTTTAGTGTCACATTTACACATACAGAGGACACAGGACATCAGATCCCTGGGGTATAAACCTGTGAACAGCAAGCAGTGAAATGTGAAGCTACTGTTGTGGATTCCCCTCAAGTTGACCTGTCAACTCTGGCTGTGGCTTGAGATCTCCCGGGGCCCGGCATATATACCTCCAGTAAAACTGAGAAAAACACAGCAATGAAGAGTGGATTGAAGACAGGCAGCCAGAAAGAGAAAGAAACTGAAAGCCAAAGATAGAGGGAGAAAGAGACATAGATAAGTGTGCCTTTGAAGAGAACATCAGCAGGCTTCATGGCACTCAGGCAGACCTCTCTCCTCCCTCCTCACAGAGGACCCATCTCAGCAGATGAAAGCAGGAGCCTCTTTGAGGTGGCGCCCTTGCATTATCCCTGCATCCTGCATCAAGTAATTGAAAGACCTAAGAGTATGGTAGGGGGCTCGAAGAAAGGGGGGTCTGGGCTGAGTCATCCTTGCAAGTTTTGGAGAAAAAGAGAAGATTAATTGGTTTCTACTAGACATCCAATGAGCAAGGAGCTATAAGAAGGAGAAGAAGAGAAAGCAGTAGAAAGGGCTCAAAAAGTTATAGGTGTTTTTACACAATATATTTCTAACTTATAATGTAGCAATGTAATGTCCCTTGTCAGGCCGAGTGACAAGGAACAGAAAATGTTGAAATCAGCATCAGAGAGCTGGAATTTCAGGAAAAATATGGAAAAATTAAACGGTTTATTATAGCAATCAGATCAAACATTTGACTTAAATGTATATCACTTTTCAAAGTAGTTACTGCAATTCATAATGCTTTACAGGTTAAGTTAAGCTAATAACAAGCAAATAGAGATAACTAGAAAATGCAGAAAATGTGTGTGAATGCTTGAAGCTAAAATTAATTGCAAAGCGTTGCTGAAAATGCAGAAATGACCTGGTAATTTGGTTGTACAATCGGCAGAGTTAGAAGCTAAAGTAACTAAAAGCTGAAAAACAATTCTGGAAAAGCTGGAAGCTAAACTCTTACTGTCTACATAGTAGTAGTAGTAGTTAGTACATTAAATTACATTACATTTAGCAGACACTTTTATCCAAAGTGACTTACAATAAGTGCATTCAACCAAGGGAGTTCAAACCCAGAACAACAAAAATCAAGAAAGCACAATTCCTCAAGAAAGCCAAACTACCAAGTGCTATGAATACGTGCCATTTAAGTGCTACTAGAGTACTAAGAGAGGTACATTATTATTTATTTATTTTTTTTTATTCCAGGTATAGTCGGAAGAGATGCGTTTTTAGTTTGCGGTGGAAGATGTAGAGACTTTCTGCTGTCCTGATGTCATTGGGGAGCTCATTCCACCAATTGGGAGCCAGGACAGCAAACAATCGCGATTTTGTTGAGCGGTTAGCTCGCAGTGACGGAGCTATGAGGCGATTGGCCGATGCAGAGCGGAGTGAGCGAGGTGGGGTGTAAGGTTTGACCATGTCCTGGATGTAGACTGGACCAGAGCTGTTCGCAGCATGGTACGCAAGTACCAATGTTTTGAAACGGATGCGAGCCACCGGTAACCAGTGAAGAGAGCAGAGGAGCGGAGTAGTGTGGGTGAATTTAGGCAGGTTGAAAACCAGTCGAGCTGCCGCATTCTGGATGAGCTGCAGAGGTCGGATGGCACTAGCAGGTAGACCAGCCAGGAGGGAGTTACAGTAGTCTAGGCGGGAGATAACCAGAGCCTGTAGCAGAACCTGCGCCGCCTTCTAGGTGAGAAGAGGACAGATTCTCCTGATGTTGTGCAGCATGTACCGACAGGACCGAGTTGTTGCAGCGATGTTGTCAGTGAGGGAGAGTTGACTGTCGAGTGTCACACCTAGGTTCCTAGCAGTCAGGGTCGGGGCTAACACGGAGTTGTTGAAGGTGATAGTCAGGTCGTGGGTGGGAGAGCCTTTCCCTGGAAGGAAAAGTAGTTCAGTCTTGTCAGGATTAATCTTCAGGTGGTGTGCGGACATCCACTGAGAGATGTCGGTCAGACAGGCAGAGATACGTGCTGCTACCTGAGTTTCAGATTGGGGAAACGAGAGGATTAGTTGGGTGTCATCAGCATAGCAGTGGTAGCAGTGGTCTTATTAGCAGCAGTATTAGTAGTAGTAGTAGCAGCAGCAGCAGCAGTATAGTAGTAGTAGTAGCAGCAGTGGTAGTGGTAGTGGTAGGAGTAGCAGCAGCAGGAACAATAGTACTAGTAGTGTTAGTAATACTATCAGCAGCAGTAGTAGGGGTAGCAGCAGTAGTAGTACTAGTAGTATTAGTAGTGGTAGTGGTAGTATTATTATTATCAGCAGCAGTAGTAGTATCATTAGCGATAGTAGTAGTAGCAGCATTAGTAGCACTACCAGGAACAGTTGTAGCGTTAGCACCAACAGTAGCAGCAGCAGTTACAGTACTAGTAGTAAAAGTAATAGTAGTGGTAGTAGTAGTAGTAGTAGTAGTAGTAGTAATGGTAGTGGTAGGAGTAACAGCAGCAGGTTAGAAAAGTTGTAGTGTCTACTGACGTATAGACTTGTTCGGTTTGAGCCAACATTGGTGCCTATGAGGCAGTTCCTTGGAGTTCCTGTCACTCTCAGGTTGTTACGGGCAAATCTGTAAGTCTGCCATCAGCACAGGATTTGCTACCTTTTGACCAAGAGTGAACATTTTGGGAATAGGTTTTAAGTTTAAAATGGGTTTTCCACTGTAGCAGTGATGTCATCCGCTTTAGCTCTGAACAGCATGTCCAATACACACCCGTTATTTAACCTGAAATGGTCTGAAAATGTAATAATTAAAAAAAACGTAAAAGTTATCAAAAAGCTGAACCATACTTTAAGAGTGACAAGTCTTGTAACCGGTTTAAGGATCAAATTAAGTATGTAGCTTAAAGTATGTGCAAGCAATAGCATTTCAATGTATAAAATAAGATGAGATAAGATAATCCTTTATTAGTCCCACAGCGGGGACATTTACAGGATTACAGCAGCATACAGAAAGTGCAAACAAGAGACATAGTAAAAGATGTGTAGTATGTTTAAGAGGATTTTCTCCATTGAGTTACATTGTAATAAAATCAAAATAGTGAAAAAGTATAAGGGGTAGAAACAAGTCATAGCAGAGATCTTTAAAAGTCTTTAAAAAGCTGAATATTTCAATAGTTGCACAGTTTCTTTAGCTGAAAGCTGAAAGAGTCCGAAACACGTTGAAAAAGTTGAATGCTAAATCAGCATTCACACTAATAAATGAGAAGAT
This sequence comes from Ophiodon elongatus, assembly GCA_016806645.1. Taxonomy (NCBI): domain Eukaryota; kingdom Metazoa; phylum Chordata; class Actinopteri; order Perciformes; family Hexagrammidae; genus Ophiodon; species Ophiodon elongatus. Next base: position 2,599,996 of record JACSYO010001668.1, on the reverse strand, counting down.
AAACAAAAATTGTCCAGACAAGCAGAAGCTAGAGAACTCAGCATCTACGATAGTCAGTATTCAATAACTGACACAGCTTTCATAGTGGATTGGATACAACACATAATAGATGCAGGACCTCTTGCTGCAGATATCATGAAACTGTCTAAAATTTGAAACTGGCCTGTTAACCTCAAACATTATCTGACCAAATGAGGGAGAAAGGACACTTTGGCCTATAAACTGTAGAGGACACGCTGTAGTCTGTTGTGTGTATGTTTGAGAGAGCTAGAGACAGAGAAAAAATATTATATCTGGGGGATTGAATATGGGATGGCCCTGAATGAGCTCAATGGATCAGAGTAATCTCGGTCAAATCAGTGTCAATGCACTGTCTGCACGCCATTTAATCCTCTCTGGCATGGCATTTAACATGTTGTACAGCAAATGTATTACGATGAATACATTTTCGTCACTTTGAATGTTGATCTACATAACTTTCGAAGTCTGCATTTGCTCCATGATATTTATCTTTATGTTCCTGATGAAATAAGCACAGGTATGTGAAAGTGTCTATGAATCAGAGGGTAACGAGAAGGGAAAGCTGTGTCAGCTTTGCAGTGTCTTGACAGGAAAAGGTCCTGTTTCAAATCTTTCCTTTGACCAGATATTTGTTTACAATAATCCAGGTCACTCACATATTCGTCATCTCTTCTCTTAAAGGTCTCTCAGTCTTGTTCCTTTCCATCCCCACTCGTTTTCCTCCCTCACTCCCTCTGTTGTTTTTTTTTCTTCCAATGGATGAAACAGGACATGGTTTCTCATTATCAACCAGACTCCTCCCTCTCTTTGACTGGTGGTGTTTCTCCTCCCTCCCTCTTGTGTGGAGAGCTCGGCAGTGAGCGTTAATCCCGGATTGTGCTGCCCTGTCGTCTGCATCCCGTTGTTGCTGGGAGAGCATGGCATGGCTCCAGGACCCCTGTGCTCACACAGGGAAGAAGTGAACGAATGAGAGAGCGAGAGAGAGAGAGAGAGAGCGAGAGAGAGAGAGAGAGAGAGAGAGGAGAGAGCGAGAGAGAAGAGAGAAAGAGAGAGGGGGTGAGAGAGAGAGAGAGAGAGAGCAAGAGGAGGAGAGAGAGAGAGGGAAGGGAAGGAGACACTGTTTCACGACTGTCACAGCTGCTTGAGCACTGCATTGCACTGAGTGTTGCTGAGTTTCAGTCACACACACACACTCTCTCACATAAACAAGGGAGAAAAGAGAGAAAAAGGAAGGATGACGTCCGGTTTGTCGCAGCTGTGGGTGCAAATGTGAATGAAGAAAGAGGAAACCTTGGTCACGTCCTGGGTTCCACCACATTGCAAACTCTCTCCGCTCGGTGCTGCGTCTTCCTCACTGCTTACAATTAAGAGGGATTAAACTTTTGTGTGTGTTTGATCTCTTGTTGGTACGTCTGGAACTCTTTGAGACTCTAACATGGAGTCACCCACTAAAGAGATCGAGGAGTTTGAAAGCACGGCCCTGAAGTACCTGCAGCCGGATCAGATTGAGAAGATTTGGCTCAGGCTCCGTGGACTGTGAGTATATCCACTTTTACTGTTTTCAACAAGTGTGTGTGTGTGTGTGTATGTGTGTGTGTGTATGTGTATGTGTATGTGTATACATGTGTGTGTGTGAAGTAATGCTGCGTATGCCTCTGTGAGGGACATTTGTTGTGCTTGTGCTAAGCTTTTAATATTTACACATGAGTTTAAAATTGATCTGTAATAGCTTAATCACATACACTCTGATATAAACATACATGATGGATACAGCAAAAAGCTTTTGTCATAATAAAAGCTACACCTCACTCTAGTTTTGTTTACAGCATGTGTAACTTGCGTCATGTGTGTGTGAGTTTCAGTTTGTGAGAGAGAGAGAGAGAGAGAACGGATTGTTTGAGTGGAAATCTAAAAACAGAGAGAGAGAGAGAGAGAGAGAGAGAGAGAGGGGAATTATTCAAGTCAAATAGCTCTGAGCTACCTTCTTTGAACTATTTTGAATGACTTGTTTACAAAATTGGACAGCGAGGAGGAAAGTGAATGCTATAGCTGAAGTGTTAACTGAGGGAGGGTTTCTCACAATTGCACCCTTATTGCATGTTTATTTGAGTCAAAGTACTTTTTTCACTGCCATGCATCATAATTATTTTAAAGAGACAGAGTGATGTCTCTTCATGCTGCTTGCCCATGTAGATTTATGATGCTACAAGACATGAATGACTGAATGTGCATATTGTTGGTTGAAGTTAAGGCTAATTTAATATTTGTATCTATTTTATTTTGTTTCTCCTCTTCTCCTGTCTGCTCACTTCTTTTTTTTACCAGTCTTTTGCCTCTTATGCACACACACTATTTCACTTCAAATAATGCAAAAGCCTCCTCAAACCTCACCTTTCTAATTTCTACCAGTTTCTTTTTTAAAACCCTCAATACTCTAATATTACTTTCTCACATCCACCAACCAATCAACACCTCAATGACCTTTCGCCCTTTGGATAGAGCCCCACACATCGTATATGGAAGTTGAAGTGGGAATTTTCTCTTTTTCATTTTCAGTTCTCCTCCTTACTCAGCAGGGGGAGGAGACGACAGTGTTGCTAGGAGGGTTGTGTTAAGGAAAAAATATTTCATGTTACGTGCTGGAGGTCTGAATAAAATGCAGTTTCCTTCTGCACCACAGACGACAACTGAGTGAATGAACCGTTTCATGGGGCTGCAGTTCATCTATCTGCCTTCCTCCCTTGCCCTCTCACGTCGCTCTATTATTTTTTGTTATTTTCATGTTATGGCATTTCTATTGTTCCATGATTAGTCATTGTTTCTCTCTCCCTCTCTCTGCTGTGTCAGTAGCCCGATATGTGGGTCCCTCCATCATCATCCGCTGCCACATTTAGTTTCCTCGGATGACTTCATTGTCTCTTCATTTGGTCACTGTCATAAATTCCCTATCACAACCATTTGTCTTGTGGGATATTTGATGGATAGTGAGTCGGATGAATGTAACGGGGGCCCGGCCTTTATTTTTTATTTTTTTTATTTTCTCATCGCGACAAGGCTGCAGTGTGCTCAGAGCTCTGAGGGCTCCTGTTGCGTGTCAGAGATCACATTAGCCTTTAATCTCACAAAGAGCCTCCATCAGAAGAGAGGGAGCTCCAACTGACAGGCAGCCCCCCACAGATGTTGACGCTTCACAGTGTATGTTTTGTGTTTAAAAGGGGGAATCGACAGTGTGCAGCATATGGTTGTGTATGTGTGATCAGCAAAGGTTGACTGTGCACATGCTCGTGTGGATGATATAGATTGGATGCGTATTTAGTGGCTTGGTGACATTTACTGTATGTGCTGCCAGCTCATCCTTGGAGATTTGTTTGGCTGCTGTATGATATGTGTGGTCTTGTGCACGCGTGTGTGCTGGATGGCTATCACAGCTCTCTCTCTCTGGCACAGTGTGCTCCATAGAGTACACCAATCATCCATGGATAGACAGAGCGAGCAATTGCTCAACCTTGAATGACGCAGTCTAAAGCCTGGTGGTATCCACTGATCAAGGCATGAACTGCGTCTTGCGTTTTATTTCTTCCCTCTGACAAAAGGCCCATTTCTGTTTTTATCATCGGTGAATGGATTCCGATGGATTTCCATTGGTAAATAAGATCACTGCGACATGCCCGACCTCGCCGTCACCCACTGATTAATGGAAATCAATAAATTATTTAATCACTTGATCAACAGTTCATCACAGAGAGCTCCCTTTAAGGGAAGGGCATCTTAGATTTGGTCCAAGGAGGATCAAGGAGGCCGTGTCCACTTTGTGGAACTAACCGATTTGTGAGGCACTGACTAAAATAAAATAAGATAATCCAAGACAAACACGCTGCTGTTAGCCATCCAGCCAGCTGTTTGAAAACACCACAAAAAATATACAGGTTTAAATGCTGCTTCCTGTGACCTTTATAATTACAATAATTCTTGGAATTTCCATGACCCCTTTCAACCCACATCCTCATTATGCCGAGGACATTGCATTAAAGCCTTCTAATTAGAAGAAGCGCAGTGTTGTTGACACACATATTTGGCCATAAAGCAAGCTCAGTGAGGAGGGGGAGGGGCAAAAGGTGGAATAAAAGACAGGAGAAGAGGTCAGGAGAGTAGCAAATGTCCATATTTCAATTCTTCCCATTTTGTTATTCTTATTTAGCTGTCTCTTCTGTGCTTTTGCTATCCATATCCTTTTAAGCTTTTAACTCCCTCTTCTTCTTCTTTGCCATTTGAAACTCCCAACACTCTAAGACAACCATCTGCCCGTGACACTTCATGTCTTTTTCATTTTAATTGCTTTATGGACCCTAAGTGAATGATTTAATCTTTTTTTTCTCACTAGTCTTGAGGGAGCTCTTAACATATCTTTTACAGGGAATAGCTTCCCTAGCTTGCACTTTTACATTGAGCTTGAGGAACAAATCAAGCTAAGTGCTATGAATTCTGCCTGACTGGAATTTTAATCCGTGTCTGTTATGGAACTGCAGTGGGTCTATCCTTTCCTCCACTTTGCTATTATGAGTGCTTAAAGTGTGGGTCTCTCTCTCTGTGTGTGTGTTTGTATGAATTATGCTTTTAGAGGCACACTGTTACCTCTTCATAAAGGTGTGGGTGTGTTTTAGGCCAAATGTTAGGATGAGTGACAGTGTTTGTATGTTAATGTGACTGTGTAGGTTCCACGTGTGTGTGTGTGTGTTTGTGTGTGTGTGTATGTGTGTCTGCATGTTCTTTTGCATATCGCTATGCCTCTCATAAACGCCTCATCCGCATAAGTGATTGTAAGCATTTGCATTATTTTTTAAATGTGAACACAACTGAATAATAAAACTAATATTATAATACAATTAATATAACTTTTTGTTTTTACATATAATGTCTAAATCTACAAATCTGATGCAGTATAATTCTCCTGATTGCTTATTTGTATGTTTTGGGATAATATCTGGTGTTAGAAGCTCATTGGCTCTCACGAAAGAACATGATTTTATTCTTACGTACGCATGGTAGGACGGCAACCTGCATAAAGACCCTGAGTCAGCTGTTGGACGTAGAGATTTTTTTTAAAACTATATTGGCAAACCATGCTGTTGATGTTATTGTGAACAAAATAATAGTTATTTGAGTTTATTTCCGTGTGGTATTATATTTTAACTTAAGCTATTATATTAAGGCATTGTGATTCTTAAGTCAAACCAGGTTTTTTCTCCTGTGAAGTAAGACGAACTATCCGCTCATTACTGGTACAACCGAAGAAGATTTTAAGAATGAGATGATTTTGGTGAATATGAAAAAAGTCTGAAATTGTGGTTCTTACGTGAGGCCCAATGTCTTTCATTTAATTTCCATGTTAAATAGAAAAATAAATCCGACACGGAAACAAGAGAAACATTTCAATCGATGCCTAACTATCCACATGTTTTGTCTTTCTGTCAGGCGCAAGTACAAGAAGACGTCCCAGAGGTAAGACTTGCTGCTGGGACACTGGATCTCCTCCTCCTCCTCATACCTCCCTCCTTTCCGTCCCATCTCCTCATCCTCCTCCTGTACACTCCCCTGATTTCTGGATTTTCTCCCACTCTCCTACATCCCTGGACCTCATCCTGGACTTACTCCTACCTTCTTTGTTTTTTCTTTCCTCGTTATTCATTGTTGCTTGTCCTGCAAAGCACTTTGCAACTCTGTTATGAAAGTGCAATTTCAATGAAATATATTATTATTGCTATTATTAATATTATTATCGTTATCATCCCCTCTTTTCACCGAGCCTTCATTTATGAGGGTCACAGATCTTAGCTGCACTATTCAAACACACTTTGTCACACATGTATGCAAAAATAAATACTCTTGCTTTCACTTGCTTTTCCTCTCTTGTGTTGATTCAAGTGTCAACTCATCATCATTACCCGATATCTCGCGTATGATGGACAGAAATTATGGGGACGCAGTTGTCTCAGAACCATAAACAACTCACAGCATTCGGAAGGTTGACAAATAACTCGAGTGCCATGCATGTTATCTTCTTTATTGTGAAATTCTCATTTGTTTAGTTCTGTTGGAGATGCTCAGGGGAAATCAGGCCTTCCATTATCTGGGACTTGCATGCATTAATTTACAAGCATGAAAGCAAGGATTCATTAATGCCACTGGATGCGTGGGTTATGCAGATTTAAGTATCATTTGTTAAAGATGTTTCTGTATTGATCTGAAACATGCTTTTAGTGTCCTTCATTATTCATCTGATGCAAATGACTCCCAACTATAAAAATGACAAAGATATTTTTGTAATACAATATTAAGTTTACGATCTGATTTAGAAATCAAACTAGCCAGATGCTTTAGTGGTAAGTGGTTGGATCTCCCAGCTCTATGTATGTATTGTATGCATGTCTGTATATTCATACTTACTGAATGTCCAAAACATCTTCTCTACCCTCACTGTCTCTGTCTCAAGAAAGGATGCACAGATCCAACCTTTTCAGTCACGATACTGATTCTGATACTTGGGCTTTTGTTAACAGCCAAAATCAAGTACCGATCCGATACCAGTGCTTAATTCATAATCTGTGTGTCTCACTGTGTGGAAGTGACTGGGAGCCTTCTTAAATATGTAAGACAATGTCAGGCTCAGCATTGCTTTCCTCACTTTGTAAAGCAAAATTTAACAAATATGTACATATACATATATATATATATATATATACGTATATATATATATATATAAATGTACTGATGTGTTATTTATTAAAAAGAGTGGTATAGTCTATATTTTGTCAGTAAACACATGATGTAGTTTACATTCAACAAAGATCAGGTTGTGATGTCGAGCAGGAATGTTAGGAAGCTTAACTCAAGATCAAGATGAAATGTACAGTAGACTGTAAAATGCATTTCATTTTTTATCCTCATCCAAATTAATCAGGTACGTTTTGCTCTCCTCTGGGATTGAATAGAAACATCCCGTTTTCTCAAACAAAGGCAGTGGCCAAATCCCCAAATAAGACCAAAACCAACAATGCTTTTGTTGTCTCTTTAATCCTTTCTGACTTCACTGACTTGTTCGGGGCACTCAACCTCAAGAACATTTTTACTATTAAAAAGGTGCAAATCTTTAAAATCAGGTTACAAACATATTGATGAAGTCATTTCCTAAAACAGCTGGGCACTGCAGTTTTGAGCAAACATCACTCAAACAGGAGTGGATTTGTCTTGGACTATTTTCAGATGTGGATTGATACCATTTGGTGCTCTAGTGCCTATTTATAGCAGCAGGACGGTGTATGTTGGATTGACTCTAAATACTGGCCATGTTCATTATAATGAAGGAACATGTCACATGTCACAACAATGTGGCTCATTGATGTTTTTGGACAACAATGGAGCTCTACAGCACAGAGGAATACGCTCTTTCACTCCACAGGCACTTGATAGTAGGGTAAATACATTGTTGATTTCTGTCTTTGTCATGGTGTTTTTTACAATAACAACAGAATAGAATATCACCAGCATTATCCTTTAAGGGTGACATGGATAATTTTGCAACACCATCGCATGTTCTTGGGTTTGGATTGATTTAAATATCCTCCAAATATTTATCTTCATAATTTTCAAATATTTTGAACTAACGAACACTAAAGACAGTTTATTAATACATACATTACAATCCATCACTGACTTTGTGTTAACTCGGTAAATAATAAGTTATAACTGCTCAACAAATGAAGCAGGAAACCAAAATAGGTTGCCATAGAGCCACACTAATACTGTTTCATGGCATTTTCCTGTGAGCAGTGGGATTGCCGCACAGTAATTGAATGAAACTCTTCTCATGCTACTTATTGGCACAGTGTGTGGTCTTTTGGAGTGGTATAGAGCTCGCGGTTGGAAACCCTCGTTCTCTCTCTCTCTGTCGCTGTCTCTCTGTCTCTCTCGCTCGCTCTGATGGGTGGGTGAGTTCCTGTGTGGAGGAGCCGAGTGATTGACAGCTCCATATGTGTCTGTGTAATTACGGCCGGGCTAATTGGCAGAGAGGAACACTGGGACATTGTCATTACTGACACACCAGTACAACCCCTAACACATGCAGATGGAGGGAGAGATAGCCCACTTCACATCGGGAAGGATGGAGGAATGGCGGAGAAGAGTGTTTGTGTGCAAAGGGAGTTAAGAGAGATGGAAGAAAGGCTGTAAAGACAGGAAAAAAGTATATTCAGGCCTTTGATCGTGTGTTTTAAGTGGGTTTTATGTGGGTTTGGAAACAGTTTGCGTGTTACTATTTTGGTCACATGGTCACTATTGTGCTCTTTCAACAATTTACGGTTTGCTCCGCCCCGCCCCCCTAAGTTACTGTTGCTATGTGCTGTCAAACTTTCCATTCTCGCGAAGCACGAATGCAGTTCACGGTGATAATGCTGGCAGATTTACTTGCTAGCTAACATAACCCTGTTTGGATGCCTAATTGACATATTTGCACATGCAAGTAAGAAGAAGTGGTGAAATGTAAGTTGTATTATTAGTTTCATAAAGTATTTTTCAGTTTTACTGATACAAGAGAAAGATCTTTGAGTATGTGTTTGTTAAAACGTGGCTACGATCGAGTTTGGCACGAGCTGTGATTGGACAATCATCCAGGGGATGGGTTTGGTGAACGGTCGATTCAAAATGTGTCACTTCTTTCACAAATCTATGTTTAATCGCATGCTGAATGTGCCAGAGAGTAATTTGACTCAATCCACTTGCCAAATAAGAAAAACTTCACCCCTTTCGCTTGGGTTTACAAAAAAAGGCATTGATCACCCAAGCACCATCACTTACACTGATTGTTCATCAACAAAGCAACAAGTTGATGGTTTGTGTGTCTTTTTGTATTCCCTGACAGGCGCCTGCATACAGCACTGAATGAAATAGGCTTTTACTCAAGTCTAAATATGCTACAGTGGTCCCTCCTTATAGCCCAGCTTTCAAAGGCTTTAAGTGTTTTGCCATCTTATCCAGGCAAGCATCCAGCCTTAAATGACCTTATGTTAGTTTACCCAGTTGCCAACTCTGTTGAGTGTGTGTGTGTGGTGTGTGTGTGTGTGTGTGTGTGTGTGTGTGTGTGTGTGTGTGTGTGTGTGTGTGTGTGTGTGTGTGTGTGTGTGTGTCTGTGTCTGTGTCTGTGTTTATGTGAGAGTTTTTGCGTCTCCTGGCTTACTCAAAGGGCTGCTATGTTTGTTCAAAGTGGAGGACTACAGTACATGTTTCCAGTGGCAGTAATGACTCAGGTATCTATACCCTTGTCTCCTCACTTTGCTCCAGTTTTCAGTAACTCGTAGGTGAATTCATGAAAGGATTGTGTGGCTTTGGCAACCGATAAACCTGCACAAATGGTACTTTTGAGGAATGCTCTGCCCCTGTTAGTCAGGACTTTGGTTTGAAAATGTTCTTTTTCTTTTTCTCCCTAACGTTGTTCTGGCTACTGTGTTCTTGGCACAAAAGCAAATTGTATTCTTTGCCGCATGGATAGTTGCAGTAAGAGGGCAACATTATGGGTGTGTTTGCGCTGTAATATCTGCAGTATCATTTGTGAATCGGATCTTGAGGCGGGGTCCATAACTGTTTCACGTGACCTTCAATTCATAGTGCTATCTTCAGCCGGAATTCATTCATTGTGAATTTGCCCATCAGTCTCTGTTTGTAAATACTGTATGTGTTTGTACAGGAGAGAAGGTTTGAGATTCAGGGGCAGTGTCTTTGCTTGTATATGGATATGTCATTTTTGCACTGTTCAGTGTCTTGGTGCTTGTGTTTATTGAGTCTTTTATGGGCAAGTCTCAAGTCAGCTGAGATAAGCCAAGCCAAGTTTAAATATATAAATAGTGTTTATAAATAGCCTATGTTCCTTCAATGCACTTGCATGCAATTAAGTTGAATCTCAGGTTATTCTCAAGTTTACCGCTCAATTTAGTTTAATTTGCAGTTCATATATATATATATATATATATATATATATATATATATAAATTATGGCTATGGATCTGTAAAATATAACAATGATCATATTATACAAAATGTCAAAAAATATTAATAATAAACACAAAAGAGAATTGGCAGATATAAAGTCAAATTACTGAAGAAGTAATACATTTATAGGTAGCTCTTAGGTCCTCATAGTAAAGTATAACATTTGCATGGAAATAACAACAAAGGGAACAGTGAATGAAGACACATAAATACATTGACAAAAGAAAGAATGCACAACAGCAAAGGAGATGAGGACAGCTCTCTTCAAGCTGAGATTCACAGGGGCCAAAATTGAACTCTTTGGTTACTGTCAGTAATCAGGGAGCAAATCTTCCAGGCACTGGCTGCCTTTCAAGAACAGCCCATTAGATGCCATTACCCCAGACTCTCTGTCTCTCTTTTTCTGAGCTTCGAGGCCATTTGTCACCACTGCTTTTGAGCTATTTATTGGAGATGATTCATTTGGGGGCAACAGTGCAATACTGTTATTGGTTTGGATTTGGGATTAGCTGGCTACGGAACAAATACGACCACATGCGTCTCACGAAACAAAGAAAAAATTGTCTCTTGAGCAATAAGTACCAGAAATTACAATAAAGATGATGATGAGATGCTGCACACTGTTTATCAATTTAAAATGACAGACTATACTTACTCTACTACTATCTATACTGTGCTATTAAGTTAAGGACAACTATCTATATGCTTACTCTATTTATTTGCACTCAATTCCTCTTAAAACCAAATTTTGGTCTTGGCGTTTACAAATGTCACCACTTTAATTTTAACAAAGTGTATAGATTATAAGGCATTATTACGAGGCGAACCTGATCCAGCCCTAACTATGAGCGATATCAAAAAGGAAAGCCATACTCTTAAATGTGGTGAGCGTGTCTGCCTCTCTGACGGAAACTGGAAGTTGGTTCCACAGAAGAGGAGCTTGATAGCTGAATGATGCAGTGACGGCATTTTGGAACAACGTGAATGTTAATGCAACTTTACTGATTGGCGGAGGAATTTTTTCCGAATCTCCCAGGCTGTCAACAACAAATTAAATTAGCAATATTTCAGCTGGCCAATTTAAACGTTTTGCATGTGAGCAAAAGTTTTGTATCTTTCTCAACAAAGTATTGCATATAGTGCAGAAGAAGAAAACCTATTAAGTGGTATCATTAACAGTTAAAAGTAGTTGAATACAATTTTTATTTCATCATACGATAGCTGGCTGGAGCTCTGTCTTGAGTTGCCACCGACAGAGCCCAATAAATCTCTTGTACGTCGAAGGAGTAAACGAGCCGGATGGAGCACCTACAGTAGCTTGGTCAGTAGAACCTTTGTAATATAAAACAGAGGTGGTTGTTCTTCATTTCAGTCTGTGGGTGACAGCAGCTCAGACTTTAATTTCAGCGATTAATAACTTGCTGTTTCTTCTGTAATTGTTTTGTCGGACTGGTGGTGAGTTATGGCTGGTTTTGGGGTGTTTTTATGTTTTAATGTGGTCATTTTGTGTGTAATTCAGCCCAATGCTGACTGCTACAACTTTTTAAAGTGGAAAATGTGGTGATTTTGTGTTTCATTTTCTTGCTGTGGTTTAAAGCGTGGATACACTACTGATTATGCCTCTCTTGCGGTTTCTTTTCTCCCACCGGTCTCTCTTCCCCTCCTTCCTCCCTTCACCCCATCGCCTCCTCTCTCCTACTACCTGATGATTAGATGGGTAATTGCCCAGCTCAAATGAATCTCCAAGCTTGGGCTAATTACATTCCTCTCAACCGATCTTTTTGTTTTCTTTTTCTTTTTCTTTTTCCCTTTTCCTTCCCCTTCGCTCCACATCAGGTGCTCCGTTCTTTTCTGAGGTAACCGTCTCAGTTGGCATAATTCACAGTTTTCTAAACCCCACAGGTGCCGAAAGACACCCTTCAGTTTGTGCATCGGTACATATGCACAGACTAAAAACACAGAAGATACACATTCTCTGATAGGAAATACCTGCACACATGCAGCTAGTTCACAGACATGCAACATGTGCAGGTATGGACAAGCAGCTGCTTGTATATACTGAATAGTGATGGATTTTTCATTCAAGCCAAACAATACACTTCAATAGCTGCACACAATGGGGCAAATCACTTTGAAATATTTTTTTTTACTTTGCTGGTCTTAAAATTACATCAAAAGAGCGTATACGTCAAAGTGGCGCATATTCGTTCTGCAGCAAAGCTTCTACACTGATTATTTTCTTCCTCGTTGCCTACCTCAGAAGGACATTATTGATCTAAGTGTATTGCGAGTCTGAAGATTGAGTACAAAGACCTAAATGATAGGCTTTTATCCTATCGTTGAGCTCTACGGTGGAGATGAGAACAGAAACGTCACAGGCTTTCTTTGGTGCCAGCCCAGCTCACAAGCCTTCCCCTTCCTGTGCCTGCAGCAGATAATATTGCAGATTTATGGTGCAGATTGTCTCTTTAATCTGGTTGTTTGTATCCATCATCCAACCCCCCCCCCCTGCGGCTCCATCCCACCTCTACCCTGTACCCTGCTGAATGTTTGTCCTTCGGGTATTACCCCAAGTAGATGTAGAGATAGAGCAGAATGTAACTATTTCTCAGTATCTGTTTGAGCAGAGAGATAAAATATTTGGTCACACTGTGTAAGAATGCGAAAAATAGGCTGTGCGCATCCTGTAGTGTTTTGTATCCTGAATGTGTGTAGTCATGTGTGATGCCCGACAGCAATCTGTGTGTTTGTGTGTGTGTTTGTGTGAGTGCTGCATGTGCGTTTCTTTCCATTCAGCTATCTATCATCTCACCTCATTCATCTCTAGCTAACCTAGTCATTTTGGTCCTAGTGGGAGTCGCAGGCCTTACATATAGTGTATTCAAATACCCACAGCCTCTGTCATATCCAATGTGAAAGACCATGTTGGCCAAATGGGATTTTCTTGCTCAAGCAGGAGATGGATAAAGCCAGAAAGAATGCATGGATGGATTTAAGCAATGTTTATGTTTACTGAGCCGCCCAGTGCAGTGAAAGTCAATTTGAGTACCAAAGGAAAAATAAGATAACACAGTTATGTTGTGGTGATAGTTCACTGTGAATGAATTGCTGAATTTATGTATCTGAGCTGGAGGTAGTCGGGGTGGATGTAGTACGTACAAACAGCAGAACTCTGACACCAGAAGAGACAGGTGATCGCATCCCGTTTGTGGCTATGTTTAGGCAACAAAAGCACTTTGGTTAAGGTTCCATGTTAATAAACACATTGTGTCTCACGTCACTGCAGACTTTTCTCTGTATTAAACCATTAAGTGCTGCTGGCCTCTAAACATAACCATAAAAAAGCTCAGATATTTTGGCGGTAAGCAAATAAACTATTATCACTGAACATAATACATTCAGTATCAACTTTATATATGTCATTATTTTTAACAGCTGTATACTACTGATTTACTATTAAATTAATCTAGCCTAGAATTAAATAACAATTCCTCTCATACTTTTTTAAAGTTCGGCCACAAGATACAAACATAATAGTACAGTAACGGTAGAATTATCTCTCTTCAAACAGCAACTTCAAAACTAAATAAATCTAGGAACAAATCCCGACCTGTACTGAGCACACGCAACTCTCAACAGAGATGAGAATGAAGCGAGATGGCTCACTCATTAGCTACTTCCAGAGAATTATCTCCTGAATCTGCAGCTCCGCTCGGCTTTACGCAGCTTTATAGCAAATTTCAGCTCACCAGCTCGTAATGTGACTCTCACCGCCGTCATAGCATTGTTTTGGTTTTGTTAAACATGCATTCAGACACTGTTGGATAGTAGCCATGCAGATAATGGCTTGATTAGCGATGTGTTGCGTCGCAGCTTGCTGCTGCATAGCCGTTATGTAAACAGTGGACAGTGAATGATTTGGCATCGTAAAGTGAAACGCGTTCTTTGTCACTTGGTAGAAAGCTCTTTTGTCAAATATGGAGAGATTGATAAACACTTCAGTTGCGTGTTTGTTTGTGTGCGTGAGAGTGTGACAAGTTTGCAACACATTCATATGTGATTTTCGGAGTTCGTGATTGTGCACGCATTGCTTCGTATGAATGTGTGACCATGTGAATAAACCTGCTTTTTTTTTTTCTTCTTTGATGTTAATTTAGGAGGAATGCTGTGAATCACAGCAGTGACGCAGTTAGGTCTCTGTTTTCTGTCACCATTTTTTAAACGCTGGTTTGGACAGGCTAGACTAAACATCCTTTCCAGAAAATAAACATTCAGCACAGTAGTTCCCTTGACCACAGTTCAATTCATGGGGACTTCACACTGTTTGCCTCACACATTTCCTCAACCATGTTAAATATCCTGACACATACGGTATAACAGACACATTTTAACACAGTAGGGTTTAGAGAGATTTTAATTATTCTCTTGACTCATTGAACAAAACCCCAGGAGATACAGTACCATGCACTACCAGATGATATTGAAATGATTCGATCAGCAGGATGAATGCTTAAGAAATGATTCATAACACAGCTTAGTTGTAAGCAGATGTTACAACATTTTAAAGTTTTGAGCTTGAAGGTTCACGCTTGACTTTGGAAATATTAGTTTGGCAAAAAAAAAAGCCCCATCTTGTATCTTTGAAAACAAAAACCAAAAATGCCTTCATATTTTATTTTTATTCTGTATTTTTGTAGTAAAAAAAAAAATCCAATAATAATATATCTGCCAAAAGTATGTCTTCTTTTAACGTAAACATGTAACACAACCAAACAATCTCATGAACTGCTTATGAATGCTAAATAGTTGGGGTTGAATCAAATGTCATCAAGAAGACAAGTAGTGGGACGATTCTAGTACCTGAGGGAGATTTCAGTCAGACCTGGCCAATAAAAAGTGTTGTACTGTCTAGCTCAAAGAGGTTAAACTGATCAACATTCACTGAAGGAGGCAACATTTGTGTATTCTTATATAGTTTACCAGTTCTTTATTATTTAAATGAACTGATACACTAGCTAGTGTTTTGCTTTCCGACATTTAGAATAATCTAGTTTGCCTTTGATATTTTAGCATCTCTGTTAAAATGTAATTTCAGGTGCTATTTAATCATTTCATTACATTTTGGGCAAAGTTACTAGTGGTTGGAATATCTTCCAAAGTGTTCTTGCAGTCTTTTAAATGTTTTTCTTTTCCCAAATGTCAGGAATCACATTTGTGGGTTTTTTTTTCTCCACTTATTGTACCTACCACTTGTATTGTTGTTCTTTATTTCCCTCGGTTAGGGCTTTCATACATCACCCCGGAGTCACTGTACCTTCAACTCTCTTTACCTATTACCTATATTTAGAGCCCACAGCGGTACAAAGGCAAGAAAAAGGACTTTACTCAAGGCGCTACATATATCGTGGCTTCACTGCACTGTGTTTTCTGAAGGACAGTGATGGATATCTCCCGGCATGATTATTGAATAATGGTGAATTCACAGTGCATACTCTTATGCACAGCTGATTGCAGTGGTGGAAGATAACTAATTGCATTCACTCAAGTTACAGTACGAAAGTACAGAGGTGTGAACCTTCACTGTCCCCATCATCCAATTCGATTATGAGTCTTGCATTCAAATGCAAATTCTCGATGCATCTCAATGTATTGTATCCTAAATGTTCTATATTACTGCACATGGCTACCTTTTCATTAATACAAGCAGTCAGATAAATCTACACTGATTACGATTTCCCATAAAAGCCATGAATGCCGGACATTTTTCACTGCATGAATTAGCATTGCGGCAAGCGTACTTTTGCTCATTGCTCTTCTACTCTTAGTTGGTTTTAGTCACTGCCTCTCCCGACAGGGTTAACAGCACACGGTTGAATTTCTGCCTGCATGCACGTTTTTTCAGCCCAACATTGTTGAAACGGAGCAGCTCGTCGATGCATCTTTGAATCGAGACATTTCCACGCTTCTATTAAGTACTATTTTGATGTATTTGTGCTTTACTTATATGGTATATATAGTATGGTACTTCCATTCTTGCTGTTTTGTAAGGACAAGGGTAATTTGTGTGACACTACATTCATTTCACACCTTTAGTTACTAGTTACTTTGAAGATTCTGATTAATAACATAACATGTAACCAACTAATACATTATGATGGATTATTATATGTCAAGATAAAACACTATAGATCCTGGATGAACTTCACAAGCGAGCAGTATATTAAGTAGAGCATCATCAGTTCTAATACAACAATATATTATCTATGATACTGAAATTGACCATTCTGGATAATGAGAACTTTTACTTTTGGTACTCTAATTATATTTTGATGCAAATAATATATATAATAGTTAAATATCAAATTCAGGACTTTAACTTGAAATAGAGTATTACTTTATTGGGGTTGCTACTTTTACTGAAGTAAAAGGTCTGACTACTTCTTCCGCCACTGCTTGATTGACAGGTGCGGATGAGAACAAAGTACTTTAAAAAGAAAGTAGTTCCACTACCACTCACTGGCCAGACTAATACGTTTATTTACAGTAGAGGTGCTTTATTCAAAGATGCATCTTTAAATACACTTATGAGTGCTGACTGAGTGTTTTACTTCTGGAATCACCAGTGAAGCTGATGCTGTTTATCCTTCTTAGCATCACTAACAATTTGT
The DNA here is from genome assembly GCA_016806645.1 of Ophiodon elongatus. Classification (NCBI taxonomy): domain Eukaryota; kingdom Metazoa; phylum Chordata; class Actinopteri; order Perciformes; family Hexagrammidae; genus Ophiodon; species Ophiodon elongatus. Next base: position 2,583,269 of record JACSYO010001668.1, on the reverse strand, counting down.
TTCCAGAAATGCAAGATACATCATCAAAAGATCAAAAGACATTTTTAAGCATTAAAGTTGGTATTTGAGGGTGGATTTGCATCACTCTTTTTGCTCCAACAAAGCAATTAAATTGTAAAAATAAGAATGATGGACTGACAACTTAAACTCCCAGACTGCTCGGGGCTTCTAGACACAACTGTCGCTTTAAGTGAAGAGAAATATGTTGTTTTAGGGAAAATGGAAAATGAAATGATGAATGTTTTAAAAATATCATAAAAAAAAGGAATAGTTGGAGTTGACAATTTAAAGCAGTGAAATAATGAATGGGAGAGGAAAATACATTAATGATTTATTTTTACAACCTATTTAAATTATTTAAACACTCTATGAATTATGTATGTATTCATTTATACTCTCCGTCTAGTTTATTGGCTTGGAAAGAGAGGATTGTAAGTTTATTCAAAAACTGTATGTTCTACTTAGGTTACATTTCCCCCGTTCTCCATGGTGCAGGCCATTGTGTTCATTTAAGCTCATAATAGGATTGTACTTTCCTGCATGTGGAGTTGTTAACTGTGTACAAATACCCAAGGACACAAACCCTTAACTCAAGAGGTATCTTTTTATGTTTACCTTTTTTTTCATTCATTCTGTACGAAAGCTCAGCATAAATTTGATATTATTCTTATGTTTCCAGGGACAGTTATGGGTGTTGAAATGCTCATATGTGAGGCACTCCAACTGGACTGAATGATTATTCACTGGGGATAAAGACTGCGGTTGCAAGGTCCTCTGTGTTGTGTGGTGTGGCCCATTGCCAAATAAAGTGCACTCTGATGTCTTTGTTTGTCCAGGGGTTGAAGGACAGAGCAATGATGACCTCTCTCACCACAGTGCACCTCTTTTCAGCTTTTATTGATCCATCTGTGTGGTTCTGTGTTCTTGTGTGTGTGTGTGTGTGTGTGACAAGGACAGAGATAGCTGTGTTATCATGTCCCCTCCTTCTCTCTCTATATCTCACGGTCTCTTCCTCTTTGTGTTTTAGAATTAACCAGAATTATTTCATGAACATATCTAATTCAGTTTAAGAGGATAGGGCACCGTGTTTGGGACACGTCCTTTGTTTTTTCTACACCTGATCTCATCAACAAAGTGACACGGAGGCAGCCAAAGTTGGCTATCACTGTCTGGATTACTGCCGTAATAACCTCCGATAGACTCAGAGCATTTTACATCTGTTGTTATGTTCTGGCTTGGAGTCAAACAGATAATCTAATTGAAAGCGCTGTTTTCTCTACCTCTCCTATGTGTGTGTCCATCCACAAGTCACCTATGCCATTTTGTTTTTGCTTCAGGTATGTGATTACCTTTACATTAAGTACAGTATAAGGTTATGTCATCCGCAACCCCCCTCTGTATCTATCAATAACCTTCACATCTGAACTTTTCAGGGCTTCTGGGTCTTTATTACACTCCTATGAGATAACACACATACCTAAATAACCCATGAAAGAACAGTCAAAGTCGATTGTCACGCGCCATTATAACACAATTTCCCCAGTTGGACCCTCCCTGGAGTCCCACTAAATGTTAAACCTTCTTGCATTGTCTTGCAGATCACATATTCCTCTGCTGTGGTTGTTGTTGTTGCTATTTGTACATTTTGTTAGAGCTGGAATGCATTCAATGTGTACATTTCCCATAATTCATGTCCAAATAACGGTACACTTGACAAGCTTTCTTATAATTACATATTCACCCTATTTTTGGATTCTTGGTCTCACTCTGCTCTTTGATAGTGTTACAGTGTGAACAAGTTACTGAACATAATTATAGTGTATGGGGTTTATTGAAAACACAAAATTTGTCAAGAACACCTGCAGAGTTGCCAGGTGTAGTTTTTTGGGGATATTTTAGAGTTCTCAAACTTTGTTCTGAAACATCGTATTTTATAAGGTTGTTTTATCCTGTTGTCGTTGGTATACAGGGGAAATGTCATCAACTGACCATATTCTTATGGTGATGAAGTCAGACAGGTGTGACTAAAGCTGTGGCCAGGATTTAAAAACTATGATTCATATGATTCGTTCATATGTGTTGTCTATGGATCGTTGTTATATAGCTAACTGTGACTAATCTGTTATTGCTGTAACTAAACTTCTGACTTGGAGTTGGGTCAAGCCTTTTTTTGCATGTAGCATGGGAAGGATGATTGCAATCAGATTTGTGATCTGAGCAAATGGAGAGGTATACGTATATGTGACTGAATGCATATTGGCGTATCTAATCTCATCTGGATTTTACAATCCAAGACACTTGGTAAGAAAAGTGTAGATTCCCCGAGGAGTATTTAAATCAGCACAAAATCAGACCTACCTACTAATGTTTTTTTTGTGTATTGTACAATGTGATTTTAGGATGCTTAATATCATTTAAATTCTGAAAGTGAGGGAAGTGAAAGCTGAGGAAAGGATTATATATATTATATAAAGTGAGAGCAATACTGAAGAATATTTGTCAGATTAAGTGGGACTCTGTCTTGTTCCGATGTCTTAGTGTGAAGACTAGAAAAGAAAGATACACAGTATGTATTAATAACAGAAAAAAACCTTCTTAACTGGCAGCGAAAATGAGTGGCAAAGTGCAGACTCACCCTCACCAGCAGTGTGTGTTTGTATGTACACTGCCTAGGAAATAGTTGTTACAGTTGCCCTGGAGGTTTTTGAGTCCCTCTGCCAAGCCAACAACTCAGTAGAAACTCTGAAATGCTCTCCCCACAATGAAACACCTCGCACAACAATAATGCCGTCCACATAGACAAGGCACCTCAGAAACAGGCCAATGACTTCCACCATAATGTTAACCCTTTCAGAGCATGCTCTGACAAGCCAGGCTCATGCACACGCCTGGAGAAGACTGACCACAATATAGTCAAATATCTGTTTATGGTGGACACAAACAAAGTCCTCTTGGAAGAGATAAATACGTTAGCCCAGGAATTCAGCATGAAACTTAAGGCCTGAGAGGAGGGGGAGACACCGCCTCGGGCCCCAGGCAGACAGCAAAAAAAAGCAAGTCTTGAGCTGCAGTGATTTGGCCAATAAGTATGAGATTTCGGTGGAGCTTACTGTCCCGAGTGAAATGATATACCACACTGGAGAGCAGCACAGAAGAAAGGGTTTCCTCAAGTCTCTCAAATTCTGAGAGGTTAAGGAGACCTTGCATCAGGACAAACAGAGCCTGATGTGGTCATCATAAACAGGTGTAGGAGGATCAAGATGTGTCACATGGAAGACATACAACAAGACATTCAGGGAAAGGCACCTGAATGAGGAGTTGTATAACAAAGGTCTCTGCGATAAAGGGCAAGCTTTGCCTAATTAGAAGAAGTCAAATTGCTCAAATACTTTGATGATCTGCTCAAGGAACAGCTCAGCAAGGAGGTGTCAGCACAGAACAAGGTGACCTTTAAGAGCAATGCAGCAAAGAATGGTTCCTGAGGGATGAGGACACAAATCTCAAATGTGGGGGTTCAGATGAGGAGAGGAAGAGGATGAAGAAGATCGAAGACATAAGCAATAGCAAGCTGGGTGGTGGAGAAAAACTTCAAGAAGTCGCCAGGCTGGATGAAATGTGTCGGTTTCCTCACAGGAGGATCAAGGAAAAAGAAAGAAAAGAACAACAGGGAGTCCAATACCATCAGGGAGATGAGACTTGGTTGAAATAAAATGACCTGCCACCAAATGTGGTAGTGAGGAATGTAGTCAAATTGGGATTACAGGTGTTGAGATAGCGTGTTTATAAATGTTAGCCCCGACATGTGCCCGTAGAGACCCAGGAAGGGGGTCCACTCTTTTGCAGTATTCCAAAGGTATCTTCTATATTTTTTTAAAGACATTTGGGGGGGAATTACTTTTTCTGCTTTTGGGAATCGTCCCTGTCCCACTACATCGAGTGCAATCATTATTCCTCCTCATTCATTATCATAATCATCATCTTTTGCTAAAAACAGCAATTTAAACAATATGTTTATTAATCTACAAAATATTATTCATTTCAACTTTCATTAATCATTGATGCACTCCATTTTCACATGCAAACATTTGAATAATGCCACTACTACTTGCTACTGAAACAGACCTTTTGCAAAGTAGAGTCTAATTTAATTTCATCTAATCTACGATCAGCTGAGGAAATGACTGTGACGTGCACAAATACTTATCAATAAACGTCCTCTCTTCCGTGTTGTCTGCTATCACCGTGGCTCACCCTCCTCCATCTGCCTGTGCGATGGCTTTGTTCAGTTTATGATTTGTGCTACTTCACCATATTTAACCCAGTCTTCAAAGTCATCAATCTTCAATAAAAAAGTCATCTTCACTTTCCACAACATGAGATAACTTCCTTCACACAGTTGCCATACATCGGTTGTTATTGTTCAGAGATTTGAGTTGGCTGTACTCACGTGGTCCATGGTGTAATCATTAGCTTAGCTTAGTACCATTTGGCAATGACAACACCTGTTGCTGGCATCCACTGTGGTGCTAGCTAATCCGTGAAGGAAAGATTCCTAAAAATAACATCTGATGATTAGACCAGTGTTCCAAGTGGATCGCTTCTCTGAGATCATTAAGAAGTTTAATGTGTTGCACAGCAATTAGATCTAATTGTAGAATGGGAGTATTTTGTATTTTGTAGAATTAGTTCTGGGTTCAACAAGTATGAACATTCTGTCTCCAGCAACACTTTACTTTACATTAATGTGATTATTGGACTTTTGGTAGCTGCCTGCAATTTTTTTTTTTTTTTTTTTACTGTTGGCCAATGAGCAGCATTGATAAGACAACTGGGGGTTAAGTGGTTTGCTCAAGGCCACCCTGGTTGTAGTTTGGGGTTGAGGAACCCATTTTCCACTGTGATTTGTGAAGACAATTTGCAAGGATTTGAAGCAGTGAAACATACACTTTCAAGATTGCTTTTGCAAACTCTGCCACTGCCTGCAGGTTCACAACTTTATGTTAGTGTAAGTACATATGAATGTGTAAGTGTTTGTGTGTCTTCGTGGCTAACAGAAACAGAAAAAAGCAGTTTCTTTAATCTCTAGCCTGTATGACTCATCTGACATGGGAATTCAAGTCGGGTTTTACCTCATTATACTGCTGTTAGTGAATTACTGGCATGTAATGACCTTGTTATGAATTAGAGACATGGAGGACACTGAATGAACCGACAAAACGTGGCCAAACATCATTGATCAACGATGGAGGAGAACCAGTTTACAAAATAAAATATTACACAGCACTATTTTCAACAATTAAAGGTCCTCTTTGGAGTTTTCATTTAGATTTTACTCAACAAAAGAAATGGGCCACATTCTCAGTGCATAACAGTGACTAAGCACAAATCTGTGTTTAAACTGTATGTACCGCATAATCAGGGATTCATCAATATTTTCTTACCCGATTATTATGTGATATGCACAGTTTGAGTTTTCATTGTTTTTATTGACTTGGCCTAGGATGTTCTGCTTCCACTAGCTCTAGTGCCATGGCATTGTGCACATGTAGCCAATGTTGAAATTATTTTTCTTATTTCTTTAGGTTCCATGCTTCTCTCTTTTAACAATGATATACCTCCAGGCAAACATATTTCCTAATACAAAGAGGGGTTCGGCAAGTAAACTGATGCAAATAATGGGCATGCACCTTTCAATTTAGGGTGATTCCGATTCACTAACATTACAACTAATTACAAAACGTTGTCACAGCAACAAGTCTGCCTTTACAGCCTTGTTATGTATACTCACGCTAATGCAACCGTGATGTAGTTCGTTTATAGCCTAACATTAGCTTTTTATTTATTTTTAGAAATTGGTGTTCACTTGTGAAGATCATCTTGCTGAACAAACTGTGTAAATATCATAAAGTTGTGTATGCCACAGACCTTTTCTGCAATTATCCAAAATCCAAAGGAAAATTCCTCTTGGCTTTTTGTTTCAGGGAACCAGTGCGATGCGAACTTCTGGGTTGGCCAAAAAAAAAAAAAGAAATACACAATGAAATAAAAATGACCTGTTTCCCAATGTGAATTGTTCAGCCATTTGTAAATATATATGTAATCTAAAAGCATTTTTGAGCAGGTCGCTATCAAAATGAATCTCTTATCTCTCTCCTCTCTTAATTATACCCTACATTTTGGTGTGTATATGTAAATTGTATCCATATCTCGAAGAAATGCCTACCTAAACCTTTTTCTTTTTTAAATAAAAAAATTTCCAGTAGACTAGTTAAAACATTGGGGTCATAAAACATTCACTGTGTCAGACATAGTTTCATTTTAAGGTAACAAACATCCGATCTGACAGCACAGAGTTTACTAAGTGACACTCATGTACACGTACAATTTCTCTTGTCTTTGTCTCCTATAGACCTGCGCTGGTCATTGGATGCATATTTTAATCTCTGGGGTTATATAACTCGTTCTCCACGGAGCGTTAGGGATTATTTTTCCAGCACTGACACATGTCATGGGAGAGAGCGTGTTTTGATAGGACAGCTAGTACTGTAGGTATGGTCACTGGAGAGAAATCAAGTTGCGGATTTGTATGTGAGATTAGAGATACTGTGGTGTTTATTTTGTTTTTTTGGTGTTTGTTTTTTAATTCTCCCCGAGACACTCTGTACTGTAGTAGTGCATTCAGAGGGGACATTATACTGACACATATGGTGCAAGGTCAATGGTGTCATACTGTATATATAGTGGAAAAGAGAAGCATACAGTATGTTCCATAACTGTGTTTTTTTTTTTTTTTTTATCATTTCCTCATGTGAGTTGTTGGAATAGGAGCTGTAACTCGCTGAGGTCAATTAGTGCAGTTGGGTTGTTTCGTGTCAGGCCACTGATTACACACCAAGGACCAACAGACTTGAGTTCCTGTGTGATAGTGTGTTGAATGTTTGATAGAGCTGCTTCACTCAGCTGGCTTTGCTAATCAAGTATAACAGAGAGAATAACAGGAACATTATCTGGGTGCTGCAGTATATTTCCAGCTATTTATGCAAATATGAACTGCGTGTTGCTTCACAGTGGTGATTTTAGATGTTATACTCTCTGCACTTCCTGCAAACAGATTTTAGGGATTGATGACAAACATTAATGCAGTATCTTTAATGTAATGTTTTGCATATAAAAAGACCTGTGTTTTTTCTTGACTTCACACACTGATAATACAAATGTGGTATACTTATACATCACTGCTGACTAATTTCTAGTATAGCACACATTTGTAGGAGATTTTAAATATTGTAGGTAGCCACAAGTTTGACAGCAGACTAGAAACACCTTTAAAGTAAATAATGAATAATTATTTAATAACATATGTCAAAGCTATCATTGCACCGTGATGGCGGCTGGAACTCCTTTAAAAGCTTTGCTTCATTCAGTTGTGGCTACTGGCTGCAAGCGTCACAAATAAGGGCCGAATACACTTTATCACAACGCTGATGTTCGACAATTGTGTGTCTTTTTAATGTTGATTCTCAAACACCATACCTTGTGAATTCACTGTTTTTTTTGTTGCATATTCTAAGTTTGAATGCTGTTTAATTGATGAATCATATTGCACCATTTTAATGAATAAAGGGCGCACTAAGCATGTCAAACATTTGTGTCTCTGGCAATCCTGTGTGACTGTGATGTGAAATGATACATTACAGATCACAGCACATTTCAAAAACACTTTCCCTTTTCCATAATGTGTTGCTCAAACCACTTTAAAATAAAAGGCAGCCAATAGTACAGTCATTAGTGAGTCCATTAAATCCCTAATTATGCGATGCTACATTTCAGTGCACTCACATTTTTTACTGTAACTTTGTTTGGTTCTATTTGACCTCCTCTCCATTGCTACCCATTTCTCCTCTTCTGCTAATTAATGGTGTGGTCACACCATTAATTGGCCATGTCTGCCTTTTTTAGGTTTCATGCATGTTAGGTGACTTGTGTTTTTCACAGTGATTATATTTGTGCAGATTTCACCCTGGGAAAGGGAAGAGACGCATACTTGATTTTGTAAAGGGTTACAACAATATGATGTGTAGTCGCACTTTATGCATTGCATTTATTCCCCGATAAATAGCGTAAACTGCACACTAGCTATTGTTACATCGCACACAATGCGTACTGACAGTACCAACACATCAGTGGGCTGAACGGAGACGAGGTGCTGGTGGTGGTGGTGGCAGATTGGCAGTTGAAAAAAATCATGTGGCTATTAACTGCTTTTATAGTTTGGAGAAGACCCAAACACTCAATGGCCATCTCTCTGAGTTCAGCTGCCATAACATCACATCAATACACCATCATAGAGTGTCTGTATTTATGACAGTATTGTAAATCATAGTTTTAACGAATGTTTCTTGCAAATCCCAAATGGTGATACTTTTGTGTGCATTGATCATTCCTTCACTCAAAACATTTTACAATTGATACGCATCTGGAAATAACAATTAGTAATATATTACCACATTTTCTTGGAGTCAGGGTTCACTGCAACTTTAATTTCAGAATAATTCTAATCTTAACCCTGAGATTACCCACTTGCATTGAGTGAATCACCTGAACCATGTGTTCTAATCATAGGGTTTCATTTCTTACTCATGCAGTAGGTGAGTTCATTCTTTTGAATATCCTCCTTCAAGTATTTTCTAAGCAGGTGTAAAATGCTCCTTCAGTTATGCCAGCAGTGTGTTAGTGTGTATTCTGTCACATGAGGACCAGATCATGCTGACACCCACACACATACAGGTTCACAAAGCTTCATGTTGTAATGCTGCTTTTGTGCAGACTCACTGTGTTAAGCTTTTGGCTTTGTTTCATTTCCCTGCACTACAAATTTCCAAGAACTCTCAAATCGCTTACTGGGATTAAAGGAAATGTAGAAAGGCTTTTGATTCTTGTAGACTCAACACAAATTAATTTGCACTTGCTCATTAACACATGTACAACAGTACAACAACTCACACACTTACACCCACGGCATTCAAATTATATTCATTAGGCTCTCTGATCTCTTGTCAAAACCTAATGTTCTCCCTCTGTGTGGTCAGTCTGCATGGTGGTGAGGCGCTATTATCCATTAAAAATACACCTTTTATTTAAGATGGTGATGATTTTTTGTTTTTCTTAAATTACAATAGAATATCATTATACTTTTTTGTCATTCCAACAGGTTTTGGTCTGAAGGAAATTTTCAACATTTTCTGACCTCCCAACTCAATGGATTAAGATGCCATTACATTTTATCATTACTAGCTGGATGTGATATATATATCTGTCTGCATGGATTATTATTTTACTTCCATAGTTTTGGTTATTATTACTATTAGAAATACAAACATTGCACGCAAGTTAAGAGATGAGAACTCGGACCACAACAATGTTTTGAAAACAAAATCATGGGGATTTCACAAAATCATCAACTTCTCAACACACAAAAACATAAATTTAACGACACCTGAAGACATCAATTTGACGACACATAAGAACATCTCTTTTCGCGATACATAAAAACACATGAAAACATCTATTTGATGACAAACAAACCCATACACACAAAAACACGAAAAAAAATTATTTGACCACAGACAACCACATCAATGTCACGACACATGAAAACCAAGCGGCAACCTCCGCGGGTGAAAGATTACACCAATTGTGGAATCGTCCAAAAACTGTAGTTTATCGAAATTGTCACTTGAGGCTGGTTCTAAAAGGGAGTCAATCCCAATATACCCCCATATTAATAGGCCAAACTTAACAATAGAAATAAACATGTTTACAGCCTGGTACAAAAAGCACCAGGCTTTACGGGGAGTGAATTTTGATATAACTCGCCCATTTAAATTATATTAATGCTTAAAGGTACGCATAATTAAGGGCTTGATCGCTTTGAATGACCACTACATCCTCTAGCTGTATGCTAGGTGTCACCTTGGCCAATTCGAATCATAAACTTAACCTTTCCGTTAATTTGGAGCATTTTCTATGCAAATATGTCACAGTTCAGCTTCCCTTCTCTCCTGCCACTCTTAGCTCTCACTCCCCTAATCGGCTCATTCAGTGCACCTGTTAGTCACACCCACCTCATCAGCTCCATCACTCTCACCTGCCCTGCACCTACTCCCTTTGGTATTTAAACCCCAGCTTCACACACCCACTGCAGAGCGTTCTTTGCATTATGCCAGACTTTCCAGCACTTACCCTACGACTTTTTTTTTTTCCCCCCTGTTGCTAACCCTGCCTATTTGGACTTCCCCGCCTTGCCTCTGCACAGACTTCTGTCCCCGAGCATGAGAATGGAATAAAGCTTTGCTCAACGATTCTGTGTCCGTCGTACTGCTTCTGGTTCCTTACCACACCCTTTACAAAATATTGTACAAAGAATAAAGTACTGTGCTGTGCGGTTAATTCTACGCCGTGATACTGAATATCCTCCGTGCTGCTGGCATCAGTTCTCAACGGCATATTAGGAACTATAATGTCCGTGACACTTGGCTTAATCTTGGAATACCGGACAGTGGCATTCAACTGCAATCCTTTTTTTTATATATATCCATCTGTCAAAAAAAAGAAGATGCGTGTGCTTTATAGTGAATAATGTTAACGCTACTGCACAAATTGAAGGAGCTGGCTGACATAATTCCATTTCACTGGAGTTGTTACGTTACCATGTATGATTTCATGTAACGAATTAATTGATTCATTGAATGAAGAATTTATGTGCTCCAAGTTTTTCGGTGAGTGAAATTCTGGCATTAGTTTTCTTTTACTAATATGTTAGCACCAGTACCAACCAGCAACCAGGAGCTACAAGACCACAGGGTGAACTTTAGCTGGCTAGCAACAGCCTAGCTTGTTAGACGTAGCTAGCTTGGTAACTTTAAGCCAGTTGATTGGGTTTCAGTAAGTATGCTTCATTCGGCCTGCCTCAGATCCATCCACGCTCCACGTCGTTGTCCTTTTTTCTTTTTCTTCACTTTGATGACATAAAAATATGAATTTGAGAACACACAAAAACAGACACTTCGTTACGCACAAAAACAGCAATTTGACGACCCACCTGCAGCATTTAAAAAAAGCGTTGCAAGAAACTCGGAACACAATGGAAACCCTGTCCAGGCACACTAAAAGTGCTGCACACAGCTGGGTAACTTATGTTGTTGTCACGGTTTTTGGCTAATGAAGTTATTGAAGTGGGCTATCTGTTAATGGTGTTGGAAAACCATAGCTGGCAATCCTTGAATTAATAATCTTCAATTGGAGGATGGTAATGACGGTTGGATTACTTTGCCTATGGCGCTATAAATTTGTTTGAATTGACTGTATAATAAAAGCAACAAGCTAGGTTAAAAGCAGATCTACATTTGGTGATTTACCAAATTGTATATCAGTGATGCACAACCGACTTCAATAATTTAATTCCAAGTCCATTTGCAGTGCATTCAGCTCTCAGGGGCCCCCTAGGTTTGATACGTCTCTGATCGTCTTAATTGCTTGTGGTTTTTGCACCATCAGACTTCATTGTAGCAAAGTTGACGTGTTCTCAGATCTCAAAAATTAAAACCGAGACAAAAATAACACCCAAGAAACTAAATTCTCTTTTGGGGTTTTAAACAAACATTTGTGTTATTTTTGGGATTAATACAGTCTCCATTTCGATCATCTACTGTGAAGTAAACCATATCTGGATATCAGAGACTGCACTTGAATTAACATTCTTGGGTTGTAATACAAATTCATGGTGCTTTTATTTCAGAGTTAAGCGGGACACTAAAAGCCCATATGGAAGATGAATGCTCAACCTTTTAAAATGATGACTTGGCTGCTGGTAAATCAAACACCCACCCTCTGCTGTTGCCAAATGGTCCATCGCCTCTCATTGAGTCACTATGTGCAGGCTGGAATTTGCTGCTGTTTTTCTTAAACGGCTTATATCTTTATGTGCACATTGATGGGACCACGGACACATAAAAAGATGATCGTTGTCCTGTTTCCAATGCTCTGTAATATCATTCTTTATATTTTGTTAAAATGGGTCATATTGCTGATTGTGCTCTTCACTTTCACACTCTTAATGCTGCGCTGACATACATGTATGTATAAGTACAAATCTCCATCTCGTAAGCTCACTTCTCCGAAAACACCCACTTCATAAACTGCCCAAAGCAGTCTTTTACATTCTGGGCTCCAAATGACAGCAAGAAGTAAATGGTTTAAATATGTTTGAACTTCATAGACAGAAATATTGCAGTGAGTAAACTCAACCAAAGCTGCATTAAAGTACCATGGGCCCCATCCAACCTGCACAAACATCAGCCACACTTTATTTGAATACCATAATGCATCAACAATCACTTATGTCTGGAGTTTAATTTCAATACTGCCATATAATCATTAAGTCATCAATCAGCTCAAAGTGAAGTATACATAGTATACGATACCGAAATTGGTTCACCAATAGGTGTCTCTGCACACACACACACACACACACACACACACACACACACACACACACACACACACACACACACACACACACACACACACACACACGTCAGGTTCAAAGGTGGGTGTGGTTTGAGGAAGGGCGCCAGAATTAGGGGGTGAGAACTATTGCATTGGTTTTGAAAAGAAAGCAAAATTATCTGAAGTGAACTCTGCTGTTAATTTTCTGCACATTTTGAGACATTTAGTAACCAGACTACTGTCACTTTGGTTGTTCATGTAATAAGTCTGTGTTGTATTTCTATGTCGTGTGTGTGTGTGCGTGTTGACACTGCGGGGGTCAGTGAGGTTGGTAGTTTTCCACGGCTGGTGCAGGGCAGTAAAGATGAGGTGAATACCTAAGAATACACCGCTCTCCTAAAGCTGCAGTTTCAAACCCAGTTGACCTCTGACGTCTGAAGTCTCACTAATTTGACTCACCATGGCTTTTTGTTCATGTACACATTAAAAAAACATTATATATGAGTGTTCTTCTCTGTTCTTCATTGGCCAGGTTGTCCTTCTTACCTCTCCCACTGTTTGTTCTTGGCCAACTCTCTTCTACTTCCCGTCCAGAGCTTTGTGGTTTGCCTGCCAAGCTCTTACTCTGGTCTCCCAGTCATGCTCTTTCTGGGCCAGGTCCTTGAGGCTTGAGGCCCTGTAAGACTGGGTAATTACAACGGCAGCGAACTCCACACAGTCTGCTCATATTTACTAACTTACCTGTCAGAGTCAAAAGACTTCTATCCAGTTTCCAAACCAGACACCTGAAGTTCATTTTGGAGGGAGAATTTAAAGCCTCTGATCCGACCTTCTTTGGCCTTCACAATCCACTTTAGATAAGACTATTTCACTTTTTACACAAAAGTCCTGCCTGTGCAGCTTCAACCAAAGTTCAAATGCTTCCCAGCTGCATTAAAGGCAGTGAAGAAACTGTATATCCTTACTTGGAGCTGAGACTGAAGGTGGTGGTATGCAATGTTGAGGTCAAGTTGTAACTTGTGTAAGTCTCTGTTTTATGTACATGCTACACACCCAAGATCTTTGCACATTATTAGTATGTATTGATTATTTGAGTCTGTCATGGAAACTTAAAATCTGCTGCTGTCTAGAGTGATGAGAGCGAGTCAACAAAATGCACAAACACAACCTTCGTCTATCAATTCTCCTAAAGATCTTTGATGTGTGCACGCTAGCGTGTCTCCTAGTGACAGAACGCCATTCCTTATAAAGTAGATCAGACAACCATAAATTCCCGTGCCAGGTACCTCCAATATAAGCAGCAGATCTCATCATCCTCCACAGCAGGGAATCTAATGGATGAGTGATGTGATGACCCAGGGTCGATTCCAGCTTTTATAATTTTGTTCTTTGTTTATAAGTAAATTCACAAAGACAGAGTACAAAACCACCCAAGACAATGGGTTATTCTTTATATTACTGTTTGGTATTTACCTGTTTTAATCTAGGCTACTCAAGCTCTTTTTAAATGTACATGTAACTATTTGTTATACAGTATTGTTAATGATACATCTTTTGCTATTTTGAATGTCACATTGTTTTGTTAAATTAACAGATTTATTTAAAATCAGCTTGTTGTGTCATACACTTGGTCAAAAGTAACATAATTTAAGTTTGGGTAAATAACCCAACAGTATTATATATAAAAACAGCTAACACCAATGTGGCTGGGACATTGGGAAGAGTTAACCCAGTACTGCATCTGTGCTAAATTGTTAAAAAAGTTTTGAGTGAATCGTGTTTTACATCATTGCTAATTTCGTCCATTTTCAGTGATGTCAGAAAAAAAGACTATCTCAAAATAGCTTGTGGGTTTCTGTTTGGTGTTATGCATAACAGGTAGATACTGAACAAAGAATGGACAGTAAGTATTTGACAGTGTCTTTACACTGAATATAGTCTCTGTTTGTTTTTTTGTTGCATTAAACAATTACATTCATTTCACCTTCTACAGTGTGAACAAAGGATTTTGATCCAAAGGATTGATTCTTTCTCTCTCTCTGTCTCTTTTTGTTTTGTGCTCATAGCGTTATTGAGGATTTTTTTTTTTTTTTTTTTTTTTTTTTTTTTACATTCATCTTGTGGATTTGATTGGCAGTCTTTGACATGAGTGGGCTGCATTCAGCCAACCACTGATCTTTTTTAAGGTTTTCTTCTGTCCCCCGCCATTCTTGTCACATCTGTCATTTGCAACTTCCCACGGGAAAGGCTTTGTTTAGAACAGATATCAGAACTTTTGAAGGAGTTACCAATATTGTTGGTCGAGTGCAGCTCCCTTGCACTGTGACAAAATAGTTAATTTTATTTAGAGCCATCAACAGCAGCAAAAACCTTCAGCCAGTGTCTGCTGTTGCTGTTCCCACCCCAAAACTGAATGGCCAACTCAATTTGTTCAGTGTGGGTGTCACATTAACATTTGTGTTACATACTATTTAGGCATTTAGCTCACGTTCCACAGCAACACTGAATAAGAGAGGTGGGAGGACATTTTAACACAGGACACAATGGCCTGTACTGTCTGTACTAGAAATGTTTTGTGAATCGGAAGATAATATTTGGCATTTTACAACAATACATTTCATTTTAAATATTTTTCCCTCAACAGCTCAGAAGGAACTCATTCATATATTCTAATAAAAATATATTTTCGCTTAATTTTCTGTAAAACTAGACTGCTTTTATGCATATAAATTATGTATTCTTCACATAACTAACTTGATTGCTTGGTAATGAAAATGTCTGGTTTTATTTTAGTCAAAGTTAATTAAATGTGGTTTGGTAACGCAATTCAAACTGGAATCATTTGAAATATCTACTGCTGATATATGGTAAATGTTTGGGCTTATGGCAGGGTCAAACTATTTAGATATCTATGTTGACTGCTTGACAGAAAAGCAAACTAATGGGACTTTACAAATAGCTGCTCAGGACCAACTGTTGCATATGTTGTGTTCATGAATATTCTTTAAACTTTTGAAACAGTGGAAAAACCTTGAAGGAAAAAAAAATACGTCTTTATTATGTGATTATAGAAAATTGGGTTTAATACATCAATTTATAAGAATTCAACATACAAAGGCAATTTTTTTTGCAAATACAGATACACATTCAAAAAAGTGAGTTTTGTCAGAATGTCAAAATGAACCATCACAATCTACCAGGGGCTAAGCTCACCCCTTAAAATATCTTGTTTTGTTTGTCTAACAGTTCCTAAATTATTCAGTTTACTTTCTCGTAAGACAAAATTAAGCAACCACTTATCACAACTGAAGTTGGAACCATAAAATGTTTAACATTTTTTATTAAAAAATGACTATCAGTTATCAACATAATTGTACATTGATTTTCTGTCAGTTGACAGACTTATTGCCTCACATTTATTTCAAAATATATATATATTTTTTTGTCACATTCTTTAAAAGAAATTCTGTCTAGGACAGACAGCATAGAAAAACTGATACACACATATGCAAATAGTTCCATCTGGTTCTTTTTAATTTCCTTGAAAAACTAATTTATACAGAAAAATGTAAAGATGCTACAATTACTTTTAAAACCTTTCTTTTTACATCATTCAAATACATCATAGTAGGCCTACTCTTCCAACAGCAAGCCATTTCTTGATGTAGAGGAAATCCAATAAGTTAAGTGGGGTTGAATTGATTGTTCGCAACAGAAAATAAGTTCAACACTGAGCTGTTTTCCATTGATCAGAAGCCAACTCCAGATTAAACCATGACTCAGATTGCGGCCTTCCCACATTTGTCTTGCTAAAATGTAGACATCTCAGGACTCTATATTATAGATGAACCTCTTCTAAGCTGCAGTCACAAATCACGGTCGAGGCAGCAGAATGCGTGGTACCATGGCTTAACTTAGTCATTATGTTTTTACAGGTCTTTTTCCGCTTATCAGCCTGAAAACCTGTGTGTGTTCCCTGAAAGCACGCTTATCTTCCCGGGTGATTACATTGACCCCAGGCCATTGATTACACACCGTCTACGCTAGAATGTCATTAGAACACAGATGGTGACCAATTTTTGCATCCTGGCAGGGCTCTCTGCTCAACCAGCACCATCTATCCGTTCCTGCTGCGTGGAGAATAGGTTCTCACTCTTTCTGCGGCTTCTCAAAGCAGAAATGAGCCTTTGATGCGTTTTTATTATGAGTTAGGTCAGAATGGAATACATTTGATTTTTTTTCAAATGTTTTTGCCTGTGGATATGCAAGTGCTTTTTACAGCTTGAGTGACAAAGCAATTGTTAGAGGAAGGAGAAAGCTGTTGCTACGTTACCCTCTGCTGTTTAATTTCTCTGTTTTTCATGTTCACTTCTGGCTGTCACAACAGCTGTCGAGAGGTTGAGCTTTGTGGAGCCCCACTGTATACTGCAGGGCGGCTCTAGTTCGGCACTCGTCCTTTCATTTTTGTAATTCCATTCTTCTTTCTGAGCAGGTCAGTTGAGATTAAAGAACTGGCGGCAATAAGAATAGAGGAGATGCTGAATACCTACTCTAATCTCCTCTCTACTCACCCTCCCTGAGGGAAAACAAATAAATCTCCATTCTTCAGATATAGAGGCAGACAGCTGGAGGCTCATGTCTTTGCCGGGCTCAGTCACTGGCCTGCTTAACCTTGGCCACTGGAATTTGTCAATTTAGTGGTCAAGAAAACCCGTCCATGAGATAATATTAAGGATAAATACTTTACTTTGGGGATGGTTAGGGGGTGCTGCATGATTGTAGCTGATGAGATATGCTTCCTATAATAATAAATAATATTAATATTGTTAATAATAATAATAGGGCTGCACAGTGGTGTGGTGTCTAGCACCTCGCCACAGCAAGAGGGGCCTGGATTCAACACCCGGATTAGACGGGCCTTCTGTGTGGAGTTTGCATGTTCTCCTGTGTTAGCCTTTTTTTATTTTCTGGGTTTCTCCCACAGTCCAAAGCAAAGTAAATTGGGAACTCTAAATTGAATATACTCTATATTTTATATATTAAATATACTATAAAACATGTATAGGCGTTCATGTGAGTGTGAATGGTCGTCTGTCTCTGTGTGTCTGGCGACCGGGCCAGGGTGTAGCCTGCCTTTGCCCAATGCCAGCTCAGATCCCTGGAATAAAAAGCAATATTCAGCAGTACTATGTACAGCAGTTTTCTACTACATATTTAGTTTACACTGCTAAAAGCAAAATATTGCTTTTCCACTCATAAATGCACTTTCCCTACCAAAAAAGCCCTGCTACTCTGACTTCTGCAGTTAAAACATCTTTGAGAAAATTGTCCTCGTACACTTTCCAGCTAGCAGAGACTCACTGTTAGACCACTTATAGTTCACATATAAAGCCCAAAGGTCTGTGATGACATATTGAACGTGGCACTTTAACATCTCACACCATGACAGCTCAAGTAGACATGCAAGGATTTTTAGGTGGATTTCAACACCATGATATCAGCACTCTTGCTGGTCAAGCTTTACCAGCCGTCTCTGTCCAGTAACCATGCCTAGTTGTTCGTAAAACATTGAGCTTTCAAACTGTAGGAAGCATAAGCATAATAAGTCTGAGAAGCACACATCAAAGACCCTGAACTGCAACTATGAGCTGTGCTCATAGGGCTGTGGGCTGTTTCCTCCTGCAGCTCTCTTTCAAACTACATCAGTTTGCAGATGACAGTGTTGTTCAGACTGAAAATAGACAGGATTTGCAGCTGCTTCCATTATGAAACTGAGTTGCAGCCACAATAGTTTCATAATATAACCCCAAAATCACAAATTTGTCTTAGAGGGCTTTATAATCTGTGCAGAACATATGACACTCTGTCTTAAGACTCTTTATTCTCAATAATTAATGTGTGGAGATGTTTGTATATTTCAGGAGAATACCCACAGCCTCCGTGTTTAACCATTGGATGATACTCCACTCAAAATCTATCTTTTTGTATTTTTATCTTTTAGAGAGAACAAAAACGTGATCAGCTTGTATTCATGTTGGTTAGAGTGAATTCATATTATTTTTGCTTATGCTATGCTCGGCTTGTAACGTCTGTGCTGTATAAATGTTGGAATTCACATACAGAAAGTAGGTTCACTTTAACTTCCCATGAAGCACTTAAACTGAGAGTGAGAAGTTGATAATGAAATGAATTGAGACAATTAGTTCACTGTGTGTCACTGTGTCAAGCCATATCAATCACATGGCTGTTGCTCCACCAACCTATTGGATTTTTCCCTGGCTTAAACTGAATTTCCCCAGTTGGCTCTGTGCCTGGGAGTTACTTTGGGCATGACCTGTGCTATTAATCAGCGTGTCGTCTCCCTTGGTAATGACAGCAGGTAAAATGAGCCAATTTTGTTTTGGTTGTCAGAGACATTGATTTATTGTACGTTTTGGCACTTGGCTTGTCATCACAAGTCTTTGTTGTTAGTCAAATTCCTTTCGAATGGTTGTATCATATTTTCACTTCAGAATGCTATTTTAGGGATGTGAGGAAACAAATCTTTCTCTCTCTAAATTCTTTTTGCTTTTATCTCAACACTTTGAAATAACATTAATTCTCACTAGAAAGCCCTCCCGGATGCTCCACATCTAGTAAATTATCTTTTGAGTGAACAGCAAAAATGTATTGTACATTCAGTTTAGTCTATTGTTAACCAAACAAAAGCGATGAGCCTGAGAGAAAGCATTTTTACAGAAGCACTGACCAGAGAAAGCACATGTGCTGATGTCATTCAACATGGGCTTTCCAAGTAAGCACAGTTTGCTAGCACCATCAGGCTGTTAAGTCATAGCAAATGACCAACTGATCAAATTTCAACATTTATGATGATTGGTGATAATGGCGGATTGTAGTCTGAGAAGGAGCTTTGTTGAAGGAGGGAGGGTATTTTTTATTCTAGTGTATTAGCAGGGAAGCTCACTGGCACACAGCTGCTCTTAATAACCATCATTAGTAACAGCCAAATGACATGCACTGTGATTTCAGAGATGCAGCTTACTCTTCATCCATTCACTTCCTTATGTTTCTTAAAATAGCTGAGATGTTTTAGATTTCTAGTAGCTGTATGTTTTCTTTTTGTAAATCTGTCCCTTTTTTGTTTATCTTGCGCAGACCTACAAATGCTGTCACGTAGGATTGTTAATATTTAACCCTTTAACCGTAAATGGCCAATACTGATTTTGACCAATTAATGCTATCAGTTAAATGGTTAAAATAAATATACTTTTTTTTTTTTTTACAAGTTGAGCGAAGCTTAGAGGATTTGCTTGTCAAGAGAAAGGCTGGTCCACCTTAATGGTCAGCCCAACTTAAGTGAACATGAACTGGAGTTGTTGCTAACTTTGGGGCAACTCCCCTCACTTTATTAGCATGTGGCAAGCAAGACACAGGAACTTGGCTTTGGTCTTGAAGAGTTGTAATATTTATTCACAAAAAAATGTACTGTACACACACTGCACTGCTATGTTCACAACTAAATGCCAATGCGCGCAACATCGTGGCTCCTAACTCTCTGGTATGGATGAACTGGGGAGTCCGTTGCCTGTTTTGGGCATCAGTAATTGTTGCAGCTGGGCGGCTTGTTATGGCACTTCAATCACAGCACACTGCATGCAAGGCACTAAAGTTTTTGGTTAATGGTTAATGATCATCAACAAGGGTCGGCTATCAGTTAGAAATAGTATTTAGGATGTTAAGTATAGTAGTTTCATTAGTAGCATCCCGTCTGTCACATTATTCCAGAGATCAACAGGTGGCAGTAACACGCCAAGACATGCTGCAAATATGCTGCAATGTGCCGGCAAACACAGCGGAGAAGAAGACTGCAAGCTTGTAAACATGGATGTTAACATTGCTGGATTTAAAAAAAAAAAAAAAAAAAAGAAAACTTGTTAGACCTCAAGGTTACGCACAATTCATTTGGGTGATCCCCTTTTCCCCTCTGCAAACAAGTGAACATAACTTTTGTTTGTTTAGAGTAAAACTCCACAGGGCCTCTTCAAAGGAACAGATTCATCTTGTACCTTTTTTTATTTTGGGCAACACTAGCGACCTGGCACTAGGGATGGCAATGTCGGTCGGTCTGTCTGTTGCTTGGTTGGTTAGTCTGTCACTTTGGTTCTGACTGAAGTATCTCAACAAATATCAGACGGTTTGCCATGGACGTTTGTGTAGACATTCATTGTTCTCAGACAATGTGTTCGAATAATGTTTGTGATCCTCTGCAGGTTGAAATTTGTATGTCAGTGGTTTCCATTGAAGCTCTGCAGATAGATATAGCGATGGATTGCATGCTATCCCTCTACTTTTGAGGGCTTCATTTGACAAAATAACGCTAAGCGTTGAAAATGATCTGGTATTGTGTAGAGGGTGTTTCACTGCTATACACACACAATACAGCATCCCCCAGACATAAAAAAAGAATAAATTGAGCCATACTACATTCATGAATATTTAGATTAAGACTTTTTTCCAACCTTCTTCACAGAAACATTTTGCAGCGTTTACTTGGTGAAAATTGCTGCCAGGGAATATAATCAATGAGAGCATCTGAAACCTCCTACTCTCTCCACCCTTCTACTTAATAATTTAACAACAAGCATAGCCTCTGTGGGCATTCACTGTGAAAGGGACCGCATGACCTCCAGCACATCAGCAGGTGGTATGCTGTAAGAGGTTGCAGTGTGCAGAAATTGATGTTAAGTTGCTTTGCTCTTCGGTGTCCGTAGTGTTTTTTTGCCAGGGCTCGAGAATATTTGGAATGACATTACATACATTGATCTATAGGCAAAAGTAAATTAGTTTTAATATATAACACAGAGAAGATATAATTGATTCTTTCAGTTACACTTTTGCAATGTTGCAAATTTTCTTTTTTTTTTTTTTCATTTTGCATGTAGGAAAAGATCATAATTATACTGCAATGTATCATGTATGGATGTATTCAGTTAACTGTACATAAAACACTTTGTAAAGTTAATTGGTATGCAGTAATTGCTTACACATCTCTGTCACCATGAAAGCTATATTAACTTTCTCAAGCACTTTACTGTCTTTATGAATGACTTTACTCACAGTTACAATATTATAATTTGAATCAGTCAAGGGCAGAGAAAGTGTCACTTATCCAGTTATGCAATCTAATACAATGGAATGGATATTTTGAAAAGCCACGTAGTAGAACTGCAATATTAAAGCTATTTTAATTTTAAATAGCCATTACACACAAATGAGCCCAAGCAGAGTCTGCAGACATATTGGGTTGTCATAGCAGCCAGAATGCATGATACCAGAGCTCTGGGGCTAGCTGAAACAAGCGGCCATTATTTATTTATTACAACTGTGGTTGACAATTGAGTTTCTCTTATGACAAAATGTTATACTTATGCCAATCCAGACATTTTGTATGCATTTTAAAAGAAGTAAATGAAGACAGATAAAGTAAATATCAGAGTTTATCTGGACTAGAAGGAGAACAGAGTATGAAAACAAAGTGTAAATATGTCCCACCTGAATGCAACCTTCTGGCCCATAGTGACTAGTTTTATTTTTATACATTTTTTTGTTTCTCTATTTTTTTCATTTTATTTTGACCAACAGGTATATTTATACAGAAGAAAA
The DNA here is from genome assembly GCA_016806645.1 of Ophiodon elongatus. Lineage (NCBI taxonomy): Eukaryota > Metazoa > Chordata > Actinopteri > Perciformes > Hexagrammidae > Ophiodon > Ophiodon elongatus. The sequence goes on along the minus strand of JACSYO010001668.1, from coordinate 2,561,099 downwards.
GAAAAATGTTGCCCAGTACACCAGGAACTCAGACCAGATTAATCCAATATCAGTTGCAATTAATTTATCATGTTGAGGGAAGTAATCCCATTTGTTAAATGACTGTTGAATCTCTGTTTTAGATTACGATGTCTGGTGAAGCAACTGGAGAGAGGAGAGGCTTCCCTCACTGATCTCAAGAAGAACCTAGAGTATGCAGCGTCGGTGCTGGAATCTGTTTATATCGAGGAGACGAGGTAAGTAAACAATAGCTTTCTACAGTGGAACAATTATTGACATGGTTCATTTATGGAGAACAATAGTGCAGCACTGACCAAAACAAGACTTTGGAAAATGGATGATGATCATCGTTATGGCAACCTGTGCTGTAATTCTTGTTTCATTTGAACCATTTCGTTTCTCGGCTTGGTTACAGAATCACACACCATTATGACGAAGGATAGACTAAATGTATAAATAAATGTGTAACAGGCACATTGGAAACCGTACCCTAACTCTGAAGTACTTAAAAAGATCATTTACTGAGGTACTGTACTTACTTACCACTACATTTCAGAGGGAAATTTGGTACTTTTTACTCCTTTACATTCATCAACAGCTATAGTTACTACTAACTTTTCAGATAGAGGACGCATTATTACCTCTGCCAAGGAGGTTATGTTTTTGGTTCAGTTTGTTTCTTTTACTTTTTGTTAGCAGGATTATTGAAAAACATTATTTTAGAATTTCGATAACTTTCCGTGTGCCCCTCTAGTTATAGATTACACTACCCAAAAGCATATGAAGCAGTTAAAGTTACCTCCATCATGACCAGCTACAATATTTAAGTACTGCTGACATTTCAATGCATCAAAAATGAATAATGCAAAGGCACGCTCAGTTCTCAGACCTCCGCCAAGGCAAAATGCCCTATCTCGCAAACTTAATGAAAGTAAAAAAAGAAAAGCTCTGTATTTACGCTGTGATTCGGACCTGCTTCCTAAGGGTTCTTTATTGGCCTATGCTACAAACTTCTACCAGGTTTTATGGAAATTAGGCCAGTAGTTTTCCCGTAATCCTGTGGACAAACGAACAAACCGAACCAAAAACATAACCTCCTTGGCGGAATAATAATGTATCAATGATTTAATTCTGCACATTTACTAAAGTAGCTTTTGAATGCGATACTTCTAAATGTAATGTCATATTTATTACATTTTTATTGCTATTTAAACAACCTAAATACTTCTTCCACAGCCAAATATGATGCTTATATTCATAGAATGATCGTTGTAGAAATAAGGTTACGGTTAGGGAATATACAAGGTCAATGTATGTCAATAGTGTAGTGCAGGTCCAGAATCTGAGATATGACCAGGCTTATGGAATTATGTAAGGCTCTCGTCATCTAGATCCCAGCAGATTAGGGCCAGCGATGGCAGGACCACTCCAAGATGAAGGATGATGAACTATCCAGTGCAGAGTCCATGTAGCCCCATGATTATCAGTGTGATGTGAATGCTTTCTCTACGCCATAAGAACATGTATTTAGTTCAGAGGGTGGAGACCAACAGGCTTTGCTCTTGATCCCCTGTACATGTCAACACAACAGGGTAGCTGTGGAGAATTATGTCACACAATTGGATTTAAATACTCTGCATCATGGGGTTTCAAAAGGCCTGGGATGTTTTAATGTTACATAAGAGGTGATATTATTTGATGGACAGCGCTGGGATTTTGAGTTCGCTGCAATAAAGGCTGGATATTTTAGTAACCTTTCGTCTCTCTGCGTCTGTCTGTGTTCCCTTTTCTTTGCTTATTTTCTATTTGTTTCTGTCTTTTACCGTACATCCCTCCTTTCTCCCTTCTTTCAGGCGTTTGGTGGACACAGAGGATGAGCTCAGTGACATCCAGTCGGAGTCGGTGCCCTCTGAGGTGCGGGATTGGCTGGCCTCAACCTTCACCCGCCAGATGGGCCTGATGCTGCGCCGCAATGAAGAGAAACCTCGCTTCCGCAGCATCGTCCACGCCGTCCAGGCTGGCATATTTGTTGAGAGGTAACGTGTTTGTGATGCACAGCCACATTCACATATTGGCAAGAAGTCATCAATGTTAAATAATTAATATGGATTGTCATATTTTTGTCCTTCCCCTACTGAAGTCACAAATCTATCATATTTTAAGTGTAGCTCAGACTTAAAGCACTTCTATCAACATCTTTAGTTCGGCCTTGAATAATGAATCGACAACCATGTAAGCACGTTCACTTTTCACGACTGACATTTTGCAGGACTGTTGGTTGAACAAGACAAGACATTAAAGGAAATGACTTTGTGATCGACATTTTTCACATTTTTCTGATGTTGTATAGACCAAACGATTAATCAATTAATTGAGAAAATAATATAATAGTAATACGTAATCGCCAATGAAATCAATTGTTAGATCCAGACAATAGTGCAGTATATTTACTTTTTGCCATTTCATTTGAGTGTCCTGATTGTGCGAAATTACAATGTACACTTATTTCTGCGAACAATCACTCAATGCAATGTATTGCATTGCCATCAATGATTCATAACTGTCTGAAATCTCAATTTACTCTTCACTCTAGAGTAAATTATTGACTGATCTATATTATGCAATAAATGGAGTGAATGAGGGAGTGAATACTGTAAGTGAATGAGGGAGGGATTTGGTGTACTGGGAATCGTTTAAATTAGATTATTGTTTATTGTTAATGTGTTTTACTAAATGAAAACTAGTGGCAGCCGAGAAGCTGGATAAGACAATTCTAAACTCTAAAGCACCACAAGTGGGACTGAAAACCGGTCTGGTCTTTTAACATTTCAATCTGATGGAAATGTGTTTGTATTCTCTGAACAGTCACTCTCTCACCTGAGTCACCCATCACAGCCTTGGCAAGCCCCGCTAAACACAATCATTCAGAGAGTTGCAGACAGCTCCCTCTCCAAGACTGTGCTTTATCACACACTAACATGCAACATGCCTTTGTTCAAATCAGTAAGCCTCAAACATGTAAGCTGTAATCTTTCTTAATCTGTTTTTACAGAGGGCCGTCTGTTTTCAGACATTTACAATGAAGAAAGATTGGGAGAGGGTGGATGAAAATGAAAAGGTGGAACCGTGATGAAGCATGAGGTGTCCACCATTTTAAACTTGGAAAAATGTCTTGTTCTGACAAAATGGCCAGATTTATATTACGTTGGGAGTTATTGTAAGACTTTAGGTAAGGGCATATTTTGTTGTATTCCACTGTTTTTTTGTGGATGCTGAGCAATGTACACTAACGTTGCTGTCTTCCAGCTGCCTCTGATTATTCCACCAATATTATGGAGAATTACACATCTTGTTTTGCATTATGTGATCAAAATATTCTATATTCTATCTTTCACATTCGACAAAGCCTTAAGCCATTGGCATGTGAAAAAAAAATCCTTTTCTCAGCTTAACCTTTTCAAAACCAAGTTTTATTGATATGAGGGTTTATAGTTTGTCTTCGTGGGGAACCTTCCAGGCCGTGGTTTGGGCCTGGTGTGGTAACCTTTGGTGTTTACACTCAGCAGTGCGCTTCATTTCATGTTTTTATCTCATCCAAACAGGATGTACCGACGTACCTCCAATATGGTGGGACTCAGCTACCCCCCTTCTGTCATATCTGTGCTTAAGGTATTAACACGTGCACACACATCCAAGCGGAAGCTCGCAGATATGAAATATCTTTGTACACCTGTACTACATACCCTGAGTTATTTAAAATAATTACATTTGCAGCACCACACATCTTTACCATTTTTTTCTGAAAAGATGAATACGTTATTTGAGGAGAAACTTGTCATTATTTGAAATTTGTCTTCCCTCACAGCATGTTGACAAGTGGTCGTTTGACGTGTTCGCTCTGAATGAGGCCAGCGGGGATCACGCACTTAAATTCATATTCTACGAGTTGCTGACAAGATACGACCTCATTAGCCGTTTCAAGGTAAAGCCACAAGGATAGAACATACACACACACACACACATATATAAATATATATACAGTATATATACACACTGTACTTCTGGTCATTGCTTTGTGGAGAAACTAGAAATATTCAGTATAGATCACAATAACCTTCACAATTCCCCTTCACCATGCCTGATTTGATGGAAGTCAGCTCACTCATAAGTGTTAGATCGTGCTGTGTTTCGACAATGACTGTATTATGAAGGGGGATGGACATACAGTACTTTATCTCATCTGATACTGATGGAGCAGATTTTCCACAGCATCTTATAGCTGAGGACACTTCACTTTAAGTGACAGCCTCTTAGAGTAAATGACATGGGCAATGAAGCTGACATGAATATGTAATCGTAGTCTGCAGTAGCCTAAATGATTCACGATCCATGATTTCATGACATCAATTTCAGATGCTGCGGGGACTGTGCGTGTATTGAAATTGTATGCACTCATCATTTAATTCGTTCAATAGCTTTAAGAAGTTTCTTACTCTCTGTAGTGTTTTTTTTTTTTTTAGCTGGCAATCATTTGTCGTTGTTGTTTTGTCTGCCATCAGATCCCGATCTCTGCGGTGGTATCATTCGTGGAGGCCCTAGAAGTGGGATACAGCAAACATAAAAACCCCTATCACAACCTGATGCACGCTGCTGATGTCACACAGACTGTACACTACTTGCTACTCAAGACTGGCATGGTGGTGAGTAGGATTTGACTGTACAATCACACGTTAGACACCTATAGAAACCATTTGAACAGGCGTAGATTTGGTTCCCAGTAGGAGAGCTTAGTCTATATAATCATATTATCCACATGCCTTTCAGAACATCTCTGTCAGCTGCCGTATGCCAGCCTTATTGTAGCCATGTCATCTTCTAGTTATAGCTTCTTTTTTATTGGGGAATCCATTCTTTCCTTGCAAATTCGTCCCCGTCTTACTCAGGCTAGGTTTGAGAACATCAACCCACATTTCTAAGATTATCTGTCAAAATGTGACACTTATTAAGGGTCATTGTCTCAATATTTGAAGTCAAATGTTTTTTTTGTCTTCTTGCCCAAATGTCACTTTACTTCTATCCATCTACTTCAGGTTGCTTTTGTTATTTTTTCATCTGGTGACCTATATTTCACTGCTTCCCTCTGGAGTGACTTTTAGGGCATTTCTGATGCTGCATTCATTCCAAAAAAAAAATCCTTAGCCTTACAAAAGCCGAGTTCAAAGTCCCCAACCAGCCAACCAGCTGGCCGCCCCCGCTTCCAGTGTTTTTATTTAATCACCGTAATAAGGTGGCTGCGACAGCTGTCGACATGGTGTGTTTCTTAGGGCAGAGCCTTGCAGAGTAAACCACATTACTGCTAGAACCACAGGCTCCTGGGAGAGCAGGAGAACAGCATCTATCATTTCGCAGGCCCTCCAGACTCCATTAAATCAACAATCAACAGGTCATTCATAAAGCCGGCCCCATGAGGAAAAATACTGAAGGATGGTTCGGCCATCTTGCCCCCACCCAAACTCCCGATCCCCACCCCCCTGTTCTTAATGGCGCCCCCATCCCCACTGTCGATTAGTCACTAATATCGACTTGGCGTCCTGAGCTAAATCCCCACTTTGTGTACGTGAGTGCACACAGATGCATACACAGAGGAAAATTCCCTATCACAGATGTGTGGATGCTGCCAACACTCACAGGTTGAACGTGAATGCCTATAAATAAAAAGCACACACATGCAGGAACAGTCCACATAATTCACATCCTTTTGACCATAGAGTTGTGGGTGTTGCTCACATGATGTAACTCAATTTTCACTATTACTATTTGTTGCCTAAATATGACAAGCATGGAAGCATAAACAAGCATGGACTTTTGAGCTCAGGACTAAGACTTAGACTACATTAAAAAAAGCTGACAAAATGAACGCTAGTCTGTACAGTAAATACAAAGCTACTACGTTACCAGCAGCCGGTAAGCTTAGCTTAGCTTAGCATGAAGAGTGGGAACAGGGGGAAACAGCTAGCCAGCGCTGTTTAAAGGTGACAATATCTGTCTACCGGCGCCTCTGAAGTTCACAAATTAACACATTATATCACTTTGTTTGTGTCAGAATCACAAGCAGCTAGCTGGGTTAGATATTTCCCCCCGGGCTGTAGCTACATATTTCCCACACAGACATGAGTGTGGTATCAATCTTCTCATTTTACTGTTGGCAATAAAACGAATAAGTGCATATCCCAAAACGTTGAGCAAGTCCTTTAAGAGTTGCTGTTACCTTCACAACATTCTCTTCTTTTCTGTCACGAAAAAAGGTTTTAATTTGAACTAAAAAACTTGGATAGAAAAGCTCTATGGGTATCCTTACCGTGTCAAGTCAATTTTATTATAGCATAATATTACAAAGCATACCACAAAGGGCTAAAAACAGCAATGAGCAACAATAGCAAAACGTACTGTAACGCAATGTTTTCATTTATATTTGGTAACAAAACAGACTGAGACCCTGTCTGGGAGGAAAAGAGGAAGGAGTGTTAAAGTGACAATGTGATTCTCAATAGAGCTTGTCTTATTTAAAGTTTCCTTTTTGCTTTTCTGACCTTTCCTCTGTCTTCTTCTCCCCATTTGTTTCCTTTTATCCCTGACGGTAATGTATTCCTCGTGCCAAATACTTCTTTATGCATCCTTTATATCACTTTTCTCCTCTACATCTTTCTGTCGTTATGTACTATTCTCTCCATTCGCCTTTTTTCCGTTCACTGGCTTTTCATTTCTCTTCCCTAATTTCTGTCCATTCTTTCCTCTTCTGTTCATTACTTATCTTCTTTCCTGTCAATGTCGCTGTCTTTTCCATCTTGTTGCCCCCCGTCTCTTTTCCATATACTTCCTCCTCATTATATTCACTTCACTCCCCACCTTCCTCCCCCCTCCTCTTCTTCTCCTCTTTTTTTTGCCTGCAGCATTGGTTGACTGAGCTTGAGATCTTTGCCATGATCTTTGCAGCAGCAGTGCACGACTACGAGCACACGGGGACCACAAACAACTTCCATATTCAGACAAGGTAATGGATCATTCAATCATAAATGCATGGCTCTGACTCACCCGATCAATGTTTTCATTTGCAGAGAGGGGGCTTTACAATCACACTGAGATCGCCTGCAGTGCAGTAATAACACTGAGGCAGGACGGGAGTCCAAATGAACTCCAAACTCTTTGCTTTTGAGAACTTGAGTTTGAGAGAACAAATTGTAACGAAACCTTGCTTTAATTATAATTAAAGTTTCTCTTTTTGTTCATCAACTACTTCATAAGTTCTCAAATATATCCTTATTTTCACACTTAAAGTAAATTCCTACAATTGTCCAGATTCTTTTAATTCACAAAATGAAACTTCGAAAACTTCATGTAAACAATGTTGTCCAGACCTGAATGTTTCCATACATGATACATTTCAGAGAGAGAAACCTTACAGTTTAATCATTTTTGTACTGTGAACAACCTGTATATCTTTGACATTGTGAATATTGCTTTATAAATATTATTTATATTTTATTTATATATAATCCATTTCTGGTTGTTTTTTTGTTCTTTGTTTGATTTTGTCCCTCAAGAGTCTTTCATACAGTGGACCGCCTCCTAAGTCAGGGACACACAATTTAATAAAAAAGATGTAGCCACATCCAGGGATCAATTATTTCCCTTTTAGTTGTTTCTTTCCAATGTCGACCTATAGAACGGTGGCTTTGCTTCCTCTTTGCCAGGTCAGACACAGCTATCCTGTACAATGACCGCTCAGTGTTGGAGAGTCACCATGTCAGCGCAGCCTACCGCCTGCTGCAGGATGACGACGAGATGAACATCCTCTACAACCTCTCCAAGGACGACTGGAGGTCAGTGAGACAGATATTTAGACGGACAATAAGAGGAAGAGAGACAGAGATGTTTGCAGTTAGAGACAGATAGAGAGGCAGACATGAGGAAACCAGGCAGGTTAAGCAGAACAGTTTCACAATGTACATTTTCAAAGCCCAAAATGAACTTGTCTCTTATTTTTTGACATGAACAAATGTGCTCAGTGGAGTGAAAATCAGAAAAGCGGGATTACTTTCAAGGTCCAACTAAATGGAACTGTTATGTTTGATAATACATTAAAAGAGACAGCTGAAATCCGATTTCTCACAGCATAAGCTGGAACTTGTCAGGGCAGATATTATAAGTAGCTCTCAAAAGCTGTCTTGTCATTTACTTTGAGCAACTTCAGAAATAAGTCTGCTTTATTACCTGTGAGTTTGACAGTACATGGCTCATTTTCATATTTTCCTCTCCTTTGTTTCATCCAGAGAGCTACGGGCTCTGGTGGTGGAGATGGTGCTGGCCACAGATATGTCCTGCCACTTCCAGCAAGTTAAGACCATGAAGAACTTCCTACAACAACCTGAGGGGTCAGTTGACTTGTCCTTCACTACTGTTTACACTCGCCGCCCTTGTCCCAGCAATTTACATCCTCATTAACCTTCCCATCTACCACTGTGTACTGTACTCACCTCCAGCTGTTTACAACCCAATTAACTCTGCCCTGAGGGTGCACTCAAACATTCACAACACAACAAGCATTCATGTTCTTATCAGATGGACTGGGATGATATCTGTTCAGGTGTTGTTTACCCCAAATAAAAAATAGAAATGGAATGAGGATCTTGTGGCCAAATAGAACCAAACATCATGCATTATACAGTACAAGTATAAAGCAAGGCATTGCCCTCTCAGGCACAAACACAGACACAAGTCTGCAGCAGAGTTATGGTGCAGTCACGCCAGATTTGGCATGGTGAAATGTATTTGCACACAACAGTGAAAAACAGCCGGCGGAAGATTTATTGCTGGCAGGTTTGCTGGCACACAATGGGCTGCTACTAGATAAAATGACCAGATAGAAAACATTAGCCTCCCACAAACTATATATTATTGTCTTTACCAGCACGAATATTCTGCTGCTTGTATTTTGCTATACAAGCATATAACACCCATTTTTATGTTATCAGAAACTTAATGCCATGTATTAAAACAAAACAACTTCAGGTTACGTAATAAAACTACTTGGTTAGGTTTTGGAAAATATTGTGGTTTGGGTTAAAATAAGTATGTAAGTTACGTAGCAAAAGCGCAGTTAAAGTCAATGGGGATTTTTGGTTTCACAAATGACATGAACTACAGTTTCCCTGGTGAGAGTCTTGGGTTTGTTTCATCGCCTCTGACATCCAAATGGGCTTTGTCACTCGTCACCTAACTCACACCTACTTTGCTACCGTCTGAATTATTTCGGACACTAGAGGTCGGCATCGTCTTCTTGTTTTCGTATTGGTGATCAACTATGTGAATAGATGATAACAGCCTAACATACTATTCCGTGTAGCAGGCCCCGCCTAACCCAAATTCACGAGTCTGATAACCACTGATACACCCATTCAATCGGCTGATAACATTTGAAGCAGGTGCATACAAACCACTTGCAGTCATTAGCAATTAGCAAATGTCCTCTGCACGGTAGTATAAGTTTCCCTTTAATGTGAATGTTTTAAGCATTTCTCAAGAACAATTGTATATCCACTTTTTCCAGTACAACTAAACAAGCTAGCAAGACAGCCAAAAAGTAGCCTACTGATGTCTTCCTCTCTGTCTGGGGCTCTCACGTGACCTGTGCCTTGCAGGTCAAAGCGAGAGTCTCACTTTGTTCGGCTGACCTCCCCGCAATTTAAAATAAAAAAGATTTCATAAAGGACATCAATTATTTTTGAATTCAGCAAGTTGAGGTTCAGCCAGTTTGAACTCTGTTCGAGGAAGACCAGGTGTATTGCAACAGGAAGTGAATATGTTTCAAATGAATGCCTTTTTGTTTGCTGCGACCGAGGTCACCAGACTGCAGCCAGGACTTCCTAATCACAGCCCCCTCTACGGGGACTGATAACCAGGACTGCTCTACATGCAGACACAGAGCTGTGTAAATACACAGAAATAAAAGACAGCTATCAAGCAAACTATCATATGACGTGATGAGTCATCATTGCTGATGTAGAAACTCGTTGACCTTCACGGTATTCTTTTCACTGTGATAATGCACATAACTCACAATTAGAAAGACTGCTCAGAAAGCAATGATGTGGAGATAAATAGCTTCTTGACAAATCAGGAACAACAGGATTCAACAACACTATGCTTTCTATATACTTGTGAATACATATCACATTTCAAAGAGTGCTGACTGGAAAGCAATCATAATGCTACAGTATAAGGTACACACACATGCATGCAGATAAACGAGATTGCAGTCTGCAGGAAGCTGTAATGCTGAATAGACTCTAATGTGAAGTAATTCAAGCCAGTCTGCTCTAGGGCTGCTTCGAGTGCACTTTAAGACTCAATCTGCCACAAATGGAATGAAGGGAAATTTGAGCCAGTCTTTCTCACCTCTATTTAACCTTGTGCTGTGTGTGTGTGTGTGCGTGTGTGCGTGCGTGCGTGCGTGCGTGTGTGTTCATTTGTGGGCCTATTTTCCATATTGGACTGTGTCTGTTCATTCATGCATCAGTCCATTAAACATGATATTTTGATATGGTTATCAAGCGATATCTCAGACACCGCCGATGTCTGATGAGGTGAGAAAATGCTTCTTCACACCAGTTCAAGTGTAGAAAACTGATTTGCCTAATGGAGGCAGTTTATTTATTTATTTATTTTTTGTATTCTTTTGGGATGGAGGTGCTTCTCTGTTTTTAGGTAGCTGTGTATGTGTGTTTTATGCACATGCTGATAGACATCTATGTATAATTCAGCATCTGTTTAATGAGCATTTGTAGAGAATTATTTTTAGCATTTTCTTGTCTGTCAATAGTTTGACAGTTTGCAGGTGCCTCTGTTAGATCAATGTCATCCCAACACTTAAAGGATGTCTCACTGTTGGGACGCCCCTTCCATTGTCTTGGAGGCTGTCCTGGCCAACCTCAGCAGGCGGTTGGCTGACAAAGGGAGGGTGATCAGCTTGATTAAGCTCACCTGGATCTTCCAGGCTATAAAAGCTGGTCCGCATGCTCATTGTCTCTCTCCCCTCCTCCAGCTGACATCCACCTTGCATCACCTTCTTTTGGTTTTGCACCTTCAACACCTCCACAGCAGACAAGCCGCACATTCATACACTACTTCCATTACTGATGTTGCTGATATCCACACCCCATTGTTTGTTTTGTGTTAACTGTTATTTAATATATTGTGTTGGACTCCCTCCTTGTCACATTTGCTGAGCCAGTTTGTGACATTGTCAACAAATCCCACGATTTGAAGAGACCAACAATGAATTAATATCAGTGATGCAATAATATGTATTGTCTTACAGCTTCATTGTTATTCAAAAGCTATTAAAACTAATCAATGAGCCGCAGTGTTGTTCTGGGTGACATGTTTCTTTAATACCATGAACACAAAAGCAGAAGTTTATTTTGAGTCAATCCCACACACACTGCCCTGCTGTTGGAAAAACTCATGACCAAAATATATATTAATCGGACGCTGAAAATAGTTTATGACAAATGCACTGTTAACTCCTGTTTTTGAGCCATTTATAAAGATTTTTGTCTTCACTAGGAAACAATGCCAATGCTGAGTGAGACAGACACGATACGGAAGTTAATAAGAGTGGGGGAAAAAATCGATACAGCATAGTAATGCAATATTTTGCGTAGCAATATTGTATCGATACAAGAACGCCAAGTATCGATCTTTTATTATATAAACTATTGATATTGCGATTAGGGATGTCAGGATTAACCGATTTGGCCCTAACTGTGGTTATATAACTCAGGGTTTCATAACCATAAGATTTGAAGATGCTACAATATCTATGGTGTCCTGATTCTTCCATTAATTCTTCCAGTTTATCGCAGGGCACATATAGAGACAGACAACCATTCACCCTCATTCATACAATTTAGATTTGCCAATTAACAATAAGCTGCATTTCTCCAGAATCCAGGGGGAACCCACCCTGCCACAGGGAGAACGTACAAACTCCACACAGAAAGACCGCCCTGGATCGGCTAGCCACTACACCACCATGCAGCCCACAAATAGAAATACAATCTTTACTCATTATTTACTAATCATTTGAATTGCAAAGTAAAAGGAAATTGATGATATTTTAGCTCATTGGCTATAGGCCTACTAGAAATGAACTTAAGTCAGATGAACCGAGTGAGAACGTATTAGATAAACCAGATGTTGACAAACTGCATAATTTGCAAACGAAAATAGGTAATACATTGCAATATATAGCAATGTTTGATCTTGCAGTACTCAGCATATCGCAAAATCGCAATAATATTGTTTTGTGACTAGGTATCGTGATAATAGCGTATGGTGGGGCCTCGGGCCACCTCAAGAAGTGAAATATTATCAGGAGACGGACTAACACATTGTGGGTTTTGGACTATTCATGGGATTTGTTGACAATGTCACAGCTTTATACTCCATCTGCCGCTGCTCACTACATCTTGTTGGCACTAAATATGAACCAGTTCCTTTCTGCACGTTGCACTGAAATAATAGGTTCACATTTTTCCAAGTCTTTTAATAAAGAGCAGCCATGCACATTGACATAGTTTTTGGCTCCAGTAAGGGTTCCCTCCGTCCCTACTAGCTGTGAGGTGATCCCTCTCTAAAGCAACTGGAATGTAAGTGATGGGCAGTCAAAATCTACAGTTCTTATGCTGTGGAAAAAATGCATTTTAAAATTCTGTCAAAACTAACATGAGTATTTTGAGTTAGCCTAATCAAGTGGGCGTCCTTAAAACTAATTGTAAGTGTAAAAACATAACTGCACAGCCATAGTGGTGAATTGTATCCAAGATTTGGATTTTTGTTTTACCTGCAACTAGGCACCACGTTGAGCATGAGATACAAGATAATGTCCCTTGGACTCTTTTTCACATTTTATTGCACTGTTCTTGCTCAGACAGTCCATTTTTGTGGACAGATTGCTGTGCCACATTTCTTTTCCATTTTTCTTTTTTATGATAGACCCTACTATTTTCAGGGACACTCTGGGCCTTTGAAATGTTCTTCCTCGTTTGGTATTTTTCAATAACCTTGTTGCAGATTTGTCTCGAATATGTGTTTTGTCGTCATGATGTAGTATTTGTCTCGTTCTCTTTTTGCAGCATTGACAAGCCCAAAGCCCTTTCCCTGCTGCTGCACACAGCAGACATCAGCCACCCGGCCAAAAGTTATGACCTCCACCACCGCTGGACCTCCTCCCTACTGGAGGAGTTCTTCAGACAGGTGAGTGGGTGTACCTGGCCAGGTCACGGAGTAATGCATGGGTAGCTGGTCCACTTTATGCTTCAGTGTTTAGGACGTGAGATTCAGCTTTGGGTCGTGTCATGTGATCTTCTTCAGCAGGTGAATTCTCCCTCTTATTGTGGAATTTTAGATGCAAAAGAAATGATCTTTTCGACTTTTTGACAATTTTGGCTCAAAAGTTGAGATGAAAAGTTCATTCTTGACCTTCAAAATACACCTGTTCTCTTCCTGCTATGTGAATATGCTCTGGTGTTTGGGAGGAAGTATTCTCCGAAGACTTCTCATAATTGCAGAAAGGGAGAAGTTGAAATGATTCATATTTTCTCTGAGAAATACACCCCAATTGATTTTAGCCGCTTCATTAGTGTTGGTGTTTAGGATTGTACTGGCTGCAACAAAAGCTATTTTTTTATTTTATTTAGTCCTATGTGTGTTAGGTTTTTTTCACACCAAGAATAAAACAATGATGATATCAGTGAATGATTGCTTTAATATGCTTAGTGAGATATGCAGTCATATTCATAAGTTTGATGGCATTGCAGACATTCTGCTCCTTGTCATTTTTAAAATTGATGCCCCTGCCTAAGCCCCATGGCAGATTAAAATGTAGAACATTACCTCTTTGATAAAACAATGCAATTGGCTCTAAATAATAGATTGTAGATTTTTTAATGTCAACAAGAAGGACAGTCGTCTAACTGGTGCCACATTGCTTCCATCCCCTCCATTATTAATCCACATTGTTCTCATTATCCAAGCTATTGTTATTGTGGTTGCTTTCACAAGGCCTTTATCTCTCGAGATATCGCTGATAAATGGCTCTTTAAGGAACATTGCCTCCCGACTCCACAGCTCTTGTTTTTCTGACAAATCAGAGGAGAAAATGAAACACATTTGTGGCATAAAGCACTTGTTGTGGTCGGGGCCAGACAAATCCAAAGCCTGTTGATAGAAGTGTGAGCATATGGTGTACAATGGCGGTGTGTACAAGTGTCTGTGTGCATGTCTAGAGGGTGGGGTACATTTTTATAGAAACCAAAGAATGAGATATTACTGAGGAAGATGCTGTATTTCCAGGGGGACAAAGAATCAGAGCTTGGCCTTCCGTTCTCTCCGCTCTGCGACCGAAAATCCACAATGGTGGCCCAGTCCCAGATCGGTGAGTTCAAATACACCACCAGCATAATAGTGTGTCTGTATAAAAAAAAATATTTTCCTTTGTAAAGGATTTCTTTATTATTAAGCTTAAATGTGTAGTTGTTCTTCCCATGATAATGGTAGTATAACAGAGAACAGTTTCCTTGCTAAAGAACTGACTTATGATTAATAATGTCTCTTTTTTTCAAATACATCAAAGCTCTGTCCTTTACCACCTTATTTTTTTAGTAGAGTCTTATTAGGAAACAAACAAGCACAGTGTTGCCTTATTTTACCTTACTTACTTATTCACTCCTACGTAGCTTACGGTCTAAAGTTACACCAGTTACATAACAAACATACTAAATTAACGTAACAAACACACTTAATTTAACCCAAACCATAATCTTATCCTACGCCTAACCAAGACGTTGTGTTGCCTAAACCTAAACAAGTATAGTTTTGTTGCATAAGTAAACCTAAAAACTAAGTATACTGAACCTATCCTTTAATAGCTGTCAGCGCACAGTAGTAATTGAAGGCGATGAAGATGAAAGTTTTATCAGCTCAAAGCTTCTCCCATCTGCATTTTGGCAGCTGGACAGTCTAATGCCACCGTTAACACATATGGACTTCATTTCATTTTGTATCTAAGATTTGATAGTTGATTTTATAACATTCTTGAAATCCATTTCGATCTTAATTGCATAAATTGCAGCATTTCAGTGATTGTTCTGGGCTTCTTTTTCTCCATTTATACATTACATAATTCAAACACTAAGATAAGGAATGTGAATATGTATAAACAGATGAATTTGCTGATATCTTTGTCACCAGGGTTCATTGACTTCATTGTGGTGCCCACTTTCACCGTGCTGACGGACATGATGGAACGTATCGTCAAACCTCTCATCGACGAGGCCTCCCATTCGGGTTTTGCCGGCTTCAGACGCTCAAGGTTAGCAGCAGCACTTTCCCCCGAGAAATAATTTGGAAACTAAAAGTTTATATTTTGTTTCTATGCTGCTCAGTAGCAGGACTGAGCCGTTGGACGTGGGTAAATGTATGTAAATCTGAGTACATTTTAATCAACCTGCCTGCTTAAACAAGAATGGAAAATCTACCGTTTTCTACCCTTCACCTCTCATACCTGTCTGAGTAACTGCTCACTCGATGACGGGATTAAACCTCAACAGCTCCCCTGCTATAACAGCATATCTAATGGAAGAGAACAGCAGATAAGTCTCCCATGAGTAATCCATTTCTGTGCGTGGAAATGTCTCCACCTTTCATCGGGCAGAGCCACACACCTTGAAATTGATATTTTAGAGATGCTAAACTCGTTGTCCCTGATCAAGAGTGGGCTTCAGTGCTGGATCAGCATACACAATGGCCTCTCGAGATACAAAACAAAGTGGTTTTGTCTTCACTGGCTTACTTAATTGGCTGAGTACTTTTCTTCCAGCCACGTACTAAATCAGGTATATGCAAGGTTTTGAAACCATGTTCTTGTGTTAATTAAACTATCCAGAGAAAGAGCATTAAAAAAAAAAAAATACTAGTCTTTTATTTGTTTTTTTAAAGTGAGCTTATTGGGTAAAATACAGCCATACTTTTGGAGTCTGGTTCTGCATCTTCTGTTGCTCCTGCACATCAATATCAGCCTCCCCGTTCTCCTCAACAGCAGTCATTAGCATCACTCAGTGGGCCTCCAGTCGAAGTTAACCAAGTGAAAATCTCAGATAGTGTTGCCACTTGTGCAGTCTCCTTGTCTTCGTACACACCTGAGTGCTAATGGGTTTTCTTGGACTGTTTCTTACCAGCATTAAAGCAGCTTTCAATCATCTGGAACTATGTCTGCTCTCTCTGTCTTCCTCTGATTATCTACCTGTCTTTCTCTCTGTGACTGACTCTGAAAGCTCTTTTTTTTTTAAGCCAGAAAGTTGTGGCATCCACAAGAGACATTTGAAAAAGAATGGTCAGAATTGAAGCAGCAGAGGGTGAGATATGCTGACTTTTAGTCCCAGGTATGGGTCAAGCTTAATTAACCCATGACTCCACATTTCCCATAATGCAACTTGACAGCATCTTTCATCAGACCCCTCCTCTTAAATGCCCACTTCTTTAAATTCAGTTTGTAAAGCTCCCTCTGGAACAACAAGAACATTATTAAACTGTTTCCACGCAGGCTGAGTATAGCACTCTTAATGACAGACAAACTGAACTTCATTTGTTAAACAGGTGGAGTGCTCTTTTTTAACTTTTGGTCTAGTACCATCAGGTCAAAATCTTAATTTGTTGTTTTATGAACAAATTCCTGCAGAACTAAGGACTTTCACATCAGCGCCAGTACTTTGTGTTCAGCAAATATAGCACGCTAAACTAAGTTGGTTAATAAGGTAAACATTATCCATGCTAAACATCAGTATTTAAGCATTTGTCTTTGTGAGCATGCTGACATTAGCATTCAGCTCAATAAGCACCACTGTGTCCGTACAGCCACACAGAGCTGCTATCATAGCTGTAGGCTCTTATTCTAGTGCAACTTCTAACGCTCTTCATCCTGTGCATTGTTCTGTCCAGTCTGAACAGTATCAGCTCAGACGAGGCCAAGAGGCACAGTCTGAAGAGCTCTGATAGCAGCTCATCGGGACAAAGCTCTCTGCTGACGGTAGACCTGAAGAACTTCAAGGCGTTGTGGAACGAAGAGGTGTACCAGAATAGAGAGAGGTGGAAAGCTCAGGCTGCTAAAGGTACTGTTTACCCATACAACCAAATATAATATACAGGTAAACCGAGGTGATTTGGGGACATTAATATTCTGGTAAAACTAAACTGTCCAAAAGGATCATGAGATCTGGGGAAATTGTTTAATAAAGCTGCAAAGTTCTTAGCACACTCAGAGGGGGATTTCGCCTTGGCTACGTTAGTGTGGGATACACAGTGGTTGGTATGTCCACATGCATCAGTTTTTATATGAATATTTGTATATTTGTAATAATTGTCACATAAGTTAATAACTTAATGTAAAGTTAACATTACTTTCTAATCAAACACCCATAATAAATGATTTATAAGTTGTATCTAATTGCTTTATTAAATCTGAATAAATTAATGATGCTTTATACATCATTTATAAGTCATTATTTAGAACAACGTTTAGGTTGTCATGTTGTGTAGCATTCCTGTAGTTGGTATTTATCCTCTTCCACCACGACACTTGTTATATTATATAGCCCTTCAATCAATTAATTACCAGTTTATTATAACAATTAATGGGGTTATTGTAAGAAGCATTTATTGATACATTATTTACTTTTCTTACTGTAGACTTGGTAGCCTATAAGGGAGAAATAAATGTGCATTTAACAGTTTATTACCAATATCTGTTACCAAATAGAGTCCTCAAATAAAACTTGAGTAATCCACAGTCCACTACCTGCTCTGCACCAAACAGCACACAGACAGTTAGCTGGTGAACATAGTGGAGCATTTAGCAAATAAAGTGCCAGATATTTGCCTCTGGATTTGGTAGAAACAAAAACGGTACCCAGAAACACAACTCTGAATGAATGCTTATGTTGCTCCGTAACAGCTGGATGTGTAAATAGGCAGCTGTTTGCTAGTTTACCATGTCAACATAAAGCTGATGAATGTGTTTTCACCTTGTTTCTGCTGCCCCCCAGTGGCCAAGATTTTATTTAATACAGGTTTATGTTAATATTCATGAAAAGGTTTTATTAAATGGTCCGAAGCGGTCTAATGAGCTCCCTCAACATTTACTGGCTTTAAGTAAAAATAAAGCTGCGATGAATTAATGCACGTGGACACTACATGCTAACCTGCCTCCACCCTTCATGTGACCTCAGAGGCGGAGGAGAGAGCTAAAAGGGAAGCGGAGGAGCAAGCCCAACAGGAAGAGGCTATGGAGCCCCAGGAGGTCCACACAGAACCAGAACAGCCTGAACCAAAGGAGGACAAAGAGGAGGTGGGGAAGGAGGGCGAGGAGGGCGAGGAGCTCGAGGAGCTCGAGTCATTGGAGGTCAGACCACCAGATGGTAACATGGGGGAAACAGAGCAGGGAGCGCAGCCTGGGAGCGCCACACACAAGAACCCTCCACTGCAGAACGGTACGTCCTGCTCACTGTGAAATCCCACAGCATGAGGTGACGTTGGGTGATTTACATACAGTACATTGACATGCATACCTAAGTGATCACACATGCATACCTAAGTGATCACACGAGCTACGGTGAATGTTTCTATCATTCATTTTTATTATCACAGTTTGGATTTGTCCATCTCCCAACCTTTAGTACCCATTCACTTTCCTTTAAAGCCGAGGAATAATTCTGAGATGCTACACCAAGTATATTAAAACGGTGACCCCGAAAGGTTCCAGTAATTGTTTTGTCAATGAGAAGTTTTTTTTTTTTTAATGTTTTGAATCAATGCATAAATAAGTCAACTAGAATTGAAAACAAAGGTTTGAACAATGTTTAGCTGCGCAGCATGAGTTTGTAATGACTGACAGGTCAGTGAGATAGAACCTGTTTTTACAAACTTCATAAAGGAGAGAGAATGCTTTGAGGATTTTTCCTTTTCTTGTTTGGATAGAGTGCATGTCTGTCTGTCACCACTAAATGTACATCAGTGTGACAAAAATAACAAGACTACTCTGACTTTTCAGGAGAGTTGTCTGAAGGGACTGTATCTCCAGAGGGGGAAGGAAACAAGAACAAAGAAGACGATGGTGAGTGTGCAGCCCACAGCTATTGACAAAAACATTAATTGAAGTGTCTACACTGAGTTGCTAGTTCATCAGGTACACCAAGTCTAATACAATATTCCTGCAATAAATCTTACCTTCATGAAGGTTATATATTAATACATTGTTTGTGTACTAACAAGAAGACGTATAGCTGTTGCAGTGTTTAAGCGCTAATTCAAAGACAGTTTTTACCTGCAATAGAACAATATTTTGAATACTGGTGAAACTTTGGCCCAGACGTTTTGTCACTTGATCAGAAGTTATTATAATCCATGATAATCGGTCGTCCTCCAGGGAAATTTCTCCTTAATAGATGATCAGTTTGTTGATTTATCATCTCACTTAAATAATTAATAATCCTTGTTTGTTTTCCCAAAGCAGAGGTGGCGATGGAATAAGTGAGCTGTGGAGAGTCACAGCCTCACCGTGCTGCTGTCGACCTGAACCTGCTATTAACTGTATGCGAGGACTCAAACTCACACAAGAGGAAAGGCCATTAGTTGGACTGCGTCGCCCTCTACAGGACGGCAAGAAACTGACACCTTCACTTTCTTTCTGTCTCTATGATTAACTGTTTTCACTTTTAAAATGTTTATGCTCCCAGGCTATTGTATGCAGAGCTTGCGGCTCAACCCACGTGCATTATTCCTACCTTCCTGCTTCCAGATGAATACAATACAGAAGAAGATTTAATGACCTTATGATGGGGGGGAGGGACAAAAGGGAGCCTTTGAAAGACACTGAAAATGTTGCTTTTCTAATTTTCTTTTTGCCAATCGTTTACTTCGCTCTAATTGTGTGCTTAACTCAGACCACAGACATGTAGCCATTCTATTCAAGTCCCACTTTTCACTGCTGTGTTATGCTTCTCTGTCGAACCTCAAGACAAGTATCGCCTGGGAAAAAAAAGTTTGTTTCGAGACAATATTTTGCATTGTGGGAAATGCAGAGTAGATGTAATAAGGGATGTCTATAGCTGCTACACAGTATGTACAGAATACAAGTATGTGGGCAGTACATTGGGGTTCAATTGACAGGTTTACAGCATTAATGTTTTACTAGAAAATACTCCTTAAACCCATATTTGTGTAGAAAATGTAACTTTTCCCTGTGCTGCAGGAGCTCCGGTTGGGAGTCTCGTATGTCTGCTGAGGCTACTACAAGAAACCAGTCGTGGCTCATATCTTTCCCCTAAACATGTTTACTTTCTTGTGCAATCCTCATGCGTTTGTGTTCCTTGCAGCCAGATTTGTATTGTTTTTGTGTCTTTCTGTCCTCTTTACTGTATATATTGACAGTTTGTATATGTATGGATCCGAGGAGGAGTAGAAATCCGACAATTCCACAATTCATCAACAGATATTTTCTTTTTGGGTATGATGTAAGATATTGTGAGAAATGTCCAAAAACTAGAATGCAACTTTTGCATCGAAAACATATCACACATTCAAGTTTTTGTAATATGTAAAATGTTTTTCTTTACTTTTCTTTTTGTAACAATCTTATTTGTTTTGCATTTGTTGTGTCCTATATGGATCATGCACTAGATGTGTCTAATATCCTCACACTGTATGTCATTTCTTTGTCAAAAGACTTCTTCTTGATGCCTTCTTATATGTATTTAAGCTGTAGCAAAAAGTCAAGATTGTCGCTGAATTAGAGAAAAAGCTCACATATGTATTTCATTTTTGCAGTACAGATATGTTCCAGCAGCTTCGCCTATGAAGTTGTTGGTGTAATGTTTTAATCAATGTGTTTACAGTGTGCTTGTACACTTATTAGCCAGTTGAATCCATCATGCTTCTGTGATGCAACCAAGGCTATGAGTCCAAACTGTATCTGCTTCTTGTCTGTATGCCAGGTTTTTATGGCTTGTCATGTTGCGTATAGGAAATGCAAATATCGCTTACTGTGCATATGTAACATATTGAACCTTTGCAATGCTGGTTCAGCTTTTACTATACACTTAAGATGTGTAATTTGAAAGAAAAAAAGCATTTTGGCAGTATTCACCTAATAATGGATATGTTTTCCCTAAAGTTTTGCACTTATATTTAGTAAATCCTTATGTTTTACATTCTTTTGGTATGAAAATCACAACATTTATTGTGCCAAGATCAGGTTATTGGCATATTATTTTAAAGTATACTGTACATATGTGTACTGGTACAGAGACTAAATCCTAAGGTATATATGGGGTTCAAAGAGGGTGAATAATCCAGCATCTAAACATTTATATACAACTGTAGGAATGATTTTATAGCCTCTTTGTTTTAATACACACTACTCATTTTTATATTATGACAGGAAAGTAATATATAAAGCAGTTTATCACGTAATGTAACCACATGCATCTTTCTACTTAAAAAATACTGTCAGTGGTTAGCAAGACAGCTGGCTGAATGTGTGCCTATATATATGTACTTACCATTTCACACCTTTCACCTGTAGGAAAACTAATTTTGTGATGTCATTTGAATTTGTGCTGATCCAGGTTCAGTCAAACAAAACATTCATATCTTCCTACAATTATTCACACTAAAGAGTCTTCATTAAAGACTTTCATTTTAGACACTGTTGGGAAGCCTGTAAAGTCAGAAGTTTGATGTCGCAGATGTATAGTATTTAAGTGGTAGATTCTGGCTCTTTTTCATTTAGGAAAATCTATTTTATCGCTGTGTAGCTTTTTTCTGTTTTAGTGTACTGTTCGCTGGATTGTCCAAAAGTCTTCAACATGTAATGGCATTTTTATTTTGTCATTTTGTCTCTCCTCTCTGGTTCATTTGTCCCTGTGTGTGTCTGTTCCATATGTTTTATTCCACCAGCTCTGAAGTCAGAAAAACAATTCAAGTGGCTCAAAACTGTAACAATTATATAAACATTAGATTTATTAATATAACAAATACAAACTCATTGTGTGCCCAAAATAGCCTGCCTAATACTTGGTAAAGCAGAATCTATTTTCTGTACCAAGGGACCAACACATGTACAGTCTTGTAGTTTGCTCTATCTTCCACTTGCTACTGTGTTAGCCTATACTGTATGGATATTTAAAAATAATTTATACCAATCATAATCAGAAACATAGCTGTATTTATGACATGTTCAGACCTCTAAACATGCTGTTTTGTAATTGTTACTACAGAACAGATTAATTGTTGTTTGTTTAATGCTTTGTTTCCTTGTTTAGTGTGAATCACTCGGATCTCAAACTGTTCTAGTGACCGAGGTTAGATGGATGTAAAGCGTGTGTGTGTGAGAAACTGCCGAAAAATACTTAATGTGCATTTCTGATCTCCTCACTGTGACCTGCTCTATCGATGTGAGTGTGATGAGACGAGTGTGTGTGTGTGTGTGTGTGTGTAAGAGAGAGTGAGAAATAAACAAAGAGTGATACAGTGGACTGTTTAAAGCTGGTATACAGTTCTCAAATCATCATTATCAAAAAACATTTATCATTTTTTCCCCACTTTAAAGATCACATTCTCATATGTTTTATATATCACATTAGACCGACACCACTGAATATGTTTTCATATATATATATATATATAACAGAAGTAGAAATATTATAAAAGTCAAATTATAAACGGTAGTCAGCTAACAAAAGAAAACCTCCACTACATCCATGAAAATACAGACGGACTAAGAGAGAATGTGTGTGCGCGTGTGTGTGTGCATGCATGTGTGCGTCACTGTCCCAATGCCGGCCAGGCGGCCGTGTGTGCCACCATGCTCTGTGACTGCACAGCCGTATCAATAAATCTGGACTCAAAGGGCTCAGATCATGTCTGCCTGTCTTCATTTCTACAACACCACCATAGTATTGTATGACATATTTAAAGGGACACTTCAAAGACTGTCAAGGTTGTATTTTGGCAGGAGCGTATTTTAATGCACATTTTGAAGTATATTGCAATAGAAAAGCTGTGTAGAAACGGAGAAATTCAGGTATCAGACTTGATAAATTATGAAACTATCCTTTGAAAGCGACCATCACAGTCAAAAATCAAGTATAATGACAAGTGGCAAATCTTCACATTTGAAAAGCTGGAAGCAGAGAATATTTGGAATTTGGTGCTTGAGGAACTGACATGGAGGATTCATCGATTATCAGAATAGTTGGCACTAATTGATTTAACAGCTAACCGTCTCAGCCCTGGTAGGATTCAGCACTTTTGGAGCTTGACCCACACACGAAGGATTAAAGACAGGATATCTGCCTCTGCTGAATCAATTCAAACCATTCCTCTTTTATAAATGCATTGTTTATTTGTGAAGCTATATATTAAATAGACTATACTGTTAAAAACCTGCTATTGTTGGCTAAGCCCCTCTCGCAATTTCTTACTTGATGTTTTTGTCCTCGTCGTTAGTGCCAACTGGAAACACCTGAGCCTGTTTCAAGTTGGCGCTGACGACCAGGACAGACGCGTCAGTGAACAAGTTGGTTTTGTTGTGGCTCCAGTCCCTTTTGCGGCGTTACCAAAATGTATTCCAATCTTTTAAAAATGTTACAAGTAACAGTAAAAGTCTTGCATTCAAAGTCTTGCTTTAGTAAAAGTCAAAAGATATTAGCGTGAACATATTTTTAAAGAACCAAAAGTGAAAGCTCTCCTTATGCAGAATGGTTAATTTCAATACCGATGTATAATATTACTGGATTATTATTATTATGGTAAATGCTTCAAGGTGTTCATCACTTTAATGTTGCAGCTGGTTTAATTATAATTACTTTATATACTCATGGATAACTTAACCTATAATACTATTTCACAAGTTAATAGTTGATTTATATTTCGTAATAACAGTCAGATTCTGCAAAGTTACTACAGCTGTGAAATGAATAGTGAAGTAAAAAATACAATATTTGCCTCCCAAATAATAGTAAAAGTAAATCTAAATATTCAAGTAAAGTAAAGTACCTCAAAATTGTATTTAAGTACAGTACTTTAGTAAATGTACTTGTTACATTCCACCACTGGGTGTTACTAATAACACTAACGGTGGCTCTGTTCCACTGAGGTGTTCCAGTGAGAGAGACAGTGATCCAGCATGCACAAAACCAGGAACCGGAAATCAAAGCAGCTAAATGGAACTCAGCCATCCATCATTAATGACACCTGTGCTTGTCCTGCAGTGTTAAGTCAGTCTGCCATGAGAATTATTTCCACCTTCATGCACACTTTACACCACGGATAGCTGATGCACACACTCCATGCTTTTTTTTGCAATTTTTATTTATGCTTTTTCAGGGATGGAAATAACAAATAATTTACTCTTGTGTCTGTAACAAGGATTTTTTTCTTCACTTGTACTTTTTTTAAGTACAAGTTTTTTTATCAGTAATTTTACTTATTTCATTTGTTTTTAAAGATATTGTAGGGGAGATTGGGGAAGTTGTATCATTTATTTATTTATTTTTACATTTTCCTTCATAACTCTGACTACTTGAAATGCACTAGTCATCTTTTGATACAAGAAACATATATTAGGGGTGGGAACCTTCACTGACCTCACGATTCGATTTGATCATGATTCAGCTGTCATCGATATAATGCACAAGGATTCTTTTAATTTTATCCTCTATGTTCTATATTACCGTACATGGCTACTTTTTCATCAATAAATACCATCTGTCAGATTAATCTAAACTTTTTACTTATAAAGTCTTTAAAATTAGCTCACAACAATCTCTAACATAAAAAGTTGCATCTTTTCAATACCAGTGTGATCCACCTCAGTACATAAACATACACAACAAAACATAACTCTTTCTGCAGGGTATTACAAGTGTGCTGTAATCTATAAAAATAAGGTATAATAATAATCCTGAAAGCCGATACACTGCATAATTATCCGAGTGGCTATAGCAGACTTTTCCTGCATTGCATCTTCCAACAGGGTTAACAGTACCGTGGTTGAATTTCAGACCAAATTCTTTTAAGCACAGCAAGTAAAAATGGTAGCGACAGAAAGTTAGCTCACTGACTTAGTCAGCTTATTTCACATACACAATAAACTGAGACATATTTGGTATGTTTATGTTTACAACTGTGAAACCATTGATGGCACATTCCTATGAATGTTGCTCAGTGGTGCATGAAGCCTCAAAGTATAAACTTATCTGATCTCCCGGCAATCTTCCGCATCAATGCAGCCCATATTCTTAATTCAACAATTTGCAATGCATAATATAATCTAGAAATTGCCACAACACTAATATAATTTATATGTGCACTAATTAATAATACAATTTCATTTTTTTCTCTAAAATGGACAATACTATACTATTGTATTTAGAATTCAGAGATTTTAACAGTGGTTGAGGTAAATGTAACACTGAACAAATTTGGTGAAATATGTTTATTTTCAGACAATTATTATTATTATTATTTCAGGAATTATGTCAACACAGACAAACAAGGTGATTTCATTGAGCCATGTGGTTTGGGGGCAATTGATCTTGCAGCCATGATAAAAATCTCCTATGATAGCTAGCAACACCTATATTACCATTGATTGCTCATGTTCATTTCAAACCAATAAACAAGAGAAAATAAATCTAGCTTGTTTCTGATTGGAGGAATTGAGTTTGTTGCTACTGCCCGTTGTTACTATTCAACACATTGTGAACACTACAACAATCATGGGGTAAAGTCAGCGTTATTTCACCTCGCCATAGGTGAAAACATTTTGCATCTACCTAAATGAATCACTGGTTTAATGCACCACCCGGCCAGCACGCTAAGTGACCCAGATCAAACACACCCACGATGTACAGGTGAATGCCGTGTGTAGCTAACATGCCAGATGCTAAATGATCATGATTGATCCTCCAGCGGTGATTTCTGTGTTCGCTGAGGAAATTTTACCTTTAGTGAGGTGCTTGAAGACTGTCTCCTGTTCTTGACTGTTAATCTCTGTCACAATTGTCACTTCAGCCTCATTCAACACCCAATGATCAAAAACTCGAAGGAACTCAGTGTTATAGAGAATCACAGTAGACTGGTTATACTGTTACAGAGAGGCTCAGTGGACTGGTTGTACTGTTACAGAGGAGCTCAGTGAACTGGTTGTACTGTTACAGAGAGGCTCAGTGGACTGGTTGTACTGTTACAGAGAGGCTCAGTGGACTGGTTGTACTGTTACAGAGGAGCTCAGTGAACTGGTTGTACTGTTACAGAGAGGCTCAGTGGACTGGTTGTACTGTTACAGAGAGGCTCAGTGGACTGGTTGTACTGTTACAGAGAGGCTCAGTGGACTGGTTGTACTGTTACAGAGGAGCTCAGTGGACTGGTTGTACTGTTACAGAGAGGCTCAGTGGACTGGTTGTACTGTTACAGAGAGGCTCAGTGGACTGGTTATATTTTGCTTTGAGAATGCTGAGAAGTTGAACTTGGAGCAGTTTCACAT
Source organism: Ophiodon elongatus (assembly GCA_016806645.1). Lineage (NCBI taxonomy): Eukaryota > Metazoa > Chordata > Actinopteri > Perciformes > Hexagrammidae > Ophiodon > Ophiodon elongatus. The sequence goes on along the minus strand of JACSYO010001668.1, from coordinate 2,534,437 downwards.
GAAGTCTCTCAGACAGGTGAGTAGACAACAAATTTACTCTGAATGTAACTTTCTCCAGCAGACAAGGTTAGTGATGCTAGGCAACTTAGCGTTGTATTTGTGTGTATGTGTGAGTACACGTTTACAGGGGGGGCTGTAATATGTGTGTTTTTGGCTTTGTGGAGTTCATATTGTTTGATTATACATCTGTCTTCTGCCTTGATGATGTTTTCTTCTGCTGTTGATTCTATATGAAGTGAATATTTAATCTATGTAGCTTGATAATGCTTGTTGCACCTGCCGCGGTGACTATAGAATATATAATGAATTCTCAGTTGCGTGCTGCAGAGTGATGTCGACAAAAAAGGAACATATCAGCGGTCTCACAGTCAATAATCCACTAGATGTCTCTGTTAGACTTCAAATAACAGTGAAGCTCACCCAACGCCACATCTCTCAGCCTCAGAAGGCCTGCAGCACTAAAAATGATCAACGGACTTGATGTATACCATGTCACACTCCCAAGATAGTCAGTATATAGCTCTTTATCCACCATGTAGGCAGCTCCACAAACATTATACACAGAACGCATATTCATCACAAGCAGCATGCATATTCATGGGCAGGTTGATGGAGCTTGTGGAGGGATGTGTATGAGTTCTCAGCACAGTGCTGAGTGCCGGAGCAGAAGGCGAATGTTAATTCAATTATACGGCAGCTGTTCCTTGGTGCCCATGGCCACTGTGTTTGCACTAGAACAGAAATCTTGTATTAGGTCCCTCGCCATAAAAGACCATTGCCAGGCATGAAAATGGGGACTGCCTGTAACCAAAAGCCATCAACCGTATTTTAAAGAGCATTTAATGCTTATTTTTGGCACGATTGAGGAATATGGCGAGGCAGCAAAGAAAGATTTGTGTTTTGTTTTTTTGTTTTGGCTCACTGTTGATTTACAGAGCTTTTGTTTTTGGTCATTATTCTTTTAAATAGTCAATCTGCTTGGAAGTAAAATGGGCAAATTATTTTCTTTTTCTGGTATAAACTCCAGTCGAGGGTGGTCGGATAAACACAAGTGTGCGTCCTGTTGTGGTTGTTCCATCATTTTTTTAACATCAAACATAATTTACAGATATATATATACTCTTTCTTTATTTGCGCGTGTCTGTGTTTCTTCTTGTGGTTTCACATTCATGACTTTGTATGTCAACACAGCCTAAAAAGCTCCCATACATGCAAATGTAGTTTGTCCACGCATCTATGTGAGTGTTGGTATTTGTGCTCCACCCCACCTCCTGTCCCGGGCTCGGGCTGAGCTCCAGTATACGACTTGGTGGAGGAAGAGCAGGAGGAAGAGGAGGAGGAGGGAGGGGTGTGAAGGCATCCGCCAGCCTGTTCCTTCATTACCCGGCTCCCTGAGACTCGCTCTGTGTGATTTAATCACATGGCCACTGGCGGATACTGTTGCTCTGATGTACCTGGACCTGCTAATAAGTTTGCTTTTCCTTCATCAAAAGGAAAACAGTCACACCTGTGAGGAGGATGTGCTCAACTGCACATTGCGTATTAAAATATATGCACGCATGCGAATGAGGAGGCACCTAAACATTGTTTTTATTGGTGTATATTGGTTATTATCCTCCTATCCCATACTCAGACAGACGGAGACATGGCAGGGATACGAGTAAAAAAAGTAGGTGTGCAACTAAAGCTTAAGGCTACTTTCATTACTGATTGATTAATTATTTCTCGATTAATCAACATGTTTGTCCTATAAAATGAGTTAAAATTGAATATATTAATTTCACTGGCATGTTAGACAAAAGAAAGCAGCAAAGCCTCACATTTCTTAAAGCTAGAAAATATTTGGCAATTTTGCTTGAAAAATTAATGAATTAAAAAATAGCTGCCAAATATAAATAGCAAATATATACTGTAAATAAAATCTGATGCTGTCACAGCAAGGCTACAGTACGACTGCCTTTTGGGAATCCATCCTCTAACCTAACCAGAACGGACAGCATGTTCTTGCCACTTAACTGCACACGGCCACATCACGCAGCATGTAAAGTAGACATTGCATATCAAGCTGTTTAATAAAAATTAAACCCCGTCTATCCACTGGAAAGAGCACAGAGCTCTATTTAGAGTGACTGATCGAGAGCCCAGAATCAAAGGGCCCTGTGGCACGAGCTGCTAGTGTGTCTGGGAATTGGCCCAACTCTTAAAGAGCCAAGCTTCCCTCATCTTGACTGGGGGCAGACCCCCAAATAGGAAGAAGCTATTTCTGCTGGCAGCCAAGTGGTTCCTCTCTGGAAGCCTGACAGGTGAGGAGCCATTGCTGCCAACTGTAACCCCCCCTCAGGTGGGCACAAGGGGCAGGGCAGACCCTCATCATGGCTCCAGCATTGTGACACACAGCAGATGATGCAAGTTGCAGAGGGCCTTGAGCTCCCTGATGTCTGTAGACAAAGATCTGCGCGAAAAAAAAAGTGTGAATCACTTTCCACAGCAGTGATTCATGATAGACAATAAAAACAGACATACTTTATCTGCAAAATTGTGATGAGTTCATATAGAACATGTCTCACTTGAATCATTAACTTTCAATAGTGCAAAGTAGATTTTTCTAGTACTGTACTGCAGTATAGTTTTATGAGTTACTTAAGTCGACTTAAGTATTTCTGTTACATTATACCCCAACTCTATATAATACTTTAATTTCTACTCAACTACTGCTAAAAAGTTATTTTTTATTTTATTTTTCAGTGTTTCATGAAGTACTAAGATATTTTATTAAAAATAGTAATCCATCATTTAGCATGGCACTTCTTTAACACTGAAGACACATTACTACATTACCCACGATGCAACTCGACCATAAACAGTTTGGTCGGGAACTCAAGTCTGTTATGTTATAATGGCTAATGTAGCCTCAGCTAATTTAGCCTGAAGCAGAGATTAGCATGGGCCTAGAGGTCTGGTAACCTCACTTATTTCTAACTCAACACCCCCTGATTAATATTATTTTCCATCTTTTAGTCTTCAGGTCCAACCGATGCTATTAAAACATCAGTTTTCACTGAGCTCTGATAAAAACACAAAAGGAGCCACAAAAGTCTTTATTCAACATTTTCCACATTTGCAGCAGCAATCTGTAAGCAGACTTTGATGTGTTCACATTTAAGTAGAAGTGCCATGGCAAATACATTTGCTGATAAAACCTCTGTGCTTTTACTGAAGTAAGATTTTGAATTCAGGACTTTAATTTGTAGTGGAGTATTTTTACATTTTAGTATTACTGTTTGCCTAACCAGAGGATCTGAATACCTTTTGTTAAGTTAACCATAATGACAAGAAATCAACAGAAAAACTCCACTTAGTGGAAGCTCAAGAGCTACTAACAACATTCAAATGAAGCCTTAAAAATATTTTTAGAACCTAATTTATCATTGATAATACTTGTATTACCATATTTTGAGCTGCCCTTCATCAGGCAGCACTTTCCCTTTAAATCAAACTCAAACCAATTTAACACTGCAACACCATGTTGCTCCTTCTTGCTAAAACTGCTTAAACACAGATGGCGTGGTGTCATGTTGAGATATTTCCAGCAACATTACAATGGAGTTTAATAGAGTGTAGAAGTAGGTGGAGTTATTTTGAACAGCCAGAGGTGAATTTACTCTACGTTATAAATTATGACTTCTTCGTCTTTCATTTCAGTGCAGGACTGTTTTCAGTCTGAATGACAACTTTGTGAATTTTAGAGGTGGTGATTTGCTTGTTTCCCCTCCCCTGCTTCCAGTCTCTGTGCATAATGTACGATAATTTGACCATTTTGTGGTGCTCACAATCAGTAGTTGGTTTCAACACATTCTCACTCCCAACTTGCCGAATACAGACTCTTGGTCAGTGACACTAAGATTCAAACTATGATGCTCTTGGTATCCTTCTAGCGTCAATGTTTTTTTTTTTAAATAAACGTCCATCTTCAAAGAAATGGCTGTTCACATTAACTTGACTGACTAACAACTTTCATGACTACCCAGTGACTAACGTGTCACGTGACTAGCGACTCCGATGAGTCACGTGACTCGTTAGGGTTGTTAGGAGAAGATATTCTTTACTTGTAGTTTCGCTGGGGACAAAAAGTGTCCTCATGGATAAAAGACTAAAAGACCAGTGTTTGTTTGACCCATGCATGTCCCATTGCACCTGCACGATGTGGATGTCGAGGGTCTCAATATGACGAGTTGGGAGTGAGACCAGGGTTGAAATCCCCCTCCACGCATCATAACTACGTAAGCTTGCTTAAAAAATAACGAACAAAAAATACAATGTGGGTAGATTTGCAGGTGTGCAGAAAGTTGTTTGAATAAGTGTTTTGTAAAATTACGCATTAAAGCCTATTTATTCTCGCAGTTATGACTTGCGAACGATAATTTCCCTCAAAATACAATAATTTTATGCGTCTGGTACAATAGTTTAACTTTTCCCATCTTGCAATGCTGTGCTAACTAGCAGCATGTTTTGGTAAAGTCACTGTGGTCATTTATCTACCCTAGTTACTCTTTATGAGTCTTGCAGGACTCAACTTCTTCTTCCCCTTAAAATATCATTTTAATAAACATTTATTTACAAGTTTAACATTACAGAAAAAGTTAGACAATTTGGAAAATACAACACACAACATGTTAATTGGTAAGTTTTAGAGGGAATGGTAGATGTTGTTTTTGTTTCCTTTTTACTGAGCCAGGCTAGCTGTTTCCCTCTGAATACTGTTTTTATATTAAGCTAGCTAACTGTCTCCTGGCTGTAGCTTCATATTTATTGAAGAGCTCTGAGAGTGGTATTGAATTTCTCATCTTACTCCGGCAAGAAAGCAAATAAACATATTTACCGTAAGATTAGTAAGTAAAGCAAGCAGAGCTAAGGCACTTCTATGTTTCATAGAGGCAAAGAGCATTCCAAACAATGCTCATATTTGATTGTGGCAATCTATCCCTGCACCATGTAACACAACAATCAGCAAAAATGAAACAGAAAAATGAAATTTCAACTGAGTTTGCACTCCACACTAAAAAACTCTTTCTGTGCACCACTTTGTCAGGAATGAGAAGTGGTTTTAAACGCTGCGAGTTGACGGGGAGTTGAGGACAGTTGATGGGGGAAGAGGGAGAAAGACGTCATATCAACACATGGAGTGTCGATTAGGTGAGAAAACCACATTACAAACCTGTCAATCTTCTTGGCTTCAAGCTTGGGGAAAAAAAGCAGAGCTGCTATAAAAAAAAAAAATGCATAAAAGTTGGCAAGTCAGTGGAATCAAATGCATTACCAAAACCCTTTTAAAACTTAATTTCATACATTCATGAGTACCTGCAACAATGTCCCCCATATGAGAATATGAATAATGTGTTTATGTTTATTCACATGATGACAGTTGCTGTAGGTCAGACACCGCCTCCTCTGAGTTTATCATCCATTATATACAATACTTATATAAAACTAAAGATGTGACTTTTACTTAAATATGATGGCTGACACATTTTATTTATCTCATCACTTTCTGGGTATGGAAGTGTCGCTACCACAACAGATTGTAACAGCCACTTTGAACGTGTGCGAACAGATTGAGCTTTGAAAAAGAAACGGGAGCCTCCAGCAACATTTCACGTCTGCGTCCCATCTCTGTCTAAAAACGAGACTAACATCTTTACATTATACATCTTCAAAAACATATCCATTATTCATATCCCCATATTTTAATACTATTAGCACTTCTATGCCACCCACCTAAATACCTGTGTGTGTTTCTTATCAAAGGAGCAGTAACAATCAGAGTAACTTTGTTTGGGTGTAAAGGAAAGGGTTGGGATTCAGAAAGTATTGAGGACCTTCACACAAAAATGAAATGATCTCTGTGAGGTCATTATATTATTGGACGCGCTACAATATTGGATCCAAATACAAATGGGTGCAGGAGAAACTTTGCTTTTACCTTCACACTGGAGTGTTTGTGTTGTTTGCATAGACAACAAAGGCAAACACACACAGAACCACACAGTGCTCCCACCTGTGTGGGTGGGAGGTGTGGCCACTCAGCAGCTGAGTGGGGCAGCATATGGAGTTTCTAATTGGGTAGAACAGCACAGCTGGAGGACACCAGTCCAGGACCTGGCCTCTGGTAATCAGTCCCACAATCCTCAGCCCTCCTCTGCACATCCACCCTGCTGGTGGGTGGTTGTGGGTTGTTGAATGTATTTCACTGTGGAAACCATGATGAAACTTGTCCACCAAGACTGTTGTACAACTTGTTTTCCATTTTTTAATCAAGGTCAAAGTTAAATGGTGACTCTGGCCATTGACAGCCTCGACTTCCAATTCCAATTCTTGGTGACATTTAGGTTTTGTTTATTTTGAGTTTGAATGCACTAATTGCAAGTTGCTTTGGACAAAATCATCTGCCAAATGACTGTGATGTAATGCCGACTTAGTTTCCCTTTCTTCTTAATTATACTGACTGATTCTGACCAAACATTGGCACTATGGAGCCTGTGTACTACTCATTGATTATCACTATACACACCTTAAAAATGTCTTACTCCCACATGTTGGGGTAAAGTCATGTTTCCCTCATATAACTCTGAGTCCAGATATACTCTGAGCTAATAGTGTTGTATAAATGTAAAGTTCCCTGAGTTACTTGTGAAACAATGTAGTACTTGAAATGATCAAACTTAATTAAACTTCAATCAAGTCAAGTGTTTGGGATTAAAGATTAAAGTAGATGTTTTTTGACAATTCAAATACCCGTACGTGCATTTTAATTGGATATTGTTTATGCTTTTTTATGCAGTGTGTTTGTGATCATTTTGTAGCCTGTTAAAGCAATCATGTCTGCTTGAAACTACATTATACATCCAACTAATTTGCAACAGAAAAAATGTGCAGAGGGAATATTGTGCCACCCAAACTATGTTTTTTTACAACTCTGTCTTCTAGAAATGGTATGTGCTACAGCAATTATAAAATTATAAAAGAAGTTTTCCATAAACATAATGGAGAAATGTTGTTAATAATGAATACTTCTCTGCGTCTCCTGTGCCATACATAAATCACTTAATTCGTTCAAAGAAATGATGCCTCTGAATATAATTCAGCCAGCAATTACATCTGTATCCATAACGTAATTGGGTAAACACTTTTGTACCATTGACAGGGTTGATCAACAAAAGGAGACGTGTTTAACCAAATCATCTGCCAAATTTCAAAATGTACTTATTGACCGTATCGACAAAACATTCACTGACATTGCATTTAATTTGTTTTACAATATTTGCTCATAGCAACCCAATATCTGCCCGTAACAACTAACAGTTAGGTGATGACATTGCCTTTTACCTTTGTGTTTAGACACTGAAATGACTTAGTTAGTCAAAAGTGATGTAGGTTTTCATTATTAACATTTAACCAAAACCACAATCGCTACCTAAACCTGCAGTTTTTATATCCACAATCCACAGAGCCCCTGGGACTCCCGTACAGTATAACAACCAAAGTCTAGCACTTGTTTCGGTCTCATGTATTGATGAACTCTGAATTGTCAATTGTAGTTGTTTTTGGCTGCTGATTCGGGATCAGTTGTACAACATGTTGCCTGATTCTACCAACAAAAAAATTCATCTGAAATTGGACAAACCAATCGTAGGCCACCAGAGAGGTGAACGCATCTGGTTTGACTTTTCAATTCACATTGCATGAAAAAAACAAAAACCACCTCCTCTTTTTTAATGGATTTCTGTCAAAACCTGAAATGGTTCTCAAACCTAAATTCTATGCAATGATTCATTTGAAATTAGAAGATGGATCAATATTGTTTATAGATATTATTTCTGTACATCCTAACTCCTTAATCACTATATAAACATTAGAAAGATACTATTGCCTATTATGGTCTCAAACAGGACTCTGGACTCGGTCTTGAGTCGGACTCGACTGAACCTCGTCTTTGACTTGTCTTGGACTCAATTAAATTGGTCTTGAGTACATCCCTGACAACAACTTACATACTGGAACATAATAAAGGCAGCAGTCGTGTTTTGTCAAAAAACATTGCAGTATACAAACATTATTTCTGGTATAGTCTGCTTTCTTATTGTAACACTGTTTTCTTTTTGTCTTCCTTGCCAGATCCCTTTTGAAAAAAGATTTGTATTTGTTTTACCTTTTACCTGGTTGAGTAAAGGAATGGTGGAAAAAAGAAAGAAAAAGACTAGAGACGCTTGAGGTGATTTGGGAGCATTCTAAAACAAACAAAGACAATAACATCAGGTCAACATCAGATTTACAGTGAATCTGAAATGACTTAACAGCAGCAACCGAGATATTCATCTTGTTATTAGCTATCAACAAGTAACTCAAAATAAATTACTTGCACTTGTATTTAAGCACTTCCTTATTTAGCTGTAGTAATTTGTACATGCAGCTCAATGCAAAATAAATAGTGGGAGTTGTTAGATCATTGAGCAACTGAAAATTAACAATAAAAGGCTCATTACAGAGTCAGTGTCGGGATTAAAAAAAATACATGTTTTGCCTTCAGGGCTCATTTTCAAGCGTTCTTCTGCCTCACAGGGTTTCACTAAAGAAATGATCTATAAATAGTAATGCAGTCAATTAGATTGTGGTCGGATTCACGTCGTATCACCACGCCATTACATCCTCCACCACTTCACCGGCTCGCACTCATCTTCCAGGCACAAACTCCCTTTAACTGCTGACATCAATTGAAAAACGCTTGCGACTCAGCGTGCGATCAGTGGCGCCTTCATTTGCAGCTCTACACCACGCACTGTGCCTATAAAAGCTGATAATGTGATAATTAAAAGAGCTGACAGGCAAGAACTGTCAACGAGACACACTGATTTACCAACCTCTGCTATTTGCTTTACCTCTCAAATTACAATGCTTCCAACCTTGAAGTATGACACGTACAACATCAATTGAAACAATTAACTAGGTTAGGATTGTTGTGTAAAAAAAAAAAAAAAGTTAAGGAGTCTCAGTGGAGGACAGTTTTAATGAAAAACATCCTAAAAATATCACAAGATCAGATTCAGACCTGAAACAAGGAGTTCTAGCAGACAAAAGATCACTGCCATGTCTCTCTCTTTCCCTCTCAACCACACCATGATTTATTACCTGAAAAGACAAGAGAACTAATTAGTGGAGTAATTAATTAATATAAATTTGCATATTTGCATTTGCAATTAGTGCAGTCAACTGATTAGTCTGAGATGGGGAGTTTGACTCATCAGATGCTGGTGTGTGTGTCTGTGTGTGTGTGTGTGTGTGTGTGTGTGTGTGTTTGTGTGCGCGCGCGCTGGACCAGAACGATCAGTAGACCAGCTGAGGCATTTTGGGGGGAAGGCTGTTATAAAGGAACTGTTTTGTTTTTTTGTTTTTTTTGTGCTCGTGTACAGTAGGTGTTTGTCCACATGCACGCTCACACACACTTGCCTGTATATCTGCGTGAACACATGTTTGGTGCTCTGTCTCACACACATTAGGGTCAAGCGAATGCACAGTCACCAGTGTGTGTACATGCTATTGTTGTCACCCGCTACCTTCGTGTGGTCTTTCGTGCTCTGAACTCACACCAAGGTGTCGTCAACGCTGCGGCACTCTGCTGCCGGGCTCGTGCTGCTGGTCGGTGTCTTATAATGTCCAATACACTGAGACTGATAAGTCGCTCTAATTGATTCTCCTTGCAACAAGGTCATTCACAGGCATACACTTGTGTGTGCGCTTGTGTGTGTGTGTGTTACACATAACTGAGGAGTGCATATACCCATATCGAGTGCCAGCTGTGCCCCAGTGTGGATTTGGCAGTGTGCCACTGGGCCTTTTCCACGGGGTGTACTTAATGTCTACGGTCCTGAGGTACCAACACTGTGCACGCCCCCCTGGTATCACACCATCCTCTGCATGTGAGGAGCCTGCTGGAATTTTTATGTAGAGCTGCAGCGATTAGTTGATTAGACAATCGATTAGAAATTGAATATCAACTATTTTGATAACGCTTTTGTCAAGCAAAAATGCAAAATTTTAGAAACATAATATAATGTTCGGAAGCAACTCTAAAATATGGATGTACCGATTTTCTCTCTTTTAAACTGAATATCTTTAGGTTTCGTACTGTCGATTGTACAAAACAAAACATTTGATGATGATGAATAAGGACTGTGGCGGGCATTTTTCATTTTTTATTTCTTTGAGATCAAACCATTAATTAAGAAAATGGTCTGCAGATGAATAAATTATTAAAAATACAATTTGTATGTAATATACCACATACAGTTGCCCCCCCCCCCCAACCCCCCACCCCTCCAGTCAACCCCTGTGTTATGCTGAGATTGGCTTTACATCCTCATTGTTTGGGATCCCACAATCCCAACAGCTGTATAATAATAACAATTGCAAAATAAACATTTTTTTCTCCTCTTAACACTTTTGTTCTTTTCTTTTGAACTAATTTAAATCCATCAAGTCCTCCAAATAAAACAACAAAAATATGTTGTTTGTTACCGCCTCCAGAAAGTGACAAAGAAGTGTTTTCTGATCTGAAGCATCTATCGCCACAGCATCATCAATTGTCTGTGCCTTACAAAACACTCAAATATCGCAGCTTTATGATGTGGCAAGGCTAGGTTTAAGGTCTGGTTAGGTTTAAGCAAGAAAACGTCTTGGTTAGATAAAGGATCATGGTTTGGGTTAGAACAAATACTTAGTAAAGGTTAAAAAAACCTTACTAAGACAGCTGCAGGGCTTTGTCATTTAAACTTATGCAAATGTGTTTATGGACAATTTGCTGAAATGAGGATAATATGGTCTAATATGTGGAAAAGCACTGAAGTGAGGACCCCTCCCTTTGCCACAAACTGGGCTGATGATGACAAACTACTGGCAATGCTGTGCTGTGAAAGAACAAATGCATACAATCATTTTGTTTGCAAATAAAAGTCATCAGTGGACAATGAAATGTGCAGAATGTTATCCCACATATAATATTGACTTTACTGGTGTGGGGATCAGTTAAACCCCAGAGAGGTCTAACTTCCTGTTTGACCTCTTATGAATAAACTGCTACATATTTGGGATTTGGGAATAGTCGGTGCTGCATATAAAGTACGACAAGTCCATCCTTGTTTTATAGATGTGGTTGGAGACCCCACAGAAGGAACTTGTAATAAGTTCAAACTCATGTTTATGAGCAAGAGGATCCCATAAAAGAACATTTGAGTTAACAATATGTCTATATCATTTAAATAATTTGAGTCACAACATGTCTTTTGTTTTCCTTATGCACTTCCGGTCAGCAATATATTTATAAGTGATTTAATTGAATGTAATTTAATAATCTTCTTTTGAGTTTTAGGGCAGGTCTTTGTACAAAACCTTCACAGGAACAAATACAACTTTGGACCAAAATACATACAAAGTCAAAATCTATCAATCTATCAATCTATCTATCTGTCCATATATCTATCTATCTATCTATCTATCTATCTATCTATCTATCTATCTATCTATCTATCTATCTATATATCAATCTATCTATCTATCTGTCCATGTATCTATCTATCTATCTATCTATCTATCTATCTATCTATCTATCTATCTATCTATCTGTCCATGTATCTATCTATCTATCTATCTATCTATCTATCTATCTATCTATCTATCTATCTATCTATCTATCTATCTATCTATCTGTCCATGTATCTATCTATCTATCTATCTATCTATCTATCTGTCTGTCTGTCTATCTATCTATTTCTCTATATCTCTCTCTCTTCTCTCTCACCTGTTGATGTGACTGCAACATCGCACACCCCTCGTCTTTTTTTCCAGACAAAACTACATTAATTCATCTTTCTTACACGGGGAAATGCAGATATTAGTTGTTATCCCTCTCCGGTTTGTGTTTTTGACGGTAAACGCGGGCCTCCCGGTGCCCATTACCGGAGCTGCCAGATGATCGGTACGGAATGGAGGTCCCGTGGGACACTGAGCACGTGGTCTCTGCTGCCACAAGACGTCAGCGGCAGATGGCATGGGTACCCGCTGTTGGCATGAGTGTCATTCCTCAAAGAGAGAGGGAAGGAGAAGAGAGGGAGAGAGAGAGAGAGAGAGAGTGAGGGGGAGAGAAGAGGAACAGCACAACACAGCAAGTCAGAGGAAGGAGAGCGCGCAGGTTTCAGCTTTTTCCTTTAATTGGTGGTTTCCAAGAGAAGAAGCTGCATCACAGATTCAAAGGAGATATTTGGGAACATGCAAGGTGCCCGCTGACCTGAGGTTAGTAGTTTATCCTCATTATTATTAGGCTATATTACTTATTAATGTGTTGACTTTAAGAGTTTGTGCTGATTGATTGAAATGTGTGTTTTGTGCGACGCTTTGGCTAAGAAAAAAAAAAAAAGGCTTTTATCACGGATCATCACCAAACACCATGATTAGGCTTAAAGCAGGGTTGCTTTTTCATACCCGAGTCCAAAGACAATGAAGTTGAGTGTCTTTGAAAAGGTAGCAAGCTGTGACATTGGCCTTGCTTGCCAATTTGCCCCTCTTCCTCTTGGGAGGACCCATTCACAAGGTAATTAACTGACAACCTTCAAAAGACGTCGCTGTAGTTCTCTGTCTTCATAGTTTATGTTTTGTCTTTGATTTGACAGGAAATATGTTGACACTGCCATTCGAGGAACCTCATTTGATGTGTGAGCCACGGTTTGGTGCCAATTATCCCCGTGAAGGCGAACCTGAGAGTCTGGAGAAGGAGCAGAACCACGACGCAGAAGACAGTTCCAACTCAGACATGAGGGATGCCGAGGACGACCTCTCGGACAGAGACGAGGACGAAAGGGAGGGCGACCAGGATGACGACATGCTTCCTAAAAAGCGGGGCCCGCGAAAAAAGAGGTCCGGTAAGCCGGAGACGGACAGGTCCAAAGTACGGCGCCATGAAGCTAACGCCCGAGAGCGCAGCCGGATGCACGGCTTGAACGACGCGTTGGAGAGCCTGCGCAAAGTTGTGCCGTGCTACTCAAAAACTCAAAAACTGTCCAAGATTGAGACCCTTAGACTGGCTAAAAATTACATCTGGGCCCTGTCAGAGACTCTGAGCGCAGGGAAGAGACCGGACCTCCTCGCCTTCGTGCAGACTTTGTGCAAAGGATTATCTCAGCCCACGACCAACTTGGTGGCCGGTTGTTTGCAGCTGAACGCGAGGAATTTCCTCACAGACCACAACGGGGAGGTCATGTTCTCTGGCAGATCGCCATACGATGCCATGTACCCGTACCCCGGCTCAGACGTGAACACGCCCCCCGGCCACAGCGGGAGCACCACTGTGGACAGCAGCGCCAAGCCGTTCAGACACTACAGCTACAACGGCGCGTACGAGCCCTACTACGAGAACCCGTCCCCAGAGGGCGGGAGCCCGCATTTTGACAGCCAGCTGAGCCCCCCGATGAACTTCAACGGGATTTTCTCCCTAAAACACGACGACCCGCCAGACTACGGCAAAGGCAGCCACTATGGCATGCGCTACTGCAGTGCGCCAGGGCGCGCGGCTCTTGCGCACAACTCCATGTACCGAGTCTCCCCAGAGGGCCGTTTCCCTTACGATCTGCACGTCCGCAGCCAGTCCTTCCAAGCACAAGGGGAAGTTAATGGCTCTTTCCACAATTAATCAATCAGCTGGACAAAGTTCAAGTTTTAGAAGCGATGCAATTTTCCCCCGCAGATGTCGAGAGTGGAACGAAATGGACTCCAGACACGCTGATGCACTGCAAAGAATGCCCATTTTAACTAGTCATTTTGTGTTGAATGTTCAGTCTGGTTTTTCTTTGAAACATGTTTAAAGTCTACAAATTAGATATGATGACTTCACTTGTTCTCAAATGTCGAGGCAAAAAAAAAAAAAGAAGACACAAGAACGCCTTTGTTTTGGAAACAAATGCAATGATTTCAATCTGAATAATATAAAGAAAACTAAGATTAAATGGTTACTGATACTTGTTTCTAGTGCACAACCACATGTGAAGAGTACTTAAATATGCAGGTTTTGAGCAAATAGTTTACAGTTATAGTGTATTTGTTTGTTAATGGCTGCGCTGCAGATGTCGGTCATGACTTGGGTTATTTAAAAGTGATACAGTGAATAATAAATTAGATTTTTTCTGCTTATTTAATCAGGTTCACAGCAGTCAGTGAAATGATTTTCGTGGAGAAATAAAATCAGCTACCGGGGAAGAACAATCTAAAGACGTTTCGCCTCATCAGGGAAGTTTGCTGAGACATGATTGGAGTCCAGATATTCAGTCTGTTAGCAATAAAGGTCAATTGAGCTATGCAAGGCAGCCAAATGCAATCTTTGCTTATAAAAATGAAATATGTCTATTTCCACTCACAAGGCGTTTCTCATAATCTAATATCTAATTAAAATGATCACAATTACACAAAATTAATTATTTTTAAAAAGCCAGTTTGGAGACGTGCACGAGTTTTCGGAGACCTGATGATGATGATGATGTCATCTGAACTGGTCCTAGAAATACAGGAAGTTGTGGGAAAAAAAAAAATACTAAACGCAATTGTATTTGGAGTAAATAGTGTGGTAACGAGGTGAATGTAAATTATTGTATTTATTTATTTAAGCTTATTTATTATAAGTCCGTCAATTTGAATGTGGATAATATATTATTAAATGATGTACAATTCAAAAATGTTACCGTTTTATGTGAATTTCCATACATTTGAAATTGGTTTGTTGCATTGTTGTGTATTTCACTGCCGCTGGAAGGGACATCATTTTGTGGGAGGTGAACAAAGTGTGAATCCGAACAACATGCCTTAAAAAAGAGACGATGACCATCAATATGCAACGAAATGACAGTTTTGGATAGTTTGATGTGAACTTTTTACACTTTCTTGTTCCTGCTGAAGAGCAGCTGTGATGCACTTCATGTATTTCTGCACAATGTTGGTGATTGTACTCATAAATTCTGTTGATTTTGTAACTTTATCCGAATGATGAATGATTTTTGGATGGTATTCTTTATATTTTATTTATCTCTCTCTCTCTCACACACACACACACTATCACACACACACTTACACACAACCACACGCACGCACTTATACACGTCCACGCACATTCCTGAAAACTCGTTATGGATCGAAACATTCGTGAAGTAATGTGTTAATGTTTTGTGATGTGTTTGTCGCAATAAAAGTAAGAGGCTGTCAGAGACTTATGTTGCAGCTTCTCGGCTCTCTGTGAAAATGATCGACAGTAGACGGCGATTAAAAAAAAACAAATTGTTAGATTAATGAATCAAGATAAAAGCGCCCCGGGCGTAATTTTATTTATTTATTATTATTCGTTTATTTTTTTTACGTGTTAATAATCTCGCATAGCCTATGAGCTTTGGCTGACAAAGGAGGTTACGTATAAGGCCTTTTGTATAGTAGCAACAAACGATGCGAGGACTCCTACGTATATAGTTTTCAAACTGTAAAACAAATATTTTATAAATTATTTTCTTTAACTGCACGCATGTTTTAGCTTCACTTAAAGTGGGCTTTTTAATCAAGCAGTTAAAGTTATATAGATATCTGAAGAAAAAAACGTTACGCAGATCTAACGCAGAGTTTTGGAAATTATGTATGTGAAAAAGGCTTGTCGATATAATTTGATTTAATTTCAGTCGATCAGATGGCTGATGTGACAAATATGCCCACGAGGTATTGGATGTCAGCCAGAGATCCCAGTCCTCCCAGTCGGGAGAGACGTGGAACTGGTATTCCCTGAAGATGCAGCACCTTCTGTTGAAGGTCCCACTCTATAAATGGACAAAAAGAAAAGTAAATTTTTTAAAATCCAGATGACTTAGCTTTCCTGCTCTTTATCTTAAATATGTTTAGGATAATATAAAAACATATTATTCTAGACATCCAGATTAAAATTAATGTCTATACGCGCCTTTCATTTATTAGTTTACTCGCGGTTTCACTAACCGTATAAAGGTAAATCCATAAAATCAGTGAAAGATCAAACCGATGTTAATGAAATTATCAGTAAAAGTAATTAATATGCACTTATAACAATGTTTATAATCACCGGCCGGATGAACTGGTTTATTCTTTCGTTGCTTGGATTGTGTTTCAGTTTCACTTTAAAAAAAATATTGATTTCCCCTTCATGTATCGTCATCATTGAAAACCCAGTGAAAACAGCTAAATCCATCGTCTTTGATTCAGACCGAAAGCGTGGAAAAATAGTGAGTGCCAAAGTTCACCGCGGCCACACACGACAGAGGCTGATCATTTAAACATGTTATTATCAGGGAGCAACTTTTATCCAAGTCCAACTCAAATTCTTAAATTAATTATAAAACAACACAAGAGCAAAACGATGTTCGTATAAAGCGATGCTTATAAAAAACACACAAGCTTATAAGCTGTGACTTTACATAGTTGGAGTTCTGCTAGTTTATATAGCCACTTGTATAACAATTAAATTAAAGTAAACAGCAACAAAAACAACAACAACAACCTAAGGACATAAACAGTCTTAACTTTCCCCACCTGTCTGTAATGAGATGGCTGACTTTTTTTAAATTTTATATAACTGTGAATTTTAGGGACCAATCGTGTGAGAATGATGTGATCATATGGGGAAATCAGATTAACTGGGCTTGAGAAGGCCTGTGGGTGACTTTAGAGAGAGGAAGGATACAAACACATGTATATGACACATTTTACACTTTGAAAAGATAAAGAACAATATTTTCAAAGTCCCGTCAAGCCAATTGAGAAGAAACTTAAGCATGCATGAAGAGAAGTGAACCTATTTCAGCATTTAATCAATTCTACGGAAGTTGAACTGCAAATCATCACAAAATCAGAGAGAAATTCAGGGCCTTCATACTGTAGGCTAATCTAATGAGAGATCACACCGTCATATTTGTTTTTTCAGATGAACATGACATTAAGATAAAAGCTTTGCAAATATTTGAACAAACTTATCTGTAGAGAGTCAAAGGAGCAACAACAAAAGCAAAATCAGGAGAAACACAGTAAGCCCAGTGGAAGCTTCTTGTGGGAAGAATTAATCCATTTCAGAGATCACAAACCAGAATACAACATAACCTGCATTTTTCTACAGCAAAGCATTTCAAACTGGGTTGGGACTCGATTAAGAAAGCTTTGCTACTTTTGGTGAATTTATTTTTCCAGCAGTCAAGACAAGAAATCTGCAAAAATCACAAAATCAACTCGTAGAAGAAAATAACAAACATTGAGTTTATTTTTTTTTCTATCAAGAAAAGCTTTTGTTTTCCCATCTTCATTCCCTCACTCGTCCTTTCTCTCCCACTGTATCATCATAAAACTGGAGGACCGGGTTACTGGAGGTCCCTTGGGGGCCCTAAAAGCACCTCTTTAGTCCCCCATCCTTCATCACAGGCCTTATTTATCCCATGCACTGAAATTCTCACCATGTCAGTCTTACTGCTTTTTCTACCAGGCTGTGTGTGTGCGCACATGCGAATATGAGTATGCATGTGTGTGTTTGTCAGAAGAGATCCAAATCCCTCTTGGGGCCTCACAGAGAGGCTTACGAGGGTGAGGAGAAAGAAGGGGTGTGAGGGGGAGTCTCACCCACCCACAGGGTCCACGGGGCGGCGTGCGGCAGTTTAGGACGGGGTCAAACGTGTACACGTACCCCTACATTCATGCAGCTCATTAAGCTGTGTGGAGAGAGCGAGTGAGAAGGGGGGAGAAAGAAGTATAGGGAGAGAGAGAGAGAGAGAGAGAGAGAGAGAGAGAGAGAGAGAGAGAGAGAGAGAGCATATGGCCCGACTCTGTGTGGGAGGTGAAGGACAGGAATGGGGGATGTATATCGTATAGAGGTGAATTTGCAATCTGAGATGTGGCATCGCAATTAGTGCAAAACAAACAGTGTGTTTCTATTGGAATAAGTTGTGGAAGAACATAAATCGCCTCAGAAGTTGGGAAAAGTTTCATGCATTCACCTGTAACACAAACAAAACAAACAAAAATGCATCTTCGTATGCATTTTATTTTGTAATATATTATGGTAATTTATTGTAATCAGTAGCCTTTTTCCTGCAATGTCTGGAAATCTGAGCACCAGTCAAGAAAAAATGAAAATAATGTTCAACCGCCACGTCGGCAAGCATCCTCAAATTTTGTGCCATTCCCAAGCCCCAGATGGTGTGGGATGGGAAACGTTCCCCCATTAAATTCCTAATAATCATTTCTCCTGCGGAATCGGGGGTGGTGGCAGTGGGGATGGAGGAGGGTGGGGTGCGAGTGTGTGTGTGTGTGTGTGTGTGTGTGTGTGTGTGTGTGTGTGTGTGTGGCTGTGAAGTGAGGATTGGGTTGGTGGGTGAGGGGAGTAGAGGGATTTGGTGTTTTAATTAGACAGATTTAAGGAGCTGAACCCCCCTCTCAAAGTGTGTGTGTGTGTGAGTGTGTGAGTGTGTGTGTGTGTGTGTGGAGAGGGACTCACTCGTATTCATTTATGCTTATATTTCTGTGCGTGTGGGTGCATGTGTGAAAGAATTACACATATGAGTAAAGACGCGTGTTTGCGCGTGTGGGTGCGTGTGTGTTGCAGGTCACGGCAGGGCTGCTGCTGCAGCAGAGGAGACCTGACACTCCAGTACTGTGGGCCAGGATCTCATTAACGTGTCAGATTGGTGGATCAGTTTCTCTGGCAGCCGGCCCGGCCTCTCACAGGAAGTACTTTCTCTCTATCTGTGAACTTGGCACTGAGAGGTTAGAGAGGGTGGGAGGGAGGAAGATGAGGGGAATATATTGGCCTGAAGGAGACGGGAGAGAAAGAGGCATTAATTACAATATTTGGTCAGATTGGATAAATATTGGGTGGAGGATTGTGGTTTAAGAGCTGCTTTTATCCGTCAGGGAAATTAATGAGTTACGAATAGGAGCGCTGATTTTCGTGGAGTGAGAGAGCCAGACCGGCATCTGCACTTGCACTATTTTGGAGGTGGAGATATGCTAAGTATGTGACAGGAGCATCTGTCACTACATCACCTTTGTGCATTGTGCTCTTTGTCTAGGGGTACTGCGACTGGGTGGGTGCATGCATGTGTGTGAGAAAGTGTGTGTGGCTACAACATGAGAGGGTATAGGGTGGGTTTAGGAGCAGGTGGGAAGCATACAGGGGTGTGATCCTCTGACACCCCAGCAACACCCTATTTCAGGGCACATTGAGAGACACTGATGCGACTGGGTGAAGTGGTATCGATTCCCTCGGCTGTGAATATGAGCATGTGGTATGACTGCATTGTGGCGTTCGTGCGATAGATAAAATCTATCTAAAAGTTTGAAGTATGTATTGAACAACAAAAACACGGTTTATCATTGAATTAATGTAGTTATCGTACACTTTCCCAGTTGAGAGATCAATTAAGCGTTTTATTTCATGGATGAATTGATGGTTTGACATTCCTGTCTCTTGTAGATTGGTACGTAACTACCTTGTTAGCTATAGTTATCATGGAATAATTTATGCTAGCTAAATTCCTCTCCACAGTAGCTCCAGTTAGCTTGCTTGTCCACAATTTAGGGAACAATAAGTGCTTGCTTTCTTGATAAATTTAAGCAAATAGGTCTTAAAAGTTGTAGAAGTCACTAAAAGCCAAATTTAGCCCTATTTTCCTCGGCATAAAAAAATTGTGTTCATGTGAGTGAGCAGACCCCCATGAAGAGCACCGTGCTTTGAAGCCAATTTCAAGCCAAATGGTGGAATTAAAATTTTCGGGTGCATCATGTGATGCCATGGAATCCGAAAATACATTTTCCCATAGATTTACATTGGAAAAGAGATAATATAAAGAGATACAAAAATGTATTGATTTTTCTTCATAATTAGGTCCTTAAAGTAGTCCAATGCACTAATAACCGAATCCAGAGTTAATCATCTTCCTTTGTTCGCAAAACACATGCTCGTCCCAACTAGTACATACTGACGCCTGGTCGGGACCCCTTGGCGTCACTTTCTAACACACAGAGGGTCAAACAATGATGCTCCACTACGGTCGCAGTAAACACGTGGTTAATGTTGGGAAGTAGTATAATAATAAGGAAAAAGACCAAACTTCATGATAACTCAACAGCCCTTTGAGACACAAACATTAATCTTCTTGTTGACAGTCCTGTGTTTGTTTGACTCCTCCACTTCCACTTCCTGTGTGTGTGTTTTTCACTCTTTATACTGCATCATCACTCTCCCTGAGCATTTTCTCTGAGTGTCTAATAATGATCGTAAAGTGTAAAGTATTGA
Source organism: Ophiodon elongatus (assembly GCA_016806645.1). Taxonomy (NCBI): domain Eukaryota; kingdom Metazoa; phylum Chordata; class Actinopteri; order Perciformes; family Hexagrammidae; genus Ophiodon; species Ophiodon elongatus. The sequence continues at coordinate 2,514,057 of JACSYO010001668.1, read as the reverse complement.
AATTGTCTTAACATAAAGGCCCGGTGCGTCTCATGCAGATGCTTGAGGGTGACTTGTGCTTCGGTGTCAGACGCTGAGGGGCGTGACAAAGAGTCTGTATTTGGCGCCCTGAGAATGAGAACGGGCGGAAACGAAGAGACCAAGCGGCTGGGAGGCGGGGTTAAAGGAAACGCTTGTCTGCTTGCTCTCTGGGCCTATTGATGCAGAAACAGTGCAGACGAGCGAGGCAATTAAGAAGCCAAACTTTTTTGGCTTCATGTGCCACTGAGCAACTTTGTTAGCAATAAACAGGGCCCCGCCTCCAACGCTGTATCCAGTTCTCTTCATACATCCATGGGTGCAACAACTGTCTGTACAGATGCTACAGTGAGAAAAAACAAAGCAGAAGACTAAACGATTCTGAATGACGACATGGTTGTGGGAGATGCGTCAACACTGGTTGTCTATTCTTTGGCGAGAACTGGATATTTGTCAACACTAATATGCCAGTATGATTCCTCAGCCTCAAGGGCCAGAATGTATACCGTTGCTTGGCAACACTGTCAGCTTGGCGGCAAGCCGTATTCATGTATAGATAGTTACTGGAGTTGAACAACTTTACCATAATTTGAAACTGAATATCTCCTCCTCAACCGCTCAAAAAGCATACTTAACATTGCTTTATAACATTGATACTTCATCACTTTTACTGATATTATGAGACGGTTTTGAATGAGGACATGTTTCACCCCAGCTGTAATTCATGGATAAATACAACGCTTGTTAGTTCTAACAAGTTGGACCTCTCTGGGGTCTAACTGAGCCCAAACATAACTTCACCCTGTCGGATAATGTACTTTTTTGTCTCTATTATTTCAGTATTTTGACACCTTCATCAAATATGAAAGTCCAAGTTTGTGGCAAAGGATGACGACCCCAAAACTTTGATATGTATTGGGTGTGATTACACATAGATGGACAGAGATAGATAGATAGATAGATAGATAGATAGATAGATAGATAGATAGATAGATAGATAGATAGATAGTAAGATAGATAGATAGATACCTTTCAAAAGCTCCACTGACACTAATGTCCTACCACCATCACCCACATTCCCATTTGGAAATGAGAAATCACCAACATTAAACATGTAAGAACAAGTAGGAACTTTCTCGGCTCATCTAGACTAATTATATAGCGCTTTGTGAGGAGTCATTAGGTACATAATTAACTATCTATTAGTATGGAGAAAGAATCCATTCATAATATCTATACTAAAAGGACTCACTGCTCTTTCTTAACTCATAACGTATTGTTTCATAATCACTTCTCCTTAATAAGAATCTTGATCGACCATCTAATATCACTCAATTCAGATGAGGTAACCATTGCAGTGCTATACTTTCACTGTATGCAATTAATGAAAAGTTTAATAAAAAACCTCATATTGAAGTAGTTCTCTTCTCTGAGAAGGATTTGTTTGTAAAATACAATTTGGTACACAAGCTTCAGCTGGCAAAGAGCATCAGCAAAATCTAATTAAATTTGTGTGTTTTTTTGTTGTTTCTTTTTACAGAAGAGGTACTTCTTTGCAGTTTTACAATGTCAGACATGCAGATTTTCATTTGTGTGGAGGTTACGGATGTAACAAATGTCCCAACCTGGCAGGAGAGTCATCTAATCAAAGTATGGTCTCTCTGCTGTAGAATATCTTTGCGTCTCTTTTTAGTATTCTAGTCCATTCTGCGCCATCACCAATCTGTCCCATACTGCCTTTCAAGCATTTCCTGTGGGACTCATGCTGTGTTCGCAAGGCCTCTCTCTCTCTTTCTCTCCCCCTCACACACACATTCACACACACACACACACACACACACACACACACACACACACACACACACACACACACACACACACACACACACACACACACACACACACACATATTACACACACACATATTACACACCCATGCACATTCTGTGGTGACTGCAGAGGGAAGTGAGCTGTCTGCGAAGGGTTGGATTTTTGGTGCCGGTCCAAAAATGTGTCACTCGGGACACGCATGGCCTGCTGGAGGCAGGAATTCTGTCGCTAATGGGCCCCGCAGCCGTCGGCACCACCTGGGGATATGGGAGACGGGATGGATGGAGGGATGGAGGGAGGGAGGGAGGGAGGGAGGGAGTGTGTGCAGCACAATGCGCTCCTAACAAACAGGAGGATGGGGTGTGTGATAAGGAAATTGAGTGAGCTATCTATCTATCTATCTATCTATCTATCTATCTATCTATCTATCTATCTATCTATCTATCTATCTATCTATCTATCTATCTATCTATCTATCTAGCTCTCTCTCTATATTCATCCATCCATCCATCTATCTATCTATCTATCTATCTATCTATCTATCTATCTATCTATCTATCTATCTATCTATCTATCTATCTATCTATCTATCTATCTATCTAGCTCTCTCTCTATATTCATCCATCCATCCATCTATCTATCTATCTATCTATCTATCTATCTATCTATCTATCTATCTATCTATCTATCTATCTATCTATCTCTCTCTCTCTCTCTCTCTGTCTCTCTCTATCTCTCTATCTCTCTCTCTAGTTCTTTCACTCTCTCTGTCTCTGTCTCTGTCTCTCTCTCTGTCGCTGTCTCTGTCTATCTCTCTCTCTCTAGTTCTTTCACTCTCTGTCGCTGTCTCTGTCTCTCTCTATCTCTCTCTCTCTCTTTCTCGCGCTCTCTCTCTCTCTCTCTCTCTCTATATATATATATATATATATATATATATATATCCATCCATCCATCCATCTATCTAGCAATTTGTTCATGAAATGAAACACTTAAATGTTCACTAAGCTGTAAAAGCAGCTTGTACGTATTTTTTTTCTTAAATCTGCCGCAATAAAAAGAGGAGAGTCCCCATATTCTATCAGATATAAACCAAGTTGTTTGCGTTCAATATGTTCTTTGAACTTGTGGAATTAATGTATTTAGAAGGAAAGTCAACATTTTTCCCTGCCATGAAAGACAGCTTATAAAAAAATGTGAAGGCATAAACAGGCAGGGCAGGTGTTGACGATGCAAATGAAACGGATGACAGATGGTGAGCTTCGCGATTGCTCACTGTGCAGATAATGGATGGAGGTAATCAAATTCCTCTGAGGCTTTGGGACTTTCTTCAGAACTTTCTCATCAATTGCACCATCAAACAGTACCATCGTCAAATACATCCCCCCCACTACCTCAAAAGAAGGGACACATACAAGATTTTATTTGTTGATAGAGTTGGCCAAGTTTTGCAGCTAATGTTGAAAATACACTTTTCTGTTAATGTTTGTGGAACTGACAGACAGAAGATCATGATCGTGTCGTTTTATCATCATACATGTCTCTATAACAGGGCTGTGTATGTGTGTGTGTGTGTGTGTGTGTGTGTGTGTGTGTGTGTGTGTGTGTGTGTGTGTGTGTGTGTGTGTGTGTGTGTGTGTGTGTGTACGTGTGTGGCTTTGAAGGGGATCAGACGACACATTTTTAAATGTACTGCAGCTATTATAGAAAAGCAACAACCACACCAGCAGGCCAACAAAGCAAGTCTGCAGGGGAGAGTCTGCTGTTTCCAACCGTGCAAACCCTCCTTTCATGTTCTGTCATCGAAGCTTTCATAGATGTATTCACTCGAGTCGTGAGATTTGTTGTTACTTCAAAAAGGAGGATCATGAAAATGAGCATCTGATGTGTATTTTTCATATTTCACACTGGAGGGAAACGGGCTGTAGTCCCCATCAATGTGGTGACAGCCGTTTGATTTTCATAGGGCCCAGTTTGAAGGTCAGTTTAATGGTCCATTTGTGTTTTGTAGTCGTCTTGCTTCAGTGGAAGCTTCAAAACAAAGAGGTTCAGACGACGCAATAAATGGCATCTTTTTATGAGTAAAACGTGTCATTAAAAATGCAATATGTCTTCCAATAAGTGTGGAAACTATTTCAGTGCACAACTTATTCTCCAAAGAATCTAACAAAACATTTCTGGAGAAATTGATTCGCAAACTTGGCTTGGCTGTTATCAGTATGGAAGACAAACAATGTTGTATCAGACAAGACTTGAAAATGCCAATTCTGTATCAGAAAAGCATTTTCCTGTCACAACACTCAAGAGCTGCAACAATTCTCCTTCACACTTCCAGCTATGATAACAGCTTCAAGTGTCAAACATATGTCTGCAGAAAAAGCGTAGGAGAAAGTATCACAGAGGCAAAGGGAAGAAAGTATGCTGAATATCACAAGATTTTATGTGTCAGGTGATGCTGCTTTTTTATGCCTGTTTTTCTTCATGAATAAATGTGATAATTGCTCTTGCAAAATCTCAGGACAGCGCGCCATATTTATTATGGTATAGGTGCTAAAGCATTTGCCTTGCATTCCTTTTCATGTTGGTATGATAACACTGGTTTTCTGACAGGCTGCTGCAGGGAAGTGTCTCTTTCTAACCTTGTTCAGTGGCACCTAAATTGGATGAATATGACTCCATAATGAGAATGAGAAACATATTGTTCGAGAAATATCCAGCAATAGCCTCCGTAAAATAACTTTTCCTGCTAATCCGTGCCCAACCAGATCAAGGGGCACATACAGCCAAGTGAGTGTAATTAACTTTTTCCGAACTCATTTGGATAATCTCTCCCTCAGTTACCTTAGCTTGTGTGAAATTCCCAATTAACTATATCCCGGCAAAAAAAACATTCAACGCCATGTGAAATTTTCTTAATGAATTCCTTTGTCTCTGACTGGCACAGATGAGGCATGAGAAAGGCACATGTACGGCGAGCGTATTAGTTAGGCGAGCCCATGTGATGGTGCCCGTTCACGGCTGACGGAGCGTTGGTATCCTCGGGCATGGCTGCCAAGCTGCCAGTCTGTGCCGTCACACCTTGCTGCCTTTAAAGATTGCCCTGCAGAGACGGGGAGGGGGTACGGAGGGCCTCACGTTTTTAACAACGCACAGTCTGGCAACCCAGGAGGGTTTACGACTCAGGATCGGTGCCAAGAACTGCCCACCAGAGAGAAGGGGGTGAGGGGAGAGGGGGGTGGGAGGATGCAAGGAGATATGGGTGTAGAGCACACGCAGTCACATTAACGCAAGGTATGTGTGCATGAATATGTGCATATGAATGCTTCTCCTAAATTGGTGTGTGTGTGTGTGTGCGCGTGCGTGTGTGTGTGTGTGTGTGTGTGTGTGTGTGTGTGTGTGTGTGTGTGTGTGTGTGTGTGTGTGTGTGTGTGTGTGTGTGTGAGGAGAGGCAGCTGGGTCCAATAATGGGGTGTGTATCCAACAAAACAGTATCGCAAATCAATTCATCAAGCTTTCTCTGTGACATGTTAAGGGAAAGAGAAAAGTGTCATACAATGTACCCTTAGAATCATGCACACACACACACACACACACACACGCACACACACACACACACACACACACAGACACACAGACACACACTGCCTTTTCTCAGTAATCCACACAAATGGCAGTGGATGGCAGAATGTAAATGAGCTGGTTATTACACAGCAACGTTCATCAAGCTGAGCTGGAAAGACTTCAATGGCCCTGATGAATATGCATGCAAATTTGTTAATTAAGTTAATTATTCTGCTGAAAATTCATTTGTCTTCCCAAGGACATTTCTGCGATGATTTTAACATGTTTCCACCATTAGTCATGCACGGTGCTATTGAAAATCACTTCTGCTCACCTTTTGGAAAGTTGCGGCCAAAAAAGGGGGAACAGAACACCTACAGATGAGGAGGAGGAGGGACGAAGCAGGTAGAGGACAACATATCAGGGGCGTGGAGTGTGGTCGGAGGTAGACGGCAGCTGGTGCAGCCTGAGGATAAGGAAGGGTAAGCCAAAAAGCATGGTCTGTAGGATATTAGCTCAGTGGGTAGAGCACTGAAGAGCCAGTGCCAGGTCTGGAAGTCCGCTTCTCATCGGGACCATCCAAGCTAAAAATGTTTTCATTCATAGCACTGCAAAGCACTTTGGACAGAAACGTTTATGCTCTGTTTTGTGACGTTTCATGATGTGAGGTTATGTTAGGTTGTGGACAGAAATGTAAATGAGGTGCTTTTTGACATACAGCTTGAAAGCTAAAGGGATGAATAAATAAATGTCCTGGGAATACAGCTGTTTCATAATGTTAATGGCCTAATCTGTTACTGTACACATACATGTAAGATATATTCCCTCACATAATGTAATTTTATGTTCTGTTATGTTCTGTTCTGTTCTGTTGTGTTGTGCTATATTTGGAGGATTTCGAGGATTGATTTGTTGATCTCAATTTGAATCCTAATATGTTATAAAGGCATCGGGAGTTGAAACCGAGGTGATCGTATGAGAGCAGTTACATGGGTTGGGCATGAAGCTCAGACTGCAAGCATGCACACAACTCATTCACGTGTCATCTGTTTTCATCAGAGTTTCAGGATTCAACTGGTGTTATTGTGTTTAATGTTCCACAATATTTACACAATTGCTGTTAAAGTTGTTACTAATTATATTGCTTTTCAAAAAGAAAATGTTTCATTAATTTTTCTTTTACTGAAACAGTCTTAAGGGTTTATGTTGATTTTGTATATTTTTTGCTTATTCTATCCTAAACTAAATCCAGGCGGTCTTTTTAAAAAATATACCTATTTAATTTTTTTGTGTATTATATCATCAGTAAAATTGTCATAATTAAGCAATTTCAGCGAATTTGACCCTTCATAATGGTTCTCAATAACCTACAGCAACATCTAAATGTCATCTAATTCCTTGACCAATGTGAACAGAAACATAACATCTGATGTGAGGGTAAAACATATTAAATGAACTAAAACACAGGGGAATACAGCCATTCCTTCTTATTTGAGGCCCTATGTCTAATTGTTTGCAACATAAATTACAGGTTTATTCCCATGTCATGTTTCTAGTGTATTGTCATGTTGTCTCAAGGGCCCAGCCCTCGTCAACAATCCTTGTCCAGTCATTGTCCACAATGCCACAAAGTAGCAAAAAAAGATACAAGAGATACTACTAAACGAGAAAAAGTAAAAGTGAAAGTTTCAAAGCGAGAGATTCTGTAAAAAAAGAAAACAAAAAAAATAAGTGAAGATACGAAAACAGCCAGATGGGAAAATTTTACCAAGAAACATCAGGACGCACTGTTTGATACATCAAATGGCCAGTCTTACAAGAGGCAGCTAAGCCTTTGCAGTAGGTTTAGTCTGAATATCCAGATGTTTGATTTGTTAATTAAGTCTCCATCATAGTTAATCACTGTGTTTTTTTCTATCTGACAACAGCAGGTAAATAGAGGAGAGCGACCCTAAAATATAGAGATATGATGGTGTGGGAAATGCAGAGACAGGCTGCATTCGTTCTTTGTGGTGAACATTTGTGTTTGAAAACACATGCAGCCAAAAAAGTTGCTGACAAAAAAGGAAAATGTATTCAAAGCAGTGCAGCTTTTCAGGGTAGTGGTCTTTTTGTCAGTCTACAAGAGAGTACATCTCTGTCTTAATTCTTTGTGGCTGTAGATTGTTATCATTAATGCTGTCCGGTAATAAAGAAACAAACAGCATTATGCCAATACCCATGTCCCCTCTAGTGGAGAAAGGTAGCATTGCATTGGCAAAATAAGGCCAAGATGCAGCATGAGAGGTATAGGTTATTTTTTTTGTTGTTGTATCTTTTAAAAAACATGTCACCCTCGTGGATTCATAATTGAGCAAAGTAAAGATGTGTTTGTTTAGTGTGAGCTAAACAGTAAATCTCATCTTTTTTTTTAAAATCTTTTATTCCCATGACAAATTCAATCAGGATGAGGTGCATTAGCGAAATGTCATACATGCCAGTGTATGTCGTACGAGGATTAAGTCATCCGTATTTGTTCACTAAAACAGTTGTTTGTAATGATAAGGCTGACACACTTAATCGATTTTCACGCATTTTCCTGACAGTCCAGATTAACAGGCAATAAGACTTTATTAGCAATATGCACAAAATACACACACATTTTCACAATTTCAAGGCATCAATTAAATTCACATATGGTTGGAGTAATTATCGTTATAGATAACTGGAATTAAAGGGGAGATATCAATGTGAAAAAAGGAGGGTGAGGTGCCCTGGAGAAATGAAGTGCAGGGAGTGTGCGTTAGGGCCAGGGAGCGCTAGTAGCAGAGACTACATAAGAAAACAACAACAGCTGTTTAGCTTGTGGCTAAAAACAGGATGGAACAACAACATCATTTGCTAAGAAAATGATCCGGGAAAAGAGATTGTACTGACTCGAAGATATGAAATAGGATGCCTTAGATTGCCTTTTCTATTTTATCTCCATCTGGTGTGTTTTTCTTCTGTGTTGCTCTAGTTTTTTTTTTTTTTTCTCTGTGGTGTCTGATGTTATTAATTCTCATAATAAACTTCCTGCATATCGTTTTATTTGCATATTAAAAACAGAAATCAGAAAAAAAAAACTCCAGCTGACACTCCACAGCAAGGTAAGAAGGGATCTATCGGAGGTTTGATCACTTCTCAGAAATGCTTCTCAGTCCAAAACCAAACTCTTACAAGATTGTGGGAAGGCTGTTCCCCAAAATGCATCATATGGTTGCAATGCAGGTTTGAATCGTCTCTACTCAGACGACACCGATTGTCACACAATTTGACTGCATTAAGACTAAATGCAGGATATTATTAGTGATTTGTACGCACAACTTTATTATAACCACAGTATCCAATTTATTGCTGCTATTGCACACACTTGCATATAATATGATAATATTCGGCACAAAACCCTCTCCCGATGCCTGCCAGAGAATGTGTGAGCACACCAGTGACTGCTCTGCCCTTGACTTGTATCCATTCATCCAAGCGTGCTGGATGGTTTAGTTAATTAAGCTTAATCTACCCCCTGAGACAGATATGAGTGCTGTTACAGTGGCCCACTGAGATGTCCCTATACACTCTTTTCCGGACCCCCCGTGGAGCCATCAGGCCCGCGCTACTCAACCATGTTCAAGTACACTGACAGGGCTCTGGAGAAACACATTACATACAATAGAGTTAAGAGATTTGGACCACAAAAGAGGAACAAAAAAAGGTTTGTGAAATAATGAGAGTTAAATTACTTGAACTGGTGGAAATTATGACACACATCATTTTCAGGAAACACAACCAAAAGCACATGGACTGTTGAGTCGGACATTTTAATCACAAATATGCAGTCTGTTATATTTTATTGATCCTGCTGCTGAGAGCTAATTTGTTTATTCTGTGTCACATAGACAAGGTCACTTCAGAGGGAAACATTTCTGTAACATTGGCCGGGCCAATGTGTAAAAAAAGAGAAGTAGAAGGAATAAATTACCCAGATATAGAATTGTTTTATTTGCAGTTAAACTAGGCGCACAAGGAACATTGTCTGGTTAATTGATGCTTGCACATAATGAAGACAGAGACTAAATAGGTGTGGACAGAAATATAGCATCTGATATGCTGGTAATACTGTTTGACATACACTTTGTAAACTGGGAAGTTATTTGACCTTTTAAGACCTAATCTTTTATTTTTGGTCACAAAAACACATATATTTACATAAATCAATAAGGAACAATGAGCAACTTTTGTGTAATAGATCAATATTTAAAGCGCAGACTTGATTACCAACAAATAGTATCTCATCGAAAACAGAAAATACAACAACGTCAGATATAGATGCTTTATATGTGTTTGTCTGTGCTTTAAAATAGCTTGAATCATACTTTGATTAAATTAAAGATATCTCATTGTATTCATATTCATGATATCAGTTACATGGCATTGCAAATGAAATTGTTCATCCTGTCCTTCCCTGTGTGATCAACAATCATAACATTGACATCAAAGCATGAGATTGAAATTAATATTAAACAAATCACATTTATTCTTTTGCCATCTTATGGGTTGATTCGTTCAGTGCAGTAGAATCATCTAACAATGTGATCTTAAGTGTTGATTTGATTACAATTGAAAACATATGCTAAAGTTGTTTTGATATATGGAGTTTTAATCACAAATTAAAACTCCATGGTATTGCCATCGTCATTTAAAATAAAGTTAATGTAGTAGTAGTAAGTCAACTTTAGTATAAACATTTCTTAAATACTTATTTTTTTAAGTCTCAGTACTTTGATCGGATCCAGCCACCCCGCTTCCTCTTTCTTATGAGTGAATATTGCATAACCATAAAATGTTTCTGTGGTTGCTTTTTGTGTTTTCTTTCACTAATCGCCAGTCAGTTTTTCCCTAAACTCAACTCTCTTACATGATTCATCAGTTTTTTTAATTTCTGCCTGCTCTCTGTAACTGTTACTCTGTTGCATGTGACTGTTTCCTAAATTCCTTCCCCAAATACTGACTGTCCAATCATAGCTTAGCAACTGTATCCAGGCAAGGCATGAATGTCAAGCTTTGGATGCTGTCTTTTCTTATTGTTTACCAAAAGCAAAATCACAAGAGGAAAACTGCAAAGGTGGATTAAATACTAGGTTTGGCAGCAGTCGTTAGCTTGTCCTGCTAAAAAGCTTAATCGGTTACCTGCAGTGGGAAACTATCCAGTGTTATATCCAAGACCAAGCAATAGCACATGATGAGCTAACGACATTTGTTTGTGGGCTTACACTTTAAAGCATAAAGCTGCAGTGAGGGATATTTACATATAGGCCTATATGAATGTCAGTTACATTGAAGCCCTTGTCAAACAAGTTCACACAATGCTGATTAAAGCTATCGCTGCCGGGGAAAGCTCTTCGTATGTCGCGGTATACCAGAGTGGTTGTGTCTGGTGTCTATGGCGCCTTAAAAGGGCAGGAAGGGGGAGCGTCTATAGTGATGGAGCAGCGGCTGGGAGTATAGTGGAATTATAAAGAAACTCAGTGCTCATTTTCAGCGTTTCGTTTTTAGATGCCTGAAATAAGATTTGTGGTTAACACAAAATAAAATGATTTTAACGTTTTATTCAGCAAAACAAGGTTTATCTTGCAATGCCGTATGTAACATTCAACTTAGTACTTAAAATACTAGGATTACACTGCAATACTAAAACAATGTTTCTTCTTTACTTCCATGTTTTCTACTTGAATCCTCAACTGGTGATGCTAACGTTTGCACAACTACCTTTAGCCTCAGTCCTTTAGCACATCATTTATATAGCTATCCAGTGCATAGACTCTCACTTTAAAATTAGTCATTTGATATGTTAAAAAGTTAGCCATTAAGTATCACTAAGTATGGTAAAGTAAAATGTCATCGTGTTAAAATGTATCCAGACAAATAAAAATGGTTGTTGGTCACACAGAGGCATCCTGAGAAGGGATGACTGACATTAAACTGAGGTTCTCTTCTCTTCTCAGGGATAAACTGCGACTATTGGGAGATGCCTCCTAAACCTTTGTGTTCCTAATATGTGGAACAGCGGGTTCAGGCAGCAGTGTAAGGTAAGCAGTGTGTAAATGAATAACTCTACACTGTGCATTTCCTGTGCCCATTCAACTATGTTTTCCAGAACACCGAACATCTTCAAGAACAATAAAAAGTATATGATATTAGATGGTGCCAAACAAAGGGAAAAAGCAACAACTAACCCTAAAATCAATCTTGAGGCCTGGCGACGTCAGTTCAAGCTTGCAGAAGCAAGAAGATGCAGAAGATGAGGATGAAGCACACAGCGGAGAAGAGACGAAATGTTGATTTTATCTCCGAGTAGGTAGAGTTGTCATAGAAGACCCTGGCGTCACTTTCAAGGTCCATAGTTTACTTGCTGACGTTGTGCAAGGAGGCGACATAATTCACATTTGCAATTGTGTCATTTAATGTAAGTCTCAGACATTATTAATGGAAAAATGTACTGGGAAACCGAGGCTATGAAATAAAAGAGATACGGACTAGCTGTTACATAACAATATAATTATGAATATATAAAAACAGGGTAAAGCTTAAATGGAAAAACAAAACATTTTTCCTTGACAACATATTCATTGTCAACGTAGATAATAGCAGATACCTCAATAACATACACGCAGTCTACTCAGAATATTCAGTTTCATTTCATATAGTTTCATAAGTTCAAAAATTGGATTCACTGTTTTCAGACTTCAGACTGTTTTAATCCATATCCTCAGAATTTGAATCTGTACATTTAAATTGAATTCCATATTGTATTTTGATCCATATTCTTGTATTTTTATTCAAAAATTCTCAAGCTTTCCCACTCAATTTCTACATAAATAATTTCCCAAAAGGATTAATTACATAACGTTGCTGTAACATCAAAGAGATAGCAATAGCAACAAAACGTTACCTTGGATATTCACTGAGTGTCACTGAGTGTCACTGCTCACTGTTCTTCTCAGTAATTGTAATATTTGCATCATATAAAGTTAATATAATACTGCCAGACGGTTTAACTCTGTCTGGGACTTTTACCAAGGAAAAGTACTTGCATGACATGTCTATCCAATAGGTGTAAAACAGATGTGAAAACAGAACAAGATATTGCAGCTTAAATTTATACAAACATATTATAGTAAAAGCATATTCACACACCATCATACACACTGACATGCTTTTTTTTTTTTTTTTTACAAATATCATAAGTTACTTGGCACATTTATGAAAATATTTACATATAAATAGACCTCCTCATATTTGTAAGGAAGTATGCAGTCATAGGTGGCTAAATACAAACTATATTACATAAAAGCACTTACAGGTGTTTCATTTCAAAAGTGAACGTCTATTCGGAGTGTAGTTCCAACACTTCAACAGAGGTTTGTGCCAGACAAGCTACATTCTGAATAACAAAAGGGCTCTGGCCAATGCCTATCTCCCTGTTCGTCCTCTCGGCCTTCTTACAGCACAAACAATTCTTAAGATGTCTTCGCAACTTTTGTGAGTTCATGTACACCAGAGGGTTCATACAGCAGTGAGAATAAGCAAGTATACGGCAAATAGAAAAGGCAATCTCCAAGCGATATTTTGTATCGCAGTCATTGGGTTCATACAGAGAGTCGATAAAAAGCAAAATATTGTAAGGTCCCCAGCAGATGAAGAAGGCTGCAACAATACATAACACCATCACTCTAGTCTTGTACATTTTTCTGTTTGAAGCCTGCAAAACTGTCTTGAGGATGGCAGAATAGCAGAAAACAATGATGGCTAATGGGAGGAAGAAGAGCAGTGACACTTGGAGATAATAGCCCAGATTGACATCATCGCCATCAGAGGGATCCACACAAATGGAAATTTTGTCCCAGTGTTCCACCTTCATGTTGATGGCGTCGCTCACAGATGCAGCACTGCTGATGACCCAGGCAGCTACACAGGCTACAATTGCAAATATCCGCCTCTTTACAGAGTTCCTCTGCCATTTGTTCAGCACTATTATTGTGAAACAATCCACAGCCATGGCAGTCAGTAGAATGATGCTACTGTACAAACCAATGATGTATGCCGCAGTCATCAGTTTGCAGGTAAACTCAGTAAAGATCCAGTGGTGCAGGTAATCGACGGCCCAGAATGGGAGTGTGAAAGTGAAGATCAAATCAGAGCAGGCCAGGTTCAGGATGAATAGACTTGTGACATTTTTCAGGTCATCATAGATGACGAGAACAAGTGGGAGAAGACAGTTGCCTGCGACACTGAAGATGAAGATCAAAATGAAAAAGGTACCACTGATAGTGTTGAAGTCAAATATCTCATCACAAAGAAACTCCACATCAGTGCTGTAGTCCACAAGTTCGCCGCTCACTGTGGAGTTGGACTCCATTGTAAGTTTTCTGTGAAACATGGCACAAAATAAAAATTGGCAAAATATGATTAATACAAAGCAGACGATTTAAAAAAGCAATTCCTTATATTAAAATTAATCATTCCTTATATTAATAAATACATGTTTCAATATGGAGAACAATTAAGTACTAAGTTGCCAAAATATGGCAAACAATTACAGTAAATCTAGGCAACTTACCCCAAACAATGATAGCTACGTCTTGTGCTGAATTGCACTGTGGAGGAAAGGTGTATCTCATATAAGAGAAAACTCACAGTTCCTCTTTTTGTTTCACACTCAGTCAGACATTCTGCAACGGAAGAGCCGGAATAGACTTTGAATTTGCGCTAAATGTGTGACTTTTACAACATTAACTAGAAAGAGCGGGTTATTCGAAAAAGAGACACTCCAGAACTTCATTTTTTTAATTCATTTTATTGTAAAGCATAGATGTTGATGTAAATGTGTACCAAGAAAAAATGATGATGACATTATTATGTGAAAATAAAAACACTAACAAATCCCAATAATCAAAAGCAAAATCATCTCTTGAAAGGAAAATATCTTCCTTTTCACTTGCATGACTCCTTCAAATGATGAATGGGAAAATATAGAATAATTGATCTAAATGATTGATATGAAAACCTAAAAGTAAAATGCAGTTAATCAAAGTGAATCACATACAGTTATATTTTCTCTAATGCAATGTATTATCAATTTATCAGCTTACATTCAAAATCACATACATATGATACAGGGTAAGCATAGAAAGATACAGGGATAATTGTTATTCTATAACTGCAGAGTTTAATTGGAAACCACAAGGTGAATATCGGATGCAATTGTAGATGAAATACTGTACAGTACATATCACTTTTGTTACAGAAAGTCTCAGAGATCACATTTCTTCCTCATTCTGACGTCTGAACAACTGAACAACTGAACCTCTTGACCATGACGGCATGTTTTTATGCCTTCATGATCGATTGATTTCATATTTGCTTTGAATTTGCATAACACTTCTTTCTTAGAACCCGGTATTTTTAGTTTCATTTCAGCTCTCTGTATGAACTACATCGAAAACTCTTCACCACTTGTTAGCGATGTGATTGTGAGTTGGCTTTGCCTATTGCGGATGCCGCTATTCCTGTGACCCCAGCCTTTCAGCATTTTCTTCAAGTGGTTTTTGAATTTAATCCCCACAAACACATAAAACACAGGGTTGAGGCAGCAGTGTGAAAAGGCAAGAAATCGGCTCATGTAAAAGGCGTAATCCAGTGGTTGTGATGCTTGACACATTGCAGCCAAAGTCTTTGAGTCGGCAGGTTGTTGGGGCCATAGATACAACGACTTTAGAAATATCACTATATTGTAAGGTGCCCAGCCCACAAAGAAAACAACCGTGAGACTAAATATGAGTTTTAAAGTTTTGTTCTTTCTTCTTTGTGCAGTAGGACGCAGCAACCTGCACATGATCTGAGAATAGCAAAAAATGAACACCACTGAACTCAATATGAAGAGAACATTTTGTTTGTAGATTCCCCATAAGGTCCAGTAAGAATTTGCATAAACACATTGATTCCGGTCCACTTTAGTGAAAAGGAAGGCTGGACTGGCGGCCAATGTACTCACAGCCCAAACGATCACACACGCTACCAAACTGTAGGAGCCTGTGGCGGACACAATGTCAGACAGAGGATTCATGACAGCTACATAACGGTGAGCAGTCATCAGCATAAGGAGGATACTACTGCTGTAGAAACCAACGTAGAAGATAAAGTTGACCATTTTGCATGTCTTTTCCCCTAAAGTCCATCCATGCACATGATTGTAGGCCCAGAAGGGCAGACCTGCGGTGAAGAAGAGATCCGATACAGCCAGGTTCAGGATGAAAGCGTTGGTGAGGGATTTGAGATTCTCATACTTGACCAGAATCACAATAACCAGGACGTTGCCAAACAGACTGAGGATGACCACAATGGAGAAGAACACTGGAGTGATGATCGCTCCAAAGTGTATGACGCTTGCTTTGTTGCATATTTCATCTTCATAGTTGACATAGTCATAGTCATAGTCATAGTAGTAAGAATTTTCTATGGTCGTGTTGATGGTGGAGTTAGTTTCCATATTTCCACCGCAAGAAGAGAAAGTCTAAATAAAATAAAAAATTGGTTAGCCCGAGAAATCTAATTCAACAGATTTAATGATACAGTAGTGAATGTGATGATTACATTGGAAACATGTTTTTCTTAGATTTATGTCACCATTTCATTTGCTAACATGTCAATAAATTGTTGTATCATTCTCTTGATATGTGACATCATTTTCTCTGGAACATGTGGTTATTATATCTCAGAATGTCACTTTACCCAAATTACAAAAAATCATATTTCCTTACTTATGTTTGGGGTTATTCAGCCATGTAGATAGTTTAGGTTAGGTGTTATATGCTTGGACTCTAAAATATTCATCCAAAGTTTCTTCCTGCAACACTTTTTTTGTGATGCTTACAACTTTGCAACTATTTTTCAAATTTATGCATACCATTTCATTTTCATGACTGAATACTCAAAGTTGCAGTTTAGAAAAAAAATCAAATGATGTCACTGATTGTATTGATTTTCAGCTTGATGTGAGCAATAGTTACTGACGTTGTGTAACAAAGGAAAATACAAATCAACAAAGGTTTGAAACAATATGTTGAAACATTCAGTGTTATAATGTGTGCCTTATTTATTCAATATAAAGTCTTATTTGTATTATTATTATTATTATTATTTTCGTTGCCTCTTAGGGGCCCAGATTTTGGGGTCCCAATTGTTCCAACTTTGGCAGAACATTATTTTTTCATTTTGGATGCCAATACATAAACAGCTGATTGATAAAATGTGTTTTCAGGACTTTTAAACAATTGACCAGAAACAGCCTCTTTCCATCAATAGTGTTCTAAATAATCTGGACTATCCACAGACTTTACTATGAAAAGTTAAGAAACTGTTTTTTTGTCATTAAGGTTGCTGCTAAAGATTGTCAAGTGCCTCTAAAGCTAGCCAAACAAATCCATAACTTTCTGAATGGCTACCACTAAAGGTAAGTGATTGCTTTAAAGTTACGTTCTTGAAATAAGGAGATACAGCTTTCATACTTTAATTTCTATCTTTCGTATTACACTGACAGGTTGAAATGAAAATGTACAAATATATTTCAGTGAGATTTTCTTTTTTACAAAATACAGAAACAATATACAGAAACAATATGAACTTTAACTTAACAACATCATGACAGATCCTCACTGTAACATATTAATGATAAATGTGGAAACTTACAGGCTACCTGCAAACACCAGTCCTTCATGCAAGTGACATTGAAACTGGGAATTGTTCCTTAAGTATCAACCACTAAGGTGAACAGAAATCAAATTCATTTTCAGATCACCCACACAAATGACATCTATGAAAAGACTTGTTCCCTTTAATTTGAATCGTTAAAACTTGTTTTTAGTGACCATTACACTTCGATACTGAATACTCTCAGAATTTAAAAAACATACATATTCCATTTTGCATGACTGTTACATGAACTGTTACACTTGAGTAAAGCACTATAATTTCTCAGTTTCTTCCAACTTTGTCCCAAGACTAATTACAAACAATAACGGAGGAGGCATTGTCTTTAGCTCGAGAGTCTCCTTTACACTTTTACAAATTGTCCCAAAAGGGTGAAAAAAGCCAAAGATGACATCCTCATTGTTTTTTTTTGTTGTTTTTTTTATATCTGACCAACAGTTCTCTGGTTTGAGCCTCCTGGAGAATCTTAAACATTTAGGATTTTTTAAATTTTATTTCTGTTTTCATTTTGTTTTTATTTGTTGTCGGTTGTTTTGTTTTTGTATTCAATATTATTCACACAATAACAAATAATATATAAAACATAATTATTTAATAACAATAAAATAAAAATCAAGACTTTAAATAAAGGTTTTGATTATAGGCTATTAAAATAAATATTTAGATGTATCTTTAATAGCACATGATAAATATATTTTTTGCATATCATAAAATGCATCTTGATGTTATTTGTTTAGTTGAGTTTTTACTGGTCAACAAAAATATAAGTGTGTACTCATCGTAGTTTTGGATAAACAAAGGATGTAAAGTATTTTATCGTTCTTGAAATAGTTTATGAAGCACGACACAAGTCTCAGCTTCTTTCTGTTTATTTATCATTTGTCTCTCAACCAAACTTGGACAGATTTCAGCAGTAGCAGCTGGCCATTGATCCGCTGGGCCTGTCAATCATCCACAGTCCCCGCCCCTCAACGGGTAGCAAGTTTCTGCTGTATCACCCACAAATAGGACACTCTGGACAGTTTTACGCATCAAGTACGTTTATTATTTAACTGTTTATTTAATATTGAAGTGTTTCGCTTTACTTACAACCAAACTGCAATGGTTTGTAACGTAAATTTACATCAAATAGGACCAGGAAATGAAGAGCTGGGAACAGGTGCATGGAGGATAGCGCTCGCCAGCTTTGGCAAATCCATGTTTATGTCTCTGTTTGTTGCGTTTTGAAGCCGTTTGAAAGTGATTGAAGTAAATTTTGCTGGTTTGTTGTGCCCACCGTAGATAACAATAGTGTCAGCGGGGCCTGACAACGATACTGTCGCCACCAACAGTGATGAGTTTCAATCTTTCGTCGTGATGCAAATATTGCTCCTCTTCTGACTGTAGGCAAATGTTTGCTAACTTCACTGAGCTAATGCCACTGTGGTTTCTTCATCTTAACGAGTTCATGGACCCCCCCTGGGGCATTAGAAGTGTCTTGTTTGTCTCAGACTTTTTGGTTTGGGGAGAATACAGTGTAGTGTTTATGGAAAAAGACTTTACAGCAGAGGTGAAACTAGTTAAGGATGCACAATGTTTGTGTTTACCTCCATGTAGGAGCAGTTTTGGCATATTTTTACAGTATCATGCTGTAATTTATAATCAGCTTTTTGGGCTCAGGTATATCCTTGACAACTCAGGGATATGATGAACAGTGTTTATATCATGAGGACATTCCTGGATTATTCCAAAAATAATCGCAGTCTCTTGTCATTTTAATTTTACCTGCAGATTTCCTGACTAAACTGCCCTTACCCCACCATGGCCTCCTCCTCATCAGTTGGAGATAATCAACTGCAGAGGATAATCAGAGATCTGCATGGTAAGTTCACACTTACAATAAGCACCATCCACGCCTGTCTCTTACAATATGATGCATGTTTGTTAATGTTTACTTTTTGAAGTTGGAATGCAGTATGTACGTGTCTCCAAACAGGATATATCGAGGCAAAACATATTAGAATCTGCAGAAAGTATCTTGTTTCCAGAATAATCGAAACATTTAGATCGATGATAGATTTTCATCCGGAAAAGTTTTGTGCCTGACATTTTTCTAAAATTATTATGGGAGCATAAAACTGCAGATTCTAAAAAATGTTGGCCTTCTGTGTGAACACAAGGACACAATGTGGTATGTGTGCGTGCGTGTGTGTGTGCGTGTGTGCGTGTGTGTGTGTGTGTTAACAATGCTGTTACTGTCTGGTTCAGATGCTGTGTTTGAGTTGAGCAAAGAACACAACGAGTGTGGTGAACCTGTAACTGATGACAGCGCCAACCTGCACAAGTTCTTCTACAAACTAGAATACCTGCTACAGGTATGATGTCATGCGCCATAAACATTTTGTTTAGAGTTTATCGGGATTATCTGGTTTGTCTTTTCGAAATGATCATGCATTTTTTTGTGCTGTGTTTTTTCTGTCTTTTCTTAAATCTGTGTTTTTATTTTGTGAAACACTCATGGGTTTAACTACTCAGGCTTCAACAAACTATTAAAATGAAACAACGTGAGGAGCGAACATCAACGTTTGGGTTGAGTTGTCTACATCTCAAACATATGCGACAAGGGGTTGTGACGAAGGATTGCTTTGCTGCAAAAGTTCACAAGTTAAAGAGACTGGGAACCAGTGCTCTTGACCAGTGGATCCCAAGCTTTTTGGGTTGTGAACCTTTAAAATGAAGCACTAAAGAGTGATCTTTCTCCAAGCCTCTCTAACAGAGACCATAAAAAGTAAAGCTATGAGTATTTCTCAACAAACAAATGTAATAAGATAAAAATATATATTTTCTTAAATGTTTGTAGCAGAATATCCTGCAATTTATCTTGTGACCCATTGAATTCATCTAGTGGCACTTTGGAGGTGTCCCGACCCACAGATTGGGAACCACAGCTCTAGAGAGACAAAGGTGTAACGTTGAGGAGGTTCAGAGGAATCGTATTAATTAAATTTTTTACCATTACCATTAAATATTTACACACGGTCGTGCCAGAAAAAACCTTTTGTACAATCCACACTGCCGAAGACATTATATAAAATATATGTAACATTAATTATGCAATAATGAGCTAATGTTTCTTTCTCAGTTTGACCAGAAAGAGAAGACAACCTTTCTTGGTCAGAGGAAAGACTACTGGGATTATTTCTGCGACTGCCTGATTAAGATCAAGGGAGCTAATGATGGCATCCGTTTTGTTAAGTCCATCGCTGAGGTAATCCTCCTCTGCAACACACACACACACGCACACACACACACACACACGCACACACACACACACACACACACACACACACACACACACACACACACACATACACAGTCACCCTCGGTGCCTCGGCATTGCCATGTCGTGCGACACATGGAGACACACAAATGCACATAACCATGTAACTAATCCTCAGGTGAATCAGGTACAGTAAGACTCTGTGCTGCGAATTCACTTGCTGCCTCACACGTTGTTCCTCACCTTCTATCCTGGGAATTCACAGTGGTGAGCTTCATACTGAAATAACTGTAGTTATGTTAGTCCATTGTACTATATTTAATCAGTTGCTTGTCTCTTACATGATATTGAGTTGTTGTGCTTCAAAAGCTTCAAAGAGTACTCTAAAGAGTTATTTACAAATTAAATGTTTTCTGTAGATTTTGCCCTTTTTAGGGCACTACCATACACGGGTCATGTTTTTCTCTCTAATATGATTGCAACTTACAATTATTTTCATTATTAATGAATATGCTTACTATTTACTCGATTATTAGTTTAGCTATAACATGAAAGAAACAATGCTCTTTTGACCTCTCGAAATTGAGAGTTTTGTCTGACCAACAGTCCAGAAGGTTTTCACTTTACTATCCTATATGTCAGAGAAAAGCAGTGACTCAATATCTTAATGTTAGTCAATTTATTTTCTGGCAATTGCCGAGTTGTTTAATTGACTTGTTGTTTCAGCTTTACTCTCTATAAAGTAAGTAAATAGCTGCTAATCTGATGTGAATATTTTCAGTTATCCTTTCAAAATGTAAATATGATGTGTCAAGACTGTAATGACCTTTCCTCACTGTCCTTTTGTTATTGCTGATTTTCTGGATATGATGGTGCTATCACCTTTTCAAAAAAGTATATTACTGATTTTAATATTGTATGCTAACATTGCGTGAGAATACACATCTAACATCCTTTTTTTTTGGAATTTAGTTCAATATCGAATGATTGTTGGGCTCTAGTGCGGTGCCATTGTTCCACTCATGAGGGATATAAGTAATACGGGAGTGCCAAATTTTTGTTAGCATACTACTTTTACTTTTCTTTCACTCTTCTTGTTTCTTGTCGG